>CM040121.1:189585129-190785129 GCA_022559845.1 Amorphophallus konjac | reverse complement strand
GTGCTGCCCAATTCTTGCCAGGGCCAATGTAAGACCCCGAGTTTCTGTACAAATATTAAAATTCGTAAATAGTAAATGTTGAATAGTGACTGTGGTAAATAGTAAATAGTAAAAATTTTGACTATCATATAAAAATTCCGAAAAATGGTAGTTAATTAGTAAAGACCATGGTAAACACTTTGATCTTCTGTACTTGACCCTAATAAAATCATTTACATGGCTTAATCAGTGATTTAAGCCTGACTTAAAAACGCGAAAAACACTATTCATACGAAAATACAACTACCTTAGAAAAATCTGTAAAAATCACATCTGATAGAGGGTATTTTTCTTAGCAACTTTGTCTTCTGAAGTTTCATCGGTAAAAATCAGAAACTCTCTCTATCGACTAAACCGTTGAACATTGGGTTAAATTATTATTTTAATCTTAAGATTGGGAGATTAACAATAAACCTCGTGATAAAATTCTATAAAAATCATATTATGAAAGAGCAGGTCTTGATTAGTAATTTTGTCTTTTGGGTCCAATTCATTAAAAATCATTTAGTAACATTAAATTGAGGTCTTAGTTAACCATTCCTTAATCTTTTGGATTAGGCTTAGATTAGGCTAACCTTACCTTAAGAAACACGTGAAACCGTGTTTTGGTTGGCAGAAACACGTTGTCAACAATGCAAAGGATTTTGCGGCTCTGACCAAACCGTGTGTGAAGATTAAACACTCCTCTTCCAAACCTATAAGTAGAGGAAGCCCCCCTTAAACATTTCTTAAACACAAAAGGGTTCTTGCTGCTGTGAAGAAGCTCTGCAAGTCTACTGTTCATCTTCTTCCCCATTCATCTTTCCTTATTTCATCGGTTAAGGTAGGTAACCATGGTATAAACTTTGAATTTGATAAATGGAATGAAAGGGCATCATGTTAGCTTGTAGAAACCATGCTTTTCCATTTATTTACGTACTCAAATGCATAAAACGCCGAATTTATGCTTCTGTTTCGCTGTTCCCGTGTTACAGGGATTAACGGTTCCAACCGGACCGCTTTATCTCTTAGACGGCTCAGAACTGCCCGCCCGACTTATACAAACGGCCCAATTAGAACCGCCCGCCTTGTATAAAACGGCCCAATGATAACCGTTTTACAGCCAGTAGGTTTAACGGCCCACTGTCATCCGTTTAACTTCCAGAAAACTGATTTTTTTTGCTATTTGACCCATTTAACAATGTTAATTAGTAAAAATTGACAATCCACATAAATAACAGATAATGACATGAGTAAATTTCTGTTATTTGCAATATCTATTTTGATAAATTGTTTAAAGTGAAAATCATTGAAATTCACTTGTAACTTTGGATAAATTGAATAAGTATGGTAAATAGCTAAACTTTACCATAGGTAATTTCTGTAAATTACTGTAAACCAGAAAATTACTGGCCGACTTATGGCAAGTCTTTGACCAATTAGCCGGACACTCCATCCGGTAAACTTTACATTTTTACCGTAGAACATTTTTACCGTGGTAAATTACGGTTACATCATGACTATTGTTTTAACTTGATTAATTGACCGATTACCCTTGGATAATGTTCGGTCATATTTGAGCCCGGAATTGATCAATGGACATTAAACTGAAATTGGTTGGTTTAATTGTTATTGGCAACCCGGTGACTATTTTGCATAAATTATCTTATAATTAGATATTATCGTTATGCTTAATACGGATTCTCTTGAACCGTATTTCTTAAAATACGACCCGAATGGTTCGTATATTCGTTCTTCGGAACTTACTTCTCTCTCTCGAACGGCTTACTGTCAACCGTTCATTCTTGGCCCCGTGACTCGTTACTCATGTGAGTACGGCCCGGTGTTTGCCGTACGACTACCTTGTTTTGAGTTTTTCATCGTGGTTATACTCTTGAATCAAAGGAGGCAAGTGTCATCCTTTACATCTTGTACCCGACAGAAATTCATCTGATTATATTGGCCATAATTGACTATGTCTAGACGGGGGATCGGTGATCCAATTGAAATGAAATGCCAACGCATCATAAGGGCCCGGTCTGGTCCTGGGGAGAGCGCCGAAAAAGATATTGAGCCCATTGGGATGTTTATGACAGGGTGAGGCATTGCACCCGAATACTTGACTTGACATGTTACGTCTATGACAAACTCTTGTTACTTGACTCGTGCGTATTTACTTGGTTACATGTGTAACATACTTGCTGGCCAAATTATCTACTGTTACTTTACTTGTTCATTACTTGGTAAATTGTTATATTTCTTGACCTTGCAAGATATCTTTTACATTGTTTCTTTTATCGTATCGTCATTCTTTATTTACTGCATTTCATATAAATTGGAAATCAATGGTTAATTACGTAAACCTGTTTGTGGTTATCTACTGAGTGCGTTTAGCTCACTTCTACTTTTCCCCTCTTTCCAGGTGATGAACTTGTCGGGAATGGACTGGAGTGATATAGAGAGATAGTTTTAGTTTATTGAGTCAGTTTGTACCCTTAGTATTAGTGAGAGATTGTTCTAGTATTTTGCTTATTATTTGGATGTAGTTGTTCTACCCAGTGTACTCAACTTTATTATCAATAAAACTATGATTATTATCCTTTCCAACCTTTTGTGCAATGGTTTGCAATGGTTCGGAATTATTGCTCGCTTGCCCCTAACCGTACGTCCCGAGATTCCGCATCAGGGCGTGACAGCCAAGAACGTTGAAGAACAAATGAAGAAGATACCCTCTAGAGAACAAATGGAACACACAGTGAACGCTCTATGAATTAACCACCTGAAGTCTTTGCACAATAAACTCCTCCGAACAAAACACGTAAACCTCATGCCGATTCATCTTAATAAATAACGAAAATGACTAACCCCCCCCCCCTTTCATCAACTTAATCCATCATTCAGATGAATAAACGAACCATTCAACCCTTGAATCAACCTACGGGTGAAAGAAAAAGAAAACGCAGTAAACAGAGCATTGAAACAACCCCATATAGCTATCCCGACGTGAGTTAAAACGGCGCGGCCACTGTTCCACCGCGCCGCTTCAACCCTCCTCACAAAAGCCCCCCATCTCCTTCTTTAAATGCTAAAACGGCGTGCCCTCCCTTGCCCTCCATATCCGGCGCGCCCCTCTCCCCTTGCATGGCCTTAATACGGCGCGCCCCTCTATCCCTGCTCACTTCCCAATTTCGGCGCGCTCCCTTGCAAGCATACTAATCTGGCGTGCCTCTTGTGACCCCCCTAATCCGACGCGCTCCCTTGAAGATCCTAATTCGGCGCGCTCCTCCTCCTTGGCATCTGCCTGACGCGCCCATCTCCATCTTGTTGCCCCATAACCGGCGCGCCCCATTCTTGTTCATTCCATACCCAGCGCGCTCCCTTGCCATCCTAATCCGGCGTGCCTCCTGTAAAAAAAAAACACACAATTAACTAAATGGAAGAAAAGTTTAAAACTCATAAATAAATTAAAAGAAAGGACCCAAACAAATGAATGAAATAAAAGACTATGAACCACTCTCATGAGAACAAACACCATAAAAACCCCCGCAAGGGGCGCTGCCCCCTTGACCCCTGCGACCTGACCGCGCAGGTCGATCCGCGTGAGAGGCCGCATGTTGGCGAGTTTGGGCTTCACACTTGACAATTCACTCCCCCGGACTGGGTGCAAAGAGAAAATCAATGATGCCTTATGGTATCGGATGTGGACCTCGGAACCCCCGACATGGTCATGATCCGAACACATCTCGGGCCAATAGTTCGTTAACTCGACTCACTTCCCCCGGGATCTAATCCCGCAACCCCATATTAAACTTGTCCTGTCTACGGCAGACATTTGCACGATTTTATCATCGTCTTCGATGCTTCAAAAGTGGACTCACGTCCGAACAATGAATGGTCCGACCGTGACCGACATGCACGCATACCTTGGAACCTTCGTTTCCCCGAACTCTGTGTGAAGAGAAAAGCAATGACGCCCCATGGCATCGGACGTGGACCTCGGGAACCCCATTATGGCCATAGTCCGAAACAATCTCGGGCCGATAGTTCATCAGCTTGACCCACCTTTATCGGGATCCAATCCCGCATCCACATTAAACTTGCCGTATCTACGGCAGACATCCGTATGTCTTTGTCATCATCTTCGACGCTTCAAACGTGGACTCTCGTCCGAACAATGAATGGTCCGTTAGTGACCGATATATATATACCGGGATCTAATCCCGCACTTGCATTAAACTTGCCATACTCATGGCAGACATTTGCACGGATTCGCTCCCGTCACCGTCTTATTTTTTTTATACGGACCTTTGTCTGAACATAAAATGGTCTGTGTATGACTGACAAAATCCGAATGGAACGAGGCGGTTCTCGTCTTCCCCGAACCCTACGTGTGGGAATATCAATAAGACCTTCGTGAGTCACATTTGGACCTCGGGTTCGCCCCAACTATGGTCATCGTCTGACCCACATCCTAGGCCTATAACCGGCTATCTCTGTACACATCTTTGTTTTGGAATCTAGTCCCGGGACACTTTCCCGCTGCCCTTCGGCACCGAAAATATTAACGATGCCCACACGAGCCTCGTTTGGACCGCGGGAGGCGCCCCCGGAATGGTCCTGACTCAATCTCGCACTGGGCCAATAAACTCGTTGATTTCCGATCACTCTAACCGGGATTCAACCGAATGTCTCCTGTCCCTTTGAACAGAAAACTTGTCATACCCCCGGCATACATATGCTCCGATTTTCCCATGACGATTACGCGATTCTCAAGCCGGACACTCGTCCGAACATCAAATGGGCAACACACGACTGACACGATCTCGAATGCTTTCTTCTTACCCTCGCACGGGGATTTCAATGCTTCCTAATAGACTTTTCATGTAACTAATTTTCTGGCCATGAGGCCCCTTTTCCTGGCGATTAATCAAGGGTGTTCCCCTCTCCGAGGGGATGTAAATGACGTCGTGACCTTTATGGCGCGGCGGGTTTTGGTCCCGACACAAACCACACAATCGTCTGATTAGTCAGATCGAGCGCACAATAAATCGTCACTTTGTCACTGGCACGCCCATGCACTTAATAAATGAATAAACCCACCGAATAAACCGACATAAAGAAACAAATAAACGAGCATGTCGAAAAGTGCGTCCACACCCAACCGATGGGTAGACTTGAACTCGGTCTCGAATTGCTCCAATTCGAGAGCAACCTGATACGCCTGTTCCAAAGTGGTCACATTGCGGCAAAAAAGTTCATATTGATAGTTTGGCCGCAGACCTCTCCGAAAGTGTGATATTGTCATGGTGCTCTCTTCTGTAACTCCACACCGCAAATAATACTCATCAAACTCGGCGGTGTACTCGGTCATGGATCGGTTCCCTTGGGAGAGACTTTGTCATTTGTCTATGAAACATTGACGATATGAGGCAGGAAGGTACTTCTCCCTCAATTTCATTTTCATGTCATCCCAAGTGCCGATCGGGGGTTGACATCGCTGATTTAGCTGGCTCTCCACATTGGTCCAATAAGTTTGGGCATGCCCTGCAGCTTCATCTTCGCGTATCGAACTCTCCGGTGGCCCGTCATCTCAAACCAGTCGAAGTACCAGTCCATGCCGGTCTCCCAATCTAAATAGACCTTCGGGTCCAAGGACCCGCTAAAAAGGGGAGGGTCCGCACGCACGCTCCGAAGAATGTGGTCGTCATCATCGTCATCACGATTCCGTCATTGGTTACGACGACCATATCCCCCTTGCTCATTATCAGATGCATAGTCAGCCACCTCATCCACCTGTTGCCTCCCAACATCTACCGCCTGAGCTCTTGGCGCAGCAGGTTGCTGATCCGGCTCCTGTTGACCATTGGTCGGCGCGGGTTGCGCCGCCGCTGGGGCCCTCTCGAGGACGGCAATCCTCCCTACAATTAAGACCCTAGATGGACTGGTCTGAAGCTTCGGCCCGATCCTCGAGGGCTTTCATCCTCCCTTCTAGACGCGTTCCTACGCCATCTAGACGTGTACTAAGGCCATCCATACGCGTATCGAGACGATCCATGAGGGCTCGGAACATCTCGGCCGTCGAAGGCTCATCGGAGCTATAGGCTCGGGAATCCGCCATAGGTGGAGGTGGCGAGTATTGGGTACCTCGACGGGTGGGCGTGCAAAGACACACGAACTAGGAGACACAAACTAATAAAAACACCAACTAATGCACCTAGACCTAAACCAATATCCGGTACGTGGCGGAGTTAATCGATCCGAAGATCACTCGCGCAAGTGTGCGGCCTTCCCGATAGGCGTAGCCTAACGTTCGGACAACACCTTTTAAAATACCAGATTATCGGGATGAAATGTAATTTTAAAATATATATTTTTTGAAAATAATGATGATCCTAGACTCGACTTAGACCGTGCAAGACTTATGCAACGACTACCCTAGACTCGACTCGCTCTGATACCAAACTGATGCGGGACGGACACGGGAACCGATTCTAAGTGATACGGACCTCGGACTCTAAATGCGGACATGACCAGCAACATACAACAATGGAGATGCTTTGGCCCAACACTAAGAGTTCCTATGGGCTATACGTCGCTAACAGAAATGCAAGCTCACTCCTCGTCCCAAGCGAGGGGAAACGCGGATCCACGCGGTTGAGAAACCAGCAGAGTCAAGGGTGGGCGACTCACTTCTGTGCTCGGATTGAGCCACGGGACGGGTCACTCTCTCGCTCACAGCGGTGACATGGACTCACGGGCTAGATTCCTATCGCACTTAGCAGCAGCACACGACCATATACTAGCTAAGCAAGTAAATGCCAAGAAGTCGAGATCGTTACCTCCACGCTCCCAGCGTGGGGAAGACAACCCCGGCCAATCCTGTACTCCCGGTTAAACAAATACACTACGGTACAAATATTTGACCCACTCCACGCAGGGAGGTAATAGGTCACATATGGGGCCCGGGAGTAGCGGGAATTGGGTTGACGGGCAACATCTTGATGTCATCCGTCGGCGCCGAAACCCGCGTTTTAGTGCTGTCCGGATGGCGCGATCTACGGGTTCGTGGGGCCCACGCGCTGCCCTGTCCTCTGGACCCGATGGAGTGGGTCCCACTGTGATGGTGACCTCTGGTGGCACGCTTCCCTAGATGACGGCCGGGCTGGAACACCGGTCGGAGGCCGATCGGCTCCGATCTCCAAGTCTTGGAGTTGCTGCCCACTGATCTGTTGCTTCTGTTTTACCGCGCGCGATCCGGCGAGATCTACTGCTGCGATAACTCCCGACGTTGGATCGACGTGAAAAAGGTATAGTTGGAAAGCTCTTTCGAAGTACTTCGACCCTCTGTGATCCAGACACCTCGTTGGGATCGTGCTTCTGATGGGGGATTTTAGAACCGGACTGATCTCAGTTTCAGATCTATCCAGGCAGAACTGAAGTTTCCTGAGAGTTGGCGTTGACTGCATGGTAGACCTCTGATTCATACCTCGAGCTCTTCATGAAAGTTTTAGAGGGGAGAGAGAGGATAACGGAAATAATTTGTATGACCGATTTGGTTGAGGTTTGGATAGGGAAAGTATATTTGATACTGAGGGGTGGTCGGATCTGGACAGAGATAGATAGTACTGAGTGGGATCTGAAAGTGATTTTTAAAACATAGGTAAAGGCCTTTCGAAATTCCACGAAAATTTGTGGATGGAGGGGGTATTGCACAAAACCTCCAGTAAAATTGGGGGCTCAAGCAAAAATCAAGAAGAGGTCCGAAGAGGGGAAACTCAGAGCTACTGTGAATCTGGACTGAAAGCTGGCAGATCTAGGTAGAAAGGACGAATGAAAATGGAAAATTGCAAAATGGAAGCTTGAAGCCCAACCAAATTTTCTGGGACATGGTGAAGATCTCTGAAACTGACCCTGAACGTTTGGGCTCTAGATGAACTCGTGGCTGAGAGCTGAAAATCCGAGAATGACCTGCTGTCACCCGATTGGCAGAATACCGATGGCGGCGGTGGCGGTGCAACGGCGGCTCGATGGCGGCGGCGGCGGCAACGACGAAGTCCACACCAGATAGATGAGGCTTCCCACCTCATAACACAGCCTTTCCAGCTGCAAGAAGAAGAGAGGAGAGAGAGAGAGAGAGGGGCAGCCCTTGCTCTTTGGAAGAAATTCCAGATTTTCTAATGCATTAATTGTAACAAAATGGGAATTACAAGCCTTTTATGTGAAATGCAAAATGACACAAACTAACCCTAGATCTAGGGTTGGGGAAGGTAAAAGAGGGAGTCCACATTTTTATTCTCCCATGTGATTTGGAACTAAATAAAATAAACTAAAATTCCTAATATAATATAGTAAAGGAGGGGCGCCCCCTTGACCTTCATGCCTCCTTCTTGGACTATTTTAAACACTTGTCCCCCCCTTGGTCCACTCTTCTAGAAGCCCACTATTGGAAGGTTGACTGACCCCACATGGGCCCTAGAGATGAGGTGGATCAATGAGGAAGAGGTAGGGGGGCCTGCGGGACCCGGGTGGTCCCAAATTACACATAAACCCCTCTTACAATCCGAATTACAATCCAAATAAAACACACAATACACACAAATAAGGTCCCAATAAACTATAAATATCGAGACTCAAGGGGGAGTCTCCAAGCTGTCTCCGAGCCAGATAGAAGCCGCTGTAGCCCGGGTGGTGCTCCGCGTACGGTACCGACGGCTCGCCGGTTCGTGCTTCTCGCTCGCTCTGGTGTCCGCACCACCAACCCACTAGAGACCTTGGCCCAATTACCTTGGAGGAGGATGACTCACCGTTTGAGAACCTTCAAGACATAGAGTGCCTCCCTCTAGGAAAACCTTTCCACGACCCCTTTGATCCCTTCCTATGGGACCCATGTGACCCACCCACATTACTTACCACTCACTCCATCTTACCCTCACCCACCATGTTAGACCACACCCACCTCTCCCAAGTCCTGGGCGACACAAGGGTAGCCATGACCAAGGAAGATCTACACCTAGGGAACAAGGAAGTGCCTCTTCCCATGATGTCCCCCTTCCATGATCCCTTTGACCCCTACCTTTGGGAGCTCGAGT
This sequence comes from Amorphophallus konjac, assembly GCA_022559845.1. Classification (NCBI taxonomy): domain Eukaryota; kingdom Viridiplantae; phylum Streptophyta; class Magnoliopsida; order Alismatales; family Araceae; genus Amorphophallus; species Amorphophallus konjac. Next base: position 190,776,022 of record CM040121.1, on the reverse strand, counting down.
ACCCATGTGACCCACCCACATCACCCACCACCCACGCTTTCCTACCCACACCCACCATGTTGGACCAAGCCCACCCCAATCATGACCTTAGGCAACACCCGTCTAGAGATCGAGAAAGTGCCCCACCCCATATCCACCTTTCTAGATCCCTTCGACCCTTTAACACGGGAGTCCAAAGGCCACCCCACACCCATGCACAAGAAAGTCATCTTTGGGATAGGAATGCATGTGCCTAGGCGTACCGCACCACTTGGCATGATTCAAAAGTCGGGTCCATTAATTCATATCACCCACATGTCAAGTAGGAAACATGAGTGGTCTATATTCGGATGTAATGGTCCACCTTCATTCATCATGAGTTATAAGCATGTTAGGAGTATTCATGGATGTCTGGGTCCTCCGGCACTTATCACACCCACGCATGAGAGGGACACCTATGAATGCCCCGGTCCTCCCAATTCCATCGAAGTCTCCATGGAATTTCTACATGATTGGTCCAAATATGGTTGTCCTGGCCCCCCCTTGCATATCATACATTTCCCACTCACACCACATCGTAGTACATGGCATGAATATTTAAGCAAGTAACAAGCAACGAGCGGTGAGAATCACAAGAAGCGGGGAAAAGCTCACGAGCGCCACTTGGAATTCCAAGTTGGCAACTTGGTGATGATGACTTTGGAGTGGCTCTACCCTAGGGTCACCTCCAATTTGAGGGCACGAGGACTTGGACCTTTTCAAGCTCCGAGTGGCTTTGGTAACCCAGCTTACGGGTTGGACTTCTCGATGGATTTTAGGATGCACCCAACTTTCTACGTGGCGAATCCGGCACCCTCTAAGGGCACCGCGGTGGAACCCAGTGAGCACCTTGAGCCTACCCCCACCTTTGTGAGTGATACCCTTGGAGAGCCTCCACATATCAGCCTGAGAGTCCGACGTGTGCACACGGAGGCAATACTAGGTAAGCAGGGTACCATTGCCAGCAAGAGGGTGTGACCAAGCCACCTTGAGAGAATGAAGAGCCGTCCCCCGACTAAAGACACGAGGATAAGATTGGAGGTCATGGCTCGCCCGGAGCTGCATTGGAGAACCACTTCCCCGGCGGACCCATACTCGACGGAGTCGAGTTCTTCGCACTCCGGGAGAATAATGGGGCCATCTCTCACCCTTCACATTTTTCCACAGCTCTGATTGCTCGCCAGCATGGCTCCATTGTGTCCGTCACCTTTTTGTGAGTCAAGGCATGTAATTTTCATTTTTTATTTGAGTCATATCATTGTAATTTTTCTTTTATTTGAGTCCAGTACCTAGGTTAGGTAGTTATTTACCTAAGTCTTGAGTCATTATGTTGATTTGATAGGTTAATGGGCCCAATTATATGGGCTTGGCCCAGGGGCGCCCCCTTCCCCCCTTGGTTATTTGTCATTAGTCCAAAAGTCAAGGACTTTTTGTAAATTGTGGGTTCCCTATAAATAGGACCCCAACCCACCTTTGGAAAACTAATGAATGAATGAATATTTGAAAATTTTCCAGAAATTGAGTGTTCCTTTGGAGTGAGTAGCTCACCCTCTCCCTCTTTCTCTCTCTCTCTCTCTAAAGGGAGCGACCCCCATTCTCTCTCCTCCCCTCCCCCAAATTTCGAATTTCCTCTCTCTCTCCCCCATTCACTCCTCATTAAGCCCCTCCCCCTTCCCCATTCCTCCCATTTAAATCCCCGCCAACCCCTAGGTGGAATTCCCCTCTCCTAGACACCCACTCACTCCTCATCACACCCCTTCACCATCCCCAAGTGACTCTTCAATCTCCCAAGCACCCCTTCCCTTCCCCAACTCATCCCTTCCCCTTCCCAAGGCCACCATTGATCACCCCCCCCATTAAGGGAAATTCAAATTCACATTCCCTCCACCCACTTGTGCCCCCTCACCTTCCCCCTCTCCCTCCCAGCCCCCAAATTCGTAGCGCCACTCCCACCAACTGTAAACTCCATCACCTACCCCAATTCTCCCCCTATCCTAGCCTAGTTCGACCCCCCATTGACCCCCTATCAGTTAGGGGATGCCCCAGCCCCTTCCCACTCCATTTCCCCCACCTCATCTCCCCACTATCATCCCCTTTCACCACCATACCATGTTCAGGTCGCAGGCAGCAGACTTGCTGCTGGTTGTAGAGTAAGCCACGATGTCATCACGTAGATTCAGGCTGTACATCTTACACTTCTTGAAATCTCTTCGAAGCGGCTTCGCAAGCGAGGTGGTCTCGCATCCGTCCGAGCTCCGAGCTGCCCGGGAGAGCCATTCTCCCACGACTGCGCAAAATTGCTCCGCCAGGGAACTAGAAGCCAAGGACAGTAGCGACCACGGCTGCTCCAGGATGAATTTGGACGTGAATTCTTGGCTGAAGTCTTCTCCTCCAAGTTCCCTAGCATCGTCAAGAAGCGGGGCATCGTTTGAAACTCGAAGCACAAAGTTCTGAATTTTTTACCCCGAGTGCGCAGGTCAGTCTGACTATAGACAGATTCGGCCCCCTTCCACTCTTCGGGTCTTCACGGTCAGCTCCCACATCCGACGGTGGCCCCGTTGGTTCTGGCTCGAAGGGAACTCGGCCACGGACACAGTGGTTCTGGTCCCGCATCATTTGGACACCGGGACCGTTCACGGCACCTTCATCCTCCAGCAGCAGCAACCTGGGAGCAGCCAGAACCAGCGTAGGCCAGCCCTACTCCAGGCTCTGCCCCGGCCAGCAGCATCATCATGAAATTCCAAGAAAATTCAGTCGGCCTCCTGTGTGGCGACCCGGATCCCGGATACCAGGTATACCCGGTAGGACTACCGAATACACGTGATACCACTTAGAACCCGCGAGGCCTCCCAAGAGTGGTCAAGCTCCGAAGGGAAAAAGGATTGTCGTGTAGTACATTGAACTGACAGATATAACAGCAAGCAATTAAATTTCATTAGAACGGGCTGCTAAAATAGCAGAAATAAAATTACATTTTTAATAAAAAATTTTAAACAATTATATACCCAGAGTCAAGCCCAAAGCTAAAGATAGCAGTCTAGCAGTACAGTCGACAGAAAGAAAAAACGTACCAAGAAGTCGGGGGAAGCCCGACTGGGGTACCAGTTGGCAGCTACAACTCGAACTCCAGGATCCATGGAAGCAGAACGAACACAGCACCCCACCTGAAAAGCAGGGGTGAGCCTCGTGTCACTAGCTCAGTAGGGGTCACGCGGATCCCCACTGAAAAACACGCAGTAACACGGAACAACAGGAAGAACAGCGAGGAACAGCACTAGAAAGATGTAAAAGAAAGGGAAGCAGGAGTAGGGAACAGGTAAGGATGAGGGGAATAACCCGAATAGGCAAGCAGGCCAAGAAAGGGAAAGAAGAGTAAGGAGCAACGAGGAAAAAGGGGAAAAACCACGCACAAACGCCCCAACCTACACCTATAACAGGCATGCAAAAGAAAGTCTAGAAAAGACCTAGACAGGCACAAACCTCGAGTACAGTCACGGAAAGGCCAACACGGATAGGTCACAACACAGGAAGAGCACGGGAGTCACGCGCCACGTGACGGAAAACCCCCGCACCGGGAGAACGTCCAGATGCGTCCACTGACGTCTTACACTGCACCAGAACACCCACCACAAGTGTCCGGACCACCCGCCAAGCGCGACCAACACGGACAAGGCCGAGTCACAGACCCACGTGGAAACACAGGTACAAGTACTAGACAGGGTCACACCCGTCAGCGTCAGTCCTCAGCCCCTGACCATGTGTGCACACACTGGCTCCTGCATAGAGCCAGGCCTCTAGCTAGTTTTCTCCCCCCGTAGGACGCTACGGTAACCGCAGGAGTCGACGGAAACTAGATTACAAACCGTATATCGGGGTCACCTTTCGACTGCTGCACGTCTAGGGCGATGCAAGGAAGAAGCTCGAAACGCGACGCTGAAGTACAGACAGCCGAACATGCACTGTCACCCGTACCTCAAACACCAAAGGCAGCACAGGAAACTGCCGACAGACTCGGAAACATAGTCTTAGCCTTCATAGGAGCATCGATCGATGTCCACGGGGAAGGCGGCCAGACCACGGGAGCGACAGACATCACCTTAACATAGACAGACACACACACAGACACGCCACAAAACAACCCCTAACGTCACCTAAGACAGACCCACAACACACGACCAAACACCAAAAAGCCCAACGGCCATCACGGCCACAACAGGACTGTAACGGCCTAGCACAGGCGCGTTACACGGGCCTGACGCACCAGGGCAGGCGCATCAGAGACAACATGCACAAAGATACAACGCGAGCCACGTAACGCACCAGGGCAGGCGCATTACGGCGGCCTAACGCACGAGCACAGACGCGTTACGCCCACCTAACGCGTGAGGACAGGAGCGTTACGCCAACCGACCCAAAACTGAAACTCGGACAAACAGCACGTAACGGTCCACGGCGGACGCATTACAGCACTGTGACGCAAGGGGGCAGGGCCGTTAGAGACAGCCGACACAGCCACCCAACACAACTAAAACAGAGTGTAACGGCCTGGGGCAGGTGTGTTACATAAACCTGACGCACCAGGGCGGGCGCGTCAGGGGAACCGACTCACCCAAAATGCTAGACGACAAAACAGGCGTGACGCATCACCCCGGACGCGTCAGAGAGCTGTGACGCGCCTCCCCTGGGCCGTCACACTCACAAAACCTCGAAAAACTACAAACGCCCAAACACTGTGACGGTCTGTCGTAGGGCCGTCAGGGACATGTGACGGTCTCTGAAACGACTGCTACACCGGTCACGGCGAGAAAACAGTGAAAACGCCAAATCGGGCCGTTCCACGCCCCATTCACGCCGAAGCGCAGGGGAAACAGATCTAGACGACGAAAAAAAACTCTAGAAGGCTCAAAAGCCCACATGCAAGCCCTAAAACGAGAGATCGGGGTGATTTAGACAAATCGACCCTAAAGTGGGGCACCAAGGTTCCCGGACTCCTACCGGCCTCGAATGACAACCGATCAACGCGAAACTTACGTACCACATCACAAATGGTTGCCGTTTTCTGGCGAATCCTGAAAACCCCAAAAACTACGGTTTTCACTAAACCGGCCCGATCTCCCCCGATCGAGCACCAAACAACGCACAGAAGCAGGGAAAACGTGCAGAAGGAAGTGGCGGTCCATCTCCCTACCTCCACCGAAGAAACCGTGCCCCGAAGGGACTAAACGATGCCGAAAACCACCGAATCACGAACAACGCCCTCTCGGAATCCACCGAGGGATCGCGCCAGCCACGCTCCATCCGCTGCTCCTTCCCGCGAACCGATCACCCGAGCACGTCCATGCCTCAGCCAGCTCCGCAACGGTGCGCGCCCCCCGCCGAACGGACCAGAGACGGGAGAGAACGGAGTGAGATAGCGTGAAGTTGAAAATGAGCAGGAGAGATAGTGGAATTGAATTTATAGAAAGAAATTAGGAAATTTTCCTAATTTTTAAAAAATCTGATTTTTAGCCCGAACTCAGAAAAATACACAAAAATAGCCAAAACGACCAGCTCGAAGAGCACATCGTCGCTGTAGCATCCACGAGTCGATGAAATAAACTCACCGTAGGGTTCCGTAATGAGTACGAGAGAAAAACCCACACAGATCATAAAACTCAACTCGGGAGCTACAAAAGCGATCCGAAACTCTCCGAAAAGGATCCGAAGGACCCAATAAAGATCCGGGACATTACATCCTCCCCTCCTTTAAGAAATTTCATCCTCGAAATTTAAGGACTAGCAAGGGTGAGCTGGGAAGAACAACCCAACAACACAACCACAAAATGACCTAATGCCAGCTGAAGACTGTACTGGACTTAGCGACTCTGGACACTGTATATCTGAGATTCCCATGTACTTTACACAACAACGCTCTGATACCAACTGTGGCGACCCGGATCCCGGATACCAGGTATACCCGGTAGGACTACCGAATACACGTGATACCACTTGGAACCCGCGAGGCCTCCCAAGAACGGTAAAGCTCCGAAGGGAAAAAGGATTGTCGTGTAGTACATTGAACTGACAGATATAACATCAAGCAATTAAATTTCATTAGAACGGGCTGCTAAAGTAGCAGAAATAAAATTACATTTTTAATAACAGATTTTAAACAATTATATACCCAGAGTCATGTCCAAAGCTAAAGATAGCAGTCTAGCAGTACAGTCGACAGAAAGAAAAAATGTACCAAGAAGTCGGGGGAAGTCCGACGGGGGTACCAGCTGGCAGCTACAACTCGAACTCCAGGATCCACGGAAGCAGAACGAACACATCACCCCACCTGAAAAGCAGGGGTGACCCTCGTGTCACTGGCTCAGTAGGGGTCACGCGGATCCCCACTGAAAAACACGCAGTAACACGGAACAACAGGAACAGCAGCAAGGAACAGCACTAGAAAGCTGTAAAAGAAAGGGAAGCAGGAGTAGGGAACAGGTAAGGACGAGGGGAATAACCCGAACAGGCAAGCATGCCTAGAAAGGGAAAGAGTAACGAGCAACGAGGAAAAAGGGGAAAAACCACGCACAAACACCCCAACCTACACCTACAACAGGCATGCAAAAGAAAGTCTAGAAAAGACCTAGACAGGCACAGACCTCGAGTACAGTCACGGATAGGCCAACCCGGACAGGTCACAACACAGGAAGAGCACGGGAGTCGCACGCCACGCGACGAAAAACCCCCGCACCAGGAGAACGGCCAGATGCGTCCACTGACGTCTTACACTGCACCAGAACACCCACCACAAGTGTCCCGACCACCCGCCAAGCACGACCAACACGGATAAGGCCGAGTCACAGACCCACGTGAAAACACAAGTACAAGTACTAGATAGGGTCACGCCCATCGGTGTCAGTCCTCAGCCCCTGACCACATGTGCACACACCGGCTCCTGCATAGAGCCAGGCCTCTAGCTAGTTTTCTCCCCCCGTAGGACGCTACGGTAACCGCAGGAGCCAACGGAAACTAGCTTACAAACCGTATATCGGGGTCACCTTTCGACTGCTGCACGTCTAGGGCGACGCAAGGAAGACGCTCGAAACGCGGCGCTGAAGTACAGACATCCGAACATGCACTGTCACCCGTACCTCAAACACCAAAGGCAGCACAGGAAACTGCCAACAGACTCAGAAACGTAGTCTTAGACTTCATAGGAGCATCGGCCGATGTCCACGGGGAAAGCGGCCAGACCACGGGAGGGACAGACATCACCCTAACATAGACAGACACACACACAGACACGCCACAAAACAACCCCTAACGTCACCTAAGACAGACCCACAACACACGACCACACACCAAAAAGCCCAACGGCCATCACGGCCACAACAGGACTGTAACGGCCTAGCACAGGCACGTTACACGGGCCTGACGCACCAGGGCGGGCGCGTCAGAGACAACAGGAACAAAGATACAATGTGAGCCACATAACGCACATGGGCAGGTGCGTTACGGCGGCCTAACGCACGAGCACAGACGCGTTACGCCCACCTAACGCGTGAGGACAGGCGCGTTACGCCAACCGACCCAAAACTGAAACTCGGACAAACAGCACGTAACGGTCCACGGCAGAAGCGTTACAGCACTGTGACGCAAGGGGGCAAGGCCGTTAGAGACAGCCGACACAGCCACCCAACACAACTAAAATAGAGTGTAACGGCCTGGGGTAGGCCCGTTACACAAACCTGACGCACCATGGCGGGCGCGTCAGGGGAACCGACTCACCCAAAACGCTAGACGACAAAACAGGCGTGACGCATCACCCCGGACGCGTCAGAGAGCTGTGACGCGCCTCCCCTGGGCCGTCACACTCCCAAAACCACGAAGAACTAAAAATGCCTAGACGCTGTGACGGTCTGTCGTAGGGCCGTCAGGGACATGTGACGGTCTCTGAAACGGCCGCTACACCGGTCACGGCGGGAAAACCGTGGAAACGCAAAATCGGGCCGTTCCACGCCCCATTCACGCCGAAGCGCAGTGGAAACAGATCTAGACGATGAAAAACAACTCTAGGAGGCTCAAAAGCCCACATGCAAGCCCTAAAACGAGAGATCGGGGTGATTTAGATAAATCGACCCTAAAGTGGGTCACCGAGGTTCCCGGACTCCTACCGGCCTCGAATGACAACCGATCGACACGAAATTTACGTGAATGGGATCCAGACATCCCAACGGTCAGTTTGACACTAACCACATCACAAATGGTTGCCGTTTTCTGGCAAATCCTGAAAACCCCAAAAACTACGGTTTTCACTAAACCGGCCCGATCTCCCCCGATCGAGCACCAAACAGTGCACAGAAGTAGGGAAAACGTGCAGAAAGAAGTGGTGGTCCATCTCCTTACCTCCACCGAAGAAACCGTGCCCCGAAGGGACTAAACCATGCCGAAAACCACCGAATCACGAACGACGCCCTCTCGGAATCCACCGAGGGATCGCGCCGGCCACGCTCCATCCGCTGCTCCTTCCCACGAACCGATCACCCGAGCACGTCCACTCCTCAGCCAGCTCCGCAACAGTGCTCGCCCCGCGCCGAACGGACCAGAGACGGGAGAGAACGGAGTGAGATAGCGTGAAGTTGAAAATGAGCAGGAGAGATAGTGGAATTGAATTTATAGAAAGAAATTAGGAAATTTTCCTAATTTCTGAAAAATCCGATTTTTAGCCCGAACTCAGAAAAATACACAAAAATAGCCAAAACGATCGGCTCGAAGAGCACATCGTCGCTGTAGCGTCCACGAGTCGATGACTTGAGAAATAAACTCACCGCAGGGTTCCGTAACTAGTACGAGAGAAAAACCTACACAGATCGTAAAACTCAACTCGGGAGCTACAAAAGCGATCCGAAACTCTCCGAAAAGGATCCGAAAGACCCAATAAAGATCCGGGACATTACATCCTGGGTCAAGTCAGAGAATTTTGGCACCGGTTGCAGCCCATTCAAAGCTCGGTAGTGACCGTGGCGATGCCATCTTCGACTATCTATCTGGCAGTTCCAAAAGCTGATAGCATCGGCGGAGCGCGGCATAACGGCTTTCTAGCTTCACTCCCTCTCCCCGCCTGGCCGGCTTACAGCCCCTCCCTGCGTAGAGGTAGTATTTTGATTGTAAATCTCTTAACCCCACCCCGAGATCCCCCTCCTGTGTGAGGCGTAGTGATTGTAATTTGATTATTTAGGTTGAAGCTTCATCGGCGCAGCGTGCGGGTAAGCCCACACTTCCTCGCTTGCCCTCGTCTCCGGCCGGGATCGGCGTCTTCACGCCGATCAGGTGAGCTCCTGATTGCACTTCTCTACTAGAATCACTTTGCTTGCTTAGTATTGCATCTTAGTTCCATCGGTCGGTGAGTGAGTGCCCGATCTCAAATTATCATCGAATTGAGCGACCATCGCAGAGTGAGTTGAGAGAGCGACCCTACAACCCACGCCCTTGGCGTGCTGGCCACCCACAGAATTGGGCATCCTAGGCTCTTAGGGGTTCATCCCAATCTAGCCAAATCCCCGGAAAGGTGAGGCCCCACTTCGGACCCTCTCCACCATCGCCGGTCCGTCTACGGATCCGAGTGTGCGCTACACGGGTAAGTACGCTAGAGTTGGTTCACCAATTTGTTGCTTGCTTGCGATTATAGGTCCAAGGTGCATTGGCCTTGTGGCTATCACCCCAAGGTGGTGTCACATCACTACGGCCAGTGGGCCCAGCAGAATTCGAGCCGGCGTAGGCGTAGTCCTAAAATCTCCAGAGGGGGAGGTCGTGCATACCTTCTGTTCAATCAACAAGCCTTGCACAAACAATTAAGCAGAATACGAGGCTTTGATTATTGGCCTACAAATCACCTTATCCATGGGAATTCAAATGCTAGAAGTCTATGGGGATTCCATGCTAATTGTTAATCAAGTCGAAGGAGAGTTTGATGTCCGGAAGCCAGAACTCATGCCCTATCGCCAGCTAGCCCTAGGCCTGATGGCAAAATTCTATTTCATCCAGATAAAGCACATCAACCGAGGGCAGAATGCTCAGACAGACGCCCTTGTAAAGCTAGCCAGTTCCCTGGCAGTCCCGCCAGATGAAAGCCTGAATGTGACTATCATCAATAGGCGAAAGGTGCCAAGTGTGATGGATGTCCCAGTTACGGGAGAAGGAAATGAAGTAATGGCTGTAGAAGAAGTTCGACAACCTGATTGGCGGGAACATCTACTACAGTGGTTTCAACGCCAACAACTACCAAAAGAAAAAGAACAGAGAATGAAGTTAATAAGAATCAAAGATTCTTATGAGATGAGAAACATAACTCTAGTTCGAATAATGGCGAATGCCAGAAATAAAATCCTGATGCGTTGCTTGTCCATTGACGAAGCCATGCAAGCCATGCATGAGGTGCATGCTGGATCAGCTGGGGCACATCAAGCTGGTCCAAAAATGAAAATCGAGATAAAGAAGCTGGGCTATTACTGGCCCACCATGTTTGATGACTACTGCAAGTTCACCAAGATTTGTTAGAAATGCCAGGAGCATGCTAACATCTCGAGGAGGCCTCCGGCACCGCTACATCCCACCATACCAAGTTGGCCGTTTGCTTAATGGGGCACAGACGTGGTAGGTCCTCTGCCATCCTCCTCCTCTGGATGTAAATACATCTTGGCAGCCACAGACTACTTCTCCAGATGGGCAGAGGCGGTGGCATTGATAGAAGTGACGAGAGAGCTTGTCGCCAAGTTCTTCCGCCAGAATATAATATTCCGATTTGGGGTTCCCAGCCAAATCATTTCTGACAATGGCAGCCATTTCAGGAATCATATGATATACCGGTTGGCTGATAAATACAAAATTGATTGGAGGACTTTGTCTTCCTATAACCCCCAGGCTAATGGGCTTGCAGAAGCTTTCAATAAAACGTTGTGCACCTTGCTGGCAAAAATTGTTAACTCCAGTAAAAGAGACTGGGAAGAAAGAATGTACGAAGCACTCTGGGCTTATCGTATAGTATACAAAACCCCAACTAGCTACTCACCTTTCTCCCTCGTGTACGGGTCAAAGGCGATGGTACCAATTGAATTGGAAGTCCCATCACTGCGGGTTGCCATTCAGCATGGTTTGGTCCACAGCGAACAAGCTAATGCGGATTTAAGATTGGAGGAGCTTTCCGATTTGGAAGGAAAGCGACTCAGAACACAACAGAATATTCAGCTATACCAAGCTCGCATGGCCCGTGCTTTTGACAAGCTGGTTAAAGAGCGAGAATTCAAGAAAGGCGACCTCGTTATGGTCAAGAGAAGAGAAGTGATGGCAGCCAACCCCAAGGGAAAGCTGACTGAAAATTGGGTGGGCCCGTATATTGTCAATCGGGTCTACGAAGGAGGCACTTACATCCTTGTAGATCACAAGGGCGCAGTTTAGTTCTCCCCTCTCAACGGGAAGCATATGAAGCTATATCGGGTAGCTACGCCAACGCCTGAAGACCAGAAGACACCCATGGTCCAACCATAACCCCACTGGGTCAGAATGCTTCCAACGTCCGTCTGGGTAAAGAAAAAACCTCTCCTTTGCTCGGGTATTAACCCCATACCCATGAATCTTACTTACATAACTTCCCACGGACCTAACGTCTGTTCGGAAGAAGAAAACTCCCTCTTTGCTCGGGCATTAGAACCATGCCCGTGAATGCTATTTTCAAGACATCCAACGAACCTTACGTTTGTGTGGATGAAAAGAACCCTGCCTTGAATATTATCTCCATAAAGGCCCTCGATGAACCATACGTCCATGAGAGTAAAGAAAACTCTTTCTTTGCACAAGCACTAACCCCATGTCTGTGAATACACAGCTTAGCGGCGCAGGGCTTCGTGCCCTAGCCAGCTCATATGTCATATTGCCATTACGGGCCTTACGCCCGAATCGGCACCAATTCTATCCTTTGCGTTGGCATTCGTCCTTGCCAACGAATAAGCCATTCTTCGGTGCAAGGCCTCGTGCCCTAGCCAACTATGTCTACAATGTTGCCATTGCGGGCCTTACGCCCGAATCGGCGGATATCCCCCCTTGCATTGGCATTTGATCTTGCCAACGAATAAGCCCCTTCTGGCACAAGGCTTCGGACCCTAGCCATTCGCATATACACAGTGTTGCCATTACGGGCCTTACGCCTGAATCGGTGAAACTTCTACTCCTTGCGTTGACATTCACCCTTGTCAACGAACAAACCCTTCTTTGGGGCAAGGTCTCGTGCCCTAGCCAACTATATATACACATCATTGCCATTGCGGGCCTTACGCCCAAATCGGCACTAATTCTATCTCTTGCGTTGGCATTTGATCTTGTCAATGAATACACCCCTCTTCGTCACAAGGCTTCGTGCCCTAGCCATTCATATATACACAAAGGTGCCATTGTGGGCCTTACGCCCGAATCGGCACTAATTCCTGCTCTTGCGTTGGCATTCGTCTTTGTCGACGAACAAACCCTCCATTGACCAAAGGCTCTGGGTCCGAACCAATGATCATCTATTGTTCCTGATTGTCATCAAAAGAAAAAAGAAAGAAGAGAATAAAAAAAGGAAGAGAAAAAAATGGGGCTTAAAATAGAGGTGCCCTGCCAGACTTGTTCCTTCATTGGGACAAGGGCAAAAAGGGCAATAACCCAGCTGTGGCGAAAACCCGAAAGGGCACTGTAGGCAAAATCGGGTACCCTGCCACATGAAAACCCGAAAGGGTGCGTGGGCAAAAGTAAGAGGGGGCCGATATCGGTGAAAACCCAACAACGGCGCTTGTATCGATAATGTGGTTTTCTAAATAAAAAAAAACATATATATATATATATATATATATATATAATAAAGATGTTTTCTCCCAAGACATCTTCATAAGCAGGGTACCACTAGATGACCCACAAAAAATACACCACCTATACGGCAAAGTCCAATCGGAATAGGCCTTCCGCCTATTTCGACGATTAAAACCATTTCTTGCTTTGACATTTAACCCAATGTCAATGAATACACCTACCCTGATTGTCATCAGCGTCGGTGACATCAGTGACTGAAGCCTTAACTCGGACCTTCCGTCCTTGTTAATGATATTAACCGTTTCTCGCATCGACATCTCATCCAATGTCGATGAATACATTTACCCTGATTGTCATCAGCATCAGTGATGTCAGTGATTGAAGCCTTAACTCGGACCTTCGGTCCTTGTTAATGATATTAAAACCATTTCTTGCTTCGACATTTAATCCAATGTTGATGAATACATTTACCTTGATCGTCATCAGTGATGCGGGACGGACACGCGACCTGAGACTCTAGCTCGCGATCGTCCCTAGCGAAGGAAGACGTGGGACCGTGCGCGGTTGAGAAACCGGCAGTGAGTCTCGAGTATCGGCTTTTTCGCGTTAACTCGGGTCGAGTCACGGGACGGGTTACACTCACTCTCTCGCAGCGGTGATACAATTGATATAACGGGCTAATAACCTATCACATGCAGCGGCATATACAAATAAATATGAGTAAAGTAAAGTCGAGTAAGAGAGTGAACACGATACCTCCACGCTCCGGACGTGGGGAAGACGACACCGGCCAGTTACGGTAACTCCCGGTACAATGGTAAAAAGTTAATTACAACAGTGAATTATATTGCCCACTCCATGTAGGGAGGTAAAAGGCTAAAAGTGGGGCCGGGGAGGACCGACCCTGGGTTGACGGGCAGCAATCTGGAGGTGCGTTCGGGGCGAACTCGGCCTGCTGGTCCGACTCGGTCCTGCGCCGACTCGGTACTACGCCGACTCGGTTCTGACTCGCTGAACAGCAAGGGGCAGTTTCCAAAGGATGTCGCCCTCCTGAAGTCTTCTGAAGGCGCCGCTTGGCTGGGACGGTGGCGGGATGTCCCTGATCGACTCCCTGAAGTGACGGTTCCAGAAGTTGACTTTTGATAATTTTGGACGAATTATTCCCGGACTGTAATTTCAGACCTGCACAGGGAACAAATCTGCACGTCTCGGCTGCAAGAATTATGGTGCTCAGATCCGGTGGCCGATCGAGGCGTGACTGGTACCGTTGGAAAGAGCACTCACAGAACTACAACATATATTTTTTTTCGTTGATCCAAAGAAGGTATTAGAAATGAAAAACTCTACAAACTATGGGTTTTCCTGTGGATCAGGTTACTGACACTCAGGACAGAAAGGGATCTGGCTGAAACTGACCATTGATCGAGGGGAAAATGATTTTTCCAGGGGCGACAAAAATTATGGGAGACAGGGTAGGACGTGAGGAACACCTGAGAATTTTTTTGATTTTTTTGGAAAGTTATAAGTGAGTGGGAAAAATACAATAAGGTGACTCTATCCCGTATATCTGCAGAATGACATATTACAGGGTGAAAAATAATAAATGTGGGAAAAATACCAAACGAAGGCTAAATGGCACAGAATTTGAATTGGAGATTAGGGGAGACAAGGAGAACAAACCCTCAAAGTTTGGGCTCGATTAGACAACAAGAGAAAAAAATAAAATTACGGGATTGAGGTTCTGTCTTGATTTGGATAGAACTCAGGCGAGTGGCGGTGGCGGCGGCGGCGCGATGGCGGCTCGATGGTGGCGTCTGCGGCGGCGCTGAGCTTCACACTCAGGAAGGGGGAGGGGGAGGAGGCTTCACACCTCAGAAATTCATAGCTTTCACAGCAGCTAGGGGTTGGGAGAGAGAGGGGTGCCCTTGGGCTCTTGGAGGCAAATTCTGATTTTCTTCTCATTAATTCTAGTAAAATAGGAATTACATGGTATTTGTATGAAATACAAAATGACCTAAACTAACCTCATATCTATGTTAGGGGAGGGCACTTAAGGGATAGAACATATTTAATTCCCCATGTGATTTGGAACAAAATAAAAAAACATTAAGAGGGGGGGCCTTTGAAAAATGGGGATGGCATCTTGGACATTTTAAGCCCATTATCCCCTTTGAATGGTCAAGCTTCTAGAAGCCCACCTTAGACCTTTGACTGACCCCACATGGGCACTAAGACTTAGGTGGACCAATAGGAAAGGAGATGGGGGCCCCTTGCTGGTCCTACTGGACTTTTGCACAAAAACCTAAAGAATCCTAAGGAATGACAAATTGGCTTATAAAGCCTTACAATTGGAAACCTACTTCCCAAGGATATAAATGCAAACTAAAAAGTCATAAATACAAAAATAAAAGGTAGTGCTCGGTGTAGATTCCCATCAATTCCCCCCGGGTGGGAAAAACTCGACCCCGTCGAGTAAGGGGTGCGGCTGCTCGTGACGCCGGCGGATCCGTCATCGGACCCAGAAGCACGGAGTACGCTCCACTCCAAGTAATCGACACCTGCTCATCCCGTATAGAATCGATATGCACATGCTGCTGGGGAATGAGGCTAGAGGTGGACACTCAGGGGTGGGGTCACTCTCAAAGGAGGGAAGGCGGCTCGAAGACTCACTAGGAATCACCGCTTGTCCCTTATGTGACTAGATTCGACTTATGAAGTAGAACCGATCCCAAAGTCCGACAAGTCTCGTACTCGAAAGGGACTAACAACGCGAGCGTACAAACCGATTCGACTCGATGTATGCACAAACACACGACAAACAAACGAAACAAAGACTCAAAAAGACCCTAAACAAACCTAATGTTAGTCCGACGTGTACGTGTGTGATGGTGGACCAGGACACCCGAATGTGTGCCATGCATGCATCTGATGTAACCGGAGGTTGACACCATGGGGAATTCCTAGACCTCCTAAAATGGACCATGCATGCATAGTGGACTTAGATGTGGGAGGGCCAGGGTACCAAATGCATCTTCTTCCTTTCCCCTAGATGATGGTGTATCTCGCAAGGGAACGGGCTTGGTGGGTGTCGATGACCCGGCGCGTGGGGAAGGGGTGTGGTAGTGGACTCCCTCAAAGAAGTGAAGTATATATGGTGGGTCTAGAGGTCTACTAGGGAATGGGTCAAAGGGATCAAAGAAGGTATGACCCCTTGTGGTGGGTTCCCACAAGTCACGGTCCCATGTGTAGAAGTCTTGAAGGTGTGGATGGTCACCTTCATGCATTGTGGCGGGTGGGACGGTGATCGTAGGTAGGAAGTATGATTCCTCCCTCAGACAAAAGGGTATGAAGTCGGGCTCGGCCGACATGGGGAGGAATAGAAGAATCTCTGTGGTGACACAACCCACGGTGCACATGGAGGTAATGGACCCTAAGGCCGGATGGGTGAAGCTAAGACTAGCAGGTTGGTCGAAGCCTCTGGCCAATAAGTGCGTCAACGTCCATTGCTGGTGTAAACCAATAATAAGGTCACCCAAGGTATCAACATGGTGACTAGATCGGAATGTCGTGTGGTAGGAGTTGACGGGCACTAGTGGTAAGGTGGGGCCCATGGGTGGGTAAGGAAGTGGGACCAAGCCATCCTTGAGCCATCTAAGTAGTGACTCGGTGATGAAAAGCGTTCCCGTTAGAAACACGGGTGGCTCGGGCTGAGGTGGCTCTAAATGAAATGGCTCTGGGTGAGGATCGAAAATGGGTGGCAAAGGAGCACAAGGGGAAGGGCTGTCCACTAGGCGGGGAAGAGGCCCTTGGGACCCCGTAGGTGGGGCCGGGTTGGGACTACCTGCTATGACCTCCGTAGATTTGGTGGTGGCTACGTTCGGACTCGGAGGTGGGCAAGGGGAGACCAACGACTCAAAATACGCACACCTCTTATCCACCTGATCTGAAATCATTTGCATAAGTTCGGCAACGGTATGGGTTGGAGTAGGGGTATCGCGGTGGACTCACCCGTAATCAACTGGCCTAGGCTTGGGGACATGAGGGGCTTTTTGCCTCCGGGAATGACCCACTTGGTTGGAAGTGAGTTGGTGGGGTCGGATGGAGGTGTGACCCACGGGGTTGGAAGTAAATGGGTGGGACGAGTTGGAAGGGACCAGATGGGGAAGGTAGACCCTCCTAAGCTCTCTCTTCATGTTCCACCATGATTCAATGGGCCATTACCTCCTAATCTCTCTCAAGCCTTCGATGTGGTCCCACTTCTCGGCGGCCTCGTGTAGAAGCCGCTCTTTGGCGAAAGAGCATTGCCGAGCCTTGGACATGGGGTAACAATCAAAATATTTATCCATAGCGGCTTCCCAATGTAGGTAGTCACTTGGGACTTTGGAGCCATAAAAGTCCGGGGCTTCGGGCGTACGGAAGTGGAGAGGGTGGTTGCCAAGCCCATGGGTGGGCCAACGGTCATATCGCCTGGGCGACCAGGAGTCCATTGGAAATTGGGGAGCTACAACATGGACATGCCGACACAAGGAGACAAGACACTAGACATGACTATGCAAGGTTGGAATGCACTAACTAATGCGCACTAAGGACCCTAGACTTAAACCAAGACTCGATACGTGGCGGAGGTTTGACCCGAGGGTCTCCTTGACGCGAGTGTGCGGCCTTCCCGATAGGTGTAACATAACGTTCGGGCGACACCTTTTGATATACCGAATAATGGTATGCAAATGCACCCTTAGACTTAGACACTTTTTTTTTTGTTACGGACTTAGACACAAAGACTACCCTAGACTCAACTGGCGCTCTGATACCAAATTGATGCGGGACGGACACGCGACTTGGGACTCTAGCTCGCGATCGTCCCTAGCAAGGGAAGACGTGGGACCGTGCGCGGTTGAGAAATCGGCAGTGAGTCTCAGGTATCGGCTTTTCCGCGTTAACTCGGGTCGAGCCACGGGACGGGTTACACTCACTCTCTCGCAGCGGTGATACAATTGATATAACGGGCCAATAACCTATCACATGCAGCGGCATATACGAATAAATACGAGTAAAGCAAAGCCGAGTAAGAGAGCGAACACGATATCTCCACGCTCCGGGCGTGGGGAAGACGACCCCGGCCAGTTACGGTAACTCCCGGTACAATGGTAAAAAGTTAATTACAACAGTGAATTATATTACGCACTCCACGCAGGGAGGTAAAGGGCTAAAAGTGGGGCACGGGAGGACCGACCCTGGGTTGACGGGCAGCAATCTGGAGGTGCGTTCGGGGCGAACTCAGCATGCTGGTCCGACTCGGTACTGCGCCGACTCGGTTCTGACTCGCTGGACAGCAAGGCACGATTTCCAAAGGAACGTCGCCCTCCTGAGATCTTCTGAAGGCGTCGCTTGGCTGGGACGGTGGCGGGATGTCCCTGATCGACTCCCTGAAGTGGCAGTTCCAGAAGTTGACTTTTGATAATTTTGCACAAATTATTCCCGGACTGTAATTTCAGACCTGCACATGGAACAGATCTGCACGTCTCGGCTGCAAGAATTATGATGCTCAGATCCGGAGGCTGATCGAGGCGTGACTAGTACCGTTGGAAAGAGCACTCACAGAAATACAACATATATTATTTTTCTATTGATCTAAAGAAGGGATTAGAAATAAAAAACTCTACAAACTATGGGTTTTCCTGTGGATCAGGTTACTGACACTCAGGACAGAAAGGGATCTGGCTGAAACTGACCATTGATCGAGGGGAAAATGATTTTTCCAGGGGCGAAAAAAATTATGGGAGACAGGGTAGGACGTGAGGAACACCTGAGAATTTTTTTGATTTTTTTGGAAAGTTATAAGTGAGTGGGAAAAATAAAATAAGGTGACTCTATCCCGTATATCTGCAGAATGACATATTACAGGGTGAAAAATAATAAATGTGGGAAAAATACCAAACGAAGGCTAAATGGCACAGAATTTGAATTGGAGATTAGGGGAGACAAGGAGAACAAACCCTCAAAGTTTGGGCTCGATTAGACAACAAGAGAAAAAAAATAAAATTACGGGATTGAGGTTCTGTCCTGATTTGGACAGAACTCGGGCGAGTGGAGGTGGCGGCGCGATGGCGGCGGCGACGGCGCTGAGCTTCACACTCAAGAAGGGGGAGGGGGAGGAGGCTTCATACCTCAAAAATTCATAGCTTTCACAGCAGCTAGGGGTTGGGAGAGAGAGAGGGGTGCCCTTGGGCTCTTGGAGGCAAATTCTGATTTTCTTCTCATTAATTCTAGTAAAATGGGAATTACATGGTATTTGTATGAAATACAAAATGACCTAAACTAACCTCAGATCTATGTTATGGGAGGGGCACTTAAAGGATAGAACATATTTAATTCCCCATGTGATTTGGAACAAAATAAAAAAATATTAAGAGGGGGGGCCTTTGAAAAATGGGGATGGCATCTTCGACATTTTAAGCCCATTATCCCCTTTGAATGGTCAAGCTTCTAGAAGCCCACCTTGGACCTTTGACTAACCCCACATGGGCCCTAAGACTTAGGTGGATAAATGGGAAAGGAGATGGGGGCCCCTTGCTGGTCCTACTGGACTTTTGCACAAAAACCCAAAGAATCCTAAGGAATGACAAATTGGCTTATAAAGCCTTACAATTGTAAACCTACTTCCCAAGGATATAAATGTAAACTAAAATGACACAAATACAAAAATAAAAGGTAGTGCCCGGTGTAGATTCCCATCAATCAGCATCGGTGACATTACTGATTGAAGCCTTAACTCGGACCTTCTGTCCTTGTTAATGATATTAACCATTTCTCCCTTCGACATTTAATCCAATGTCGATGAATACATTTACCCTGATCGTCATCAGCATCGGTGACGTCAGTGATTGAAGCCTTAACTCCGACCTTCCATCCTTGTTAATGATATTAAAACCATTTCTTGCTTCGACATTTAATTCAATGTCGATGAATACATTTACCCTGATCGTCATCATCATCGGTGACATCAGTGATTGAAGCCTTAACTCGGACCTTCCGTCCTTGTTAATGATATTAACAATTTCTCGCTTCGACATCTAATCCAATGTCGATGAATACATTTACCCTGATCGTCATCAGCACCGGTGATGTCTGTGATTGAAGCCTTAACTCAGACCTTCTGTCCTTGTTAATGATATTAAAACCATTTCTTGCTTCGACATTTAATCCAATGTCGATGAATACATTTACCCTGATCGTCATCAACATCGATGACATCAGTGATTGAAGCCTTAACTCGGACCTTCCGTCCTTGTTATTGATGTTAACTGTTTCTCGCTTCGACATCTAATCCAATGTCGATGAATACATTTAGCCTGATTGTCATCAGCATCGGTGACGTCAGTGATTGAAACCTTAACTCGGACCTTCCGTCCTTGTTAATGATTTTAAAGCTATTTCTTGCTTCGACATTTAACCCAATGTCAACGAATACACCTACCCTGATTGTCATCAGCATCGATGACGTTAATGATTGAAACCTTAACTCGGACCTTCCGTCCTTGTTAATGATATTAAAGCTATTTCTTGCTTCGACATTTTACCCAATATCGATGAATACACCTACCCTGATTGTCATCAACATCGATGACGTCAGTGATTGAAACCTTGACTCGGACCTTCCGTCCTTGTTAATTCAAAGCTATTTCATGCTTCGACATTTAACCCAATGTCAACGAATACACCTACCCTGATTGTCATCAGCATCGATGACGTTAGTGATTGAAACCTTAACTCGGACCTTCCATCCTTGTTAATGATATTAAAGCTATTTCTTCCTTTGACATTTTACCCAATGTCGATGAATACACCTACCCTAATTGTCATCAGCATCGGTGACGTCAGTGATTGAAACCTTGACTCGGACCTTCCGTCCTTGTTAATGATGTCAAAACTATTTCTTGTTCAACATTTTACTCAATGTCAACGAATACACCCACCCTAATTGTCATCAGCATCTGTGACGTCAGTGATTGAACCCTTAGCTTGGACCCTTCATCCTTGTTAATGATATTAAAGCTATTTCTTGCTTCGACATTTTACCCAATGTCGACGATGCCCCGATTCTTGTCAACAATGATGAAATCGGTGAACAAGACTTTAACTTGGACCCTTCATCCTCATTAATGGAGAATCTACTTCTTGGCTCCGGTATTCATTCAACCGGTGAATATAATAATGCTCTGGCGTCAGCCTAGAAGGATCTATTCCCCTCAATTTAGCCTAGCCCTGATTTCGAGGGACACAGTGTGGTAGTGGAGCGAACCCCTCGCCCCTTCCCTGAAGGCGCGAGCGCTCTCCTATCCTAGTAGCTAATATACCCCGAGATCGATGAAGCTAGTCTTGTACCTCCACTCACATTAGGGAGGGAAGGAAAACAAATACACATCCGAGGCCTGGCACAAGTATGTAGGGCAAGACTGAAGAAAATATCATTGCATGAAAGGGGTACATGAAGTCCCTGCGCTGTTACATAAAAAAGAAGGAAGAAAACAAAAGAGGAAAGTACACATCATTGGCCCGAATGGCAAGAGATATCATCGAGTACTGGAAGTCCGACAGAAGGATGGGTAGCTAGATCATGCAATCGGCGTTCCTAGGCCTCCAATCTCCGCAGCTCCTCCTGAAAAGAGCCAATGCGCTTCTCCGCTAACTCGGCCTCACCCGAGCATCGCACCCCTAGCTGCTCAGTGCAAGCCAAGTCTTCTTCAGCATGGGTCAGTTCGGCGTGGAGTTCAGAAACTCGTTGCCGCAAGAAGGAAGCTCGTTCAGCAGCCCCCTCGGTGATACTCCTGTGCTCACTGATGAACTCTGTGGAAGTCCGTATAGCGGTATGGCACTCTTTCTGTTGAAGCGCCAAGGCGGCCAGCTGATCCCTCAAACCGTGCTCAACAAATTCTCGCCGGTTTACATACTTAAGTAGCAATACTACTCGCGGCACCCAGTCCTACATGGGGCAACCGAAGGCTATGAGGGTGCGTGATATAGACTCAGCCAGCCCCCTCAGTTGGATGTAAGATAAGTCCCGACAAGCCAGCACAGTTTGCTTGAGCGTCTCTAAGTTCTGCCACACCATCTCATCTGAGGACTGCAAGCCAAATGGCGGTGCATTGAGGAGATGGAACTCCACTCTGCTATCAATTTCGGCCCAGAGGTCATCAAACGGCTCCGAAGAAGATCAAGGCAGTGCCAACAGGGAGATAAGGGGTGTCATACGCTCTTCCGTCTGTACGATCGAGTCGATAGCTGTCGAGGTAGGCACTTCAAGTCCTCCATCCAACCGAGGGACAAGGTTTGTAGACTCGAAGCCTGCACTCCCAGAAGCGAACTCCAGCTGTCCCATCGGTTCTGATGTTTTCTTCAAATTAGTCCCGGGGGTGATAGATAGGATGGCCGTTTCTCCCAGAAGCTCTATATTTTCTGAAGAAGGCCCTTCATGCCATTTAATCATGGCCACCTGCTCTGACTCAGACTCCGCTACGAACGGCGGAACTGTTGTCCCACTGTCCACTCCTTCAGGAGTTCTTGCACCTTCTGAGGGAGGTGGTTCGTGTTGTCCCACTAGAACTGGTTGCTCCAATTCAACACCGGCCGTGTGATGTGACACGACCTTGGACTTAGGCAAACAAGCACAATTAAGCATTCAAATGGGCCTTAATGGGCCACCGCTCTCCCGTCGCACTCTATACCCGGAGTGACTTGGTGATGCCAAGAGTGAATTATGGGAATGGGCCCTTGCTGGTAGAGGGCCAGCAAGGCCAAGGATCGACTCCCCAAGGGTGGATGCCCAATTCAATTGGGGCCGACAAAGTGCACAAGGGCACCGGTTCACACTATCCCACGGCGATCACTCTTAAGTCGTGGACTTGAGGATCGGGCGCTCCTCACAAATGCAGCGGCGCATGAATCAAGTATTTAAAGAGCAACACTAATTGAGCAAGGAAGAGGCACTTACTCGACCGGTTTGAAGAAACCGGTCCCGATCGGAGACGAGGGCGAGCGGGGAGGCGGTGGCTCCCCACACGCCGCGGCGGTGTCGCTTGACCTGCCCAAACCAATTACAAAACTACACCTCACGCAGGAGGGGGGGATCTTGGGGTAGGGGTTAAGGTCTTACATTCAAACACTACCACCGCGCAGGGTGGGGCCTTCAGCCGGCCAAGCGGGGTGGGGATATCGGACCGAAGTGAAGAGAAATGGGAGATTAGGGAACTTGCAGCTGCAGTCTGAATTCTGGACAGGAAGTCGCTGTGCCAGCTGCCTCGGACTCGTACGGACTCCAAATTGAGTGCAATCACCTTCTAAAGCTTCCTGACTTGAGAGGGAAGACTCCAGAATTTTTGGGGATGCTCAGAGGGTCGGAGGTGGCCGCACCAGCAATAGGAAGGAGACTCCTCTGTCTGGCCGCAGGTTCAGTCTGGACTAGAAGAGCAAATTGCAGAGGTCACTGTGCGCCCTCCTGAGCTCCGATCAGCACGAAACTGGTGGCATTGTCTTCGTGGTTGGAGTAGCTTTCATAAGGAGGTGACAGGGCTGCATTCAGAGGTCGAGGGCGGTCGGTGTACCCTGAAGAGTGGGCACTGGTCGGAGTAGGCAGCAGGAGACAGAACTGGAGAGCTTGGGGGAGCAAATTCGTAAATCCTTCCTCCGGCAGCCAAACGAGGTTCTGTTTCTTGATCTTGGAAGAGGACTGGCAGAGGGAGAACTTTGATGAAGGAACTTCAGCCTGAATCTGCTGGGGTTCATCGTGGCAGAATGAACTCTCAGGCTCTGGTCCAGGATGAAGACCTCTCTGCGCAGTTGTGGGAGAACGGCTTCTACGGTTGGCCCCGACCTCGGAACGAGTTGATTCCACCTCGCCTGCGAAGAAGACAGAGAAACCTTTCTAGCAATGTAGGCTACGTCTTCAGGATCTCCAGGATGAAGCTATGGGCGACGCTGCAACAGGGGCTGACTTGCTGGTCTGCACAGCTCCAACCTGCAAGAAGAAATGAGAGGGAGGGGTGGCTTCTTTGGTGGAAGGGGAAGTGAAGGGGTGGCCTAAGGATGAATGGGGGTTCTTGTGGGGTGGAGTGGAGAGCTATAGGGGTTGGAGAATGAGGGGAGAATGGCTGAGAGCAGGGGCTAGCAGGTGGAGGAGGAGGGTGAGGATGTGAGAGAGGGAATGGGGAGTGGAGGGGGGCGAACTTGGCTTGGGGGAGGGTAAAGGAAGGGGGCGGCCAAGGCAAGTGGAGGGAAGGGATTTCAAATTTTGAAATGGCCTTGGAAGGTGGGGGATTATGTGGGAGAGTGGGATGCTTGTATTGGAATGGGGAAGATTTGGTTGGAAGGTGGAGAATGGTGTTGGAATGTGGAGATTCCTACCTAGGAACTAGGAGGTGGAGTAAAGGAGGCCATGGGAAAGTGGAGGGCATTAAAGGAGGTGGGTGGCTAGTGGAGGTGGTTGGGAGGGGAGGAGAGAGAAGGAAATTCGGAATTGGGGTTGGAGGAGAGAGAAAGAGGGGTGAAATAGAGAGATTAAGAGGGGAATGGGTGGGGAATCTCTCCCCTAGGGTCTCTCACCCAAAAAACTAGAGGAATCACTCCAATTTGAACTCAAATGGCAAGTTTAACTCAAAAGGATTCATTCATTCATTAACTTCAAATGAGGGGAGTGGGGTCCTATATATAGGCAACCCACTCTTTACAATAAGTCCCTGATAAAATAAACAACTATAAATAACCAAGGGGGGTGGGAGTGCTAATGGGCCTAGCCCAACGAATTGGGGCCCAAATAGCCACATTAGACAGCATGATGATACAAGAACATAGAAAAATAAGTGCTAGACCAAGGGAAATGACTCAAATAAAATGGAAATACATCAAAATGACTCAAAATAAAGCTACAAAATGGATAAGGGGCCTTTATAGAGTGAGGCCCAAACTCAACCAGCTCCCGAGTATGAAGAAGTGGACCCGAGCCAAAGGGAGTCGTGGGTGATGCCTCCATCAAATCCCCTGGGCCGCGAAGAGCTCGACTCCGTCGAGTAAGGGTCCATCCGGCTAAGGTACCGCTCGAGGAGGTCCGAATCCAATCGCTGGAGGTCCTCCTGACTCACCCATGAGTCATCCGACGGAGGCCGATCCTTCCACCTGACGAGATAGTGCTCATATACCTTGCTCCGGGTGGTAGTGATTTGCTTATCCAATATTCGTTCAATGCAATCGCGCTGAGCTCTCTTGGCTAGTGGACTCTTCTCACAGGTGGGTGCTCTCTCAAAGGAAGAAGTAGGCTCAATCTCCTCACTAGGTCTCACCGTGGGGCCCTTGTAAGACACTAAGTCGGCGACATTGAACGTAGGACTTACCCCATAATCCTCGGGGAGATCTAACTCATAAGCATTTGCACCAACGCGCCTCAAGACCTGGAAGGGCCCAGTCCCACGTGGTCTCAACTTGGAGTGGGCTCCTAGGGAGAGCCTCTCCGTCCTTACCATCACAAAGTCACCCACTTGGAACTCTAAGTGACGCCGGTGAGAATCGGCCAACCTTTTATATGCCTCATTTTTCATGCCAATGTGCTTGCGAATTTCCTCATGCAGTTCCCTAATATGTTGTGCAAAAGACTCGGCAGACATGGACACTCTAGCATGCTGGGGAAGGGGAATGAGGTCGGATGGCTGTCTTGGTTTGTACCCATGCACGGCTTCAAATGGACTCATCCCTATTGACTTATTGACGGAATTTTTGTATGCAAACTCAACCTGTGGTAAGATGAGATCCCAATTTCCTGGCCGATCTTCAACAAGACACCTAAGGAGGTTCCCTAGACTCCGGTTGACCACTTCAGTTTGACCATCCGTTTGGGGGTGGTAGGCAGTGGAGAATTTGAGGAGGGTACCCATCATGTGCCAAAGAGTCTTCCAAAAATAGCTAGTGAATTTGACATCCCTATCGGAGACTATGGTCTTGGGCAGCCCATGGAGGCGGACTACCTCATCAAAGAATAACCGGGCTATATGGGAGGCATCGGATGTTTTGTAGCATGGGATGAAGTGGGCCATTTTGGAAAATCTATCAACCACCACATAGATGGAGTCATGCTTCCTAGAGGTCTTGGGTAAGCCTAGGACAAAGTCCATGCTCAAATCTTGCCATGGTCGGTCGGGAATGGGAAGTGGGGTGTATAGGCCGGTGTTTTGTTTCACTTGCTTGGCCGAAGCACATGTGCGACATTGCCCTACTATTTTGCCTACATCTCTTTTGAGACTTGGCCAATAAAATTGACCCTCAACTAAGGCAATGGTCTTGTGGACCCCAAAATGACCGGCTAACCCTCCGGCATGTAATTCCCAAACCAAGAAGTCTCGAAGAGAGGTCCGGGGAATACAAAGCCTTGGCCCCTTGAAGAGGAACCCATCCTCTAACATGAATCCCTCATGCTCCTTGCTAGAATGAGTGATCAAGTTGGCATAGATTTGCCCAAAGTCGGGGCAACTAGGGTACTCATCCTTGACCTTGTCAAAGCCAATCACTTCCACTTGGATAGTGGATAGCAAGGACATCTTCCTACTAAGAGCATCCGCGGCCTTATTCTCACTCCCGGCCTTGTGTTTGATGACAAAGGTGTAGGATTGGATAAACTCAACCCATCGGGCATGTCGGGCATTCAACTTTTGTTGGGAGTTGAGGTATTTGAGGGCCTCATGATCGGAAAAGATGACAAACTCTTTGGGAAGCAAGTAATGTCTCCAATGTCGGAGGGATTGGACCACGGCATAGAACTCCTTGTCATAGGTGGAGTATCTAGTCCTAGCATCACATAGCTTCTCACTAAAGTAGGCGACCGGGTGTCCCTCTTGACTAAGAATCCCTCCTATCCCTATCCCTATCCCGGATGCATCACAAGTGACCTCAAAGACTTTGGAGAAATCGGGAAGGTATAGGACCGGGGCTTGAGTCAACTTTTCCTTAAGCTCAAGGAAGGCTTTAGAGGCGGCTTTGGTCCAAACAAAGGTTCCTTTCTTGAGATAATCAGTTATTGGGCCGGTGATAGTGCTAAACCCTCGAATGAATCTCCTATAGAATGTGGCCAACCCATGGAAACTCCTAACCTCATGAAGGGTGTGGGGCTCCGGCCAATCTAGAATAGCTTGGACCTTGTCAGGGTCCATAGAGACTCCTTTGGTTGACACCACATATCCTAGGAAGGTGATGGTAGTGGTCATGAAATGACACTTCCCTAGGTTGGCAAATAAGCTTTCTTGCCGGAGGACGGTGCAAACTTTTCTAAGGTGGTCAAGGTGGGCCTCATGGGTTTGGCTATAGATGAGAATATCATCAAAGTATACCACTAGAAAGTTCCCAATGAAAGGCCTAAGTGCTTCCGTCATAAGACGCATGAAAGTACTTGGGGCATTAGAAAGCCCAAATGGCATGACTAACCACTCAAAGAGACCATCCTTGGTCTTGAAGGCCGTTTTCCACTCATCCCCGGGCCTTATCCTAACTTGGTGGTAACCACTCTTGAGATCTATCTTAGAGAAGATGGTGGCTCCGGCTAGCATATCCAACATGTCATCAAGGCTAGGGATGGGGAACCTATACTTGACGGTAATCTTGTTAATGGCCCGGCTATCCATACACATCCGCCATGATCCATCTTTCTTGGGGGTAAGAAGGGCCGGGACGGCACATGGACTCTTACTAATGCGGATGAAGCCCTTCCTAATGAGTTCCTCTATTTGCCTCCTAAGTTCGGCATGTTCCGTGGGATTGAGGCGATAATGAGGAAGGTTTGGAAGGGTGGCTCCCGGCACTAGATCGATTGCGTGTTACACATCACGCATGGGAGGGAGTTGGTCCGGGAGCTCTTCCGGGAACACATCATGGAATTCTTCCAAAAGTTGTTGGATCTCTATGGGATGGGGGTTAGAAGGGGTAGGTTCCCCTAAGCATATGACAACCGCACACAAAGGCACCCCTTGAGCAATTTCCTCTTCAAGCTCTTTCCTAGTGATGAGATGAATTCCTTTGGTCAACCCCGTGGTTCTACTTTGTTTTGGGGTTTGGATAAGGGCTTGGGTTGGAGGGGTGGAGTTCCCTGAGACTTGTGGAGTGGTGGGGTGTGATCCTTGAGGGAGAGTGTCCCTCTTGGGCATGGGTCGAGGTGGGGAGGGGTTAAGACGGATAGTCTTGCCCTCATGCTCAAAGGTGCATATGTTGCTTCTTCCTAGAATGGTGGCATCCACATCATAGAGCCAAGGTCTTCCTAAAAGAATGCTACCCACTTCCATGGGTATGACGTCACACCATATTTGGCCATGGTAGGAAGAGAAAGTGAGAGGCACTAGGCATTGGGTGTTGACCAGGATGGAATTGTTGTTGATCCATGAGACCCGGTATGGACTTAGGTGGGGAGTGAGAGTAAGACTAAGGAGCTTGACGGTGTCAGGTGACACGGCATTAACACAACTACCACTATCCAAGATCACTTTCCTCACATGGTTCTCTATCTTGATAAAGGTGTGGAAGATTGAGGTCCGACGCCAATCCTCTTCTTGAGGTTGGGTGAGGATGCACCTAATGACTCCTAGATCGGAGTTGTTTGAAGGAGTGGAGTGATCTAGACCCGACTCTAGATATTGGGCTTCATACTCCTCTTCCCAATCTAGTGAGGCTTCATGTTCCTCAACGTCGTTTTCTTGTTCCTTTTAGGGTTGAACTTCTTCCTCAATAAGCAAACTAGATAACCCTTTAGATGGACATTGCCCCGCAAAATGACCATACCCATGACACTTATAGCAGTGTTGGCACCCACTTCCCGAGGTGGTTCCTACACTTGGGCCTTTGGGGTTGTCATCCTTCCGTGGGAGAGGGTGACTAGGAGCGGACTTGTTTGGAGTGATGGGTGGGGGAGGATTGTAGGACCTTAAAGGGGCATTCCCACTTGGGCTAGGAGCTCTCATGGGAGTGGGTGGAAGGGGACGTGTTCCCAAGTTTTTGGGGTCGGTGGGTCGGGGAGGGATAAATCGGGAATTCCTAGAAAACCTTTCCACATCTCTAGCTATTTGGTAAGCTAGCACAAGGTTATCAACGTCCCTCATGAATAGTTCCCTCTTGATGTGGCTTTGAAGCCCATTCCTAAAACGGGATAAGGTGACATCCGGATCCTCATGGACTCCACACTTTAGAAGATAGGAGTCAAATTTTTCAATGTACTCTACCACGGTCTTCCCTTCTTGGGTGAGGCTTTGCCATTCATCTAGGAGCATTTGGTGGTAGGTTCGGGGGAGGTATTTGTTCCTAAGTTGGTTCTTCATGTCCGCCCAAGTGTCAATAGGCTCTTCCCGCCTAACCCGTCTTAGACCCTCTTGGTTTAGCCAATAAGTTTTGGCCAACTTAGTGAGATGCATCTTAGCCAATCTAACTCTCCTTTGGTCGGACATGGGGTACCATTCAAAGTATTGGTCCATGGCGGTCTCCCATTCTAGGTAAACACTAGGTTCATGTGAACCATCAAAATTTGGGGCCTCTACCTTGATCATCCTTAAAAGGGGGTCATCCGGATCATCCCGTGGACGCCGGTCATGGTTTTGATGGGGGCGAGGCCTCTCATAGTCATAATAATGGTCATGGTCCATATCCTCCCTATAAAATTCAGCATGTGGGTGATGGGCTCTTGGGCCGTTGTTCCTTGGGTGGAACTCATCCCTATGAGGCTCTACATGTGGAGGGTGGACTCTTGGGCCTTGGTTCCTCTGGGGAAAACCATTCCTATGGAACTCACCATGTGGTGGAGGGGCTCTTGGCTCATTGATCCTTGGGTAAGGATCTTCTCTATGAGGCTCATCATGCGGAGGGGGAATCCTAGGCTCATTGTTCCTTGGGCGGAACTCTTGGTCTTCTAACCGAGCAATTCGGTTGGTAATGGACTCTAGTTGGGCAAGGATGGTTGTGAGGGCAGCATCTACCCTATCCATGTGGCCTTGGGGTCCCTCCCTAGGAACATCTTGGTTGAGTTGGTGAGGATTGGGATCCATTGGTGGAGCCGAAGATGATGAACCGGGTTGATAGCTAGCACCACTACGGGTGGACATGCAAGACAAAGGGCCAAAGTGGTTGGACACACTATGCAAAGGTCCTAGGACTTAGACTTGATAGAGACAAGTCAAGGACTTGCTCTGATAGCACTTGATGTGACACGACCTTGGACTTAGGCAAACAAGCACAATTAAGCATTCAAATGGGCCTTAATGGGCCACCGCTCTCCCGTCGCACTCTATACCCGGAGTGACTTGGCGATGCCAAGAGTGAATTATGGGAATGGGCCCTTGCTGGTAGAGGGCCAGCAAGGCCAAGGATCGACTCCCCAAGGGTGGATGCCCAATTCAATTGGGGCCGACAAAGTGCACAAGGGCACCGGTTCACACTATCCCACGGCGATCACTCTTAAGTCGTGGACTTGAGGATCGGGCGCTCCTCACAAATGCAGCGGCGCATGAATCAAGTATTGAAAGAGCAACACTAATTGAGCAAGGAAGAGGCACTTACTCGACCGGTTTGAAGAAACCGGTCCCGATCGGAGACGAGGGCGAGCGGGGAGGCGGTGGCTCCCCACACGCCGCGGCGGTGTCGCTTGACCTGCCCAAACCAATTACAAAACTACACCTCACGTAGGAGGGGGGGATCTTGGGGTAGGGGTTAAGGTCTTACATTCAAACACTACCACCGCGCAGGGTGGGGCCTTCAGCCGGCCAAGCGGGGTGGGGATATCGGACCGAAGTGAAGAGAAATGGGAGATTAGGGAACTTGCAGTTGCAGTCTGAATTCTGGACAGGAAGTCTCTGTGCCGGCTGCCTCGGACTCGTACGGACTCCAAATTGAGTGCAATCACCTTCTAAAGCTTCCTGACTTGAGAGGGAAGACTCCAGAATTTTTGGGGATGCTCAGAGGGTCAGACGTGGCCGCACCAGCAACAGGAAGGAGACTCCTCTGTCTGGCCGCAGGTTCAGTCTGGACTAGAAGAGCAAATTGCAGAGGTCACTGTGCGCCCTCCCGAGCTCTGATCAGCACGAAACCAGCGGCATTGTCTTCGTGGTTGGAGTAGCTTTCAGCAGGAGGTGACGGGGCTGCATTCAGAGGTCGAGGTCAGTCGGTGTACCCTGAAGAGTGGGCACTGGTCGGAGTAGGCAGCAGGAGATAGAACTGGAGAGCTTGGGGGAGAAAATTCGTAACTCCTTTCTCCGGAAGCCAAACGAGGTTCTGTTTCTTGATCTTGGAAGAGGACTGGCAGAGGGAGAACTTTGATGAAGGAACTTCAGCCTGAATCCGATAGGGTTCATCGTGGCGGAATGAACTCTCAGGCTCTGGTCCAGGATGAAGACCTCTCTGTGCAGTCGTGGGAGAACGGCTTCTACGGTTGGCTCTGACCTCGGAACGAGTTGATTCCACCTCGCCTGCGAAGAAGACAGAGGGACCTTTCCAGCAATGTATGCTACGTCTTCAGGATATCCAGGATGAAGCCGTGGGCGACGCTGCAACAGGGGCTGACTTGCTGGTCTGCACAGCTCCAACCTGCAAGAAGAAATGAGAGGGAGGGGTGGCTTCTTTGGTGGAAGGGGAAGTGAAGGGGTGGCCTAAGGATGAATGGGGGTTCTTGTGGGGTGGAGTGGAGAGCTATAGGGGTTGGAGAATGAGGGGAGAATGGCTGAGAGCAGGGGCTAGCAGGTGGAGGAGGAGGGTGAGGATGTGAGAGAGGGAATGGGGAGTGGAGGGGGGCGAACTTGGCTTGGGGGAGGGTAAAGGAAGGGGGCGGCCAAGGCAAGTGGAGGGAAGGGATTTCAAATTTTGAAATGGCCTTGGAAGGTTGGGGATTATGTGGGAGAGTGGGATGCTTGTATTGGAATGGGGAAGATTTGGTTGGAAGGTGGAGAATGGTGTTGGAATGTGGAGATTCCTACCTAGGAACTAGGAGGTGGAGTAAAGGAGGCCATGGGGAAGTGGAGGGCATTAAAGGAGGTGGGTGGCTAGTGGAGGTGGTTGGGAGGGGAGGAGAGAGAAGGAAATTCGGAATTGGGGTTGGAGGAGAGAGAAAGAGGGGTGAAATAGAGAGATTAAGAGGGGAATGGGTGGGGAATCTCTCCCCTAGGGTCTCTCACCCAAAAAACTAGAGGAATCACTCCAATTTGAACTCAAATGGCAAGTTTAACTCAAAAGGATTCATTCATTCATTAACTTCAAATGAGGGGAGTGGGGTCCTATATATAGGCAACCCACTCTTTACAATAAGTCCCTGATAAAATAAACAACTACAAATAACCAAGGGGGGGTGGGAGTGCTAATGGGCCTAGCCCAACGAATTGGGGCCCAAATAGCCACATTAGACAGCATGATGATACAAGAACATAGAAAAATAAGTGCTAGACCAAGGGAAATGACTCAAATAAAATGGAAATACATCAAAATGACTCAAAATAAAGCTACAAAATGGATAAGGGGCCTTTATAGAGTGAGGCCCAAACTCAACCAGCTCCCGAGTGTGAAGAAGTGGACCCGAGACAAAGGGAGTCGTGGGTGATGCCTCCATCACCGTGATAGTCAAAGCAGCGGCATTCCCGTCCGGTTCCTCTTCCAATTCCACTCCTGATGCACCCTTAGTAATAGCCGCGTCAGCTGGTTCTGACCCAGACTCCGCTGACTGGATCTGGAGTTGTCTTGCCGAAGACTCACCTGTGTCCAACATAGAGCCAGGCCCGCCCGAGAATTTCAAAGCAATTAGTCTTAATATGGGCACCATGCCCGCGATGGGGGTGAAGGCTGTCCATGTTGCTTGAAAGGGGGAGAAAGCGGCGGTAGCAGCCATTGCTGGCAAATTCAACCCCACCGAAATTAGGGGCTCCTGAGGAAAGAAATAAAAGAAATAAACCAAGAGCTGTGTCAGACATTCAGATACACATGCTAGAAGACATGGCTGAAGCTCGCATGGATGAACACAAAGATTACCTCCAAAGAGACGAGGCTTGAACTAGTGGCCCCCAGGGTTCCCAAGTCTGGCTGCGTCAAAGTCGAAGAAATTTACCGCTCGGGACCTGGTGCGCCTGAAGGGCCCAATGCTAGTCGGGGAGGGCTGAATGCAGCAAAATTGCTTCCATATGAGAGGGAAGGTGTGCTAGCCTCCGACCCTACATCCTGCTCATCCTCATCATTGGAGGGTTTATAGTCTACAAGTTCCTCCGAGGAAGAACTTTCAGTCAGCTCTGTTGCTGCCGTGTCTGGGCCGGTCAGGCGCAAGAGACACTCCTGAAGAGACTTTCTTAGTGGCTAGTTCAGCCAGCCGTTCAGAGCACCGTCGGGTTGGCCGGGTACTCTGAGCAGGAGATGCTACGGGAGGGACTTCAGCAGGCTCTAAAGGAGCAATCTCTGAATGATTAAACAGATAAGAACGATGAAAGGCAGCAAAATGAGGTGCCCGCAATAGAGGTCCCACGAACGATAATATTACCTTCATCGCCATGACTAGGCGTTGGAGAAGGAAGGTTTGTCATGATCAGAACGGTGGGTGTCTCAGTGCCCCCAACTTCCTCTGCACCGTCACTAGTTATCATTTCCTCGACAGCTGGGACAGAAGAGATTGTGGTGCTTAGATGAAAGGAGCAGAAATAGCAAAGCCCCGAGGTTATACCCTGGAAAAGAGCTCACGGGAGATATACCTACTGCAGGAGCCGTTTGTTCCCATGATATCTCAAACTCCTGGAAGGTCAGAATATTGGGCAATGGAATGACAGGCTCCGCAGGCGCAACCCTCTTCTGTAGCAACCCTGGTAAATTAAAGGACTAGAAAGTTTAAATAAATTAAAACTAATAAATAATCAAGGCCAGACCCTGTACACAACCCCCTGACATCCTAATAAGTCTTACAAAAAGAACTCATAGACCCTACCCTTGTATTATAATGAATTTAAAAATAACATGTCATTTTTTAAAATAGACATTTAATGTGCATTGTAATTTTATTTGAATTTAATAATCAATAAACCTTGGAGAGAAAGACAATTTATATTTTATTAATAATTTAGAAATTTTAATATTTCATATTTATTACATTATATCTTTATTTAAAGGAACAAGGGTATATTGATAAGATTTAATACATTAAAGATAGTTAAAAGGAGGTAGAATGGACATATATGCAATTTTGGTTAAATAAGGGTGAGAAGAAAATGTTTAAAATAATACACGACCATGCGATGGTCGTTGGTTAATAATTTATGACGTAAATCGGGTCGTTATTACAAATAAAGTATATAGGTAAGAGAGTTATAGAAATAAGATGGGTATAAAGATAATATCGATCTTTTTGAGGTTGAAGAGAAAGGGACAAAGTTAAAATGATGCCTGCTTGTCCAGGCACATATGAGGTATACAATGACTAAATCAAAGTCGTTATTTTATTTAAGGTGAATAGTGCCACTTTTTAAATTAAAAGAATTTTATAAAACTAATTACATGGAAAAATAGAGAAAAATGGGAAAAATATTACTCACAAAATTTCATGTCAATACCCAATCAAATAAAAAAGATAAAGATCTATAAAGATTGTAACACTATAAAATAAACTATCTTAACGAGAATTTCGTGAACACAGCCGTGTAACTAGGAAGGATTTGTGTTTTAGAAGGGTTAATGAGAGAAAATGCTAATAGCAATAGGACTCTTCAACACCCATTGGGTTCCCAAAACCCTATAAATACCACCCTTAGAACTCCCTGTTATTAGCTTCGTCAAACCCACGAATTTCTTCCTCCCTGCAAGCCAAAGAGGGAAGAAGCCTCCCTTCTTTTCCTGTTGACGAAGGAGTTGCTGATGCTAGCCTTTCTTCTATCGCCAGAAGCAGAAGAACAAGCTGCTTCTTCCTCCGAAGGCTGCCCCTGCCGTGGTTTACGTGAAGAACGTGAAGTTCTTCATCTTTCCTTCTTTTTTTTAACTCCGGTGAAAGCCTGAACGACGAGACAAGGGGGAGCGATCAACCTTACAAGAGAGGGAAGGAGCGCTCCACCCCCGACTGACGGACAGGAAAATTTTCATTAATAAGCATGATAAGGAAAGGAGTACAAGTACGACGCTTAACGATGAAACGAAGGGCACCCTATCTTATCCAAACGATAGGGGCCTTTTACAACGATAAGTAGATCTGCCCAAGAAGCCAAACAGAGGTGGCCAAAAGGAAACAACCAAGTCCAGCTAGCATATCTGCCACTTGGTTAGCTTCTCGATATACATGGGTAATAGAAGCATGCATGGAAGGAAGCAACTCCTCCAATTGAGAAAGGACAACAGTGAGACGCCACGGATGGATGGTGCGGCCAGACACAATGTGAGCTAGTACACATCAGTCTATCTCCACCGAGACAGAGAGAAACCCACTATCCCTGGAGAGTTGAAGACCATCCCGAAGAGCCAAGGCTTCAGCATCCAAGCTAGATGAGACATAGGGGTAAGCAGCCGCAAAAGCGAGGATAAGGCTGCCATTTCAATTCCGAAGAGCACCACCGCCCCCTGCAAGACCAACGCCGCGCTTGAAAGTGCCATCTACGTTAAGCTTCAGTCGGCCTGAAGGAGGCGGAAACCACCGAATGAGACATGGAGGAGTGGGCTACGGCTCCAAAAGAGATATTCCCCATGAGAGGAGAATCATCCGTTGAGAGGAGAGGAGAGGCCTTCCTTTAAGAGGGTGTGTAGAAGAGATGGCGCGGACAGATTGCAATGCCCTACATATAATGTTCCTAGCATTCATGGGTTGCCCCTCGAACCGGTGCTTGTTTCTACTAAACCAAATTTCCCATATGGTTGCCAAGAATATACATATGGAGAGACAACCCGCCATGGATGACAAGTGTAGGCTGCTCAGATACTCGAAGATCGCCAAGCTAGTGTTGGGTTCGGTGCGTTCAATTCAGAGGGGGGGGGGGGTGAATGAATCGCCCCTTTAAAAATTTCGCCCAATTAAAATCTAATGCTCAGAACTGCGGAAATTAGATTTACTAAGTCAACTGATATGCTTATAGATGAACTGATGAAGAGCTAATCAAACTTCTGTTAAACCAATAACCAAATATGCAAAGCGCACCTAGGCATTCATCTAGCGCCAATCAGATAGAAGAAATCAAACCACAATGCACAAGGGGTTTTTAGGTGGTTCGGTCCTCCAGACCTACGTTCACCCCACACTCAACCCGAGTGTGGATTACTGCTGACTCACAGCTTGAACCGCTGGGCATCACAGCTTGCCTACAAAACGCTGAGCCTCACAGCTTGCTGTCCGAGGTATCCACCTCGCCCCGCTGAGCAACACAGCTTGCTGTCCGAGGAATCCACCTCGCCTACTGAGCAACACAGCTTGCTGTCCAGAGGAATCCTCCTCTGCAAAATCGCTGACTAACAGCTTGATAAAAGGTTTGAAAAGAAAAACAAAAGCAAGTAACAACAGCGACTGAAAGTTGTAAAAGATGAAGCACAATATGGCTCTCAAGGAGCTGGCTGGCCTGGATTTGATCCACGGTCCAACAGGAACGGATCTTCAAGCAACTTCCCTTCTTCTCCTATAACTCTCTATCTCTCTCTCTATCTCTCTTCTTCTCTGATGCACTTCTTTTCTTCTCTCGATCACTCTGTCTCTCTTTCTTTATCTTTCTTTTCTTCACTCTATTTCTTTCTCTTCTGGATCGAACGGGCTCTCTGCTCTTCTGCTTTTCCTTCAAGTCTTCTATCTGTTCGATCGGCCTTCTTCTGAGGAAGAAGCTTAGTATATATAGCAGCAGCAGGTAGGGCGTGTGCTCTCCACAGTTCCCGCCCAAAGGCCTTGACCACGTGGCAGCATCTCAGCCTGTTGCTGTACACGTGTCACGATCCTGGGCACCTCGTCCATCATTGGATCACGTGCCTTATTAATCTCCTCGAGACAGTACCTGTCATTCAGTCAAAGAGAATCATCAGCTTAAGACAACAAAACCTTGTACAGACTCTGTAGGGAGTAATGCAGTGTGTAGACTTTGTAATGTATAGACTTTGTATAGACTTTGCAATGCAACAGCAATGTAAAGACTTTGCATGAGACACTGCATGAGACGTAGAACAGCCAAGAGTGTATAGAATTAAGAAAGAGCTTGAAGTGTTGAATACGTGTGCACCATGATTACTGTTATGGTTTTGATGATAGCAACTACTATACGTCATACTGTGCTTGCATATGATGTCATTGTGTATCTGTTTAAGCAATCGGTCATTTCATCGAACATGTTGTGTGCATGAGCAGTGCATGGTTTTTGATAGCAAATACTAAGTCACATTGTGTTTGCATATGACGTCATTGTGCATATGTTTAAACAGTTAGTCATTTCATAGAACATGTTGTGTGCATGAGCAATGCATCAGTGTATACCATTGTTCATATCTTGCATTGGTTCATTCATATAGTTGGTGCATCTCTTATGCTGCTACACATAAAGTCTATACATTGGATTGCATAGCTTGCCATGCAAAGTCTATACATTCTCCATGCATATCCATTAACAAGTCTATACATTAGATTGCATAGCTTGCCATGCAAAGTCTATACATTCTCCAAGCATCTTCATTACTAAGTCTATACATCCTGCAACTCAAAGTCTATACATCATCCTGTTGCAGGCACATCAAGTCTATACATCATCCTGTTGCAGGCACATCAAGTCTATACATCCTTCAGCAGCAAGTCTATACATCAGCAAGTCTATACATCAGAAAGTATATACAGCCAACAAGTCTATACATCAGCAAGTCTATACAACCAGCAAGTCTATACAGCCAGCAAGTCTATACATCAGTAAGTCTGTACGT
Organism: Amorphophallus konjac; assembly: GCA_022559845.1. Taxonomy (NCBI): domain Eukaryota; kingdom Viridiplantae; phylum Streptophyta; class Magnoliopsida; order Alismatales; family Araceae; genus Amorphophallus; species Amorphophallus konjac. Next base: position 190,738,300 of record CM040121.1, on the reverse strand, counting down.
TGGCTGCATGCACAACTCAAAGTCTGTACGTTGCGGCAGATGAAGTCTATACGTTGCTGCAGATGAAGTCTGTACGTTGGCTGCATGCACAACTCAAAGTCTGTACGTTGCACAACATGAAGTCTGTACGTTGTGGCAGATGAAGTCTGTACGTTGCTGTAGGTGAAGTCTATACGTTGGCTGCATGCACAAAACAAAGTCTGTACGTTGCACAAGACAAAGTCTGTACGTTGGCTGCTAGCACAACTCCAAGTCTGTACGTTGGTTGATGGCTGCAACACAAGTCTATACATTGGCCAGCTACTTCACACGCAGAGTCTATACACTGCTTTCTGTTGTGTTCATGCATCAAGCTACCAAGTCTATACATTCATGAAGCAAGTCTGTACATGCTCATGCATGCTCAAGGTGTTAAGTCTTTACATAGTTCATACATGCACACACAGTCCACACATCCATCAATAGCCAAGGTCAAATGCACAAAGAAGTATAGCCAAGAGAATCCAGGTTAAAGACTCAGTTGATACCTTCTATACTGTCAAGGGTGATGCCACAAACATGCATGGACTGCTAATGGAGTTGAACGACGGAGCTGAAGCGGCTAACGGACCGACCCGGGCTGGACCGGGGTCTGCCCAGCTGGCGGTCGACCGCCAGCACAGGGGCTGTCGACCACCCCAGCCAGCAGACTCCCGTCTGCAGTTCTGTCAACTGCAGGTCGACCGCCAGCCAGTAGCGGTCGACCGGAAATCCCAGGGACCATCCGTCTACAGCATGTTTCAATAAAGGTCGACCGCCAGAAGCTGTAGGTCGACCGCTAGCCCCGAGCCATCAATTGTTGACTTTTGTTTCCACTTCGAAAAGGGCCATTCAACATGGATTTGTTTAATCCAAATGTCACCTAATCACCCATGATTTGTGGATCTGGTCTGGGGCTTGTCTATAGACCATTCAAAGTCTATAAAACCAATACAAGAGGGTTAGAAACCCTAGTTGATGTAGTTGATGAAGTGAATCAAAGAGAGCTCAAGGGAGGCCATTTCGAGAGTACTGTAGCACCTGCGTGAACAGTACTTCGGGCTGGAGTTCTTCATCCTTCCAAGGTGATTCAAGCTCAGATCTGAAGCCAAGCAACCTCCAAGCAAGCAAGAAGCATTCAAGGCTCTCAAAGGTGATCAAAGCTACATCCATACAACTCTTCATCAACTCAAGGAGATTCAATAAAATATCAAGCTACATCCAATATCGTCTCCATCAACTCAAAGGGATCAAAGGAAAATCAAAGCTCTTCGTCAAATCCTCAAGAGATTCAAGCTTCAGCAAACCTCAGACAAGATCTTTTCTCTTAAGCATATTCTATATCTTATTGAGTGTTTCTCATAAGTTGTTCTTTTTCCATTTCATTCAATCTATTGAAACTGAAGATCGTCCCTACCGGTGGTTAGTAGGAAGGCAATCGGGAGTTCTCCGATCTGCGGTATAGCCGTCCCTATCGGCTTTGTGTGTAGGAAGACAGAAAGAGGGTTTTCTCTGTTCTGTGATTTGGGGCATGTCCCCGGTCAAGCTGTGAGTCAGCAAGGAAGCCTCACCGTGTTTTGGTGAGGGGTGGACGTAGGTTGCGGGGTTGCAACCGAACCACCTTAAAAATCCCTGTGTTGTGGGTTGTTCTTCGTGTGTGATTGCTCTATATCTTCTACCCCCATTCACAGGTTCGTGTGGTTCCATACTTGGTAATCATGTTTACACACTCAAGAACTCAGATTTGCACCTTCGGTTTTATCTACGGTTTAATTGAGCTTAGCACTTTGACTGCATCCCTTGGGCGGCCTGCTGCACCCTTGCACACAAGCGCCAAGGTGAAAGTATTGCTAAGTGTTTCCCTTGCTTAGACTCGCATGCACCTTAGTTGATCACCACTGCATTCACACATATATGAACTTTGAGTGATCAACATAGCACACACACACACGTATGGTTGTTGCAAGCTATTGCATGCTCTGTGTCACTCTACTTAATTCCGCTGTACATTGTGTCTAAGTGATTCATTCACTTTATAGGAGTGGTTCATGCTTTCGATAGCTAAGAGTTTTAAATAGGCCAAAGCTTTTGATAGGATCTATTCAACCCCCCCCCTTCTAGATCTGTTTACACCTCGCGAGACCCAACAAGTAGTATCAGAGCGAGGCTCTGTCATTCCCAGATCCAACGATCTGCAGGGAAAGATCCCGGTGTTTGTTATTAAGATGGATTCACATGCTACACTTGCTTCGATGGCTTCTCCACCCATTTCTGATGGTTCATATTTTTCTACATGGGTTGGAAGAATGTTCATCTATGTTAGTTCCATAGATCCATAATTGTGGACTCTTATATACAATGGTCCTCATGAGCTGCCATCAAATTCAATTGATTGGTTAGCCGAACATGAGACCAAACACAATGATAATCGTCTTGCATATAACTTAATTACAGCTGTAGTTGATCTAAGACTAACTCATCTTGTATCCTCTTGCAGCACAGCCAAGCAAGTATTGGACAAGTTGGTAAAAATCCATGAAAGGAAGGAACAAGAACAAGAATGCTTCATGGCCGACCGTGCAGAACAGTCCAGCAATACATCCTCATCACAGGTAAACTCCGACTCCGAGGAATTCACTTTTGAAGAGCTTATGGAAGCCTATGATGAATTGATCACACAATACAAAAAGGTCAAAACAGAAAACAAAAATTTGAAAAAGGATCTCAAGAAAATTAACCAAAATGAAAGCTCGATTTGTAAAAAGTGTTCTATTTTTAAAGAGCTTAACGACACTCTCTCAGTTGATCTAGATACGCATAAACAAAGCATTGCATGTCTAAAGGATGAAAATGAAAATCTTCATGATGAAATCACTAGGTTGGAAGAAACTGTAATAAAACTCCAAAACCAACCTAAGTCAATCTCCAATGATCAAACTATAGCCGATGGGCTAATCTATCATGAGAAGTTGATTGAAGGAAATAAAATTTCTGTTTCATGCTTTGCTAATTTTGTATGTGAAAAATGTTCATTCTTGAGAAACATAAATGTTGGTCTCCATGATGATCTTGAATGGCAACAAAAACTGATTGATTCTCTGAAAGAAGAGAATAGAGAGTTATTGGAAAAGAAAATTAAACTTGAACAAGCTGAAGAAGAATTGCATGAAAAATTGGCTACACAGGAAAAAGGAAAATTTGTCATTGAAGATCACTCTGAAACTTTGCATGCTTTAGAACAACAAAATCAAAATCTTAAAGCAGTAAATGCCATGCTCAATGAGCAATTGGCAGCATGCGAAGAGGGCCTTGTTGAATCTAAACAGCACATTTCCTCACTTGAAAATGAAATTCAAGATTTGAATGATTTCCTGTCAATGTTTGCCCAAATCCAAGATTCTGGCTCACCGGAAGCCACCACTTCCTGTGGTCACCAAAAAGGGCACACTGCTCGAAAGAAAAGTAAAATTCAGCATGCTCATCCAAACATGCACCACAACATGTCCAATGCTAAATACCATGCCTTCCACAAAATGAATGTCAATTGTTATTATTGTGGTAAACATGGTCACACTGTGCATGATTGTTTTATCTTGAGAAATGATGAGCTTAGAGCAGGACAGCAAGTGAAAGGGCAAGGAAAGAAACAGGTCAACATTGGCAGAGGGCTTATTCAACAGAATCACATGGAGAATCAGAAGTGTCGACATTCCTATCCAGACAGGTCGACACTCCCCATGGCCTTTAATAGAAATGCCTCTCTTTGCTGCTTTCATTGTGGTAAGACTGGTCACACTGACCAGGAATGCTGGTATTTGAAAGAAAGACATCACCCTCATATCATGAAAGGTAAAAATTATGCTCGCCCACAAAAGCATAGTCCACATGCACACGCACATGAACATAAAAAGAAAAATCAATCTTTTGTGTGTTGTTTCTATTGTGGAAAAAAATGGGCATGAGATATATGATTGCCTCACAATGAGGGAGGATGATGTGATTGCCCTAAAAAAGAAGGGTCAAGATGTTAAACATGTTGCTAACCCACAAGGACCCAAGCAAGCTTGGGTACCTAAAAATTCCAAATGAGAATTTTGGGTGCAGGATGCCTTGGAGCTGAACAAAGGATCATAAGGTAAATAAAAGCTCAAGGCACAGGTATGTACATAAACCTTTAAGTTCAGTCATCTTGCATGTTTAGTCTTAACATGTAGATAGTGCATCATACGTGTGCCCAATGTCATGTTGATGTGATGATGAGTTGTTTGCTATCGGATATCAGCCACATGAAATGCTTGGACTTTGGTTTTGATGATGCATGTCATGGCTGCATTTTCAACTCATTATTCATGTTAGCATTATTCAAAAGGAGGAGTCTAGCAATTGACATCATCATGTTGCATTCAGTTCAAAATCAATTGTGAATGATTTGTGTTTGCATCATATTGTGATCACACATACCTTAATGCACATCATGCTTAGTAGACACAAAAATGTACAATTATTTTGCAGCATCTTCATTGCATTGTGTATTCACATAAGTCTTAGGCTGCATAATTCATTGCCAACCCATGCATGTATTCAGGGGGAGTCAACATCAATCTAGCTTGAATCATTTTACATCATATCATTCTTGCATGGCCATGGTATATCAAATGTTGATGTATGGAATGGCAGGTTATGCTTACCTCGAAGCACTCAATATGCGTGAGGTTTCACCTCCGCCAAGTACCATGCGTCACTATCGCACATAGGCCATATAGCTAGGGAGAGTTGTCTTCTTGAGGCATTCGTGCATATGGTTCATATTCATTATGTTGTATTTCATAAGTGTAAAATCATGCATTATGTTGGTTCATGCATTTCATGTTTGTTCAGGTCAACCCCTGCATGGTTCAAGTAAACCTCTCCTTGACATTCGTCATTCTATTTGACTGCCTACATAACTCCTTGAGTGCATTCATAGCATATTCTTAGGGGGAGTCGTGTTATTTTTCTTGGTTCATTCGTCCTTTTTGCATCTGAACCTCAATGGCCTCTAGTGTGATAATAAGTTCAAGAGACAGACATCACTACTGTGTAAGAGCTTTCTATTATATGAACTGATGATTGTCCATTCAATGAGAATGGTTCAGATTTAATGATTTTCTTGAAGTTCTGATATATCTTTTGAAATCATCTATATTATGTGATTTTAATAGACCTTAACTAGAGATTGCATGTTGTGCCTTGAATAACTATCCTGAAATCTAAAAATCCAAACGTCTTGACAACTTTGGTGATACTCTAGAGCTTAGTATTGTTTCTAAACATATTGATGAGCTGGAATTCTTGAAAAATCAATTTGCAGAGCAATGATAGTGTTGCACGGAGAAATATGTCACGTCATCAAATCAAGTGACGAATGATATGTCATGATGTGCCTCTGTTATCTCTGTCTTAATTACATTTGGACTCTAGGCAGAGCAATGGCATAATTACTGAGAAATATATCTTCTCATCACAGAAATGAGTTTGGATATGTCATGACGTGACTTTGCTATCTCTGTTTATTTTGAAGCATAACAGTCAGTCTTACCAAATACCTAAGAATACTGGCGTCTAAACAACGTGTATTCTTACGGTTAGGAGGCATGTACTAGACTAGACTGCTCGTAAAATATGAGTCTTGTGCCTTCAAATGCAAAAGATACTGAAAATCACATTTGCTGCGATCATAAAATTCCATGATCTAATCATGATTGTTTAGCCTCAATACTCATTTTTGTGCTATTTCCTTTGTAGTTCTTGAATATGGATGTATAAGACAAGGGAATGTTAAACACTGTCATGATATGCGCTTCTGGTTCATTTCTATTAAACCATGGATATCGATGCCTTTTGAACTCTATTGATGATTTTAGTTTTCATTAGCTTTGAACCATATATATTGCTCCCGGCATGTTTCCAATTTCCATATAATGGCTTGCTCTTCCACTACCATTCCACTCTGATCTCTAGGACTTTTGTCAACCACTGTACCATATCCCTCCTTTTTGCTGTTGGCAAAGGGGGAGAATGTCTTGTTGTCTTGTTGTGAGTCCTTGCTGTGGACTTGAGAGAAAGGGGGAGATGTTGCCTAATGCTGCCTTTGAGCGTTGTCAAAGGGGGAGAGTGCAATGTGGATATAGGAGAATCCAAGGGGGAGAGAACCTTCATTTATGATGAGGGTTTATGCATAGCATTCATGCACTTTACTTCTCCATGCATACGTATATCCATGCATACATATCTACATTCACATGATTCACTATCATGGATCTTGAGCTGCACATGTTACATATGTCATAAACTTTGCTGTCTTGGCTATTTCTGCCATATAATGACTCACAGTGTTGCCATCATCAAAAAGAGGGAGAATGTTGAATACGTGTGCACCTTGATTACTATTATGGTTTTGATGATAGCAACTACTATACGTCATACTGTGCTTGCATATGATGTCATTGTGTATCTGTTTAAGCAATCAGTCATTTCATCGAACATGTTGTGTGCATGAGCAGTGCATGGCTTTTGATATCAAATACTAAGTCACATTGTGTTTGCATATGACGTCATTGTGCATATGTTTAAACAGTTAGTCATTTCATCGAACAGGTTGTGTGCATGAGCAATGCATCAGTGCATACCATTGTTCATATCTTGCATTGGTTCATTCATATAGTTGGTGCATCTCTTATGTTGCTACACATAAAGTCTATACATTGGATTGCATAGCTTTCCATGCAAAGTCTATACATTCTCCATGCATATCCATTAACAAGTCTTAACATTGGATTGCATAGCTTGCCATGCAAAGTCTATACATTCTCCATGCATCTTCATTACTAAGTCTATACATCCTGCAACTCAAAGTCTATACATCATCCTGTTGCAGGCACATTAAGTCTATACATCATCCTATTGCAGGCACATCAAGTCTATACATCCTTCAGCAGCAAGTCTATACATCAGCAAGTCTATACATCAGAAAGTCTATACAGCCAACAAGTCTATACAGCCAGCAAGTCTATACAGCTAGCAAGTCTATACATCAACAAGTCTGTACGTTGGCTGCATGCACAACTCAAAGTCTGTACGTTGCAGCAGATGAAGTCTATACATTGCTGCAGATGAAGTCTGTACGTTGGCTGCATGCATAACTCAAAGTCTGTACGTTACACAACACGAAGTCTGTACGTTGCGGCAGATGAAGTCTGTACGTTGCTGCAGATGAAGTCTATACGTTGGCTGCATGCACAAAACAAAGTCTGTACGTTGCACAAGACAAAGTCTGTATGTTGGCTGCTAGCACAACTCCAAGTCTGTACGTTGGTTGATGGCTGCAACACAAGTCTATACATTGGCCGGCTACTTCATATGCAAAGTCTATACACTGCTTTCTGTTGTGTTCGTGCATCAAGCTACCAAGTCTATACATTCATGAAGCAAGTCTGTGCAGGCTCATGCATGCTCAAGGTGTTAAGTCTGTACAGAGTTCATACATGCACACAGAGTCCACACATCCATCAATAGCCAAGGTCAAATGCACAAAGAAGTATAGCCAAGAGAATCCAAGGTTAAAGACTCAGTTGATACCTTCTATACTGTCAAGGGTGATGCCACAAACATGCACGGGCTGCTAATGGAGTTGAACAATGGAGCTGAAGCGGCTAACGGACCGACCCGGGCTGGACCGGGGTCTGCCCAGCTGGCGGTCGACCGCCAGCATAGGGGCGGTCGACCGCCCCAACCAACAGACTCCCGTCTGCAGTTCTGTCAGCTGCAGGTCGACCGCCAGCCAGTAGCGGTCGACCGAAAATCCCAGGGACCATCCGTCTACAGCATGTTTCAGTAGAGGTCGACCGCCAGAAGCTGTAGGTCGACCGCCAGCCCCGAGCCATCAATTGTTGACTTTTGTTTCCACTTCGAACAGGGCCATTCAACATGGATTTGTTTAATCCAAAAGTCACCTAATCACCCATGATTTGTGGATCTGGTCTGGGGCTTGTCTATAGACCATTCAAAGTCTATAAAACCAATACAAGAGAGTTAGAAACCCTACTTGATGTAGTTGATGAAGTGAATCAAAGAGAGCTCAAGGGAGGCCATTTCAAGGGTACTGTAGCACCTACGTGAACAGTACTTCGGGCTGGAGTTCTTCATCCTTCCAAGGTGATTCAAGCTCAGATCTGAAGCCAAGCAACCTCCAAGCAAGCAAGAAGCATTCAAGGCTCTCAAAGGTGATCTAAGCTACATCCATACACCTCTTCATCAACTCAAGGAGATTCAAGAAAATATCAAGCTACATCCAATATCGTCTCCATCAACTCAAAGGGATCAAAGGAAAATCAAAGCTTTTCATCAAATCCTCAAGAGATTCAAGCTTCAGCAAACCTCAGACAAGATCTTTTCTCTTAAGCATATTCTATATCTTGTTGAGTGTTTTTCATAAGTTGTTCTTTTTCCATTTCATTCAATCTATTGAAACTGAAGATCGTCCCTACCGGTGGTTAGTAGGAAGGCAATCGGGAGTTCTCTGATCTGCGGTGTAGCCGTCCCTGCCGGCTTTGTGTGTAGGAAGATAGAAAGAGGGTTTTCTCTGTTCTGTGGTTTGGGGCGTGTCCCCGGTCAAGCTGTGAGTCAGCAAGGAAGCCTCACCGGGTTTTGGTGAGGGGTGGACGTAGGTTGCGGGGTTGCAATCGAACCACCTTAAAAATCCCTGTGTTATGGGTTGTTCTTCGTGTGTGATTGCTCTATATCTTCTAACCCCATTCACAGGTTCGTGTGGTTCCATACTTGGTAATCTTGTTTACACACTCAAGCACTCAGATTTGCACCTTCGGTTTTATCTACGGTTTAATTGAGCTTAGCACTTTGACTGCATCCCTTGGGCGGCCTACTGCACCCTTGCACACAGGCGCCAAGGTGAAAGTATTGCTAAGTGTTTCCCTTGCTTAGACTCGCATGCACCTTAGTTGATCACCACTGCGTCACACACATATGAACTTTGAGTGATCAACATAGCACACACACACGTACGGTTGTTGCAAGCTATTGCATGCTCTGTGCCACTCTACTTAATTCCGCTGTGCATTGTGTCTAAGTGATTCATTCACTTTATAGGAGTGGTTCATGCTTCCGATAGCTAAGAGTTTTAAATAGGCCAAAGCTTTTGATAGGATCTATTTAACCCCCCCTTTTAGATCCGTTTACACCTCACGGGACCCAACATGAAGCACACGATGTAATGGCTAAGGTTATGAGTGTATAGACTCTTCATGGGTGCTACATCAATGTGCAGACTTAGAATGCAGCAATATGCAGACTCTGCTTTGAGCGATGCACAATGTATAGACTTACTAATCCACTGTGTGCAGACTCTGCGTGCGATGTGCAAACAATGTTCAGACTTGCTAAAATGATGTATGAGCATAGCAGCACACAATGTGCAGACTATGCGTGCATGCAACAGACAATGTGCAGACTTGTTTTGAACCATGCACAATGTATAGACTTTATGTCGAAAGGATGTACAGGCTGTACAGACATTCTATGCTTAACACTTAAGCCTGAGTGCATGATGTGTAGACTTGAGTGCATGTGTGCAAAATAGATTTTGTGTGTACTGTGTAGACTTGCTATGTGTCATGTGTGCAGTATGCAAATGATGCACAGCCATAGCAGCATTGTACAGACTTGGACATTTATGTGCATGACAAAACCAATGTACAGACTTGAATGCTTGAGGCACACAATGTATAGACTTGAAAGACGATACATGAGACGATGCATGAGACGATGCATGCACAGACTTGGTCTTACAATGTATAGACTTGAAGGTATGCACAGAGACTCTAAGTAAGACAGTGGTGAACGGACTTAGTCTCAAGACGATGTAATGTATAGACTTCAATGTATGTGCAATGCAAAGGCTGCAATGTATAGACTTGAGTGAGACGGTGGATGTATAGACTTGCTCACATGCATGAACAAGTGGCGATGTATAGACTTGGACAATGTACAGACTTACCACCAAGATGATGCATGAGCAGACTGACGATGTACAGACTTGCTCGAATATCAACAAATGAATGTATAGACATTGTGTGCAGGCATTGGCTGTACAGACTTGATCTCGTGCATCAGTGTATAGACTTGCTCAGCCTGAAGCATGGCAATGTACAGACTTTGGACATAACAGAAGAATGTGCAGACTTGAAGTGAATGCATGGACTATGCACAACGAATGTATAGACTTAGCATGAGACGCTAAGTGAGACGGTGTGTGCACTGTAACGGATGTATAGACTTTAAGTGCATGAGACGCTACATGAGATGATGCAATGTATATACTTGAGCGCTATGTGAGACACACCGTGAGACGCTTCATGAGACGGAATGAGTGAATGCAAGCTACAATGCACTGTATAGACTTTGACGATGTAGTATGCACAGTATAGACTTTAAATGAGACTGTACAGACTTGGTCCGATGTACAGTGCAATATGTAGACTTTGAATATGCATGAACCAACAATGCACAAAAGATCTGGCCATGCACTAACTCATGCATGCAGCTACTGTTGATGCACCGATGCAATGCAAGACCACTCAATGCAGAATATGCACCGATGCAATGCAATCCACACTGTTGATGCACCATGCTCACAGTTAATGCATATATCTCCACAGAACAATATGGTGACTCAAATATGGTGACTCATTCATGTTGCTATCATTAAAACACCACATAATCATCAAGGCACAAGGGGCACAACAATCTCCCCCTTTTTGATGATGGCAACATAATGAGTCACACTGACTCGTCAAGCTATTCTCCCCCTTTGACATAAGCAAAAAGGAGATAGTTTAAGAGACAAAATTCAGTACACAAATACAGAGAATGAAATATGGTTCAGTGAAATGGAGTTCCCCCTTATGACAAGAAAACTCCCCCTATCAATATGCATGCAGAACTACTCTCCTCTTAAATGCAGATGATCCATAACTTCCCTTGGAGCGTAGTAATGAACTATGGTTATCCAATAAAACAATCTGAAATCTGCCATTACAAACAATTTGAACTCTGGTTGTGGTACCTCACAAATGCATGAACAGAATGAAACAGTTGGAAAAACCACAGAACCAGAACTGGTTGCAAAACAAGATGGAAGATTCCAACAGTGGGGAGAGGAGTACATCTCAGGAATCAATCAACTGATAATGTAAAGGAAGTAAGTGTAGCCAAGGGTAGGGGTGAGAAAATATTCAAAGCACAATACATCTCAAGGAATCAATCAATAGCAAGATTTATGTTGATCAGACTGTCTGGAATGAATCTGATCATAAGGGATTTTAATGCTTGCACCACTAAAATACGTCTTAAGAAGAATAGACTCTTCTATCATAAAGGGTTATGAAGTGACAACTTAACCAATCTGATTTAATTATGATGTATACCAAATTTGTCAAATTAAATTCAATACTCATATCTGAATCCAAGTTTTAATAAAGGTGAACCAGATAGTCAGATAACACTAAAAAACAATCATCTTTATCTTACACACATGATCTCAATAGCTCCTTTGAAAAATAGATAGATTAGTACTGAGGTTAAACAATTTTCTAAGAACATGAGTTGACAGAATTTTTAAAATATTTTCATTTGAAGCACATTTTATTTTTCCTGAGCAATTTATGTTGATCAACACCTTTTTACATGAGGCACAACACGTCTCAGGTGAAGTGACCCAGTTACTCAGTGTGATAACTGTCATTGCCTCTCAACTTCGAGAATAGAGTTAGCAATATAAGTGTCTTTTTACATGAGAAGATACCTTGATCAGAGGCCAGACTCCCCAGTTACTCAACACAGAAATGCCATTGCTCTGTCAGGTTCTCAATAAATTTTCATTTTAAGTGACTATGACACTTCATGACTTGGGTTCACTCCATTTCTTTGATGGAAAACCCAGTTTCTCAGTGAACAAAGTCATTTCATTACTGGAGATATATGCATTAACTGTGAGCATGGTGACTCATTCATGTTGCTATCATTAAAACACCACATAATCATCAAGGCACAAGGGGCACAACAATCTCCCCCCTTTTGATGATGGCAACATAATGAGTCACATTGACTCGTCAAGCTATTCTCACCCTTTGACATACGCAAAAAGGAGATGGTTTAAGAGACAAAATTCAGCACACAAATATAGAGAATGAAATATGGTTCAGTGAAATGGAGTTCCCCCTTATGACAAGAAAACCCCCCCATCAATATGCATGCAGAACTACTCTCCTCTTAAATGCATATGATCCATAACTTCCCTTGAAGCGCAGTAATGAACTCTGGTTATCCAATAAAACAATCTGAAATCTGCCATTACAAACAATTTGAACTCTGGTTGTGGTACCTTACAAATGCATGAACAGAATGAAACAGTTGGAAAAACCACAGAACCAGAACTGGTTGCAAAACAAGATGGAAGATTCCAACAGTGGGGAGAGGAGTACATCTCAGGAATCAATCAACTGATAATGTAAAGGAAGTAAGTGTAGCCAAGGGTAGGGGTAAGAAAATATTCAAAGCATAATACATCTCAAGGAATCAATCAATAGCAAGATTTATGTTGATCAGACTGTCTGGAATGAATCTGATCATGAGGGATTTTAATGCTTGCACCACTACAATACGTCTTAAGAAGAATAGACTCTTCTATCATAAAGGGTTATGAAGTGGCAACTTAACCAATCTGATTTAATTATGATGTATACCAAATTTGTCAAATTAAATTCAATACTCATATCTGAATCCAAGTTTTAATAAAGGTGAACCAGATAGTCAGATAACACTAAAAAACAATCATCTTTATCTTACACACATGATCTCAATAGCTCCTTTGAAAAATACACAGATTAGTACTGAGGTTAAACACTTTTCTAAGAACACGAGTTGACAGAATTTTTAAAATATTTTCATTTGAAGCACATTTTATTTTTCCTGAGCAATTTAGGTTGATCAACACCTTTTTACATGAGGCACAACACGTCTCAGGTGAAGTGACCCAGTTACTCAGTGTGATAATTGTCATTGCCTCTCAACTTCGAGAACAGAGTTAGCAATATAAGTGTCTTTTTACATGAGAAGACACCTTGATCAGAGGCCAGACTCCCCAGTTACTCAACACAGAAATGCCATTGCTCTGTCAGGTTCTCAATAAATTTTCATTTTAAGTGACTATGACACTTCATGACTTGGGTTCACTCCATTTCTTTGATGGAAAACCTAGTTTCTCAGTGAACAAAGTCATTTCATTACTCACTCATTTTATTTCCTGTCAAATTTTTCAAAATTAATGTTTAACAACAATACTCACTCTATGTATCTTAACCAAAGTAGCCCTGATTTCAAATTTTCAGATATCTGATGAGTGAGTCTAAGGTTTTTATGACACAGATGGTTAAGATTTATTAAAGCTTATCATTCAGATATTTTCAATTCATTTAATTATAAATATGAGAATACATTAATCTTATATCAGTCTGATTCAGTGATAATTCTTAAACCTATATGATAGGAATTTCTACAAAGTTCTCATACTGAGTTGCATGACATGCAGCTTAAGTTCCTCAGATCAGATCAATAAATTTAGCTGACCAACTAATCAACAGTATAACAAAATCAGTCACACCAGCTAAGAGATATATGAAGGATGAGTATAAGCTGGTAGAAGAGTCAATCACCAATAGAGAATAGCATTAGAAGAGAGTTAATCAACAAACAGTAGCTGAGTCTGAAATTCAGACAGATCAGTTGACAGGTAGTAACATGAAGAAGGTTGAAAGAAGCTCTTCTTTGACAATATAATGAGTAGGAGGCAGAATCCATTATCAAGAGAGAGAGTATGAAATCAGATGAGAGTTATTCAATTACTAGACAAGAGGTGTTCAGAGTGTGACAAACTAAACACCAATTTTAAATGCTCCCCATGTCTAGATGCAATGGAATATCTTTTTAGGTTTTTCAAAATTTTATGACATGCACTACTATTCATATACGCAGTATGCAACAAATCTGATAAGGAGAGCATGATGACCAAGTGACAGCAGACAAGCTCCGCCTGACAAAATGCATGATATGCAATGAAGGCACAATAATATGCACTGTGAACATGAGATGCACCAACTATATGTAAGACATGCAGCTACCTATACTCGGTGTAAAGAAGATTTTTCAAGTGATTTGACTGATTTTTCATGAGAAACAGGAGTTCTGAAGATGAGACAGAATATGTAGATATGACAATGAATCAGATGGGTAGACAGGAAGAGTTCAGATAATTGACACCACTGAAGAATTTAGAAAGGCTCCCCCTGTCTATATGCAGTGAATCACTTCTTTTTAGAATTTTCAATATGATGATATGTAATGCAGTCACTACATGTATGCTTATGCAATGACTCTCATTCAGATATGATTCATGCAAATCAGACAGAAGAGAATTACCATAAGTATGATTATGCAATTCACATTTCAGTAAGTTTCAGTTTAACATCAACAAATCAACATGATATACAATCATTTCAAGTTCACAATTTCATATGATGGAATTTAAGATGAGTATTCAGAACAAACCTGAAAAGTAGAACCCTGGGGTCTTCCTGTTGAGTGCCTTGGTTTATTTACCCCTCTTTTTCATTCCAAGGCACACCTGTAACATGTTAATCCATTTGATCCTGCAGGGACCCAAATAGCCTTGGGTCCCGAGTTAACTCTGACAGGTGTTCTGAACAATTTTTTAGCAACATCATTATCATACTCCATCAGGTAACAATTATTCATGAAATGACCAAACTTTCCACAATATCTACATGAAACAGCAGATTTTCTGGTCCTATGGTGCATATCAACAGCAGCATGAGACCTATGAAACTTAGCATTAAATGTTCTGTTGTTTACATGAACATTTTGTTTCTTATTACCAGATGACCAACATTCAGCATACTTGTGACCTGACTTGCCACAGTTATAGCATGAAAAATTCACAGGTCTTTTGGCACAGAATTTAAAAAATTTTTCATTAACATGGCTTCCTTGGGCATGCCAACAGTTCTTGACTGTATGGCCATACTTCCCACACTCATAGCACCTTAGGTGCTTACCTCTTGAGTCATTGTTTTTCCAATGATTTTCTGACCAGCACTCATTTGCCTTAGGCCCAGGCTTGTTGCAAGTGAAACAAATAATATGCTGGCCTGAAGTAGATCTATATCTATATGGGCCATGAGCATGTGAGAAAATTTTAGCATGTAGTTTATTGTCTTCTTTCATGATAAAACATGCATTCATTAGGTGACCACGCCCACCACAGTAATAACAAGATACATCAGATTTCTTAGTGGCATGGTTTCTATGAGATGAATTCCTAGAATGCATTGCTTCATTAGCATGCTCATCTTCAAGCAACAGTCTGCAATCATCCATTACATGCCCTATCTTGCCACAATAATGATGATGTGAAACAGTCCAAGGTTGACTAAGTATGAGTTGATGACCCTAGGACCTAGACCCGCAAGCATACAAGCACTCCAATGATTCTCACGATAGCGACTTACTCACACGGCACACGCGATCACCCGGTGGGGCCGGGGGATGATGGCAAGGGTCCGAGACGAGACCCAATGATTCTAAGTGACTTAGTTGGCTTAGGCTGACCCCCAAAGGGCATGGGATTCCCAACTTCGTGGGCGGCTGGCCCGCAGGGCGGGGTTTGGGTGGCACTCACTCCCGGTCCGCGGTGGACACCTTCAAAGTAGCATACAAGTTCGGGCTCTCTTCTCACCGTCCGACGGGCATGCGAAGTAATACTAAACTTGTAGAATAATGGCAATCAAGGATGGTATCAGATGCTCACCTGATCAGTGTGAAAACACCGATCCCGCTCGGAGACGAGGGCGCGCCGGGAAGCGAGGGTATACACCCGATCGCTGCGGCGATGTCACTTGATCCGAAAATTAAAGAAGTACAGTACTACGCCTCTCGCAGGAGGGATGATCTTGGGGTGGGGATTAAACTTATTACAATCAAAACTACCTTCACGCAGGGAGGGGCCTTCATCCGGCCAAGCGGGGTGGGGGAATTATGCAAGAAAACCTGACTTTCCGAGTTTTGCCGGTTCTGCCAATCTTCAGATTCGCTGGACAGGGTGTCGGTGATGACGCTGCCACGGACTCCACGGAACTCAGATCTTGATGAAACCGGTGCCAAAAGTTTTCCAACTGACCAAGGATGATGTCTGATTTTTTGGGGAGGCTCTGAAGCTCGGGGCTGATTGGGCCGGCGACTGAAACAGGACAGCAACGTTCTGTCCTAGGCTGGTGCAGAACTGGTGCAGCCTGTTGCATAAGGCTCTGCGGACTCGCCCGAACTCCAATTGGATTGAAACTGGTGGTGACGCGATCGTGGCCGGAGTAGCTTCGAGCAGGAGTTGACGGGGCCACAATCCAAGGTCGGAGAAGAGAGTGGTGGTCGGAGAAGTGGGGACTGGTCGAACCTGGAATCATAGAGAGCAGTCTGCACACTCCGGCGAAGAAAATTAGAACTGAGAGTTCCGGTGGCCGATTGAGTCCCTTCTTCTTGGAGATGGAAGCTAACTGGACGTAGTTCCTGCCCTTCGAAAATAGCGCCCAGATCTTCAAGGAAGAGGCCGTGGTCGGACTGGAGCTGAGGCTCTGGTTCCCTGCCTAAGGACTTCTGTGTGGTCGAGGGAGAATAACTCCTGCGGACAGCTCGGAGCTTGGATGTCGACAAAACCACCTCGCCTGGAAAGCTATCTGGATGACCTTTCCAGATATATAGGCCTTGCCACCAGGAGGATCAGGGAGCGACCGGAGATGAGGCGACTTTCAGGACCAAAACCTGCAGCCTGTGACCTGCTACCTGGAACTGCAACCTTTCAAGAATAAAGGGAGTGGAAGGGGCTTAGCACAGCATGTGAATGATGGATGAAGGTTTGGGGAGAGGGGAGGGACGTGGCTAGGGTTTCCAGGAGGTCAGGAGTGGCAAGGATGGATGGAGAGGGGGGCTGGAACTGCTAGAGGTGGAGATGGGGGAGTGGGTGTGCACAAGAGAGAGGGTGAGTGGGAGAGGAGGTGGGGGGCGAACTTGGCTGAGAATGGGGGCTGGTTAGGGCGACCAGGAGCTGGTATGGGGGAGGAGAGATGGGAGGGAGATTCAAAAATGGCCTTGGGAGGGACCCCTTCAGCCTTGCGAGGGTGGGGAGGTGCTTTGGGAAGTGAATGGGGTAGGTGGTGGTTGGAGGGTGGGGTTTTGATTGATGTAGGATACCTTGGGGCTGGGGTGGAGTTATGGGAGTGGTGTGGGGACTTGGGAGGAGTTATTGGGGAGGGGAAGAGAGAGATAAAGTGGGTGGGAAGTGAGGAGAGAGAGAGGGGGGCGAACTCTTCCCCTTGGGAGAGAGAGAGAGAGAGATAAGTAGAGAGAGAGGGGGGGGAAAGGGGAATTCTTTGGAGAGAAGTGGATGGAGGATTTTGTTTCATTAACTAATGCATCAAAGGTGTATACATGTGTGGGAGAGGGGCCTATTTATAGGCAACCACTATTTACATGACCAAAATAACCTAGACAATAAGACAAAAGACTCAACATGTCCTAGACTCAATCTATTAGGCCCAAAACTAAGGTACTAAGGCCCAATTAAGCATAACAAGAGAAATGGACTAGAACAACATGACTCAATAAAGGAAAATACATAAGATAGGACTCAATAAAATGAAAATACAGAAGATGAGACTGAAGCTAACATGTGTAGATCATAGTCGGTCTATATCAAGAATGTGCAGGCGACCCGAGCCAGAGGGAGTGTCGTGAGATGTCCTCATCAAATCCCCCGGGGTGGGGAGAACTCGACCCTGTCGAGTAGGGGTCTGTCTGGCTGTAGTACCGCTCCAAAATGTCGGGGTCGAATCGCAGCAGGTCCTCCCGACTCACCCAAGTATCCTCTATCGGGGAACGGTTCTTCCACCTAACCAGGTAGCGCTGATACACCTTGTGCCTAGTAATGATACTCTGCTCATCCAGTATTGCCTCTACCTGCTCTCGTCAGTCTCTCAAGCTATGAAGTGGAGTCCCTCCGGGAGTGTCTCTCTCAAGGGGGGGTAAAGGCTCGAGCTCCTCACTGGGTTCCACCGCGGGGCCCTTGTAGGGTACCAGGTCCGCCACATTGAAAGTAGGGTGTACCCCAAAACCCTCAGGTAGGTCTAGCTCATAAGCATTACTGCCAAGTCGTCTCAGAACTCGAAAGGGTCCCGAACCCCGTGCCCTCAACTTGGAGGCAGGTCCCGGAAGGAGCCGCTCCGTCCTCACCATCACCAAGTCTCCCACTTGGAACTCGCAGTGGCGCCGATGAGCATCTGCCCGCCTTTTGTAAGTCTCATTGCTCTTTCCTATATGCTTGCGAGAATGCGTATGCCATGCACTATGATGTGATGTTGGTGTGAAAAGTATGGTGTGCAAAGGTGGACCTGGGCAGCCAAATGTAGACCGATCACACTTTGATTCCATGAAGACTGTGACAGACTTAGGAGGGCCGGGACATCCATAGATTAACCTTTTATGCATGGGTGTGACAAATGTCGGGGGACCCGGACATCCATGTATGCTCCTCTCATGCTTAAGACTCATGATGAATGAAGGTGGGCCAATACATCCGAATACGGTCCACTTATGCTTCCTACTTGACATGTGGGTGATGTGAATGAATGTACCCGACTTATGAATCATGTCAAATGGTGTGGTAAGCCTAGACTCATGCATGTTTATCCCAAAGGTGACTTCCATGTGCATAGATGTGGGATGACTTTTGAACTTCCATGTGAATGGGTCGAAGGGATCTAGGAAGGTGGTTATGGGGTGGGGCATTTCATCAATCCCAAGGTGTTTGTTGCCTAAGGTCAATGCTCTCATGGTGTAACCCGATTCTAGGAAAGGAGGAGTTTGGGTCAACATGGGCGATATGGGTAGGGTGAGGTGGGTGGTGAATAGGGGGAGTGGGTTACATGGAGATCTAGGCTCCCTTAGGAAGGGGTTAAAGGGATCATGGTAAGGGTCACCTAGGTAGGGGTACTCCATGTTCTCAAGGTCCTCCAATGGTGAGTCATCCTCCTCCAAGATAATTGGGCCAAGGTTGCTAATGGGTTGGCCAATCAAAGCACTTGGGATCTCAATGGTTGGGGAGTAGACTAGGATGGGTTCCTCCTCCATGGGAAGAAAGAGTATGATCTCACTTGTAAATTGGCCATTAGTGTAGATGGAAGTGATGGAGCCAACGGCAGGGTAAGCTAGGCTAATGGTGCTAGGCTCCGACGGCCTCATGGCTAGCATATCGGTCAAGTGGACTTGCCAATGTAGGTAGGCCACTAAGTCTTCAAAATCTTCCACACAATAGGAGGTTTGATAAGTGACATGAGGCTGAGTGGGAATGATTTGGGATTGATGTCCCATGGGTAGGTGGCTTGGTTGTGAACTAGGAATGGTGAGGCCTTGCTTGAGCCATTGGAGTACGGACTCATCTATGGTGACGGTGTCATGGGGAAGGGTGTGTAGCTCTTGAGGAGCTAGGCTAGGAGTGGTGGGTGAGTTGTGTGGCCCTTGGATTTCCTCTATCTTGGGAGGTGGATCTGGATTGGTATCCCTCTCCACTTGGGTGAGGGTGTGGGTTGCAACTCCTAAGGACAATGGGGTAGGAAGGCCTATGGTGGGTGGGTTGGTGGTAGTCGATGCATGGCGCACTCGGGGTGGTGGGCAAGGGTGGACTTGGGTTGGGATAGGAAGGGGAAGTAGTGGAGGCCTAGGTTAAGAAAAGATTGGTGTAGGAAGCGGGAGGTGGGTTGGGTGAGGGGGTTTAGGTTGGTTGGCCTTGGGAGGTGCATCTTTCTTTGGGGGTGATGGAGGGATAGTGGTGGGGTTCAAGAGGGCTTGTAGGATATGGGTTTGGTGGGGGAATTTGGGTTGGGGGGTGGTGGTCGTCATGGGCCTAGGTGGAGGGGTAGTCATGGGGCCCAATCGGGTTTGTGGAGCTATGGTTGTGGTGAGGACTTGTAGGTAGGGTGTAGATGTGGTGGTCGGGATATGATAGGTGGGAAGTGGTGGGGAATGGGGGATTAGGGTCTTGGGTTTGCCAGGAGGGGGTGAAGGAGTTGAAGTGCTCCTTAGGCTTTGGTGATTCGGGTAGGAAGGGGACACATATTTTGCCCTAAGTTTCTCCTTCATGTCCTCCCAAGTGGTGATGGGAGTTTCCCTTCTAAGTATCCTTAACGCGACAATTTACAACCAATGAGTTTCTGCCCGTTTGGTAAGTTGCATTTTGGCAACCCAAGCATATTATTCCTCGGACATGGGATACCAAGTGAAGTACTTGTCCAATGTGGATTCCCAATCTAAATATTCTCTAGGAGAGGTTCCATCAAAGGTGGGAAGTGGGAGGGGGACCATTCTATCGTCCACCCTTGGGGTGGGCCCATTGTCACCTAATTGGGTAAGTTGACCATTTGTGCTATCTAGGCGATCAAAGGCAGTGTTCATGGTTCCCATGAGGTATTCAACATGGCCATGGAGGTTATGTGCGTTGGTGGTGGGCTTCTCTTGGGGGTTTGAACTCATGGAGAGGGCTGATGGGTAAGGTCGGTATGAGGTGGCCATGCTAGTGGACAAAGAGATGCAACCGAGGACTCTAAATGCATAAACATGCCCTAGGACCAACTTGATAGAGACAAGTTGTGAACTTGCTCTGATACCACTTGATGTGAAACAGCCCAAGCTTGACTAAGTATGAGTTGATGACCCTAGGACCTAGACCCGCAAGCATACAAGCACTCCAATGATTCTCACGATAGCGACTTACTCACACGGCACACGCGATCACCCGGCGGGGCCGGGGGATGATGGCAAGGGTCCGAGGTGAGACCCAATGATTCTAAGTGACTTAGTTGGCTTAGGCTGACCCCCAAAGGGCCTGGGATTCCCAACTTTGTGGGCGGCTGGCCCGTAGGGCGGGGTTTGGGTGGCACTCACTCCCGGTCCGCGGTGGACACCTTCAAAGTAGCATACAAGTTCGGGCTCTCTTCTCACCGTCCGACGGGCATGCGAAGTAATACTAAACTTGCAAAATAATGGCAATCAAGGATGGTATCAGATGCTCACCTGATCGGTGTGAAAACACCGATCCCGCTTGGAGACGAGGGCACGCCGGGAAGCGAGGGTATACACCCGATCGCTGCGGCGATGTCGCTTGATCCGAAAATTAAAGAAGTACAGTACTACGCCTCTCGCAGGAGGGATGATCTTGGGGTGGGGATTAAACTTATTACAATCAAAACTACCTCCACGCAGGGAGGGGCCTTCATCCGGCCAAGCGGGGTGGGAGAATTATGCAAGAAAACCCGACTTTCCGAGCTTTGCCGGTTCTGCCAATCTTCAGATTTGCTGGACAGGGTGTCGGTGATGACGCTGCTACGGACTCCACGGAACTCAGATCTTGATGAAACCGGTGCCAAAAGTTTCCCAACTGACCAAGGATGATGTCTGATTTTTTGGGGAGGCTCTGAAGCTCGGGGCTGATTGGGCCGGCAACTGCAACAGGACAGCAACGTTCTGTCTCAGGCTGGTGCAGAACTAGTGCAGTCTGTTGCAGAAGGCTCTGCGGACTCTCCCGAACTCCAATTGGAGTGAAACTGGCGGTGACGCGATCGTGGCCGGAGTAGCTTCGAGCAGGAGTTGACGGGGCCACAATCCGAGGTCGGAGAAGAGAGTGGTGGTTGGAGAAGTGGGGACTGGTCGAACCTGGAACCACAGAGAGCAGTCTGCACACTCCGGCGAAGAAAATTAGAACTGAGAGTTCCGGTGGCTGATTGAGTCCCTTCTTCTTGGAGATGGAAGCTAACTGGATGTAGTTCCTGCCCTCCGAAAATGGTGCCCAGATCTTCAAGGAAGAGGCCGTGGTCGGACTGGAGCGGAGGCTCTGGTTCCCTGCCTGAGGACTTCTGCGTGGTCGAGGGAGAATGGCTCCTGCGGACAGCTCGGAGCTCGGATGTCGACGAAACCACCTTGCCTAGAAAGCTATCTGGACGACCTTTCCAGAGATATAGGCCTTGACACTAGGAGGATCAGGGAGCGGCCGAAGATGAGGTGACTTTCAGGACCAAAACCTGCAGCCTGCGACCTGCTACCTGGAACTGCAACCTTTCAAGAATAAAGGGAGTGGAAGAGGGTTAGCACAGCATGTGAATGATGGCTGAAGGTTTGAGGAGAGGGGAGGGACGTGGCTAGGGTTTCCAGGAGGTCAGGAGTGGCAGGGATGGATGGAGAGGGGGGCTGGAACTGCTAGAGGTGGAGATGGGGGAGTGGGTGTGCACAAGAGAGAGGGTGAGTGGGAGAGGAGGTGGGGGGCGAACTTGGCTGAGTATGGGGGCTGGTTAGGGCGACCAGGAGCTGGTATGGGGGAGGAGAGATGGGAGGGAGATTCAAAAATGGCCTTGGGAGGGACCCCTTCAGCCTTGGGAGGGTGGGGAGGTGCTTTGGGAAGTGGATGGGGTAGGTGGTGGTTGGAGGGTGGGGTTTTGATTGGTGTAGGATACCTTGGGGCTGGGGTGGAGTTATGAGAGTGGTGTGGGGACTTGGGAGGAGTTATTGGGGAGGGGAAGAGAGAGATAAAGTGGGTGGGAAGTGAGGAGAGAGAGAGGGGGGCGAACTCTTCCCCTTGGGAGAGAGAGAGAGATAAGTAGAGAGAGAGGGGGGGGGGGAAGGGGAATTCTTTGGAGAGAAGTGGATGGAAGATTTTGTTTCATTCACTAATGCATCAAAGGTGTGTACATGTGTGGGAGAGGGGCCTATTTATAGGCAACCACTCTTTACATGACCAAAATAACCTAGACAATAAGACAAAAGACTCAACATGTCCTAGACTCAATCTATTAGGCCCAAAACTAAGGTACTAAGGCCCAATTAAGCATAACAAGAGAAATGGACTAGAACAACATGACTTAATAAAGGAAAATACATAAGATAGGACTCAATAAAATGAAAATACAGAAGATGAGACTGAAGCTAACATGTGTAGATCATAGTCGGTCTATATCAAGAATGTGCAGGCGACCCGAGCCAGAGGGAGTGTCGTGAGATGTCCTCATTAAATGACATGACACTTGTGATTTTCTGGCAACATGATTACTAACAGACTGACTAGATGCATGCGAATGAGTACATGAGGCATGAGCATTGTGCATTGACCCATCAAATTCAACCGAGTTGGCATATCTTAGGGTGTAACCAGAAATATTCTTTACCTTCTTTGTTTGACCCTTCCTTTTCAATTTCTGATTATTTTCAACAATTTTTGTTTGCTTTTCATTTTTCTGGGCTTTGAACTGAAATACAGATGTAGAAGGTGATTTTTGATTTTCCTTTTGTTTTGGGGATTGATTTGAGGTACCAGCTACATCAGAGCTTTGCACGAAAGTGGTGTATAGCTGGTTTTTAGTGATTTCCTTAACATCAGAACTGCAACTTATCCCCTCTCTTGAATTGTCATTTTTATCTTTAATGACAGCTTTCATTTTTCCTTCATTTTTAGCAGACTTGGATGCTGAGTTTTCCAGATCATGAATTTTATCTTCCAAAGAAGCAATGTGGAGTTCATAACTGGCTATCTCCTGTTCACTGCAATTAACGCATTCACTTAAGACTTTATTTGCAGTTTTCTACTTCTCAACTTCTTGTTCCAGATTGCTCAAGATTTTTGATTCTTCATCATAGACAATTTTTCCTTTCTTTAACATGAGAAGTTACTCGGACATACCTGTGTTTAACTATTTCAATTTTTCAACTTCAGCTTTCAGTTCAGTGTTTTCCTCCTCAAAATTTTTAGCCTGAATTTCATTACCAGCACATCTTTCCCTTCCAGACATCAGCTCCAATTTTTCAATTAGTTCCTCTTCCCTTTCTTCCACTTTAATTTTCTCAGCAAGCAGATTTCTGTGATCCTCTTTAAGCACATCAATTTTTTTCTTCATCCATTCATTTTCATTATAGAGATCTTCATTGCGTTCTCTTAGAGCTGAGCACATATTGCAGTTTGTTTTTAGAGAGGAAACATGCACACCTTCCTTGTTGACTTTCTCTATTTCAGCTTCAAGACTTTTATTCTTCCTCTGAATTTCTACATTCTCAGCTTTCGATTTCTTCAGCTCAACCTTAATCCTTTCCAACTCTTCCAAATTCATCATATGTTCGCCAGTTTTCAGCTCTAACTGAGTCTCTAATTCAGAAATTTTAGTGAAGCATTCTTGGTTTTCATTCTTCAGCAAGCACATTTACTTCAAATTCATTTGAGTCTCAGAAAGACATTTATCATATAATTCATTTATTTTCAAGCACTCTTCACATGATGAATTAGAATCACTTTTATCAATTTTCCTTTTCATTTTCTTATGCTGTTTTCTTAAATGATCATAAGACTCCAGCAGTTCATTATATGCAGCAATCCAATCATCTAGGGTGTAATTTTCGAATATGTTTACCTGATCATCGTCATGTTCTTCATCTTGATTGCTACTTGGTTCACTCCTTTGAGCCATCATGCATCGATCATTATCTCTATCGCAAGTAGTCTTCAATTTATCCAGAATTTCCTTGGCAGACCTGCAGGATGAAACGCATGAGATTAGTGCTCTGTCAATTGATGCTTTTACCATATTCAATGCTCTAGAGTTGATGGAGTCTTTCATTTTATCCTTCTCGGTCCATTTGGATTTATCCTTCGACAGTTTGTATGAGCTGTGAGTCATTACCTTCCACAAATCAGGATCGGTTGTCCTTACATACCGATGCAACTTTTCCAGCCATGGGCCAAAGTCATCACCTCTGAATATTGTGGACTGCCGAATGGAGATCCACTCAAAAGGGAACGAGAAACGCGAGCGACGGGCTACAAACTCGCAATAACTAAAAGCTAATAGGGGAAGGGGTCATGCAACATGTCAACAGAGAAAAGAGCATACGTAGGATGCCAAAGGGATGTGATCGCCAGAGGGGTTATCTCAATGAAAAGAAATGATCACGTGTACCTGGCACAAGGCACGGAAACTGTGAATCATCAAGAGCGGGAAATGGTGGGTTGCTTCTTCCTCCCCCTTCGGCCGGCCGACGGGGAGGGCTTTCCTTGAGTACTCTTGCAAAACAACGACAAACAAATAACAAGTGGATCAGAAAGAGGAAGGTGCAGCAATCAATTCTAGCGATGCAAGTAACGAAATGACGGCCGGACACACACCTGGTTGGTGTTATCTTTTAAACCCCTCTCGGACACGAGTAGGAGGAAAATGCTTATGATGGATGGTGATTATACCAATGTAGGAACAGGAAGAGACTCCCCCAAAAGGGGGTGAAAAATGCGATATGATGAATGCAAGATATCTAAGAAAAAAGAGTGGAGAATGGCTTATTGGATGGCCGATGGCGAGATCCGGCGGAGCCTCGGTAGCGTAGGGATGACGTGGGAGTGCGACAGGCGAAGACGGCCTTTCTCCTACGAGCACGGGCACCCAGGAATCCGGCAGAACCTCACCTACGAAACACCCACGGGTTAGGAATGGAATCCGACAGCCTCCCGGCGCTCTTTTTTTTTTCGACCACTGGACTGAGGGGGGTAGGCCTCTATTTATAGAGCTCTTGAGGATGGAGGCGTCCAGGGGCCTGGACGCCTCCATGATTTGGCTCTTTTTTAAACGACAATCTGACCGGCCGACGGATGGTCAGTGGCCAGGGGCACCCGTGACCTGAGTGATGGAGGCGTCCAGGGGCCTGGATGCCTCCATTACATTGGATCCCTTTCGAACTACAATCCAGCCAACAGATAGTCAGGGTCTGGGGTGCCCGTGAGCTGAATGATGGAGGCGTCCAAGGGCCTGGACGCCTCCATTATTTAGATTCTTTTTAAACGACAGGCTGAGCAACGGTCGGGCAGTGGCCAGGGACGCCCGTGAGCTGAATGATGGAGGCGTCCAGGGGCCTGGACGCCTCCATGATTTGGATTCTTTTCAAACGACAGACTGAGCAACGGTCAGTCGATGGCCGGGGCCGCCCGTGAGCCGGATGATGGAGGCGTCCAGTCTCCTGGACGTCTTCAAGAATATATATATATTTTTATTTATTATTTTATTATTTTTTTCAATTTTTTTGTGTCATTTATGGAGGCGTCCAGCCTTCTGGACGCCTCCATGATTTTTCAATTTTTTTTATTATTTTTTTTATTATTATATATATATGAATTTATGGAGGTGTCTAGTCTCCTGGACACCTCCAAGATTTTTCACGGAAAAATTCAAAAAAATATAAAAAAAAAATCAGAAAAATAGGAAATC
This sequence comes from Amorphophallus konjac, assembly GCA_022559845.1. Taxonomy (NCBI): domain Eukaryota; kingdom Viridiplantae; phylum Streptophyta; class Magnoliopsida; order Alismatales; family Araceae; genus Amorphophallus; species Amorphophallus konjac. Next base: position 190,711,823 of record CM040121.1, on the reverse strand, counting down.
ACCGGAGCAATTAAAAATGTGAAGGTCGCCTTGGGGTATCATAGTGTAATATGAGATTTACTCACTGTAACGTCAAGAACGGCGTGTCTACAGCTGCCCCGCCTTGGCGTCTGCTTTGCAAGGGAGTGTCACGTAGTGGAATGGCATTGAAGTGAAGTGGAATGGAGTGAGAATGGACTGAAAAGTAGATACCAAGGTGTGATGAGACACGCTTTCAACATTACGATTTTTGGAATGTTTTCAGAGTTTTCAACGAGACGACCTGGGAGAAGGTCTTTCGAATTCAACAATTGTTTGGACGGAAATCAAACAAGGAAGGAGAAAATGTGCGCTCAGGCACGAGTAGAAAAAGGGACCAACTTCTCTGTGTGGAAGTACCTGGGTTGTAAACCTGTAGGTTTTACCTTGGGGAGCGGTTACCAGCCAATGTGGAAGTGCTACGGCCAAGATGGGTCGAATGGAGTAAAAGTAAAGGAATATTTGAGGATCAATCCAAACAAGGGTCTCCTTTGGAAGAACAGCGTGGGACTGACTCAAGGAAACTCAGTACTTCATTCGGACTGGAATATCTCATATTATGAGAATTTAAGCACAGCGGCCTTCGCAATTGAATTACTTTGAATGATTTTCCACAATGGAATCAAAGTCCTACATGAATGCATGCTGGGTTTAAAGAAAAATTAAAAACAAACTAAAATAGAAAATAGCCAAGGATAATATTGTCAACTTGTTCAGAACGGGTCAGGATACCGATCCGGTGAGCTGATACTGAGCTGGGACCCGTTTATCCACGCACCAACTCACTGAATGGAACCGTCGTCCCCATACTGTCACCAGTTAACGGCCTATCCGTACAACCCAAATTCTTCTGGAATCATCACTGTTTTTGTTGAAGGGGAACTCAAATCCCAGATCCGTTCGGGTCGCAAGGTCCTTGACGTGTTCTAATAGCGTAAATATCATATAGTATGATGCTTGACACGGGGAACCAAACACTGAAGGATGGCACATAAGATAGGGCAAAGGCGTCCATTAGAAAAACCTGCACAGACCATCATAGATTAAATACATCAGAAAGCAGCAACAGAAATATAACAGCATTGCACCGCAGTACAAGGATATCAGACAAAACACTGACAACTTGACCACTGATGTGACATGTTCCGTCCCGTAGCACCTCTCCTTTCCTATAAGTACCTCCCTTAGGTTAGTTTACTCAAATGTACCAAGGGGAGTTTTGAAATTTCAGGAGGAGAAGGAGAGGGGAATCTAGGGATTTCAGAATGGAAGGAGAGTCTTCCCGCGTTATGAAGAGGGGCAGACCTAGTGGCGGGATCATGCAACTTTCCGACCTTGAGGGTCATCTGAGTGGGACGATCGCTTTGCATAGAGGGATCATGTTTCTTTTCTTCCCCTTTTGGGCGCGTCCAGGCGCCGGGACGCGTCTTATCTTTGAATCCAAATCTAAAACGCGAGGCGGCCTTTCTTCTTTCGTGCGTCACCCGCAAACGAGCCCGCCTTCCGCCGAAACTCGCTTGCCCCCTTTTTCATCTTCCTCCTCTTTTGATCGATGGAGTTCGGTGGGCCCGACCATGGTGAAGGTGGAGAGGGACGCGGGACCCCTCGCCCAAGGAGGGACGCGCCAGAGCACGGAACGGCGTCTATAGAGGAGGAAGGGCCGCTTCGGGCCCCCGAGGGACCCGAGGGGCCCAATGGCACGGAAGGAGGTGAACACGGCTCGGTGAGTGCTTGGTTTTCCCCCTCTTTGATCCATTTTGAGTTTTGAAGCAAGCCGTGCGAGGGGGGAAAGGGTTCGGCGAGTGTTGTACTCAAATGATGGACGCGTCCTAGACAGGGGACGCGTTCTTTGTTATGATGCGAGACCCTTCTTTCTTGGTGCAGGACATGGCGAGGACCCTGGGCCTGGCCGATGAGTGGGCGAGTGCAGATGGGCCGGGCCGCGTCAGGAGGGAGAGTCGCGGCAAGGCGAGGCTCGAGGACTGGCACATACGTCTCCCTGGACAGCAAGGGAGTGTATTGGTGCAGGACAGCGCCGACTTCCTGCGGCGGCAGAGAGAGAGTTATGCGGGGCTTCCCCAAGCTGGGGACACGCGTGGCATCGGCGGCTCGCGCGCCCAACTGTCAGAGGCTAGGCGGCAGCTGGCCGTCGCTCAACATGAGCTGTCGCTCCTGGTAAGTTACGTGCCGCACTTTTATCTTCAAATTTGGAGTTTCACTGACGGCCGTTGTTTATTTTATTCCAGCGTGCCCAGCAGACAGCGACGGCGGGGATGATTGGTGGCGCATCTTCCAGTTCCTCGGCCCCTTTTCTCGAGATTGTCTCCCTCTGGGAACAACTTGCCGGTGCGGTGACCCACGCGACCCAGGCGGAAGAGGAGCGTGATGCCTGGGTGGCGACTGTAACGGAGCTGCGGCATCATGGTGAGGAGAGGCCTTCTCCAGACATCCTGGAGTTAAGGGTTCTTCTGCAGATGATGAGGAGAGAGGCAGAGAGAGAGAAAGCCGAGAGAAGGTCCGAGCGACAGCGGGATCAGACCGAGAGAAGGGCCTTGGAGGCCCAAGTGAGGGAGCTCTAGCTGGGCCTTCAGGCCGTCGTGCAGAGGCTAGGAGGGATGGAGACGCGCTACGAGAGAGCGCGAGAGTTAGGGGAGCGACTTCACCAGTCCGGTCGCTTTGCCGCTAGTGGCTTCTTCGCCACGTCAGGGGAGGAGCAGCGAGTCATTGCTGTGGGGCCAGCGCCACGAGGCGAGGCGGGTGCTACTGCACGGGGATCCCAGAGGCTTCTGAGGGACCCTCACCTCAGGGGAGAGGAGAGGGACGCCTAGAGGGACGAGTATGAAAATAATGGCAAGAGTTGGCGAGCTAGTGGACCCGCCACCTCTCTATGATTGTAGTGTTTATGACAGCTTATGTAAAATTATGAATGGAATGATTTGATTTTTCTGCTGCTTGTTTGTTCTCTTGTGCGTTCCTTCTTCCCTACACTTCTTCTCCTTTGCACTGTTCCCATGTGATAAGTCTGCCGAGACCCCACCCCAAGCGGAGAATCGCGTCTTGTTGTGACCATTTTCCACGGGAATCTACCGTCGAAGTCAATAATGACGGCCCTAGTCCCTTCTCCCGGATGTTGTGTCAAGTTTTGCAGACGTCCTCCAAAACATGATAGGGTATCCCTAGACAACATAGGGGCTAGTCGTCATATTCTTCGTCTAATCAATCACCCTGTGTGAGCGGTGAAATGACACACGGGACCGCATGGTAGGTGCCTCATTGCGAGGGCTATCATTAAAGGTGATGGAGGCAATCTTGGCCTGCACTCCTTCCATTTCTATAAATTCGTGTCCCTTTTATCTTCCCAGGTATATCGAGGACTAACTCGAGGAGCACAAGTTCTCACGGGAGAGGAGGAGTTCAAAATTCTGAGAGTTGGATGGAGGGCGAATCTTCCCACTCCTCGAAGAGAAGCAGGTCCAGTGGTAGTAGTTCCAGGAGGCTTTCAGACGTCGAAGGGCACTTCAGCGAAAGGGCCCAATCACAACTCGTAAGCCAAGATTTCCTGCCCTTTTCTCATTCTTTCTCCTTCGTTTCTTTCTGACCAAACCTCCTCTCCATTTCTTGCATGCGTAGAGTGTGATGAAATCACAGATCTCATGGGAGTTGGTAGTGGCAGCATACCGAGGTCTCCCAGATTTTCAGAAGGCCAGGCTAGACGTGATGGGTTTTGGCACCTTTCTTCGGATCGAGCCGATCCAGCTCGACCTGGTCCTGATCCAATCCTTGTGTGAGAGATGACATCCAGTGAGTCGGGCATTCCTGATGCCCTGGGGGCACATGGTGCCCAGCTTGGAGGATGTGGTCCGGATCACAAGCCTGAAGGTGGAGGGCGAGACAGTGACCGGGGTCACTTATACGGATTACCGAGAAGGTGCTCGGAAGCTACTGGGTTTGGACCTAGATGGTCGGAAAAATAGGTCGGTAGCTAGGGCGTCCCTCATGGATGCATTAGGGCTCACCGACACTCGTCGGCGGGACGACGAATCCTCAGAAGAGTTCATGGAAAGGATGGAAATAGGATGCCGTGCCATGTACTGCATGGATTTCGGCAACTGGGAAAGATGCAACATAGATTTGAGGAGATTTCTCCTCTTCCTTTTGGGGAGATTGGTACTGAGCTCGAAAGGGGACGGTATCCAATGTCGCTTCCTGGAGTTGCTATCAGACCTTGAAAGAGTAGGATACTATGCCTGGGGAGCTGCCATACTGGCGCACTTGTTTGCGGGTCTGTTCCAAGAAGCGGACCGTGAGATGACTGTGAGTGGTTTCACACCATTCATCTAGGTATTTTTGGTTTTGCTTATTTTGTATATATATATATATATATTTTTGTGTTTTTGCAAGGTACTGATGACCTGCGTCGAGCAGCTATGGAGCTATTATTACCTCCCCATGGGGAGAGCTCGACATTGGCGACCCACGATGGTGCCGCTAGACAGGCGGTGGGAACCCATCATGAGTGCGGCACCCCTAACCTACCAACTGATGGTGCTAAGGCGGGAGCTACAGGAGTTCCCTGCAGCGATGGTAAACTGGAGACCCTACTCAGACATGGTCGATGTCGACTAGCCGTGGGTTCTAGCAAGTCGTGCCCGATTTGGACGGGAACTGTGGATGCACTGCCTGAATGAAATCGAGCCGCTTCGGCTACGATTGGTTATGAGGACCTTAGGACTGGCTCAGGAATAGGTGGATACGGCTGCGCCACCTCGTGTCGGGAGAAAGACGCGAGGACCGGCGACCTGCATTGACTGGCGCGTGCGGTTCCCTGAACAGTATGAAGACTAGCAACGGGGTGGCACAATTGTAGAATCGCAGGCGCGGGATAGCGAGGACTACTTGCGTCTATATAGGATAAAGTACGTAGAGCGGTTCCAACCCCGGGGACTTGTGGAGGTAGGTTTCCCCTTTTTCTCTTTTCTTCTTTCTCCCTTTTTGGTTTTCTGGTGGAAATGCTGACTCGTATGGCTGCAGGATATCCGTGATACCATGATAACGAATTTACGAACTCGCTTGGTAGAGATGGAGCAACGGTTGGGTGATGCCCGCGGAGCTACGAGCACCTTGGTAGGTGTACCGTGCGTGTTCCTAATTGAAACCCTAGATTCTAGATGTTGGCTGCTGATTCACGCGGTCGTAGCATGCTCAGATTGGTGCGGCTTCCCCAGCGATTGGAGTAGGTGGTGCCTCTTCCAGCTTGTGGATTCCCACCTCAGAACTTGACTTGCTTCATGAGTAACTTGCTCACGCCACGCAGCGTGCTACGGAGGTAGAAGGGATGCTCTGTATACAGGTAAAAGTTTCAGTGTTGAGTTCTCTTTGTTTACGCCTTATCGCGTATCTGAGATGGTACACTCGGCAGGAAAAGGAGACGGAAGAAGCGCTTGCCCAAGCTGCGCAAAAGGGGGGCTAGGATAGCAGAACTGGAGAGGGAACTGTGGCGTCATCCCGATGACGACTCAACCAGGGATGCTATGGAACTCAGGATCACTCTCCAGTTGGAGAGGGAAGACCGCGAGAGAGAACGTGCAGAGAAAGAAAGAGACGCAGAGAGAGAAAGAGCTGACAGATTGACTGAAAGGGAGGAACGAAGGGCCATGGAGGCCCAACTATTCGAACTCCGAATCAGCCTTGGTCTTACCGAACAGTGGCTGAGAGATGGTGAGGAGCGCTACCGAAGAGCACGAGAGCGTGGCTTTCGTGTTGGTAGCTTTTCTACTGCTTCCGTGGATCAACGCCGGGGTGTGGGAATAGGAAGGGGAGTACAAAGCGGTAGGAGTACCACTTTTCGTAGTTGGGTACACCTTTGAGAGCGTTGTGCCCGGAGAGTAGTGGGACGAGTAATGCAGAGAGAGAGGGCAGAACTTGATGTAATTTTTTGATTTTTGGAATAAAATACAAGGTTCGGTTTGTTTGGTTTTCACCTTTACTTCTGTTGCTTGAATCCCTGTACACATCACTGAAACAAACAAATCAGAATTTCTGTTCTGACTTGGCCCCTTGCTCAATAAGCAAATGGTCACATTGACTGTCCTTGATAACTGGTCAAGGGGCCAAGCCTTTATTTAACGAAGGCAAGAGAAAGATGCGGTGATGATAAATGCTACAGGCAAGTACACGAATGCAAGCGGTATTAAAAGTGAGATGTTGCACGCAAATGCAAAATTGATTTGTTTTCTTTTTTATATTTGACATTTTTTGTTTTATAAAAAAAAGATTTTTTTTGTTTGTAAATATGTACATTTTCTCTTTTCCATTTTTTTTGTTGCTTTTATCATTTCAATTTTTTTTTGTTGCTAACGCCCGGCAAGCACCCACATGGCACCTAACCTATGTGAGAACATGAGTTTCTTACTAACCTCCCAGGTATCCTAAGTGCACATCTAGGTTGATTTGGGCCTCTAAACCCCTCGAATGATGATCCCGCCGGCTAATGCTTACCCTGATGACAATACCGTCATGCCATGCTTAGGCTCCCAGTCGCTTCCGACCACAGGGATTCACCCAAAAGATGTTTGAGGTAAATGATTTGCCCAACCCGGGTCTGTTTCCTCACAACGCTAGATGGTATATGATGGAACACCCTGGAACCCTAACGACCAACCGTGCGACGCTGACCCGGAATCAGATGCCGTCGCACCCATAGGTGACGCGCTTGCATTGGCCTAAGCCCGAGGTTAAACAAGAAGACATCAAGGTGGTAAACAGGGGTCTTGACCAGCCAGAAACACGGAGACTCCTTCTTGGCGATAGCTTTTGCTTTTCAAAGTAGGCAACCAAATGTATATATTAAAATAAGGTCGCAGACCCTAGGCAGTTTTCACCTTTCAGAAACTCCATCGAACCTTCATCTTTAGAGGGAGAAGGAAGAGTTTAGGGGATAAACCTCCTGAGAGGACCGGCAAAGCTGTTAACCCGGCGAGCGAATAAGGGCCCATTAACTCTTTCCTTTCAGACAACTTCGGACCAAATCTCGAGCATTTACATTCCATAGCCCCCCCCCCTTTTTGTGGATTCAGCTTTGAGGGGTTCCATTTATCGCATCAGGCACGGTCACGACCAGGCTCTTGATTTTGATTTTGTATTTCTTTTTGTGAGGGAGATATAGTCGTTTGACGTTTGTGGGCTCCCTTTTCGTATGCCTGCGGGGACACTGCCCTCTTCTCGTGCTCTGATCGATGCTCGAGGAAATGGATCCTACTCTTGCCTTTGGGGTTTGAGTTTTAGTTTCTCATGCTCAGCGTTTTAAGGGCACCGACTGTCTCATTTGGTCGAAGAGAAAAGAATAAAGATTACAGCTTCCGGAGATCTTTTGGGTGGGGCCCCACCGTAGGTGATGCTACCGACTTTTTTTGAATAAAATACATAAGTGAGCACATGTTAGCTTCCTTCGAGCGAGCATAGGCCGACGTGGCCGGACAGGGATCTCCCACGGTTCTGGCAAACCAAGAGCCGGTGCCTACCAAGCCTTAATGGGCCCTATCCTATCATGAAGGTTAGATGCAGTGACTTGACTACATGGTGACCACCAGGCATTGGCATTTTGAATTTTCCATATTTTTAGTGGTTTTCAATATTTCTTTATTTTTGATGTTTTTTTATCTTTTCATCATTTTTTTTGTTTTGTGCTAAGGGTAGTATTTCTTAAGATAAAGCCCATTCCAAGGGTGGGATAACTCGGTCCCTTCGGCGTTGACTAGCTTGTAGGCGTTGCCAGGGTATATGGCTTGAATTACAAATGGTCCTTCCCAATTGGGTTGGAGCTTAAAACACGGCCCTCCAGATTTGACAAAAATTCTTTTTACGACCATCTCACTGACTTTAAATTTTCTCTCAACGACTTTCTTTTGGTAAAAGCGAGCGAGTCTATTTTGATACACACGCGCGTGTTCTGCAGCGGCCAGCCGCTTCTCATCCAAGAGTTCCAACTGGGCGAGGAGTGAATTACGACGATCGTCGAGGGGAAACTCCTCGTCCAATTGTACCCTGAGAGAAGGGATCAGAGTTTCGTACGGGACTACCGCTTCCATACCATAAGTAAGGGCAAATGGAGTCTGCCCGGTGGGGGTACGGATTGAAGTGCGATAGGCCTATAGGGCTTCGATAAGTTTTTCTGGCCAGTCTGAAAACTTACTAGACTCGCAATTTTTTTTGATGATTTTGAGCAATGTTTTATTGGTGGCCTCCGCTTGGCCGTTACCTTGTGGGTAATAAGGCGATGAATGATGCAATGCAATTGCGTACCTTTTGCAGAGGTCCTGTAGGTCCTGAGAAATGAACTGTGGCCCATTGTCGGTGACGATTGTGCTCGGGACGCCGAACCTGGCAAGGATGTTCTTCGTGATGAACTTGCAGACTGTCGATGCCTTGATTTCCGCATAAACTTCGGCTTCGGCCCATTTGGTGAAGTATTCCGTCGCAGTAAGGATGAATGATTTCTGCTTAGTGAGGGAATTGGGATCACCTAGGGGACCGATGATGTCGAATGCCCACATGGAGAAAGGCCATGGGGAGGAGATTGGATGAAGTGAGGAAGATGGTGAATGGATTTTATCGGCGTGAAGTTGACACTTGACGCACCTATGAACATAGACGACACAATCCTCCTCCATAGTGGGCCAGTAAAAGCCTTGCCTAATGATCTTCTTGGCGAGCATCTGACTGTTCACATGGCCACCGCACACACCCGAGTGTGTCTCCTCTACACATTTCTAGACCTCATCGTCATCAAGACATCTCAACAGAATGCCAGTAAGGCTCCTTCTATAGAGTAGACCCCCAACCAATGTGTATTTCTGAGCCACTCTCCTTATGGCCTTCTTATCTTCCGTGGTGGCTCCTTCGGGATAAGACTGATCTTTGCAATATTTGACGATCTCGTAGAACCATGGTTTCTTCTCGTCGGTCAGCTCTTCTTCTGCCTCTGCCAACATGATTTCCCTCTTCTCACGGATTTCTTCCTGTAGGATCTTCCTTGTTATCCTGTCTTTGATGTTCACGTAGGAAGCGTCATCAATTGCAGGTGCGTGAAGTTTGTAGATGGAAATGGACTTAAACCATCTCCCTAGAGGGAACCTTATGGCCGAAGCCAACGAGGTAAGGGCATCAGCGAGGATATTCTGATGACGAGGGACATGAACAAAGATCAATTTGGTGAACAGTTTGGCAAAGGCAGCAGTGAGTTCTTGGTATGGTTTGAGCTTAGGATCGCGGGTGCGATACTTAGTGAGCACCTGGCGAAGAATGAGTTGACTGTCACCCATGACTCGCAATTCGGTGACATGAAGAGAATGAGCGAGTCCCAAGCCAGCTAGAAGAGCTTCATATTCAGCTATATTGTTGGTGACTGGGAATTTGAGTTGGTACGCTAGTGGGAATGTGAGGCCTTCAGGCGACAGGAGGGCAACGCCGATTCCTTTCCCTTGAGAATTCAGAGCTCCATCGAAATATAACGTCCACATGTAATCATCTGATTGGTTGATGGACACTAGTTCCTCATCTGGAAACTCTGATTGGACAGGATCAAACTTGGGAAGAGGATGGTAAGCGAGATGCTCGGCTATGGCATAACCTTTAATTGCCTTTTGCTGGATATAAGTGATGTCAAACTGAGAGAGAAAACTTTGCCAGCGTGCTAGCCTGTCCGTCAGGATGGATTTCTCCAGAAGGAACTTGATGGGATTCATGCGAGCAATCAAATGGACCTCATGAGCCAGGAAGTAGTGTTTCAATTTCTGCACTACCCAAACGAGGGCAGCACAGGTTTTCTCCATGATTGTGTACTTCTGCTCACAGGAGTTGAGGAGTTTGGAGAGGTAGTAGGTTGCCCGTTCCTTACCTTCTTCATCATCTTGTGCGAGGACGGCTCCCACAGAGTCATCCAAGACTGAGATGTAGAGGATCAGAGGTCTCTCCGGTTTGGGTGGGATGAGAACGGGCGGACTAGCCAAATATTCCTTTAACCCTTCAAAAGCTTTCTGACACTTAGAATCCCAGTGGAATTCTACCCCCGGCTTGGTCAACTTGTAGAAAGGTCTACACCTTTGTGAGTGCTGAGACACAAACCGACGGATGAACTGCAGCCTCCCAATTAGACCTCGAACTTCTCTTAAATTTCTAGGGGGCGGCATGTCCCTGATGGCTTTGGCTTTGTTGGGATCTATTTCAATCCCTCTTTTGCTCACAATAAAACCCAGTAATTTACCTGATGACACACCAAACACACATTTTTTTGGGTTCATTTTCAGTTGGAACTCCCTTGATCTTTGCAACACCTTAGCTAAAACCCTTGGATGTTCTTCTCTGGTTCTTGATTTCACCAATAAATCATCCACGTACACCTCCAGATATATGTGCATCATGTCATGAAATATGGCCATCATGGCTCTTTGGTAAGTAGCTCCAGCATTCTTTAATCCAAATAGCATGACCACGTAACAGTATGTCCCCCATGGCGTAGTGAATGACATTTTCTCCTGGTCATCTTCTGCCAACCGAATTTGATTATACCCCGAAAATCCATCCATGAATGAAAGGGTCTCATAACCTGCGGTGTTATCAACTAACACATCAATGTGAGGCAAGGGGAAATCGTCCTTTGGACACGCGCGGTTAAGGTCCCGGAAGTCGATGCAAATCCTGACTTTGCCATCCTTCTTCATGACTGGGATAATATTTGCCACCCATTGGGGATAGAGGACGACTCTAATGAACCTGGCTTTGTGGAGCTTGTCGACCTCTTCTTTCATTTTTAGAGCCATTTGAAGGTGGAAACGTCTTAACCTTTGTTTTACCGAGACGGCCCCTGGTTTTAAAGTTAAGCGGTGTTCGACCAGGGTGGGATCCAGCCCCGGCATGTCCTCGTAGCTCCATGCGAACGTGTCCTTATACTTTTTAAGAACTTGGACCAATGCCTCTTCTTCAGAGGGTGGCAGATTATCACTTATGAGGATGATCCTAGGGTCTTCCTCAGTTCCCAAGTTCACTTCCTTGGTGGACTCTTCTACCGCGGCTGACGGCCCGTCGAATCTCCTTACTCCACTAGCATATGCGGCAGCCGCATCCTCATATTCTTCACCCTCATCTTCACTAGGGTATTCCTCATCTGTGATCTCATAAACTCCATACCCTTCATCAATTGCACAGTTATCCTCGCATTCCATTTCTGGTAACTGGATGGGATCTTCTAATAACTGAGGGATGGCAAGGAGGGTCTGACACCTAACGGCTAAATCTAGAAGGAACCGACGAGGGATCTGTCTACCCTTGGATTTCTTCCTAGGTACTACCCTTGGCCTAGACTGATTGACATTATTTACAGAAGGAGAGAAGGTTGAAGGGGATGGTGAAGAATGTACAGGAACAGGCCCCTCGAAGGAGGGGTGAAAAAGGTCGCTCATCGGACCTTGGACGGGTGGCTCGCGAAGCGAGACGCACCCATGTGAGATGTAGGAGGTTTCCTCAACAAAGATGTGTTGCTGGGGAGTTTGAAAATTGACGTTTTTTTTTCATTTTCATTTTTGATGACAAAACAATGAAAAGAGATCGTAGGGGAGAGGAAGGTAGTTATGGCTAGAGGGTTGGGAGGCTCATGGAGCAGATCGTGATTGAAGACCTGACGTGGGTCGAGAAGTCTGCGCAGGTATGCGAGAAGAGAGGTGGACCTGGGGAGATCATCAGACAATCGTCTGGCCCAGGGAGAAGACAACACCGGTGGCTGTGATGAGTGAACGGAGAAGATGATGGCTGATAAACCGTCGATAGTGATGGTGACAGCAGATGAAGATCCGCCGATGACCAGGTCCTTCTGGCGAGGACAAGGATAACTTGGAACCTTGGCAACAATGGTGGTATTCTCTGGCATTCCAGAGGTCAATGTCGGCCCCTCGAGCTGCGGAGGCGAGAACATCCTTCCTAGCGCAATAGAAACATCCGGTATATCGAACCATTTGTCCCATTCGCATTCTGGATCTTTGATCTTGCCTCTTTTGGTAATCCTGGAATATCTTTCAGCTGAATGCACAACATGTAACCTCCCACGTGCTTCTAGCGGATAATCCCTCATCTGAATAACGGGCCCTTTGTTGAAGTGGTTTGTTAGGGTCCATGTGAGGGGCTTCCAATCCGCCTTGAATGGTCCTTTGAAACCCAGACCAAACCTGTGATTCGGCTTAACTTCTGTTGGCGGCTTCAGCCTACCTTGCAGTTGCGCACCCAAACCCCTGCCCTGCTGATAGCCGATGTTCCTCATAATCTCCCAACCTTTGGAGTGGGAGGGGAGATGCGGTGTTGTTACCTTGACCAGCTCCTTGGGCGCTAGCGGAACGTGAGATACATCATGCACATCCAGCAGCGACAATATGGGCCGGTGAGACGGCCAAACGGAGGGTAGAGAGGTGTTGATAGCATCCACCGTGGGAAGGACAGGCGTACTTACCACCTTAATAATTCTTCCGTTGTAAGAAAACTTCAAGCATTGATGGTTGGTGGAAGGTACGGCATCTGCGGCTTCAATATAAGGGCGACCCAGTATGGCCTTGAATGTAGGGTCCATGTGGAGAATATGGAATTCCGTGGAGACTGTCATAGGGCCTAGCCCTACTCTCAGAATGATCATCCCCTGTGGTGGTCTTTTGCTATTATCATAAGCTGTGACCGTGATCGAGGAAGGTCTGATTTGTTCCTCGTCAACCCCGCACATCCGAAGGGTGCTCATGGAGATCACATTTATGGATGCGCCTGTGTCTACAAGGCACGGGTTTACGGATACCTCATTAACTTTTATCAAGACACACAATGCATACTTCCGAGCTTCCCTGGGAGCGAGCTCATAGTTGTGGAATATGATGGCTGGTTGTGTGTCCCTTGGGGTCAAACCGGCCGAAATCTTTTCTGCGGGGAGGTCCTCATTTACCATGACCCTTTGAAGATATTGCATCAAGGCCGCCTGATGTGACGTGGATCTTTGGAGCAGCTCGAGGATGGAGATCCGAGCGGGCATCCTATCTAGGTGTTTCAGCAAATCATATTGTGTTCCAGGGACGGACTTTTCCAACTGCTCTACATCCTTTTCTTGCTGAGACTGCTCGGGATTCTGACTGTCCTGGGGGAAAATCCTGTGGAAAATCCTTCCACTTCGGAGCACCATTGCCTGTGGCTTTTGTACCTCTACAGGGGCAGCAATGGATTGGAGCAGAGGTTTGAGGGGCAGTGACGGGGGAATGGTTGGTAGAGCAGGGGTCCTGATGAGGGGCTTACTAGGTGGAGGTATGGCGGAGGTAGGGGGAACACCATGTGGGTTACGATGGATGAGGGGCTTGGAAGGTGGAGGTAAGGTGGTGGTGGGTAAGGCTTGAGATGGGCGGCGGGTGATGAGTGGTTTTGAGGGCATTGATGGCCGTGTTGTGGGGGCAAAAGGGGTTACGCACAGTTGACGGGTGATAAGGGGCTTAGAGGGCATAGGGGCAACTGCGGTGGAGGTGGGCGGTGGAGTGGAGGAGTGAGAGGAGATGGGAAGGTGTGAAGGCGCAACGGGGTGTGTCGGCTGATAGGTTATTGGGGTGCGAATAAGGGGGCACGATGGCAGTGGAAATGGTGAAGGCAATGCATATGCGGGTTGGTGGGAAAGAGGTGCTACCCGGGCAACACAAGGGAGTTGCATGATGATAGGGTTGGTGGTGGAAAGAATAGAGGCATTTTCCAGGTGCCATACCTGCTCCCTCCCGACTTCCGGGAAGGAGGAGATGGGGTTCACCTGATGATTGGGCTGCTGGTGCTCTGGTAGTGGATTTTGGAGGATGCCCATGTTTGGCTGCTGTTGTGGTACCTGTTGAGGCTGTTGTTGTTGTTGTTGTTGCGGTGCTTGTTGCTGTTGTTGTAGCTGTCGTTGTTGCTGTGGTTGCTGCTGTTGTTGTTGCTATCTAGGAGGAGGTCTCCTGGCCTTCATCATGGTGACGCATCGCCTCATTTCGTCCCAATCTATTTGATGTTCATCGTTCATATCATAGATATAATCTCTGAAATGAAAACAGTTTTCCACTGTATGACCCGGCTGTCTATGGAAGACACAATATCTGGAAGTGTCGACGTTTGTGGGCCATATGGCTCTCTTCTTAGGCAAGGTGAGGAAATTAGCAGCCATGAGAGCATTGAAGATATCTGATAACGATTCCGGAAAAGGTGGGTAATGAGCTCTCCTAGGTCCAAGTGGCCTCCTCTGTTGTTGGGGGCCATAATCCCCGGGTGGTGGAACCTGATTATATTGAGGAGGTCGCTGTTGTTGTTGTTGAAGATGGAAGGGTTGAGGCATATTGTTCTGGAGGAGATTGCTTTGCGGTGGAGGATGAGAAGGGAACGAACCTTGTTGGAGAGGAAGCAGGGGCATTTGTGGAAGCCTGGGGTTTGCCACATAGTTAGCGTCGTTGACCGCATTCACTTGCTCATTCGTCACGACCCCTTCTGTCGTTCCGCCTGGGACGCCAGTGCCCGGCTTCCTAAACACCTTCGGCTTTGGTGGCTCGAACATGTGCATGAGAGGAGAATCTTTCAGTTGCGTCTGGACATACCGAGCCCTCTCGTACAGTTCCTCCATAGTGTTAAGTTTGTTCATTGCCAGGATATGCCTAAACTGGGGGGTAGCATTTGATATAATCATCTTCACCTGCTCTGGCTCTGAGATGGTATCCTTTATCTTTTCTACCAGGGATCTCCATCTATCAGCGAACTGGACGAAATTTTCGTCCGGCTTCATTTTTTCGACGACCAGGTCGGTGATAGAAAGAGACGGGCCAACTCGGTCCCGGTATCTCTGTAGGAACTTCCTCTGAACCACGTCGAAGTCCTCAGCCTCGCTTGGCTCTAGGGCATAGAACCATTCCAACGCAGGGCCATCTAATGACCTCCTAAAGAGGTATGCCAGAGATCTTTTATCATTTTGCCAAAACGAGGACTCGTACATGAAGTCCTTCAAATGGGTAGAGGGGTTGCCAGTGCCATTGTACCTACGGTATGTGGGCATCTCAGAAGGGGGAAGGCGAAATATTGGTAGGATAGGCAGAGAAACCTCAGGGGTGGATTTCACATCCACCCTTTTTTGTAAGTTCCAGAATTGCTCGTCCATCTTATTCAGTTTATTCAAGAGGGACTGGGTGAACGGGTCAATTGGTGAAGGTGGCACTTGCCAGGCAGAAGTGGTAGGCCTCCCAGAGGCCTGAGAGGGAAACCTGGGACAGGAGGGATATTGGGGTCTACCAACGGGTAGGCCCGGTGGGATTTGTGTTTGAAGGGTGGCTTGCGCCGGAGATTGGGAGGGGAGTTGGAAGGAGGGAGGCTGGTGATTTGCCTGCCCAAGAGGTGAGGAGGAGGGAATGGCCCGCATAGACTCTTGGACAGGGGTTGTAGTCAGACTCAGCTCCGCAGGAGGGGGGGGGACTGACTTCCCTTTTAGAATGGCCTGGAAGGCCTGAAGTTGCTCAGGGTTGAGTTGGGTGTTGGCGAGGACACCTAATAGAGCGGAGATGTCCTGGGGGGAAGATGTATCCCCGGCAACATTCGGCACTTCATGTGAGGACTCGTGGGATGGGCCAGCGTCGATAGCGTAGACATGAGGCCCGCCTTGGTAGCCCTGGTCCGGGCTGCATTCCACGTAAGAGTCATGACCCGAGTCATGCATTTGAGGCTCATAGCCGAAGGCGTTAGCCTCGAAAGCATCATAATCATACTCGGCCATCCTTAACACTTTTCCAGAACGTAATAACATACACCAGCACACAAGAAGTAGAGATTAACACACAAGTGGATGCTTTACGTCTTTTTTGTTTTTGTTTGAACTCTTTTTTTTTTCTTTAACGATTTGTAAAAGTTCACACAAAATGTGCAAAAATCCTAGTTGCACCTTTGTTTTACCGCCGTGTAAACTAGGGACACTCGACTCACCGCGAATAGGGTAACTAAGCTCCGGGGGACTTCAACGGTACAACCTGCCCAATGAACGAAGGGGAATCCTTCGCTGTCGGGGACTTATGGAGGTCCCAGTGAAAGAGATCCTAGTCCGTCGAGAGGAATTCCCGACGGAGAGTCCTTCTTTCACCAAGAGGGGGTGATCCTAAGAAAGAAATAGAAAGAAAGGTAGAAAAGAGGGATGGACGTATGTGATGAAATGCTGACAGATATATAGAGCATAACAGAATAACAAGACGATCAAGGTATAACAACGCACAAGAGATGGTAAGGCAAAACTACAAGAAGGTGCAAGGGTAACACACAACAAATGATAAAATGAATCACAAGAAGCTGCAAGGGTAATTGTAAGAAAGCAACTGAGAGATGAAGAACACGTAAAAGATGATAAAGCAAGTCAAGGGCTGCAAGAGTAACTAAAGGAAAGCAACTGACGTCCCACCGTGATCGCCAATCTGTGGACTGCCGAATGGAGATCCACTCAAAAGGGAACGAGAAACGCGAGCGACGGGCTACAAACTCGCAATAACTAAAAGCTAATAGGGGAAGGGGTCATGCAACATGTCAACAGAGAAAAGAGCATACGTAGGATGCCAAAGGGATGTGATCGCCAGAGGGGTTACCTCAATGAAAAGAAATGATCGCGTGTACCTGGCACAAGGCACGGAAACTGTGAATCATCAAGAGCGGGAAATGGTGGGTTGCTTCTTCCTCCCCCTTCGGCCGGCCGACGGGGAGGGCTTCCCTTGAGTACCCTTGTAAAACAACGATAAACAAATAACAAGTGGATCAGAAAGAGGAAGGTGCAGCAATCAATTCTAGCGATGCAAGTAACGAAATGACGGCCGGACACACACCTAGTTGGTGTTATCTTTTAAACCCCTCTCGGACACGAGTAGGAGGAAAATGCTTATGATAGATGGTGATTATACCAACGTAGGAACAGGAAGAGACTCCCCCAAAAGGGGGTGAAAAATGCGATATGATGAATGCAAGATATCTAAGAAAAAAGAGAGGAGAATGGCTTATTGGATGGCCGATGGCGAGATCCGGCGGAGCCTCGGTAGCGTAGGGATGACGTGGGAGCGTGACGGGCGAAGACGGCCTTTCTCCTGCGAGCACGGGCACCCAAGAATCTGGCAGAACCTCACCTACGAAACACCCACGGGTTAGGAATGGAATCCGACAGCCTCCCGGCGCTCTTTTTTTTTCGACCACTGGACTGAGGGGGGTAGGCCTCTATTTATAGAGCTCTTGAGAATGGAGGCGTCCAGGGGCCTGGACGCCTCCATGATTTGGCTCTTTTTTAAACGACAATCTGACCGGCTGACGGATGGTCAGTGGCCAGGGGCACCCGTGACCTGAGTGATGGAGGCGTCCAAGGGCCTGGACGCCTCCATTGCATTGGATCCCTTTCGAACTACAATCCAGCCAACGGATAGTCAGGGTCTGGGGTGCCCGTGAGCTGAATGATGGAGGCATCCAGGGGCCTGGACGCCTCCATTATTTGGATTCTTTTTAAACGACAGGCTGAGCAACGGTTGGGCAGTGGCCAGGGACGCCCGTGAGCTGAATGATGGAGGCGTCCAGGGGCCTGGACGCCTCCATGATTTGGATTCTTTTCAAACGACAGACTGAGCAACGGTCAGTCGATGGCCGGGGCCGCCCGTCAGCCGGATGATGGAGGCGTCCAGTCTCCTGGACGTCTTCCAGAATATATATATATATATATATATATATATTTATTATTTTTTTATTTTTTTCAATTTTTTTTTGTGTCATTTATGGAGGCGTCCAGCCTCCTGGACGCCTCCATGATTTTTCTGATTTTTTTAATTTTTTAATTATTTTTATTTATGGAGGCGTCCAGGCGCCTGGACGCCTCCATGATTTTTCAATTTTTTATTATTATTATTATTATTATATATATATGAATTTATGGAGGCGTCCAGTCTCTTGGACACCTCCAAGATTTTTCACGGAAAAATTCAGAAAAATGTAAAAAAAAAATCAGAAAAATAGGAAATCACCAGAGCAATTAAAAATGTGAAGGCCGCCTTGGGGTATCATAGTGTAATATGAGATTTACTCACTGTAACGTCAAGAACGGCGTGTCTACAAATATCGGTGGATGAGTCATCGAGAGATGAGTTAGACAATTGAGATAGTTAAGAGGTGCACCGGAATCAGTAGAAGTACAGCAAAACACCAGCTCAGAAAAACTGAAGCACCGAGACCAGATGAGCAAATCGAGACACTAAACCGGTGAAATAAAACACAGAACACAAGAAACCCACTCTGAAATGCACCAAAAACTAGCAGGATCCTCAGCAGATTGTTAGATCTGTTAGGTCAGAGACCCGCTCTGATACCAAGTGTTGGGTTCGGTGCGTTCGATTCAGAGGGGGGTGAATGAATCACCCCTTTAAAAATTTCACCCAATTAAAATCTAATGCTCAGAACTGCGGAAATCAGATTTACTAAGTCAACTGATATGCTTATAGATGAACTGATGAAGAGCTAATCAAACTTCTGTTAAACCAATAACCAAATATGCAAAGCGCACCTAGGCATTCATCTAGTGCCAATCAGATAGAAGAAAAAATAAAATCAAACCACAATGCACAAGGGGTTTTTAGGTGGTTCGGTCCTCCAGACCTACGTCCACCCCACACTCAACCCGAGTGTGGATTACTGCTGACTCACAGCTTGAACCGTTGGGCATTACAGCTTGCCTACAAACCGCTGAGCCTCACAGCTTGCTGTCCGAGGTATCCACCTCGCCCCGCTGAGCAACACAGCTTGCTGTCCGAGGAATCCACCTCGCCTGCTGAGCAACACAGCTTGCTGTCCAGAGGAATCCTCCTCTGTAAAACCGCTAACTAACAGCTTGATAAACTATTTGAAAAGAAAAACAAAAGCAAGTAATAATAGCGACTGAAAGCTATAAAAGATGAAGCATAATGTGGCTCTCAAGGAGCTGGTTGGCCTGGATTTGATCCACGGTCCAGTAGGAACGGATCTTCAAGCAGCTTCCCTTCTTCTCCTCTAACTCTCTATCTCTCTCTCTATCTCTCTTCTTCTCTGCTGCACTTCTTTTCTTCTCTCGATCACTCTGTCTCTCTTTCTTTCTCTTTCTTTTCTTCACTCTATTTCTTTCTCTTCTGGATCGAACGGGCTCTCTGCTCTTCTGGATCGAACAGGCTCTCTGCTCTTCTGCTTTTCCTTCAAGTCTTCTATCTATTCGATCGGCCTTCTTCTGAGGAAGAAGCTTAGTATATATAGCAGCAGCAGGTAGGGTGTGTGCTCTCCACAGTTCCCGCCCAAAGGCCTTGACCACGTGGTAGCATCTCAGCATGTTGCTGTACACGTGTCACGATCCTGGGCACCTCGTCCATCCTTGGATCACGTGTCTTCTTAATCTCCTCGAGACAGTACCTGTCAGTCAGTCGAAGAGAATCATCAGCTTAAGACAACAAAACCTTGTACAGACTCTGTAGAGAGTAATGCAGTGTGTAGACTTTGTAATGTATAGACTTTGTATAGACTTTGCAATGCAACAGCAATGTAAAGACTTTGCATGAGACACTGCATGAGATGCAGAACAGCCAAGAATGTATAGAATTAAGAAAGAGCTTGAAGCACACGATGTAATGGCTAAGGTTATGAGTGTATAGACTCTTCATGCGTGCTACATCAATGTGCAGACTTAGAATGCAGCAATATGCAGACTCTGCTTTGAGCGATGCACAATGTATAGACTTACTAATCCACTGTGTGCAGACTCTGCGTGCGATGTGCAAATAATGTTCAGACTTGCTAAAATGATGTATGAGCATAGCAGCACACAATGTGCAGACTATGCGTGCATGCAACAGACAATGTGCAGACTTGTTTTGAACCATGCACAATGTATACACTTTATGTCGAAAGGATGCACAGGCTGTACAGACATTGTATGCTTAACACTTAAGCCTGAGTGCATGATGTGTAGACTTGAGTGCATGTGTGCAAAATAGATTTTGTGTGTACTGTGCAGACTTGCTATGTGTCATGTGTGCAGTATGCAAACGATGCACATCCATAGCAGCATTGTACAGACTTGGACATTTATGTGCATGACAAAACTAATGTACAGACTTGAATGCTCGAGGCACACAATGCATAGACTTGAAAGACGATGCATGAGACGATGCATGAGACGATGCATGCACAGACTTGGTCTTACAATGTATAGACTTGAAGGTATGCACAGAGACTCTAAGTAAGACAGTGGTGAACGGACTTAGTCTCAAGACGATGCAATGTATAGACTTCAATGTATGTGCAATGCAAAGGCTGCAATGTATAGACTTGAGTGAGACGGTGGATGTATAGACTTGCTCACATGCATGAACAAGTGGCGATGTATAGACTTGGCCAATGTACAGACTTACCACCAAGACGATGCATGAGCAGACTGACGATGTACAGACTTGCTCGAATATCAACAAATGAATGTATAGACATTGTGTGCAGGCATTGGCTGTACAGACTTGATCTCGTGCATCAGTGTATAGACTTGCTCAGCCTGAAGCATGGCAATGTACATACTTTGGACATAACAGAAGAATGTGTAGACTTGAAGTGAATGCATGGACTATGCACAATGAATGTATAGACTTAGCATGAGACGCTAAGTGAGACGGTGTGTGCACTGTAATGGATGTATAGACTTTAAGTGCATGAGACGCTACATGAGATGATGCAATGTATATACTTGAGCGCTATGTGAGAGACACCGTGAGACGCTTCATGAGACGGAATGAGTGAATGCAAGCTACAGTGCACTGTATAGACTTTGACGATGTAGTATGCACAGTATAGACTTTAAATGAGACTGTACAGACTTGGTCCGATGTACAGTGCAATATGTAGACTTTGAATATGCATGAACCAACAATGCACAGAAGATCAGGCCATGCACTAACTCATGCATGCAGCTACTGTTGATGCACCGATGCAATGCAAGACCACTCAATGCAGAATATGCACCGATGCAATGCAATCCACACTGTTGATGCACCATGCTCACAGTTAATGCATAAATCTCCACAGAACAATATGGTGACTCAAATATGGTGACTCATTCATGTTGGTATCATTAAAACACCACATAATCATCAAGGCACAAGGGGCACAACAGCTTTTTAGCAGCCGCAGTGGGGCAGTGAAACCGCAGAAGAGCATGCAAAGCCGACCACACCTCCCTAGCAATATTGCCTTGAAAGAATAGGTGGCTAGCTGACTCTACCTGAGGAGAGGCGCAGCAGGCACACTTTGAGCATAAGGGGACCCCACAGGCCGCAATGACTTCATCAACCGGGAGGCATCCACGGATTAGTCGCCATGACAACACCAAACATTTGATGGGTAGGTGGGAGTGCCATAGAAGATCCCAATGCAAGGATGGGGCCAAAGAGAGCAGGCTGCGCACTGACCGTGAGGAAAAAAGACCATTAGCAGTGGGTGTCCATATCCACTCATCAGCCAAGGAAGAGGAGGCATGGGCCATCACTAGCAGTCCCAAAGGGCAGTACCGCTGGGCAAGGGAAACACAAGCCGCTGCTAGGCCATGCAGAGCTGCCTGAAGCGTACAGTATTTATTGCTTAGTGTGGTCCACACATGTGGTGGAAGAAAGTGCTGCAAGAGAACATCAGCAACCCAAATATCCAACCAGAAGGAGACAAGGGAGCAGTCTGCAGATGCAAGAACTCGATGGTTGGGGTGGATCAAACCAGCTGCTTGTAGCCATAGTTTCTTGTCTGCCATGATGGCTAAGGAAAAAGAAGCCGTAGAATAGTGATGAAGATGCAGGTGCTTAGCCTTGAAAAATTCAGACCACAAGGAATTGCAAGTAATCGCCCTCCACAACAACTTTGTCCTTAGTGCAATTTGCATGGTGGGGAGGTGCAGGACGCCAAGGCCACCACAAGCAACAGGCCGAGAAATGTCATCCCATGACTTCCAATGTTTCTTAGGAGAACCCTCATACGAGCCCCAAAAGAAGTTAGCCAAGATCTTGTGAAAACCCTTGAAGATGGAAGAGGGGACAGCAACACAAGATAACGTATAGATTGGCATAGCTGAAAGAACATGCCGAATAAGGATGAGACGGTCTCCCGCAGACATAAAATTAGCCTTCCAAGATTGAAGCTTAGCCGCAGCTTTAGATATGATGTACGAGAAGTGAGCCGGCTTAGGACGTCCAGCATATAGAGGGATCCCCAAGTAGGTGAAGGGAAGGTTGGCCTTCCTGAAGCCCGTTAACTGAGCAATGGAACAAGAAAGAGAAGCCGGTGCACCTCGGGCCACCATAAAGGAGCTCTTGGAAATGTTGATAAGCTGGCCAGAGGCAACTTCATATTTCCTTAGGAATTTCATGAGTTCCCTCAGGTGACGAATAGAGCCATTGGAGAAAATAAGAGTGTCATCTGCAAACAGAAGATGAGATACCTTGGGGCACTGTTGACACCTGGAAAATGAACAAGGGTGAAAACATAATTGAAAAGAGGGTCGGACCAACAGTGAAAGACCAATGATGAAGCTCACCAACTGTCTACCCGGCTAAAACCCTTGTCGGCAAAGCTGATGCCCGGTGCCAATGTCACTCAGACGGCAGCACTGATAAAGCAGCAATCACTCGACTGATGAGACCTTCCAGCCCTTTAATGAGAGCTGTACTACAGTTTCGTCCAAGAATCCACGGATGATATGTCAGGGTAAGTCAGATGTCGGCTTACTAACAGATGTAATATGAGATGAAGATGAAGCCGGTACCGGCAGATGAAGATTGCAAAGGCTTTTGCAAAGTCAGAACAGAAGAAGAATGGTCTCCACAGATTATATACCCGGCTGAGGTCTTCCCAGACTAAAGCTGATGTCCGAGCTCGTCACCATTCAAGTGACGGTGTCGATAAGAGGATACCCGGTTTTGTCACCATTCAGATGGCAATATCGATGAAACCCCTGTCTACGGACTGATGAAACCCCTGTCTACGGGCTGATGAAAACTGTGATAATGATCTTAATACAAGCTGTGTCACCAATGGGAGACCCTGTTGGGTGATGATACCCTTGAAAGGCCCAAATGGGCCTGTGTGAAGGTGGCGCCGAGAGTCACTTGCCAAACCCAAAAGGTGGCGCCGAGAGTCAATTGCCAAACCCAAAAGAGGGCGTCGAGAAGCTAAAGGCAGGCGCGCCGAGAAGCCTTGCGCCGTGACGAAGTCTGCCGAGAAGGAGGAAATGGCTATAAAAACCCCCTCCCTTCGAACAGATAAAAGGGACAGAACGAAAAAAGAAAGAAGAGGAAACACAGAAGAACAAAAGAGGAGATAGAGGAAGAGAAAAAAAGAATCGAGAGGGAGTCCTACCAAGAGAGAGCCCCCCTCGGCCGAGAGAAGAGAAGAAGCAGAAGAGAGGAAGAAGCAAGCGAGCTTCAGGTGGGCTGCTCCGGGGAGGGAGAGGAGTTAATGCTCCGCCCTCCCCATGCCGTCTTTTCTTTTCTACCGATGTAATCTATTGAGCTTTTGTCTTGATTTATCGAACGAAGCCGGCGAGTTCCGGCTATGATCTCCATCTTTCTGCTTTGCATTTCCATTTCACAGTCGATGTAAGGCTTGGATACGATGCAATGAAATGTCAACGTGACTCATTTGGGGATCTACTGATTAAGATGTCTGCTCTCCTTTGATTGAAATGTCTGCTCTCCGTTTATCCTTGTGTGTTTATCGTTTATGCGAAACACTTAGTGGTTCACACGAATCTTCTCTTTAGAGGGATGAGAATAGGACCCCCACCCCTATCTAATGGGTGATTGGGCTCTATTTCCTTCTCCCCTCCTGTCACAATGGCAGATTCTCCCCATATAGTCCGAGTTTTCCCTTGAGCCCTTCATGCAGTTCAGGAACCAGAGACATCAATCTCTTGGTTCCCTGAACTGCCGAGCTCTGATAAACGATAATATCGATCCCTGGGTCCTCCATTCTAAGCCTTGAATGCTTAGGGCTTGGAGTTTCGGTGCTGAAAGTCCCTTCGTCGCCGGTTTTCGATGCCATTGGGTTCGTCCAGGGGATCAGAGACAGTCATCTCTTGATCCCCCAGACGGCTGACGGCAAACAGAGAAGGATTCTCAGGGTTCAGATGATGATCTCTTTTTTCCTCCTGCTGATTTGGCCTCTCGGCTCCCTTGGCATCCCCCTAGCAGAAGCATCCATGAAACCCCCTCCTGTACTCCAAATCCGGTCTCAATCCGAGCTAGAATCTGAGAAAACTCCCGGACAGAGTACCGCAATCAAACCCTGAAATCCTTCCGCAAAACCACCTTCTCGGCGTGCAAAATTCCCCGCCGAGAGCTGTCCCGCCGAGATGCCCTCTCCCCCAGCTAAACGACAAACCCTACCATTTAAACCTTTTTCACGTGAGCCTCCATGCAAGCCTCTCGGCGCGGCCAGGAGCACGCCGGGAAGCTCCACGCCGAGGCCCCCTCCCCTATAGGTCTATTCAAACCCCTCCATGCAAGCCTCTCGGCGCCACCTTCTCGGCGTGGCCAGGAGCGCGCCGGGAAGCCGCCGTCGAGACCCCCCTTTTTGAACCAATAAACCCCCACCGAGAGGCCCCTTTGGCCAGCCAAGAAACCACCGCCGAGACCCCCCTTTTGGCCAACCAATAAACCTCCGCCGAGACCCTCCTCTGGCCGATAGAAAGCCATGCCGAGACCCACTTTCTTGGCCAATTGAAGTCCAGTCAGAGGCTCTTCTCTGCACTGCCATCTGTCAACCTTTTGATTTCTTCAGACATATGCCCCGGGGATGTTCAGAGATCGTCATGGATGCCTTGAGAAAACACGGTAATGGGGAAGACCTCCCCTACAGTCCTCATTCCCGATCCGGATTTCACCCTTATGAACCCAAAGGGCCATGTCATTACATGAGTTTCGAGGGATTTCAAGGGGATATTAAACGATGGCATAAATGCAAGCGATGTCCCGGGGCCCGGTGCCCATCCTCGTTCGGTCGTCATCCCGGCATTCCATGGATGATGACCTATTCTCTCTTGGCATAATCCAAGTTGAGCGGACATGCTGCCGAAATTTATGCATATCCTATTGGGTGACTGTGATGTTCTCCCTCTCAACCCCATCGGCCCACGGAGTTATGCCTTTGCATGCCCTCCGATGGTCCCTCCAAGGGGGATATAGATGTGCCATCGCACCCACATGGAGCGTGCCATGTCACGCCGGTCCCCATTCGGACTCCGGGTCAATTATGCCCGATCTTTTCCGGATCCTACTCTGCCACCGCATGGGTAGTTTCCTATTCCCCACTTGGCATAGTTCAAGCTGGTGGGAATATGCCGTCGGAGCTATCCCCTAAGATAACGAACCCCTGCTTCGTCTAATCCATTTAGCGTCTTGCAAACGAATGAATTCCGTTTCTTTTGAGCATGTGGCTTTACCGATGTCCTCCTCCAATCTTAGCGTTTAATCAAGGGTTGTCCTTCCTTGGAAGGGCGTAATTAACGTCATAGCCTTTATGGTATGACGGACTTCTGGTCCAGACACGATCACCCACAATCGACTGACCAAGTCAGATCGAGCGCACAATAAAATCGTCACTCCGGTGACTGGCACGCCAATAAATCAATAAATAATAAATCAATCAAATAAAATAAATAAATAAATACAAATCCCGCGTCCACAAGTCTGGCACGCCCGGTGGGACTGAGTCTCCCTTCATCTTTACGCTAAAGTAGGAGGCCCAGTGGGCCCCCCCTCAAAATTCTGATTCTGTGTACTTTCCTTGTTTTCAGGAATCTACAATGACAGCCGGAATCATGTCCGTTTGCTTCCACCAGCAGCCGATTGACATGCATGTGCGAGAAGGCTACCTGGCGGTACCTCTCGCGTTCGGATCGATGCCGCCTGCCGTCGGGCTGCCCAACTGCTTGGGCGTCGTCTTCACTGACCTTCTGCAGGTCGATGACAATGAGCAAGGCACTGCTACAAGTGCCCAGGTGAAGATCACTGACCAGAAGAATATCTTACCAGAGAAAACGGTCCCCACGGCCGTCGCCTGCTACGTCCATCATGTCCAAAAAAGGGGCATGGTCCCTGCTGCTGCTCAGAAGGGGAGAAGAACCAACCGAAGGAGCCGGTATGATGCTGTTGATCGTCGTCTTTCCAACTCCGGAAAGACCATGATGATTGGAGGTGTCCGGGCAAACATGAATGGTTGCCCAAGGGAGGTCAAGCCGGACGTGATCATCCCGATGGTGCCCACTACCAACAGATTCCAGACTCTGGCCGCCAGGCAGGCCAATTGGGAGGCTGATGAGAGGAAGCCGCTGGCGCCCAGGCCAGCGAAACACAAACAGGTCTGGCGACCGAAGAGGATTCAGAGCTGGGTTCCAGCTCGAGATGAGAAGAAGGCTGCTGAAGATGCTGTTGCCCGCTTCAGGGCAGAAAGTCGAAGAAGAGAGGGAAAAGAGACAAGAAATGATGTTGCTGCTCGCCCCAAAGCCTGGGGCAGAAGAGATGAGAGAAATGATGAAGAAAGAAATTTGACTGCTGCTCGCCCTATGATGAGGGGCAGAAGGGATGAGAGGAAGGAAGACCTTACTGTCACCCGTCCCAGGGCTGGGGGCAGAAGATGGCAAAGAAAGAAATATGATGCTGCTGTCAGCTACTGCCGAAACGGCAATGTGGGAATGAGCGAACCAATCACGGTCACCATCCCAAGAAGACCGAGGGCCTGTGCCAGATAGGCCGACTTGTTCAAATATTCCAAAGTCGAGCATTTGAATGCTCAGGTAACAAGACTGGCCTATCAGCAGAGAAGCCAGGAAAGACTAATGCTCCAGCCTGAGCCACAGAGGCACAATTCTGAAGAGATGAAGCAGATAGTCCAAGACTACTTCCACTACCTGGGGAGCTCTGCCCTCGGTCAACAAAGACTATCCCGTGCCTTGGGCACCAGAGGTGAAGAAAAAGAAGAAACACTTCGAGAAACGATGATCGGAGCCTCTTCCTCCGATTCAAATCACTATGAAGAAGGTCTCAGGGCCGGATATGACAAAGAAGACCTGTACTGGGAAGAAGCCAAAGAAAGAATATCGGTCTTTGACCGGCTCAAATATCCTGACCAGGTGAAAAGAAAGGTCTACAGGCGGAAAGAAAAAATGTAAATCTTTGCCTGCAACATGGCTGGACTTGCCAGGGGGCAAGATATACTACCAACTCGGCCAGATGAACTGCTCAGGTTGGCTACTAGACCTGGTCCTGTCACAAGAAGAGGCCAGGCCGCAAAAGATAAGATGAAGAAATATGATGAAGCCCGCAAGATCACCACCATGACAGTCAATGTGGTGACGACAGAGGATGAGGACAATCCCCTTATTGATGATGCTGAAGGGACTTCTAAAGATATGCAAATCCCATCAGCCTTGCATCCTATGGTCCAGATGATGTTCAGAAGATACCAGCAGGAGATCAGTGCTCTCCGAAGGCAGCTCAATGAGAGACATGAAGCTACATCAGTCTCAAAGCAAGCTGAACCTGCGGGGCAGACATCCAGCTCAGCAGAGACGGCTATCCCAGCTAACCCTCTCCTAGCTGATAAGGGCAAGACACCGAGCCAACCTATTCCACAGCAAACAGCAGCTCAGCCCTCTGTGTCTCAGACACAGCCTACCGCGCCCATCTTGCGCGCCACTGTGATGACAACTCCTCACAGCCAGCAACAAGCTCACTTCTTTCCAGAAGACATAGATCCAGCTGTAGCCCACAAGCAGATGATCGAAAGAATTGTGGAAATGAAGCTGTCAGAAAAGACTGGTGGTGATGCTGGTACCTATGATGTGTACAAGGTACCGTATCCTCCCCAGTATGCTGCCAAGAGACTACCCCCAGGCGTCAGTAAGTAGCCGAAGTTCGAGAAATTTAATGGCCAAGGCTCCCCTAGGGAGCATATAGCCTACTACACTACAATCATGGGCGACCTAGCAGTCGATGAAGCTTATCTGCTCAAGTTCTTTGGCTCATCCCTCACTGGGTTGGCCTTTGAATGGTACTCAAGCCTGCCAGCTGGGTCAGTGGTTGATTGGCCTGATATGCAGAGAAAAGGCCGCGACAGATTTCATGTCACGGAAAGGGAAATCACGATAGCAGAGCTATATGCAACCAGGCAGAAGCAAGATGAAACTACACTGGACTACATCAAAAGGTGGAGGAACTTAGCCATGAGATGCCGAAGACCTCCTCATTAAGAAGATGCGGTGCAGATATGCAAGCAGAGCCTCAGGAGGGAGGTGCTAGAAAAAATGATCGGTGCAGATGTCAGAACATTTGACCGACTGAACAATATAGTGGCAGAAGTCGAGACGTTCTTGTCCAAGCGTCCGACTGCCAATGTCCCCACCATGCCGAAGGGAAAATCCAATGAGCGATGGCCATCACACTCTGAGGCCAACACCGTCGATTTCAGAACCTTCGAGCAACAGAAGGGGAAGAAAGGGGCAGATGAAGCTCCCCCGCTGGCAGATACAGCAGAAAGAAAAGATAAAGTCTCTCTGAGAGACAAGATGAGAAAAGCATATTCCTTCCCAAAAGATAAGACGGCCGCACTGTTCAACTGGGCATACAAGTTCAATAAGGTAACATTGCCTGAACCCAAAAGACCAGCAGATGCAGCAAAGAAAGATGATCCGCTGTTCTGTCCATTTCACCGTGCGTTGGGGCACGTAATTGAAGATTGATATGTCTTCAAAGATATCATGGAAGGAATGGTCAAGAAAGGTGAGCTGCAGTTGGGAGATTACCAAGTAAAGCCGCCCCATCCACATGAGCCTCCACCCTGGAGAATGGCTGCCAATATGATCTCAGTCTACCAACAGCTGCCCAAGGAAGCCGTTGAAGAATGCACCAAGCACACCTATGAAGCTTGCTTCCTCACCCCACAGAAAGATCAGGAAGGATGGCAGATGATACCCATAAAAAGCAAAAAGAAGACTCCTGCAGCCAGTACTAGCAGAGCAGTTATCCGGGGTGTTACCCCAAGGCCCGAGCCGCCTCCAATAAAGCCAATATCGCATACAACTGAGACTGGACCAGTCATCCGGATCCCTACTCACAACCGGAGGAGACAAAGTCCCCTCCCTACACATAAAGAAGTAAGCCCTGCAGCCAGGCGTCTGCAGCAATATATTAATGAGCTTGATGAGTACGAGCAGAAGAAGTACAAGCATCTGCTGATGAAAGACTGTATACTCTGGGAACAGCTCGAAGAATTGAAAATCAAAGAGCAGCCAGAGGCAGAACAAGAAAAAGCTGAGAATGAACCCTTCTGGGGGCAGGAGTTAGCAAAGCCAAATTCTCAGAAGAAGAGGAGACGACCCAAGTCCAAGAAGGGAAAGAAGGTCACGACAGTACAATGTAACACTCTATCGGTACTCTTTTCCTTGCCCGGGGAGGATGATGAGCCAGAAGCATCCGACGCCCCGCTAGAAGCTAACCATGCCGAAGCCTCCACCTCGGCCCATGCAACACGTTCTGGGAGAAGATGGGGGCGCCCACCACCAGCCAACCATAATATTATGTTCAGAGGGGAGCAACCCTATCAAATCCCGGAACCAGAGATACGAGGTGTCCAGGTTCCTCCCCCTGCCAGTCTGTACCAAGACAAAAAGAAGGCAGATGAAGCCCCTTCATTCCTGGAGTTCCTGTCCAGCTTAGAAAACGAGCAACCGGCTCATACTGCTCCAGCTAAAAGCAATAAATGCCAGCAGACAGCAGCTAGAAAGCAGAAACAACATGAAGAAAATGAAGAAAGTAACCCTCTAGCAAAACCAGGGGCAGTCGCTACAGAAGAAGCCTTCCGGGAGACCGATGAAGAAGATGAAATTGGGACTGGGCAGCAAAGGCCACAGGCACCACATGAACCTCCAAGACCCCGATGGGCAGAGGAGATGAGACTATCTAATGTCCGGGTGGGCAGTCGAGTCATGAAAATGCTGAAGAAGCTCCCTACCAGATTCTCCATCTGGGAAATTCTCTCTCTGAGCGAAGAAGCTCGCCAAGCAATCGTGGATGCCCTGCAGTCCCCGGCACAATGTGAAGCACTCCTGGCAGAAGTGAATGCTGGACCATCGGTCACCTTCACGGAAGATGATATGCTAATCCCAAATGCCAGTCATAACAGACCGCTGTATATGAGGGGCTCCCTGAACTGTCAGTCGCTGAGCAGGACACTGATAGATCCTGGGGCCGCTGTGAATATTCTCCCGTACCGCATTTATCAGAAATACTACTTTGGCCTGCAGCTTACCAAGGTCAGAGATATGAAGATTGCGGGGTTCAACCAGAAATGTGAAACACCTCTCGGGATGGCTGATTTCAACCTCACACTGGGTGACCTCACTACCGTGGTACGATTCTATGTAATCGACTCCAACACCACGTATAAGGCCCTGCTGGGAAGACCGTGGCTGCACGAATATCAGATAGTGCCATCCACGCTACACCAATGCATAAAATACTGCCATGAAGGAAAAGAAGAAAGGGTGTTTGCTGATCTACATCCATTTGAAGTATTCGAGTGCCATATGCTCGATGCATCCTACTACACCGAGGTGTCACAAAGGGATAAAGAAAAAGAAGCTGTGGTCAGC
This sequence comes from Amorphophallus konjac, assembly GCA_022559845.1. Classification (NCBI taxonomy): domain Eukaryota; kingdom Viridiplantae; phylum Streptophyta; class Magnoliopsida; order Alismatales; family Araceae; genus Amorphophallus; species Amorphophallus konjac. Next base: position 190,681,087 of record CM040121.1, on the reverse strand, counting down.
CAGAAAAAGCCGGCGACAAAAACAAGAAATTGGTCTCCGCCGCCGCCAAAGGGCTACATTAGAAAGCATGGGGTATCTCACATCTCTTATGCTGGTGATTTTGCTCGGATCACTCCTCCCGGCATACACCCAGATGATACTGAAGAAAAAATGAAAGAAAAATACACACAGGTGGAAGTTCCTCAAGGTCTAGTCAAGCCCATAGCCAGCATAGAATACCAGACGGTGCTGCCACTGAAGACTATGGAAATCCCTTGCTTCTGCGAGCCTCCTATCATATTCTACACCGGGGAGGCAGTCGAAGAAGATGATCAAGATTGCATGGTCCCTGAAGAAATCGCAAACCGGATGGTGCCGATTACAGGCCTGGAGTACACTACCCAACGGGTTTCGCAGATGTCCTCCAAGATGCAAATGCCATCGATACAGTTTGCAGCCCAGAAGAAAGCATTCAAGGAGCTATGGGATCCACCTCGAGATAATAAAGAACTGAGGAAGATCACACAGCACCCGGGACTGGGTTATACCCTGCAAGAATACTATGAAGCTGAGGTAGATGTCATCTCTGCCTTCTACCAGCATGAAGATTCCCCCGGGATGGACTATGACCAATACCCTTCGGAAGATGAAGAAATCATTTATCAGTCCGTAGTGGACAATGAAGTCCCAGACAATCAGCCGGGGACGGGGACACCTGACGAGACAAAGAGAGATTGGTACTGGGAGGATCTATCTTGCAAGGAGGATCTGTTCCAGGATGAAGCGAAATTTGATACGGGAACCCCGGATGAAGATCAAGTAGCCAGAGAGCTGCAAGAGTGCCTAGAGTTTGGGTGCATTCTAGAAGAATTCCGAGCTCTACATAATGATGACCTCTCAGGGGAGCCCACATCAGAAGAGCCTCTAAGCACGGAAGACTCCACTTCGAAGTTTTCCGCTGAGCCAGTCACGTCCTCGGGGCAGACTGAACAGAATCCGGCCATATTGGCCTTATACGATGCACCAGCATCTGCCGATGATCGGTGTGATGAAACAGAAAATCATGAGAATGAAGAAGATTATATCCCGGGAGGCTTTATTGATTTGCAAAAAGCCCCACCCGAAGTTGAAGATGGAGGCCAAGCCACCGTCGATGAGCTGATAGAAGTAAATCTGGGGTCAGCAGATGAGCCAAGGCCGACATTCCTCAGTGCACTGCTGGAGCCAGCTGTCAAAGAACAATATACTCAGTTTTTGAAGGAATTCCAAGACTGCTTCGCATGGACATATGATGAAATGCCAGGACTGAGTTCCGATGTGGCACAGCACCGATTGGCGATAAACCCAGAGGCAAGCCCTGTGAAGCAGCCTTCCAGGAGAATGCGCCCCGAACTGATAAATCAGATCAACAAAGAGGTCGACAAGCTGATCGATGTGGGCTTTGTTGAAGAGAACCGGTATACTACATGGCTGGCCAATATAGTGCCCGTGAAGAAGAAAAATGGGCAGATCAGAATATGTGTAGATTTCAGGGACCTGAATAAGGCTTGCCCGAAAGATGATTTCCCAGTGCCGATCACTGAAGTCATGATCGATGCAACCACTGGCCATGAAGCCCTGTCATTCATGGATGGGTCATCCGGATACAACCAGATCTGGATTGCTGAAGAAGACAGAGTGCACACTGCATTCCGCACCCCGAAGGGGATATTTCATTACAAAAGAATGCCGTTCGGCCTTAAGAATGCCGGCACTACCTATCAAAGAGCTATGACAAAGATCTTTGATGATTTGCTCTTCAAGAAAGTAGAGTGCTACATTGATGACCTGGTGGTGAAAACCAGCAGAAGAGAAGATCATCTGCAAGACCTGAGGATAGTGTTCCAGAGGCTACGCAAATATGAACTCAAGATGAATCCTATGAAATGTGCCTTCGGCGTGTCCAATGGAAAATTCCTTGGGTTCATCGTCCGTCATAGGGGCATTGAGATCGACCCATCCAAGATTAAAGCTATCCAGGAGCTCCCTCCACCAAGGAATCTCCACGAGCTGAGATCTCTACAAGGGCGTTTGGCCTACATCCGACGATTCATATCAAATCTGTCGGGGAGATGCCACCCTTTTCACAAGCTCATGATGAAAGATGTACCGTTCCTCTGGGACGATGGGTGCCAGGAGGCCTTTGAGAAGCTGAAAGAATATCTCAAGACCCCTCTAGTGCTGGGGGCACCTATTAAGGGCAGACCCCTAATACTGTACATTGCAGCCACACACTGTTCCCTGGGGGCAATGCTAGCACAGATAAATGAAGAAGGCAAAGAGCAGGCTCTATACTACCTGAGTCGGAGGCTGATTAGAACTGAAGAAAGCTACACCTATATAGAAAAGACATGCTTGGCACTAGTCTTTGCCGTTAAAAAGCTCCGGCACTATATGCTGTCACATGAAATTAGATTGATATCTGCAGCAGATCCACTCAAATACATATTGACTCAGCCAGTACTGAAAGGCCGGTTGGGCAAATGGGCAGTAATTCTGATGGAATTCGATATCACATATATACCCCAGAGGGCGATAAAAGGACAGGCCGTGGCCGATTTCTTCGCAGAGCATCCTGTGCCAGAGAATGATATGTTGGGGACTGAGTTACCCGATGATGAGACACTAGAAGCCTGCCAGGCTCAGTCAACTATGTGGCAGCTATTCTTTGATGGAGCATCTAGAATAGAGATGGACTCCGATGGAAAGACCAGAATACGGGCCGGAGCCGGTATTGTGCTAAGATCACCAGAAGGGGAGGTTGTGCATACTTCCTGTTCTATAAACAAGCCCTGCACCAATAATGAAGCCAAATATGAAGCTCTGATAATCGGGCTATGTATAAGCCTCAACATGGGTATCCATATGCTTCAGGTATTCGGGGATTCAATGTTGATAATAAAGCAAATCCAAGGGGAGTTCGAAGTGCGAAAGCTGGAGTTGAACCCCTACCACCAAAAAGCTGTGCGCCTCATGGCGAAATTCTATCATATTGAGCTCAAGCATGTGGGCCGTGGACATAATGCCCAAGCTGATGCACTGGCAAAGCTAGCCAGCTCAATAGCAGTCCCACCAAATGAAACACTGAACATTGTTGTTATAAACCGGCGACAGGTCCCCAGCATGCTAGAAGAGTGCCCCGAAGAAGTTGCTACTATCAGTACAGAACAGGCATCTGATTGGAGACAACACCTGCTACAATGGTTTTTACACCAACAGCTGCCGCAGGAAAGAGAAGAAAAGATGAAACTTCTAAGGATCAAAGATTCTTATGAATTCAGAAATGGAACTCTGTTCCGAACAATGGCAGATGCACGCAAGAAGATTTTGCTCCGCTGCCTGTCTACCGAGGAAGCTTGGCAAGCAATGAAAGAAACACATGCTGGGACAGCAGGTGCCCACCAGGCCGGTCCCAAGATGAAGATAGAGATTAAGAAGCTGGGCTACTATTGGCCCACTATGTTTGAAGACTGTTGCAAGTTTGCAAAGTCATGCCAGAAATGTCAGGAGCATGCTGTTGTGCCTAGAAGGGCACCTGCCGTTCTGCACCCTACAGTCCCTAGCTGGCCGTTTGCACAATGGGGAACTGATGTAGTCGGTCCATTGCCAACTTCCTCGGCCGGACATAAGTACATACTGGCCATAACAGATTACTTCTCCCGATGGGCAGAAGCTATAGCATTAAGAGAAGTGACTGGTGAGCTGGTCTCCAGATTCATCAAGCAAAACATTATCTTCCGGTTCGGGATCCCCAACCGAATAATATCTGATAATGGAAGTCATTTCAGAAATCAGAAAATCTATCGGCTTGCCGAGAAGTATAAGATTGAATGGAGAACTTCCACGCCCTACAATCCACAGGCAAACGGATTGGCAGAAGCTTTTAATAAGACCTTGTGTACATTGCTGGCCAAAGTCGTCAGTTCCAACAAGAAGGACTGGGAAGAGAAAATGTATGAAGCTTTATGGGCATATCGCACCGTCTTCAAAACACCTACAGGGTGCTCACCATACTCATTGGTGTACGGCTCAGAGGCAGTGGTCCCGCTAGAGCTGGAAGTCCCGTCACTCAGAGTGGCGGTCCAATATGACCTAGCCCCTGGCGAACAGACTAATACGGAAAGAAGATTAGAAGAACTGGCTGAATTGGAGGGGAGGCGCCTCCAAGCTCAGAAGAACATCCAAATGTATCAGGCCCGCATGGCCACTGCATTCAACAAACTCGTAAAAGGACGAGAGTTCAAGAAAGGTGACCTCGTTATGGTCAAGAAAAGAGAAGTCATGGCGTCCAACCCAAAAGGGAAGCTAAATGCTAATTGGGAAGGTCCCTATGTGATACAAAGGGTCTACGAAGGTGGGGCCTATATGGTTGTCAACCATCGAGAGGAGATCCAGTTCTCGCCACTCAACGGTAGGCACCTAAAGCTGTATCATGCTGTACAACCAACATTCTCCGTGTAATCGGGCCAAAAGCTACCTCTTCCTTGGTCTAGCGGCACTCCGCCCTAACCGAGCTACCCCATTTCCTGGCTTAGCGGCACTCCGCCCTAGCCGAGCTACCCTATTTCTTGGTTTAGCGGCACTCCGCCCTAGCCGAGCTACCTTCTTTCTTGGGCTAGCGGCACGCCGCCCTAACGAAGCTACCTCTTCCTTGGTCTAGCGACACTCCGCCCTAACCGAGCTACCTCTTTCTTGGTCTAGCGGCACTCCGCCCTAACCGAGCTACCCTTCTTTCTCGGTCTAGTGGCACTCCGTCCTAACCGAGCTACCTCTTTCTTGGTCTAGCGGCACTCCGCCCTAACTGAGCTACCCTTCTTTCTCGGTCTAGTGGCACTCCGCCCTAACCAAGCTACCTCTTCCTTGGTCTAGCGGCACTCCACCCTAACCAAGCTACCTCTTTCTTGATCTAGCGGCACTCCGCCCTAGCCGAGCTACCTCATGCCTTGGTCTAGCGGCACTCCGCCCTAATCGAGCTACCCTATTTCTTGGCCTAGCGGCACTCCGCCCTAACCGAGCTACTCCATTTCTTGGTCTAGCAGCACTCCGCCCTAACCGAGCTACCTCATGCCTTGGTCTAGCGGCACTCCACCCTAACAGAGCTACCCTATTTCCTGGCTTAGCGGCACTCCGCCCTAACCAAGCTACCCATTTCTTGGTCTAGCGGCACTCCGCCCTAACCGAGCTACCCGTTTCCTGGTTTAGCGGCACTCCGCCCTAGCCGAGCTACCCCATTTCTTGGTTTAGCGGCACTCCGCCCTAGCCGAGCTACCCATTCCTCGGTTAGCGGCACTCCACCCTAATCAGGCCACTTCATCTTGGTCAATGGCACTCCGCCCTGATCGAGCTACCCTCTCCTTGGTCCAGTGGCATCTCACCCTGCCCAAGCTGCTCTCTCTCTCAGCTCGCATACCAAATAAAAAAAAGAAGAAAAGAAAAGAAAAATGGGGTTAAAAATAGTGATACCCCGCCAGTCTTGTTCAGACATTCTGAACAAGGGCAAAAATGGCCAAAACCCAACTGTGGTGAAAACCCGAAAGGGCACTGCAGGCAAAATTGGGTACCCCGCCACGTGAAAACCCGAAAGGGCGCGTGGGCAAAAGCAAGAGGGGGCTGGCTCCGGTGAAAACCCGAAAGGGCACTTGGGTCAATAATGTGGTAATCCCAAAGAAAAAGCCTCACCTCCCGCCATAAAACTCCTCGTCAATCGACCGGCGCCTTGCCCGATCGACGATTAGACCCGCTCAGTATAGGCCCTACGTCTATCCTGATAAAAGCCCTCATACCTTGTCCCAGGTTCCACCGCGATGAAGGCTACCATTGGTCGATCGGCACCTCGCCCGATCAATGATAAAACCCTCTCCAGTTTAGACTTTACGTCTATCCTGATGAAATCCATAATATCCTTGCATTGGTATAAACCCAATACCGATGATGAAACCCATCTTTGGTCGATAGGGCACCCTGCTCGATCGGCGAAGAAACTTGTTCGGTCTAGACCTTACATCTGTTCCGACTAGAGCTGCGTGTCTCGCTATGTCCCACCGTGATGAAACCTGCTGCTGATCAATGGGCTCACTCGTCCGATCAGCAATGAAACCTGTCCAGTTTAGACCTTACGTCTATGCCGATAAAACCTATGAAATCCTTGCATTGGTATAAACCCAATACCGATGATGAAACCTGCTCCTGGTCGATCGGCACACTGCCCAATCGGCGATGAAACCTATCCAGGCCAGACCTTTCGTCTATCCTGATGAAACCTACGAAATCCTTGCATTGGTATAAACCCAATACTGATGATGAAACCTACCGTTGATCGATTGGTACACTGCCCGATCAATGATGAAACCCATCCGATTTAGACCTTACGTCTATGCCAATAAAACCTATGAAATCCTTGCATTGGTATAAACCCAATACCGATGATGAAACCTGCTGCTGGTCGATCGGCACACTGCCCAATCGGCGATGAAACCTATCCAAGCCAGACCTTTCGTCTATCCTGATGAAACCTATGAAATCCTTGCATTGGTATAAACCCAATACCGATGATGAAACCTGCCGTTGATCGATTGGTACATTACCTGATCAATGATGAAACCCATCCAGTTTAGACCTTACGTCTATCCTGATGAAACCTATGAAATCCTTGCGTCGGTATATACCCAATACCGATGATAAGAGCAGTCGCCAATGAAGCAGCACATCGCCTGACCTATGCTGAAGTCCCAATTCAAGAGATATATATATATATGTATATAAAAAATGGGGTTAAGAATAGAGATACCCCGCCAGTCTTGTTCAGACATTCTGAACAAGGGCAAAAATGGCCGAAACCCAGCTATGGTGAAAACCTGAAAGGGCACTGCAGGCAAAATCGGGTACCCCGCCACGTGAAAACCCGAAAGGGCGCGTGGGCAAAAGCAAGAGGGGGCTGGCTCCGGTGAAAACCCGAAAGGGCACTTGGGTCAGTAATGTGGTAATTCAAAGTTCCGTGCCAACAGGCACGCTGCCCTTACTTCCCCTTCGCTGATAAAACCTTCTGTTGGTCATCTGGCTCCATGCCCCACCGACGATAAAACCTCTCCAGGAAAGACCTTACGTCCGTCCTGATGAAATCTACATACCCTTTTTCAATGTCCCACCTACTATAACCTCTACCCGGTCTAGACCTTTCGTCTATTCCGATGAAGCCTCTTCTTTCACATTTCTGCAAATTGTCTCCCTCGCAGCACATATTGCCAAGAGGGACGATTGCTGCTACCAACAGAATCCGGTTTAAGCACCTCCCCGGATGCCGTCACGCGGTGGAGCGAGTTCCCCATCCTTTCTCTGAGGGGGTGGACACTCTCCTGCCAAGTACGGGCCATTCGCATGAGGAATTGCTAAAACCGCTACCCCACTTCTCAAAGTGATAAAACCACATGCAGAAGAAAATGGATACGCGTGAAGCCAAAGATTTCTTTTCATTAATAAGTGAGTACATAAAGGGCCTCGAGGGGACGTTGTATCGCAAAAGAGTACAAAAGAAAAAGAAAGAGAAGATGGTTCATGGCTGCCTGAAGATATCCTCGAAAGCCAGAAGACCCACATAAGGGGCGGCTCCCAGTTCATGAAGACGAGCCTCCTCCTCCTGCAGTCGAACGGACTCGTCTTGAAAGGACGCCACCTGCCCCTCTAATAGAGCTGCTTCTTCCTTGAGCTGCGGTCGAGAAGTTGTTAGCTGCGGCAGCTCAGCTCGGAGATCGGACAGTTTAGCTTCCAGGGTAGTTATCCAGTCGTGCACAAACTGCTCCCGCTCCGCCAAAGACTGCATTTGGCACTGTCGCTCCTGAAGAATAGAGTTCATCTTCGCCAGCTCGGATTTGCATTCCATTCTTTGCAACTTCAAAGCCGCCAGTTTGTCAGACATGATATGTGTCAAGAAATCCCAGCGATGAACAAATTTTAACAATAAAAGAACTTGCTGGGCCCATATTTCTGTGGGACATCCCATCGCCTGCAAGCCGGCGGTGAAGTGCTCGGCTATCTCCTTCAACTGTGGATAGGTTAGTCCGGGCTGGGACTCCACTAGCTGGCGCAGCATGCCCAGATGTTGCCAGACAAAACTCTCAGGTGAAGTAAAGCCAGGCAAAGGAAGAGGAGCTACTTCAAAGGTTACTTCACTATCAATGTCCGCCCATAGGGTGATATCCGGCTGCGAAGAAGAAGATGGGAGGTCTACCGAAGGTACCAACTGAGCTCTCCCTGCAACCTCTGGCGTGGCCAAGAGATCTTCCACTTCCATCTCCTCGGAGGCGGCCGTCTGAATACCCACAGATGCAACTTCAGGCACCTCCTCCTCAGATTCTGAAAGTATGGAGATAGAGTCCGGGGCGGTTACGGGCAATACTCCCAGTTCCGCAGCAGCCACCTCTTCTTCTTCCATCTCCGCTTCGGTGGCCAATTCCTTCAATGTCGAGGCGGCGGAGGCCACAGTCTGAAGAGGCAAAGGTTCACCCTCCATGATTGATGTTGTGGGAATTGTTGACTCAGGAGCGATGGTCATCACTGTGGCCGGTATGAAAGCAGAACTTCTGGCTAGATCAGCTTCGGTTCTGAAATCTGAAGCCCTGATAGGAGTGCATCTGTCTCCTGAGGCCCCCAGGTCCAACGATGCTAAATCTATTGAAGACTGTATTCGCATTGGAACAGGGCGAATGACCTCAGGAGCCCCCATGCAGGATAAAGGTAGAAAAGGGACAATAGCCCAGTTTGCAGAAGAAACCTCCATAAAAGTTGCAGTTGTGTTTGAGCTGGCAGTGATAGGGCCCTGAGACCAAAGCAAAACAACCTTCAGCACTAAATGAAGATGCAGATGAAGCAGCAAGCCTGAAAGGGAACCCACCTTTGAAGCAGGGTTCGCATCCTCGAAGTGGGGCGAAAGAGGAGGAAACTCCGAAGTTGAAGCGACAAAGAGTGAAGATATGTCGATCTCGGTGTCGAGCCTGGCAAACTCCTCTTGCAACTCCTCCTCGGAAGACGGCACCAACAGCTTAGCAGGCTGAAAAGACAGAGCACCTTTTGCAAGTACGAGCGGGGCTTCTGATTCAGGAGCATCCCCCTCACTGCCGCTGAAAGCCACTTCCTCCTCATCAGAGACGGTTGTAGAGCTACTCGATGATATTTCTACCCTGGCGCTGTGGGGACGCCTTTAAAGCATGTCGGGATGTGGACCGGGTAATTATGCGCCTGGCCGGAATAGTACCCCGCTTCGACTGAGTCTTGTGACCCTCCGGAGGTTGAATCGGCTCTTCTGTCATCCTTTCAACCTCAGTCTGCTCCTCGCCTGCCACTTCAACAAAAAAAGGGACCTCTGAGGGTTATAGTAGAAAAAGCAATAGAAGTGTGAAACAGATGAGAAAGCACACTTACCCCCCGCCTCACTAGTCGGCGTGGGGGAAGGCAGCCTGGTCTCTACTTCGGAGGGTGCCACAATTGGCTCTTGAGCTGCGCAAAAAGGGAAGGGGTCAGAGTCGAAGACTTCTTTGAAAATCTGCAAAAGATGATGAAGAATGCAAATGCAAGCTAATGATGTTACCCTGAACCGGTGTCTGAGCAGCCTCCCTTTGCAACTCAAACTCATCGAATGAGGGAATGTTGGGGAGAGGGGTCCCAGTGTCCATCGCCACCGAAGTCGACTGCTGAACATGGGCCTTTTTGGCCTTCCTGGCCTTCCCAACTGCAGCCTTGACTGCGGAAGCCTTCCTCTTCTTGCCAGGAGGCAGGGGAGTAGTGGTCGGTGCTGCAGCCGGGACTTCGAAATAAGTAGGCTTCTCGGCCTGCGCAATAATCTTTCTATAGAGCCCCTGCCACTTTATATCAGGCCGGTCTGTTGAAAATGGCAGAAGGGTGATGGGATCAGTGGGTGCGAAATTCAGATGCTAAGCAGAAAACACTGCAACCAGAAAAGAAGAAACCTTACCTACCGGGCCGTCGTAGAATACAGAAAGTGGCCAGTACAGATAAGCTACCTCCTTGGAGTGGGAAGCAGCCTCCTTGATGAGCCAGCACACATCACCAAATATCTGGCACTTCTCTACTAAAGCTGCCAGATCATTATGGCCGTGAGAGTCAAGGCATCGAAATAAGTCAAGATGGTCCATGCCCCAACCATCGACATAATGAAAGGATATAAACAACTTGTTCAATATGCCAGCTATCGGGCTTTCTGCAGATAATCCATGCAAATTCAGCAGAATGGACAGCCAGGACGTTTGCCTATAGTACGTCTGAGTTCTATCTTCTCGGCGTACAAACGTCCTATATGGATGAAATTTATCAATTGGACCCTTCCAAGGAGCTGCTGTCGGGAGCGGTTCTTCAACAGGGAATGGGTACTGCTGCTCCTCCAAGCGAGCGCCTCCTACACGGCACAAATGCTTCAAGGTCTTCATGAAGTGTCTTCATTGATAGCAGCAAAGACAGGGACAAGCGGCTCGGAACTCTTTTCCTTCAATGCCCAACGTTGAGTCAGATAATTCTTCGCCTCCCTCGGGTGCTGCGAGTAAAGTTTTTTCAGGTGGGCCTCAGGAATATCAAACACAGGCCCAGGTTGCTATTTCAGGAAGGAGCTCTCTGCCACATCCCAGAAGGCACCCCTACCGTCCCTGTAAAAACCGGTCCGGATGTTCCACCATTTGATATATTCTGATGTTACCCGGGGAACACGGTTAGAAACAGTGGGCACCCTGAAAACTACATCGTTCTGGCGATGATAGAAATCCCACCACAACCGGCCTTCGCCGACAATGACGGACCCGTGCTTGGCCCCGCTATCCAAAGGAAACTGAGCAGCTGAGGTGGGGATGTGCTGGTCGTAGCCGAAGTTCCGCCCAAATCGGAACGGATAGTATGGCTCCAAAAGAAGAAGGCCACCCTTCCTGAAAATTAAAACACTGGGCCGAATAGCCATGGCCCATCTGACTAGCTCCGGCTCCAGAATAGGCCGAGCAACTTCAGCCCCTGTGACAGGATGAGCATAAGTCTCTATCTCTGCCAGCTTGCACTCTCTCTAAGGATCAATCAAAGGAGCTGAACCTGCCGCCAAGCTCCAGAAATGAATGCTGCCGGGGGCGTCCACTGGTACCCTTATCAGTCGGCCCCTTATTTTAAACAACTGATCATAAAAGGGACCAGACTCAGCACTGGCGAATTTGATCATTCTAGTCAACACCTTATCTGCCTGCAAGGTTCTCGGAGCCAACTCAAGGAATATACTGCAAACCCAGGCGTTGAAGAAGTGAAAAGGACCCACGGTCCTCAAAGAACGGGGAGTCCGATGCTTGTGCAGGTCCCCCAAAGATTTATATATCAAACACAGGGCCACTGGGCAAAGCGATAGCTTCATCCCCCATGCCATCTGACAAGCTGGATATATGGCCTCTGGCCGAATGACTGTCTCGTCCCCTTGTGGGAGGGCGAAAGTACACAACCAGAAGGTGAAATAGGCCGCACAATGTGTGATGGGATCTACTCCTGCCGGATTGGGACCACCTTTGCCCGCATGACGCAATGAGGATGGCCGCGCCGATTTATAGCGAGGGGCCCTTATCTGTTTGCTGGCAACTGGACCCAGGGAAGGAAAGCCTGCATACTTCAGGGGACCGTCAAAGAAATACTGGAGCCACTGCCCTATCCGGACCCTCAGTTTGCTGCCTTTCTCTCGGGGATGATAGCCTTTGGAGGACCCTCTGTTGTACGCCAGACAGATGGAGCGGTATACCTTCATCAGATACCGGTATGAGAAGCCGATGGAATACTTGCCCTCGCCATCAGAGCTATCCTTCTCGGAATCTGTCAAGCAAACTTCCTCATACGGCTCGCCATCAATGGGCAGACCAGAGAGCTGTGATAAACTCCAGAGGTCCAGGGATGTCTCACCCTCCGCTGTATAAAAAGTGTTGAATAAAGGGCAGAACACTTCGAACATCCCGTAGCACAACCCTCTGGATATGGGATATCGAAATCTAGAAGCGAAAATGCTGTGATATACCCCGGCTCTGATCAGCAAAGGGGCATACTCCTTCAGAACAAACTCTGTGAACTCCACTGCCCCTACTCGGAATAAGTGCGCGTCAGTGATTCTGGTATCCCCGAACCAACCAGCGGCCAAATGGTACTTGAACTGAACGGCCGAACAATTCAGCACGAAGGGCTCTTCGCGATATCCCCACTTTAATGGTGCCAAGAACATGCCATAGCCAGGCTTCTCCCTATGAATTCGGCCGCTAGCATTATCCCACCGGGCAGGTGTGAATTCCGGGGCCCGGGCCATCATCTTCTTCTCTGGTTCCAGCTCTGATATGCCGAGGACTGCATCCCAGTCGCGCTTTTCCCCAGGAAGATAGATGGCCTTGCTGCGATACACTGATTCCTTCAGGCTATCCCGCTCAGTAAGGATGGCAGCTTCAACTACGCGAGCTATCCGGTAGTCTCGCATGCCGCCCACCGTGAAAGTCCGGATGAACGGCATCAAATGTCGGTCCTTCGGGAGGTCTGGCCGGTAGCTACCATCCCGCCTGAAGCATGTCTCGGTCACCGTGGAGTATACCCGGGCCATCGACACTGTGTCAGTCTCAGAGTCAGACGATTCATCGACTGAAGCAATCCTGTTGTATCCGAAATCCAGACTGTGCACGTTCAGCCAGTTTACTTTGGCTCGTGATATGTCGGGCTGGGCCGATGAGCTAGCACCAACAGCTCCGGAAGATGCAGCATCAGAACTGGAAGCCATTGCAGTGTCTGCAGTCGGAGAAAACGTGTGAATTAGAAGCCAGTCTTATAAAGATTATAACATGAGACCCTATGAAAATTTCGGCAGCATCTCCCCTTATTCGGGGTCTGCCCAAGGAGAATAGGGAGTCACCAACCAAGAGGGGGTGGTCCCGAAATCAAAAGGGATTAAATCCCCAAAGAACGTCCTGACGGGCGAAGGAAATGAGACGGTCGAGAGAGGAGAAGAAGCTCCCGCCGATGAAAGAAAGCCGAAGAAGAAGAAAGGAAATGAGACGGCCGAGAGGAAAAGATCGCTCGGGCCGAAGAAGAAGAAAGGAAATGAAGAAAGAGAAAGAAGAAGCAAGAATGAGGAAAAAAAGGCTTTCGGCGCCTTAATATAGGGCCCGAAGCAGATGGGTTCTCGGCGCGGCCAAATGCGCACCGAGAACCGCCCAGGCCGAGAGCCCCCGTCGGCCAGAAGGCGAGCCGAGAACCCCCAGGCCGAGAACCCCCAGGCCGAGAAGCCCTGGCTGAGGCCCCCTTCCGCCAGGGCGCGCCGAGAAGCCCCGGGCCGAGAGCCCCCTTCGTCTGCGCCGAGAAGCTCCGCGCCGAGAGGTCCCTCGCGCCGAGAAGCTTCGCGCCGAGAGGCTCATGCCGAGAAGTCAGTGCCCTGTGCTGAGAAGCTCCAAAATGCTGAAAATAAAGAAAATGCGAAGATAAAAAAATATGAAAATGAAAGATCCGTGTGCAGAATATTGTTGCAACGAGATGATCAGGTCTGAGAACCCGGTTAAAGACAAATTGAGGAAGATACCCTCGAATGATGAAAGACACCTGCAAGCCCAGTGCCGCTTATTCTGCGCTTACGCCGCCCGCAGGTGGGGGGCATTTGTTGACACCTGGAAAATGAACAAGGGTGAAAACATAATTGAAAAGAGGGTCGGACCAACAGTGAAAGACCAATGATGAAGCTCGCCAACTGTCTACCCGGCTAAAACCCTTGTCGGCAAAGCTGATGCCCGGTGCCAATGTCACTCAGACGGCAGCACTGATAAAGCAGCAGTCACTCGACTGATGAGACCTTCCAGCCCTTTAATGAGAGCTGTACTACCGTTTCGTCCAAGAATCCACGGATGATATGTCAGGGTAAGTCAGATGTCGGCTTACTGACAGATGTAATATGAGATGAAGATGAAGCCGGTACCGGCAGATGAAGATTGCAAAGGCTTTTGCAAAGTCAGAACAGAAGAAGAATGGTCTCCACATATTATATACCCGGCTGAGGTCTTCCCAGACTAAAGCTGATGTCCGAGCTCGTCACCATTCAAGTGACGGTGTCGATAAGAGGATACCCGATTTTGTCACCATTCAGATGGCAATACCGATGAAACCCCTGTCTACGGACTGATGAAACCCCTGTCTACGGACTGATGAAACCCCTGTCTACGGGCTGATGAAAACCGTGATAATGATCTTAATACAAGCTGTGTCACCAATGGGAGACCCTGTTGGGTGATGATACCCTTGAAAGGCCCAAATGGGCCTGTGTGAAGGTGGCGCCGAGAGTCACTTGCCAAACCCAAAAGGTGGCACCGAGAGTCAATTGCCAAACCCAAAAGAGGGCGCCGAGAAGCTAAAGGCAGGCGCGCCGAGAAGCCTTGCGCCGTGATGAAGTCTGCCGAGAAGGAGGAAATGGCTATAAAAACCCCCTCCCTTCGAACAGATAAAAGGGACAGAATGAAAAAAGAAAGAAGAGGAAACACAGAAGAAAAAAAGAGGAGATAGAGGAAGAGAAAAAAAGAATCGAGAGGGAGTCCTGCCAAGAGAGAGCCCCCCTCGGCCGAGAGAAGAGAAGAAGCAGAAGAGAGGAAGAAGCAAGCGAGCTTCAGGTGGGCTGCTCCGGGGAGGGAGAGGAGTCAATGCTCCGCCCTCCCCATGCCGTCTTTTCTTTTCTACCGATGTAATCTATTGAGCTTTTGTCTTGATTTATCGAACGAAGCCGGCGAGTTCCGGCTACGATCTCCATCTTTCTGCTTTGCATTTCCATTTCACAGTCGATGTAAGGCTTGGATACGATGCAATGAAATGTCAACGTGACTCATTTGGGGATCTACTGATTAAGATGTCTGCTCTCCTTTGATCGAAATGTCTGCTCTCCGTTTATCCTTGTGTGTTTATCGTTTATGCGAAACACTTAGTGGTTCACACGAATCTTCTCTTTAGAGGGATGAGAATAGGACCCCCACCCCTATCTAATGGGTGATTGGGCTCTATTTCCTTCTCCCCTCCTGTCACAATGGCATATTCTCCCCATATAGTCCAAGTTTTCCCTTGAGCCCTTCATGCAGTTCAGGAACCAGAGACATCAATCTCTTGGTTCCCTGAACTGCCGAGCTCTGATAAACGATAATATCGATCCCTGGGTCCTCCATTCTAAGCCTTGAATGCTTAGGGCCTGGAGTTTTGATGCTGAAAGTCCCTCCGTCGCCGGTTTTCGATGCCATTGGGTTCGTCCAGGGGATCAAAGACAGTCATCTCTTGATCCCCCAGACGGCTGACGGCAAACAGAGAAGGATTCTCAGGGTTCAGATGATGATCTCTTTTTTCCTCCTGCTGATTTGGCCTCTCGGCTCCCTTGGCATCCCCCTAGCAGAAGCATCCATGAAACCCCCTCCTGTACTCCAAATCCGGTCTCAATCCGAGCTAGAATCTGAGAAAACTCCCGGACAGAGTACCGCAATCAAACCCTGAAATCCTTCCGCAAAACCACCTTCTCGGCGTGCAAAATTCCCCGCCGAGAGCTGTCCCATCGAGATGCCCTCTCCCCCAGCTAAACGACAAACCCTACCATTTAAACCTTTTTCACGTGAGCCTCCATGCAAGCCTCTTGGCGCCAGGCTCCCGGCGCGGCCAGGAGCGCACCGGGAAGCTCCACGCCGAGGCCCCCTCCCCTATAGGTCTATTCAAACCCCTCCATGAAAGCCTCTCGGCGCCACCTTCTCGGCGCGGCCAGGAGCGCGCCGGGAAGCCGCCGCCGAGACCCCCCTTTTTGAACCAATAAACCCCCGCCGAGAGGCCCCTTTGGCTAGCCAAGAAACCACCGCCGAGACCCCCCTTTTGGCCAACCAATAAACCTCCGCCGAGACCCTCCTCTGGCCGATAGAAAGCCATGCCGAGACCCACTTTCTTGGCCAATTGAAGTCCAGTCAGAGGCTCTTCTCTGCACTGCCATATGTCAACCTTCTGATTTCTTCAGACATATGCCCCGGGGATGTTCAGAGATCATCATGGATGCCTTGAGAAAACACGGTAATGGGGAAGACCTCCCCTACAGTCCTCATTCCCGATCCGGATTTCACCCTTATGAACCCAAAGGGCCATGTCATTACATGAGTTCCGAGGGATTTCAAGGGGATATTAAATGATGGCATAAATGCAAGCGATGTCCCAGGGCCCGGTGCCCATCCTCGTTCGGTCGTCATCCCGGGATTCCGTGGATGATGACCTATTTTCTCTTGGCATAATCCAAGTTGAGCGGACATGCTGCCGAAATTTATGCATATCCTATTGGGTGACTGTGATGTTCTCCCTCTCAACCCCGTCGGCCCACGGAGTTATACCTTTGCATGCCCTCCGATGGTCCCTCCAAGGGGGATATAGATGTGCCATCGCACCCACATGGAGCGTGCCATGTCACGCCGGTCCCCATTCGGTCTCCGGGTCAATTATGCCCGATCTTTTCCAGATCCTACTCTGCCACCGCATGGGTAGTTTCCTATTCCCCACTTGGCATAGTGCAAGCTGGTGGGAATATGTCGTCGGAGCTATCCCCTGAGATAACGAACCCCTGCTTCGTCTAATCCATTTAGCGTCTTGCAAACGAATGAATTACGTTTCTTTTGAGCATGTGGCTTTACCGATGTCCTCCTCCTATCTTAGCATTTAATCAAGGGTTGTCCTTCCTTGGAAGGGCGTAATTAACGTCATAGCCTTTATGGTATGACGAACTTCTGGTCCAGACACGATCACCCACAATCGACTGACCAAGTCAGATCGAGCGCACAATAAAATCGTCACTCCGGTGACTGGCACGCCAATAAATCAATAAATAATAAATCAATCAAATAAAATAAATAAATAAATACAAATCCCGCTTCCACAGGCACCTGGAAAGAGTATGGAAGTAACCACTTCGACTGCGAGAAAACAAGGAGGACAGACCACGACTTAATGCTACTTTGGCCAGAATGAACAGAGCAGGAGCAATCGGGTCACCTTGAGGAAGACCTCTTGAAGACTTGAAGAACCCATGTACTTGGCCATTGATGAGAACAGAAAACCAAGAGTTAGTGAGCAAAGGTTCAATAAGAGAAATGATACCAAGGCCAAACCCGAATTTATGTAGAACTTCAAAAATGAAACCCCATTCCATACGATCATATGCCTTCGCCATATCTAGCTTGAAGATGACGTTCCTTCCTCTGCAGGGGGTGCCAAGGTGTTGAACCATTTCCTTAGCCAAGGAAATATTCTCAATAATGTAGCGACCTTTAACAAAGGCCCCTTGCTCCACAGATATTAATCGAGGAAGAATACACGCAAGACGGTCGCTAATAACACGTGAGATGATCTTGTACATGAAGTTACATAAGCTAATATGCCAGAAATGAGCACAAGTAGTCGGGATATCAACCTTGGGAATGAGAGCAATCAAGGATGACGTGAAGCTGCGAGGAGGGGGATGGCCACAGAAGAAGGCTTGAACCGCCGCCACCACATCCTTGTCAATGAAATCCCAGCACCCCTTGAAAAAATGACCAGTGAAACCATCCGGGCCCGGAGCACTATCAGAGGACATACTGAATACCACGGCTTTAATTTCTTCATAGGGAGGCACCACACAAAGAGTAACATTGTCCTCATAAGAAATAATAGGTTGAATGGCTTCCAAGACTTCCGGGTGAATGTGATGCGGAGAGGAAGTGAAAGCCGCATTGAAGTGGGAGACCAACAGCTTGGCAATGGCATCGTCTTGGTTGACAACAACTCCATCATCCCCATGTAGCTCAGAAATAGTTACACGGGTATGATGTGATACAGCATAAGCATGGAAGAATTTAGTGTTCCGATCCCCTTCAGCGAGCCACTTGATTCTAGATTTTTGCCGCCAAAAAATTTCTTCCATAGAGAGCACACTGTCTAATTCTTCCTTAGCAGTAATAAATAGATTAGACTTTGAAGGCTGTGAATCAAAGGTGTCTTGCGCCAAGGAAAAGACACCTTCAGCCGCCTGCACATTATCAAAGATGTTATGAAAGGTGTTATAATTCCAATGCCTATAAAACTCCTACATATGTTTGAGCTTTAAAGCCAAGGAGAGTAAGGGAAAAGAAGCTGATGGTGCTACTGCCCATGCTACTTGAGAGTCACTGACAAAAAGTGAATGGCTCTTCCACATTTGTTGGAAACAAAACCTCGATGGCCTCCTTGGAGATTGGACGGCCAGAGATAGAAGCAACGGCCGATGATCACTGCACGCCCGAGATAAGTGCTTAATAGATATAGGGGGGCAGGATATAGACCATTCACCATTGAAGAGCACCCGGTCCCATCTAGCCCAAATGCCATTGGCACGTTGGCCATTGTACCAAGTGAACTGTCAACCAATGAAGCCAGCATCTTGAAGCCCTGCTGTCGCCACACAAGCCTGGAAGTCGGACATGGATAAGGAGAAAGCACGCTTCCCCCCACATTTCTCATCAGGGTGGAGGATACTGTTGAAATCCCCTCCAACCATCCACGGACTGTGACAAGTGGCAGCAAAATCAACAAGGTGGTCCCACAGGATACGACGATCCGGCAGCGAGCAGCTAGCATGCACAACGGTAAGGAAGGTGGTGCATTCCTTAGCAAGAGTAACTGAAGCAGTGACATGCTGATCCGAGGAGTTGACGAAGGAAACATCAATAGGAGCCTTCCAAAGAACCCAAATACGGCCCTTCTCTGATGAGTTGGCAATACAATACTTCATGCGAACCTTATGACAATACCTTTCCATCAAGTTGAAAGGGAGCTTCGGTTCAAGAACAGCAAGAAGACGCAAGTCATAATGGTGAACAAGAGCTTTCAACCTGCAGATCGATTGGGCATTACCCAATCCTCTAATATTCCATAGGAGAGCTTTCATTGGAGGTGGATAAAATAGGACCACTTGACACATTTCTTCTGTGGCTCCCACGGATAGTGAGCCCAGCTACCGCTACTGGTATGGACTGAGGCCTCCCCACAAAGGCAGTGTTAGCTGCAGTGGGATTGACCCCTAGAGAGAAGGGTTCCAACCCCGGAACAGGGAGAGCATGGACAAGAAGAGAGGGGAAAGAGATCGACTCCCCATCAGAGGAGGATGGGGATGCAACATGCGCAGGTGGTGACTCAGCCAAATCATCCAAGCTCGAAGAAGGAATGGGTGGAGGTGGCTCAACGGTGGAGCAACCTAACAAGGTGTCATTGGTAGAGGCTACTGAAGCAGGGAGACTATCCAGCGGTAGTGGCTTGGGAAGGTGGAGTGAAGGAGCATCCACAGAGGCAGAGAGGGCTTCCGAACCAGCATCACTGGAAATAGTAGAACAACGAGAACCTGGGACTGGAAGAGAGGTTTGCAAGGGGTGCAACCCCATGCCAACAGTGGGAGCAGGAGCAGAGAAGACCTCCATGGGGCTGCTAGGAGGCGCGAGGCATTGATCAGACAAGGTGGCAAGGACTGGAGGAAGATGGTGATGGGCAGTCAACGAGGGACCGGTACCCTGGCTTTGGGGGACGTCCCCCACAGATGGAGAAACACCCGAAGCAGGAGAAGGCACCGATGGCTCAGTGAGGTGGCCCAAGGCTAGAAAAGCCAATAGGGAAATATCAGCTGTGGAGCAAACTGAGGGCCCCGAAGAAGTAGGGGGGTGGACATGCAGAGGACCACCAGCAGCTGTAGAAGTGGATGCCACAGTAGCGCACGAAGGCATAACCTCATCCACAGGGCACGACGGCGAAGGAGGGGAAGCCTGTGTGGAAGGCACAACCAAAGAAGCTATAGGGCGAGGCTGAAGGGCATGTTGTGGCCTAGCGGTGTCCTGAGCATTCGCACACTGGTCAGAAGAAGCCAAACTGCCTGGAGAATGGATGGAAGGGGCAGGTGACTGCGATGGAGGATGGATGGTAGGGGCTGGAACCAGGGTGGGGCCAACAACGGAGGGATCGGCTGGTGGTTGCGAGCACTTAGCAGTGGGGTGGCCCAGCCGTTTGCAAGTGGAGTAGAAGAAGGGCAGTCGAGGGAATATGACCTCCTGCCAACGTCCTATAGCTCCTCTTGTGCCAATCCATAGCCGATGGGGAGTCTTCTTAAAGGAGTCCAGTTGGACACATACTCTCGCAGCAGTGGAGCGGGTGTGGCACAGAGAGTTCCTATCAACTTGCAGAGCTTCACCAATGCATCCAGCCAAAGAGAACAACATAGGTTCGTTGAAGAAGTTTGCCGGAAGCTTTGGAAACTCCAGCCAGACCAGGACAAGAGGAGAATCTTCCTCCACAGAGAAATCCATAAACCACTTAAAGAATTGCATGGGCCCTCCTTTCACGAATAGGGTCTCCTTCAGAAGCACCTGGAGGTAATCTTCTTTGCAATGGAACCGGATAAGCAGATGCCTATTGTCCAAGGCACTGAGGACAAAATCCATGAGGAAGTTGAACCGCTGGGCAAGGTGTGCCCTGATCTCTTGGAAAGGAGGTCTCCCTCGTGGCGTCCTGGCGATGATGGAGAGGTCCAAGGGCACACAGGATTCACGAATCTCAGCACCAGTGAAGAACACAATTGGTTCTCCAGAGTCAGTATAGGCAGGGGGATGCCGTAGCAGCTTGATCGTAGGTGGAACCAGCGACCGCATGACCACCTGTGCAAACGAGGGGCCAGCTGCCATAGAAGGGGAGCCAGGCAGAGCACCCGTATCGGCACCACCAGCTGGAGCTAGCGAACGGGGTCCAGAGGCCCAAGGAGCGGCCTTCGGGGGGACACCAGCCGAAGAAGCGATGGCACGGCCAAGGCGAGGGAGAACGCCAAGCTCAGATGTTGGAACACGGGATGAAGAAGGAACCGCAATGTTGCTGGAGGGCCTAGTCGAAGGAGCATCCTGTAGAGGCGGGACTGAGGGCGCAAGGAGTCCGTCGGCAGACGAGAGCGACGCGGCTACAAGGTGGTCTTGTGAGAGCAGAGGACCGTCTGAGAGACTAGGTGGGGACGCCGCAGGAACCACTCCGCCACTTGTAGAAGGGCTTGGCACAGACGCACCATCGGCAAGGCGAGGGGGACCGGAGCCGGTAGGGGAAGCATCCAGAGAAGAACCAGCTGCAACCGGGAGCGCGATTCAAGCCTCGGACGGGGAAAGAGAAGGCTTCACGCCACCTCCCGTACTAACGTGGCACCCAGGAAGAGCTTCCATGGACACGGAAGTGACCACAGTAGGGGAAGGTACGCCGCTTGAAGGTACTAGCACCGGCGTGGAAGTAGCAGGGGCAGGTCGAGGCCGACAAGGAGAAGCCCGACCTCCCCTACCACTGACCATGGCCAGAGGCCACATGCGGGAACTAGCAGACCAGAATAGGAAAAGGGGAAACGGGATTGAGGAGAGAGAAAGTCAAAACGGGGATCTTTCCTTCTTCTTCCTTACTGCACGGAGGTTTGAAGGCCGTTGCCGTGCTTCACCGTTGCTGCTACTGCTGCTGTTGCTTTCGGCCGCTGAAGCTAGAGGAGCAAGCTGTTGCATCTTCTTCCTTCTAAACAGGTTGCTCTGTTTAAAACAGAGTATCGTTCGTGGTTATTCTATTCATATATTCCTCACATATTCATCAACCAAATCAAGCCCAAGGTAGGTTTTCTCAAGTACCAGCCCCATCTAGTAATTTGGTAATCATAATCATTCATGTAGGCTGTTAGAAGGTTTTCAGTAGGTCTAGACGAATTTCTGAAAGTTTTAGTAAAATAACGACCCAAGCTAGGGCGTTATTTTGATATAACGACGTGAAAACAGTCGTCAATTAGCTAGTTAATTAATAAATTACACTTGTTCAAAATTTAATAACTTTGAACCCTGACATCTAATTTAATGCATGATTATATTGTTAGATTCCTGTTATTTTTCTCTACCAGTACTTGTCTTTAGTTCCTTGATTGGACATACTCCAAAATCCATGTGTCTAAGATTGTACCTGCCCGGTGCCAATCATATGACAAATAATTAACGACCACTTCTAGGTCGTCAATTGAATGAACACCCCCGTACACAGGCGCCAATTAGTGAATAACCTATGAATTTTGGATTATTCATGAATTTACCTGAATATTGAAATAACGACATGCACCCTGTCGTCAGATTTATATATGACGCCCTTGACTAAGGCATTATTTACTGAATTGAAGACTTAAGATAAGTCGTCATTTACATAATACCTGAAATATGAGAATATTTATGGATTTTAATATTAATAGAATCCGGATGTAACGACTGAGTGAACAGTCATCATTTGTTGAACTGACGACCCTGACAAGGGCGCTACTTCATGAAATGAAGACTTGACCCCAGGCGCTATTTTCTTATTTTTTGATTTTCGTGGTTTCTTTAACCCTTGACAGCGGGTTATGATTATGGGCACTATATTCCATTCCGTGAGTATAGTCTCACGTTTCACTATGTTTTATCGATTACCCCTTAACTCTTGGTGACATACGAGCCCTCCGTTGGACATTCCGTTCCTTCGGACTGGTGAGTTAGTCATTGGGACCTCCATAAGACTCTGCTGGTCTTGGATTCCCTCAAGACAGCCGAGCGGGTTGTACCATTAAAACCCGTGATACTACTTAATTGCCATGTCACTCTAAAGAAATATGGTATGCAGACCCTCATGACATGCTACTTAGATGTCATGAGAATATCCTTGAATTAATGGAATGAGAAACCATGCCATTAATATTTCTTAAGAATTATGTGCCATATGTGTGGACACTAATTTTATCTGCCTTATCATGTACAAGAATGAGCGACCATGTCTCTATGAGCGCTTATTCTTAATGTCAAGGCACCCAATTAGGGAGCCAATTTTGTCGAGTTTCAACGCAAATCGTGGTTATACCGTTATTATCGTGATACGTCCTTACACATCATGTTCAATCCTTGTAATCATATTCCATGAGATCTACCTTAAAGTTCCTACAAGCTTATTCTTTTGAAATTCCATATTGGCTATAACTGTAGTGGATGTCGAAAACACATGACCAATGCCTGCGCATATAGGGCCCGATCTGGTCTTGGGAGGAGCACCCGGAAGTACTAGTGCCCATAGGGAGTTGTGATGATCGCGGTGTGGCATTGCACCGAAGTGCTTGTCGTTCTAGTTAAATGACATTCCATAAATTTAGTATTTTACTCGACTTGACATGACATGACTTGCGTGACCCGAAAAGGGTATTTATTTACTTGCTTGAACATGATAGCCAATTCTTGACATGACACGATAGACATACGTGCTTGATCATCTTGATATATATTGACATGAGTTCTTGAAAGATTTGCTATCTCTTGATATACATTCTCTATTCGTTATACGTTCTCTATTGTCGTTTTACGTGAACAAGCATAGCTATATTGCATTAATGTAACTTGTAATCTACTTAAAGCCAACTAGCACTTGAGATATAATTCCTACTGAGCGTTCACTCATCCAGTGTTTTTCCCTATTTTTTTAGGTAAGTCCGATGACGAGACTCAATCAGATGGGGAAAGTCAAGAGTGAAGAGATTAGCGCTACTCCGTCTATCCAAGCGTCTACTAGTCTTGTCTTTCTATATTCTTGAGTCAATCATTGTACTTTTTCCTTTATTGAGTCTTAGCACTTTCATTAAGTAAATTGTAATAGAAGTACTTTGAGGTTGTTATTGAATAAAGGATTGGGTTATCTGTACTTTTGTGCACTCTGTCTTTTTGTCGAATACACTAACGCTCTGATTGACATGATCGATATAAACTCATCACGCACTCCAGGTTCCTTCCGCGCTCGGGGCGTGACAATTTTTATGGTATCAGAGCCTAGGATATTCAACTCCTAGGAAACCCAAGTCCAGGGATAGGTTTAAACCTTTACCTTGTGAGATTGGGTAGAACCGAGGGTTGAGTTAACTTAGAAACTAATACCTTTGAACATAATCACATATTAATATAGTTATTGTAATTGTTGGACCATGGCCGTAGAACGTGCCCAATGGCGTAACATGCAACGCACGATTCAAGGCATGACACAGGCGTTACAACAAGTAGCACAAGGAGGTGCGCACCGTGGACGGGAAACCTCCACCAAAGTTTCAGAAACATGAACCCTCCTAAGTTCATGGGATCCACTGATCCGATGATGCCGAGCATTGGCTCCGAGAAGTGGAAAGGATATTTCATGTTATGCAATGCACAGAAGAAGAAAAAGTATTACTAGCAACATTCCAATTAGAAAGGGACGCCCGTTCCTGGTGGGAGTCCGTAGAAGCCACCTTGGGTGAAGAACCCATCACATGGGCTGAATTCACCGAATACTTCAACAACAAATATTTCTCAGACCGAGTTCAAGAGAGGAAAGCTACCGAATTCACCGCACTTAAGCAACGATCTTTGTCGGTGGCTAAATATGAGACACAATTCTTGAGGTTGTCTCGATATGCTAAACACCTAGTCAGTACCGAGAAGATGAAAGCTATGAGATTTCTAAATGGGCTCAGGCCCCAATATATCACACAACTGGCGCCGATGGACATACAAGTCTATTCGGAGATGGTACGATGAGCCCAGTTACTCGAAGATGCCACGGAGCTATCTGATAGGATTCATGGGAAAGATAAGAAGGAACATGTCACTAGTTCTAGTTCCTTCAAACCCAATTTCAACAAGAAAAGGTCAAGTAATGGAGGAGAATCCTCTCAGGAAAATAAAGTCAAGAAGAATAACAAGCCGTTCTCCATCACCACCACACCTCCCAAAGTGGTGTGTAAACATTGTGATAAGGCCGGACACAAGGCCGACGAATGCTGGAGAAAATTAGGAGCTTGTCTCCGTTGTGGAAGCCGAGATCATCGGATTCTCGATTGTCCTTTGCTCAATGACCAAGCCAGTGACGTAAAGCGCCCGGTAACAAGGAATGCACATCTCCAAGCTATTAAAGAGGCAGAACAAGACGAAGGCGGACTAGTGGAAGGTACACTGCAAGTTTGTTCCAAGTCTGCATATGTCTTATTTGATACTGGTGCATCGCATTCATTTATTTTCAAGAAGTTTGCTGATCCATTACCTATAGAACCAGAATGGATAAAATTAGTTTTATCTACTCCTCTCGGAAGCGAAGCCGATATTACTCATCATTACCAAAACTATGAAGTCTTGGTCGAGGGTAGAAACTTTCCTATCAACCTAATATGCCTAGATTTGAAGGAATATGATATCATATTAGGAGCGGATTGGCTATCCAAGTACCAGGCAACTGTTGATTGCCATAACAGCAAGGTTACTTTCAAGGTATTTCCGGAACTGGTCTATACTAGCCCTAAGAGTCGGAGCAAGTCGCCTCTTATTTTAGCTCTTCAAGCTAGTAAGCTATGAAGGAAAGGATGTGTATCCTTCCTTGCTTTTGTCACCATTAAGGAGACTAAGGAGACTAAGCTAGAAGACATCCCTGTTGTGCAAGAATTTTCGAACGTGTTTTCAGAAGATTTGCCTGGATTACCTCCACAAAGAGAAGTGGCCTTCACTATCGATTTGATCCCTGGTGCGGGTCCAGTTTCTAAGGCACCTTATAGGATGTCCCCTGCCGAACTCAAGGAGCTGAAGGAACAACTATTAGAGCTTCTAAAGAAAGGATTTATCAGACCAAGCACTTCTCCGTGGGGAGCACCTGTGCTATTTGTAAAGAAGAAGGATGGATCCATGAGATTATGCATCGACTATCGACAGTTGAACCACCTTACTATCAAGAACAAGTATCCACTACCGAGAATCGATGAGTTATTTGATCAAATATCTGGATCCAAGTATTTTTTGAAGATTGATCTGAGGTCGGGATATCACCAACTAAGGATCAAAGATGAGGACATTCATAAGACCGCGTTCAGAAGCAGGTATGGTGATGCGGGACGAGACCATGGATACGACAAGCTCGTGGTTGTCCCTTAACGAGGGAAGCGTCGGACGTGCGCGGTTGAGAAACCGGCAATGAGCTAGGGTGATCGGCTCTCTCGTGTGCCCGGATCGGGAGCGAGAACGATACCTCCACGTGCTCGGCGTGGGGACGACGGACCCGGCCGAAAACTCGTACTCCCGGGAAACTTAACACACAATAATTACAGCAATGGGAACATGCCCACTCCACGCAGGGAGGTAAAGGGCTATACAAATGGGCCCGAGAGGACCGAATTCGGGTTGACGGGCAGCTTCGTGTGTTGATTCGGCTACACGCGTGTTCACGACCGTGGGGCCCACGGGCTGTCTGGAAGGGCCGTGTGGGACCCGGTGGTACCGCTGTAGTGGAGACACTTGGAGAAGTGCTCCCCGGGCTGGCGGCACGCTGGTTCGCCGGCCGAAAGCCGGGCGGCTCCGTTCGGCACCGGTCGAAAAAACCGATCGGAAATCTGCCGGTTCTGTATTTCAGCGCACGCTCCGGCGAGAACGGACGCTGCGATCCGCACCGGTGTCGGAATGCGACGAGATCAGAGCCGTTGGAAAGCTGCTTCGAAGTACTGCAATCTAGTGGCCTTCAGAAAAATTCACCAGATTTGTACTTTGTGTTGGCGAATTTTATATGCTGATGTTGTACAGTAACCGAAGACTCAGATCTGTAGAGAACTTTCCTGTTGATTGCCTTTGACCGTGAAGTAGATGTCCGAATTTGAAGATGTGTTCTTCAGCAAGGTTGTGGGAAATCAAGTTACGAAACCAGGATTTGGAGGTGGTGGTGATTTTTTCTGATTTTAGAAGTGGAGGGTGGTCGGATCTGGGATCTGACTGACAACACTGTAGCTGAGGAAGAACACGAATTTCTAAAAATAGATAGAAGGCTGATAAAAAATTAAGCAACTTTGAGGATGTAAGGGGTGATGGAAAGAACTCCCAGTAAAATTGGGAGGGTTTGGACAAATCAACAAGATGGCCGGAGGTGGGAAACACAGGGCTGCTATCACTGTAGACAGAGACAGGACAGATCTGGGAATGATTAAAGACCGAAAATGTAAAAATAGCAAACAATGGATTTTGGACCTAGAATTTTTTTGTGGAGGAGGGGATAGAAGGTAGGAACACACCATAAAAATTTCAATCTACGAAGAGGCCGTGGCTGATAGCAGTATTTTCGTGAAGACACCTCTATCCAGTAGGACATAAAACCGAAGATGATTCCGTGGCGGCTCGAAGACGGCACGAACGGCGGCGGCGGCGACACAGATGATCACCGGAGGTGAAGAGGGGATGATAGAAGATGAAATCACTCTAGAACTGGAGGTTGGAGGAGAGGAACCAGAGGGAGAGAGGAGGCGCTCAAGAACACTCTTGATTTTCCAACAATTTTCTCTTCATTTCTTCATTAATCTCTAATGACACTATACATAGGTTTATATAGAAAATAGCAAGGGGTGGGGGGGCTGATAATTTCGTGGGAAATAGGCCATTTTCTTCCCCCATGTGGTCAAAACTCAGAATAAATAAATTACATATGGAGGGGACACTCCTTTGACTAGGTAGGTAAGGTAGGTGGCCAACTTTGACATTTTACACCACTTGTCTCCCATGTGGTCAATTAGCATTCAAACCTTCTAGATGCCCACCTAGGATGGTTGACCAGCCCCACTTGGATGAGGTGGACCAATGGGGAAGGGGAGGGGGCCCCCTAGCTGGACCTACTACACATTTGCACAAAAACCCACACAATCCATGGGAATGACTCATTGGCTTATAAAGCCTTACATTTGCGTACATACTTTCCCAAGGATATAAACACAAACTAAAAGGACATAAATGCAAAAGAAAAAGTACATGCTCGACGTCGATTCCCATCAACTCTCCCCGGGTGGGAGGAACTCGACCCCGTCGAGTAGGGGTAGGGATGCTCAAGTACTCCGGCGGATCCGTCACCGTGCCAAGTAACGTGGGTACGCTCCACTCCAAGTGATCGTCACCTGCTCATTCCATATATACTCGATATGCATGGACTGCTATGGGCTAAAGGTGGACACTCCGGGTGGGGCACTCTCAAAAGGGAAGGGAGCAGCTCGAAGACTCACTAGGAATCACCGCTGAGTCCCTGTAGGTGACTGATCCGGGTAGATGTAGAACCGATCCCATACTCATCAAGTGAGTCCAATCATCTATTACTCATAAGAGAACGACAACGAGCTTGCACAAGACACATGCAGACAGACATACCACATAAAGAAAAAGCACACCGACTCATCTATGACCCTAGACATACCTAATGTTAGTCCGACCCGTACATGGGTAACGGCGGACCAGGACACCGGAATGTGTGCCATGCATGCATTTGACGTAACCGGAGGTTGACGTCATGGGGAACTCCTAGACATACTACGATGCACCAATCATGGACATTGGGCTTGGATGCGGGAAGTCCGGGAGGTGCAAGTGGTTTAGAGGGATCGGGGAAACCAAAGTCTTCCTTACCCCCGAATGATGGTTCGGACCTATGGCTATGTGGAGTTTGCTTGGCCCGAGTGGAAAAGGTGGGATAGTGAACTCCGCGGAAGAAGGGTAGTGAGTATGAAAACTCGGGAGGTTCACTAGTGAAGGGGTCAAAAGGGTCGAAGAAGGTGTGACCCCATGAAGTGGGTTCCAACATGACATGGTCCCAAGTTTGGAATTCATAGTCACTGTCATACATTATGATCGGTGGGACGACGGACATGTGTAGAAAATAGGATTCCTCCCTTGGGCAAAAGGGAACGAAGTCGGACTCGGCCGGCATCGGGAGGAATAGAAGAATCTCCGTGGTGA
The DNA here is from genome assembly GCA_022559845.1 of Amorphophallus konjac. Taxonomy (NCBI): domain Eukaryota; kingdom Viridiplantae; phylum Streptophyta; class Magnoliopsida; order Alismatales; family Araceae; genus Amorphophallus; species Amorphophallus konjac. The sequence goes on along the minus strand of CM040121.1, from coordinate 190,652,243 downwards.
CACACCCCATGGTGCACTCGGAGGTAATGGACCCGAAGGCCGGATGGGTGAAGCTAAGACTAGCGGGTTGGTCAAAACCTCACGCCAAAAGATGTGTCAACTTCCATTGTGAATCTAATCCCATGACAAGATCGTCCAATGTGTCAACATGGTGACTAGATCGAAATGTGGTATGGAAGGAGTTGACCGGCACTAAAGGGAGGATGGGGTCCATGGATGGAAAGGGAGGTGGGACCAAGCCATCCTTGAGCCAACTAAAAAGTGGCTCGGCGATGTATAGCGTTCCCGTAAGAAACACGGGTGGCTCGGGGTGAGACGGCTCCAAGCATAATGGTTCCGAACGTAGAGTGGGCCGCTGGGGTTGGGTGGCTGGACATGTGAGGGTGATCTTGCCGGGTAGGTAAGGTGGGTATAAGGTGCAAGTCCTCTTGCCCCAGTCAAGATTGGCTCTTCGTTCTCCTAACCACGTTTGCCCTAAAATGATGCATGAACCAGCAAGTGTGCCGATCCTGCACCATGCGCCATCGGTGTAGAGAATAGAGCCGATCCTCTTATAGAACTCAACACAAGCAAAATCACCATCACGGACAATCTCGCCTGTCTTGGAGAGAGACTCCACGATGTCAAGAGAAACCCAATTATCCGACTCCCTATCGGTGAAATGGAGTTCCGTTGTGGACCCATTGGGTAGAGCGACTTTCATAGTGAGAGGGGTAAAACCAAGGGCTCGGTCCATGAGGACATTGACTTTGGCCACAAAGGTTGACCACTCGGATGTATGGTCTTGGGGAACGGCCATGGGTAGCAGATATGGACATGCATACACACGGTGACAAGACACTAGACCGACTATGCAAGTTTGGAATGTATGCACACTAAGGACCCTAGACGTAAACCAAGACTCGGTACGTGGCGGAGTTAATCGATCCGAAGATCACTCGCGCAAGTGTGCGGCCTTCCCGATAGGCGTAGCCTAACGTTCGGACAACACCTTTTTATATACCGAATAATGGTATGCAAATGCGACCCAAAAGACACTTTTTTTATTTTAAAACAATGATGACCCTAAACACGACTTAGACAATGACTAATGGCTAGACGTAAATGACACCCTTTTTTTTGGACACCCTAGACTCAAACTCGCTCTGATACCAAATTGATGCGGGACGAGACCACGGACACGACAAGCTCGCGGTTGTCCCTTAACGAGGGAAGCGTCGGACGTGCACGGTTGAGAAACCGGCAATGAGCTAGGGTGATCGACTCTCTCGTGTGCCCGGATCGGGTCACGGGACGGTCTCGCACTCTCTCGCAGCAGCGGTAATGAATAAATAAAGCGAGCTAGATATCCCTACACATGCTCTCTAGCAGTGGCATAAACAAATATATATGAAGTAAGCAAAATGCCGAGAAGGGAGCGAAAATGATACCTCCACGTGCTCGGCGTGGGGACGACGGACCCGGCCGAAAATTCGTACTCCCGGGAAACTTAACACACAATAATTACAGCAATGGGAACATGCCCACTCCACGCAGGGAGGTAAAGGGCTATACAAATGGGCCCGGGAGAACCGAATTCGGGTTGACGGGCAGCTTCGTGTGTTGATTTGGCTACACGCGTGTTCACGACCGTGGGGCCCACGTGCTGTCCGGAAGGGCCGTGTGGGACCCGGTGGTACCGCTGTAGTGGAGACACTTGGAGAAGCGCTCCCCGGGCTGGCGGCACGCTGGTTCGCCGGCCGGAGGCCGGGCGGCTCCGTTCGGCACCGGTCGAAAAAACCGATCAGAAATCTGCCGGTTCTGTATTTCAACGCACGCTCCGGCGAGAACGGACGTTGCGATCCGCACCGGTGTCGGAATGCGACGAGATCAGAGCCGTTCGAAAGCTGCTTCAAAGTACTGCAATCTAGTGGCCTTCAGAAAAATTCACCAGATTTGTACTTTGTGTTGGCGAATTTTATATGCTGCTGTTGTACAGTAACCGAAGACTCAGATCTGTAGAGAACTTTCCTGTTGATTGCCTTTAACCGTGAAGTAGATGTCCGAATTGGAAGATGTGTTCTTCAGCAAGGTTGTGGGAAATTAAGTTACGAAACTAAGACTATTTTTGGATCTGGATTTGGAGGTGGTGGTGATTTGTTCTGCTTTTAGAAGTGGAGGGTGGTCGGATCTGGGATCTGACTGACAACACTGTAGCTGAGGAAGAACACGAATTTCTAAAAATAGATAGAAGGCTGATAAAAAATTAAGAAAGTTTGAGGATGTAGGGGGTGATGGACAGAACTCCCAGTAAAATTGGGAGGGTTTGGACAAATCAACAAGATGGCCGGAGGTGGGAAACACAGGGCTGCTATCACTGTAGATAGAGACAGGACAGATCTGGGAATGATTAAAGACTAAAAATGTAAAAATAATAAATGATGGATTTTGGATCTGAAATTTTTTGTGGAGGAGGGGCTAGAAGGTAGGAACACACCATAAAAATTTCAATCCACGAAGAGGTCGTGGCTGATAGCAGTATTTTCGTGAAGACACCTCTATCCAGCAGGACATAAAACCGAAGACTATTCCGTGGCGGCTCGAACGCGGCACGAACGGCGGCGACGGCGACACAGATGATCACCGGAGGTGAAGAGGGGATGATAGAAGATGAAATCACTCTAGAACTGGAGGTTGGAGGAGAGGAACCAGAGGGAGAGAGGAGGGGCTCAAGAACACTCTTGATTTTCCAACAATTTTCTCTTCATTTCTTCATTAATCTCTAATGACACTATACATAGGCTTATATAGAAAATAGCAAGGGGTGGGGGGGCTGATAATTTCATGGGAAATAGGCCATTTTCTTCCCCCATGTGGTCAAAACTCAAAATAAATAAATTACATATGGAGGGGACACTCCTTTGACTAGGTAGGTAAGGTAGGTGGCCAACTTTGACATTTTACACCACTTGTCTCCCATGTGGTCAATTAGCATTCAAACCTTCTAGATGGCCACCTAGGATGGTTGACCAGCCCCACTTGGATGAGGTGGATCAATGGGGAAGGGGAGGGAGCCCCCTAGCTGGACATACTACACATTTGCACAAAAACCCACACAATCCATGGGAATGACTCATTGGCTTATAAAGCCTTACATTTGCATACATACTTTCCCAAGAATATAAACATAAACTAAAAGGACATAAATGTAAAATAAAAAGTACATGCTCGACGTCGATTCCCATCATATGGGCACTACGAATTTATTGTTATGCCTTTCGGACTAACAAATGCCCCTGCAACCTTTATGCAGATGATGAATAGTATATCCGGGCCTCATCTAGATCAGTTCGTAGTGGTTTTCATTGATGATATATTGCTTTATTCAAAAACCAAGGAAGAGCATGAGGAGCATTTGCGGATCTCATTACAGATATTGATGACGAATCAGTTATATGCGAAGCTCAGTAAATGTGAATTCTGGCTAGAAGAAGTATCTTTCCTAGGACATGTTATATCAAAGGATGGTTTATCCGTAGATCCCTCAAAGGTTGCAGCTGTAAGGAATTGGGAAAGACCGACCAATGCTAGCGAGATCTGGAGTTTCTTGGGTCTTGCGGGCTACTACCGGCGATTCATCAAAGATTTCTCCAAGATCATCGTACCACTCACGAGGCTAACTCGCAAGAAGATCCGTTATGAATGGAGCGAGGAATGTGAAAGAAGCTTCCAAGCTCTTAAGGATCACCTAACTACTACCTCGGTCTTAGCCCTACCAGTAGAAGGAGAGAAATTCGAGGTATACACGGATGCGTCTGGCATTGGCCTCGGATGTGTTTTGATGCAACAAGGGAGAGTTATAGCTTACTCTTTCCACCAATTGAAGAAGCATGAAGAGAAATACCCAGTTCATGACTTGGAGTTGGCTGCGGTAGTATTTGCATTAAAAATCTGGAGACATTACCTATACGGAGTGCAGTTCACTGTATACTTCGATCACAAGAGTCTCAAGTATCTCTTCTCTCAAAAGGAATTGAATATGAGATAGAGACGTTGGCTAGAATATCTCAAGGACTTTGACTTCACAATACAATATCATCCTGAAAATGATAATCCTGTAGCTGATGCCCTCAGTCGGAAGCCGAGAGTAATATTAGCCAATTGTATGATTTAGGAGTGGAAGTTGCTGGAACAGTTCACTAGACTTGATATAAGCATGGACAAGGAGAGCAGGTGTGTTACACTATCACATATGAGCATACAGCCAGATCTACTCTCTGAAATACAAGGACTTCAAGATAATGACCCCGTATTAGTGGAAATCAAGGGCAAAATAGAAGAACAATCTGACTTCAAATTAGCCTAAGATGGAAGGTTGTTGTTCAGAGATAGAACTTGCATACCAGATTGTCCAGAGCTGAAGAAGAAAATATTAGATGAAGCTCACAAATCAAGGTACACGATTCATCCAGGATCTACTAAAATGTACCAAGATTTGAAAAGGACCTTTGTGTCTCGCTGTCTCACTTGCCAACAAGTCAAGGCAGAACACCAAAAGCCTGCCGGTAAGTTACATCCTCTTGATATTCCCAAGTGGAAGTGGGAGGGTATCGGTATAGACTTCATTATGGGTCTGTCTAAATCTAAAGGAGGACATGATGGAATATGGGTCATCATCGACCGTTTGACCAAATCAGCACACTTCTTACCAATTAAGAATCGATGGTCAGTTGATGTTCTTTCCACTTTGTACATTAAAGAGATAGTCAGATTACATGGAGTTCCTGTATCAATCGTGTCTGACCGAGACCCGCACTTTACTTCTCACTTTTGGATGGGTCTACAATATTCGTTGGGGACTAGACTCAATTTTAGTACTACTTTTCATCCTCAAACGGATGGTCAGACCGAAAGAACGAATCAGGTGGTAGAAGATATGCTCAGAGCTTGTATCATTGATTTTGGTGGAAGCTGGCATGATCACTTGCCTTTGGTCGAGTTTGCATATAACAATAGTTACCAGGTAAGCATACAGATGGCACATTTCGCAGCTTTATACAGAATGAGTTGCCGATCACCCTTATGCTGGGATGAAGTTGGCGAGAAATAATTATTAGGACCAGACATGGTAAGGGATACCACCGAAAAGATTCAGCTCATTAGAGAAAGACTTCAAGTGGCTCAATCTAGACAGAAGGCTTATGCTGATACAAGAAGAAGAGATCTCGAATTCCAAGTCGGAGATCACGTATTTCTCAAGATATCACCTGGACGTGGAATAAAAAGATTTGGTGTTAAGGGCAAGCTTACGCCTTATCGGACCTTTTGAGATACTAGAAAGAGTTGGCGAGGTTGCTTACCGCGTCGCTTTACCTCCTCAGTTGTCCGAAGTTCATAATGTGTTTCACATATCCATGTTAAAGAAATATGTGCATGATCCGTCACATATTATCGATCATGGAGACCTAGTGATTCAAAAGGATCTCACATATGAACAGAAGCCCATGAAGATCCTCGATCGCGAGGTACGTACACTAAGGAACAAAACCATTCCCATGGTCAAGGTGCAATGGAGTAAATGCTCAGAACACGAGGCCACATGGGAGACCGAGGAGTCTATGAGGAAACGATTCCCGGACTTATTCTAAAAAGGTATGTACTCTACACTCTCCACGTTTATATGCGATTGAATTTGGAGACCAAATTCTTTAAAGTGGGGGATGGTGTAGCAACCCTGCTAAATTAAAGGACTAGAAAGTTTAAATAAATTAAAACTAATAAATAATCAAGGCCAGACCATGTACACAACCCCATGACATCCTAATAAGTCTTACAAAAAGAACTCATAGACCCTACCCTTGTATTATAATGAATTTAAAAATAACATGTCATTTTTTAAAATAGGCATTTAATGTACATTGTAATTTTATTTGAATTTAATAGTCAATAAACCTTGGAGAGAAAGACAATTTATATTTTATTAATAATTTATAAATTTTAATATTTCATATTTATTACATTATATCTTTATTTAAAGGAACAAGGGTATATGGATAAGATTTAATGCATTAAAGATAGTTAAAAGGAGGTAGAATGGACATATATGCAATTTTGGTTAAATAAGGGTGAGAAGAAAATATTTAAAATAATACACGACCATGCGATGGTCGTTGGTTAATAATTTATGACGTAAATCAGGTCGTTATTACAAATAAAGTATATAGGTAAGAGAGTTATAGAAATAAGAGGGGTATAAAGACAATATCGATCTTTTTGAGGTTGAAGAGAAAGGGACAAAGTTAAAATGACGCCCGCTTGTCCAGGCGCATACGAGGTATACAACGACTAAATCAAAGTCGTTATTTTATTTAAGGTGAATAGTGCCACTTTTTAAATTAAAAGAATTTTATAAAAATAATTACATGAAAATATAGAGAAAAATGGAAAAACATTACCCACAAAATTTCATGTCAATACCCAATCAAATAATAAAAGATAAAAATCTATAAAGATTGTAACACTATAAAATAAACTATTATAACGAGAATTTTGTGAACACAGCCGTGTAACTAGGAAGGATTTGTGTTTTAGAAGGGTTAATGGGGGGACATGCTAATAGCAATAGGACTCTTTCTGGGGAATACTATTCCCAATCGAATTCAACACCCATTGGGTTCCCAAAACTCTATAAATACCACCCTTAGAACTCCCTGTTATTAGCTTCGTCAAACCCACGAATTTCTTCCTCCCTGCAAGCCAAAGAGGGAAGAAGCCTCCCTTCTTTTCCTGTTGATGAAGGAGTTGCTGCTGCTAGCCTTTCTTCTATTGCCAAAAGCAGAAGAACAAGCTGCTTCTTCCTCCAAAGGCTGCCCCTGCCATGGTGTACGTGAAGAACGTGAAGTTCTTCATCTTTCCTTCTTCTTCCTTGCTACACAGAGGTTTGAAGGCCGTTGCCTTTCTTCACTGTTGCTGCTACTACTGCTGTTGCTTTCGGCCGCTGAAGCTAGAGGAGCAAGCTGCTGCATCTTCTTCCTTCTAAACCGGTTGCTCTGTTGAAAACAGAGTATCGTTCGTGGTTATTCTCTTCATATATTCCTCACGTATTCATCAACCAAATCAAGCCCAAGGTAGGTTTTCTCAAGTACCAGCCCCATCTAGTAATTTGGTTATCATAATCATGCATGTAGGTTGTTAGAAGGTTTTTAGTAGGTCTAGATGAATTTTTGAAAGTTTTAGTAAAATAACGACCCAAGCTAGGGTGTTATTTTGATATAACGACGTGAAAACAGTAGTCAATTAGCTAGTTAATTAATAAATTACACTTGTTCAAAATTTAATAACTTTGAACCCTGACATCTAATTTAATGCATGATTATATTGTTAGATTCCTGTTATTTTTCTCTACCAGTACTTGTCTTTAGTTCCTTGATTGGACATACTCTAAAATCCATGTGTCTAAGATTGTACCTACCCGGTGCCAATCATATGACAAATAATTAACGACCGCTTCTAGGTCGTCAATTGAATGAACGCCCCCGTACACAGGCACCAATTAGTGAATAACCTATGAATTTTGGATTATTCATGAATTTACCTGAATATTGAAATAACGACATGCACCCTGCCGTCAGATTTATATATGACGCCCTTGACTAAGGTGTTATTTACTGAATTAAAGACTTAAGATAAGTCGTCATTTACATAATACCTGAAATATGAGAATATTTATGGATTTTAATATTAATAGAATCCGGATGTAACGACTAAGTGAACAGTCGTCATTTGTTGAACTGACGACCCTGACAAGGGCGCTACTTCATGAAATGAAGACTTGACCCCATGCGCTATTTTCCTATTTTCTGATTTTCGTGATTTCTGTAACCCTTGACAGCGGGTTATGATTATAGGCACTATATTCCATTCCGTGAGTATAGTCCCACGTTTCACTATGTTTTATCGATTACCCCTTAACTCTTGGTGACATACGAGCCCTCCGTTGGACATTCTGTTCCTTCGGACTGGTGAGTTAGTCATTGGGACCTCCATAAGACTCCGCTAGTCTTGGATTCCCTCAAGGCAACCGAGCGGGTTGTACCATTAAAACCCGTGATACTTCTTAATTACCATGTCACTCTAAAGAAATATGGTATGCAGACCCTCATGACAGGCTACTTAGATGTCATGAGAATATCCTTGAATTAATGGAATGAGAAACCATGCCATTAATATTTCTTAAGAATTATGTGCCATATGTGTGGACACTAATTCTATCTACCTTATCATGTACAAGAATGAGCGACCATGTCTCTCTGAGCGCTTATTCTTAATGTCAAGGCACCCAATTAGGGAGCCGATTCTGTCGAGTTTCAACGCGAATCGTGGTTATACCGTTATTATCGTGATACGTCCTTACACATCATGTTCAATCCTTGTAATCATATTCCATGAGATCTACCTTAAAGTTCCTACAAGCTTATTCTTTTGAAATTCCATATTGGCTATAACTGTAGTGGATGTCGAAAACACATGACCAATGCCTGCGCATATAGGGCCCGATCTGGTCCTAGGAGGAGCACTCGAAAGTACTAGTTCTCATAAGGTGTTGTGATGATCGCGGTGTGGCATTGCACTGAAGTGCTTATCGTTCTAGTTAAATGACATTCCACAAATTTAGTACTTTACTCGACTTGACATGACATGACTTGCGTGATCCGAAAAGGGTATTTATTTCTTTGCTTGAACATGATAGCCAATTCTTGACATGACACGATAAACATACGTGCTTGATCATCTTGATATATATTGACATGAGTTCTTGAAAGATTTGCTATCTCTTGATATACATTCTCTATTCATTATACGTTCTCTATTGTCATTTTACACGAACATGCATAGCTATATTGCATTCATATATCTTGTAATCTACTTAAAGCCGGCTAGCACTTGAGATATAATTCCTACTGAGCGTTCGCTCATCCAGTGTTTTCCCTATTTTTCATGTAAGTCCGATGACAAAACTCAATCGGATGGGGAAAGTCAAGAGTGAAGAGATTAGCGCTACTCCGTCTATCCAAGCGTCTACTAGTCTTGTCTTTCTATATTCTTGAGTCAATCATTGTACTTTTTCCATTATTGAGTCTTAGCATTATCATTAAGTAAATTGTAATAGAAGTACTTTGAGGTTGTTATTGAATAAAGGATTGGGTTATCTGTACTTTTGCGTACTCTGTCTTTGTGTCGAATACACTAACGCTCTGATTGACATGATCGATATAAACTCGTCACGCACTCCGGGTTCCTTCCGCGCTCGGGGCGTGACATCTTCTCTACTGCAACTTTTGCCCAGGCCCTCTTAGCCCGAGAAACTACCTCCTTGACCTTAGACCTCTCCCGCTTTCGAGAACCCCTGGCAGGTAACGGCGTGGTAGTCAGGGCAGCAGGCGGAGATTCAAAATAGCTTGGCTTCTGGGCCTTGTTAATTAAAAACCGATACTCTAAAGTTACCTTAGAGGCCAAAAAATCTGCAGAGAAATGATGCATCCTCATGATGGCTATATGAATGAGACGCATATATATATAACTAAGGGAGCAAGCAAGAATGACACAGCATGTACCTGGCAAGCCCGAATACAATGGAGAGAGGGCCCAATAATACAAGGAGGGCTCTTTATTCCTGGAGGCTCCCTCCCGAATCAGCCAGCAGATGTCACCAATTTTGGCATAATGTTCGGCTAGAAGTGTTAGGTCCCCATGGCCACGAGCAGAAAGATAATAGTACAAGCTGAGGTGGTCCATATCCCACCCGTCTGCATACTTGAAGGTAATGAAGAGAGGCCTCTCCAATATAGCCTCGGCCTTGTCGGTAATCAAAAGGCCATGAATGTGCAACAAGACAAAGAGCTAAGAGGTTTGGCCATACAAGGTGGGTCCCCGATCCTCCTTCATTACAAAACTCCTATATGGGCATAGGCGATCGATCTCGGGACGCCATGAAGTCGGGGCTGTGATAGGCTCCTCCACTGGTAGAGGAAACTGCTGAAGAGCAATCCTCTCACTGCTAACTTTACACAGGCCCCAGAGAGCCTCTGTGAAGCTGTCGTTATTAATCTCTGGAAGCACCGGCTGTGGCTTGGACTTCTCCCGTTTGATAGCTTTCCATGCCGCCAAATAGGCCTGTACCTCAGCATCTTTACGGGACTTCAGCCTCCGCAAATGATAAGGGTCAATTTCAAACAAGGCGGAAGGTTGGGAGCTCAAGAACCGACGCTCGACAATGTCCCAGCAGTCATTCCGAGAAAGTCGATAGAAGCCAGTGTGAGCATTCCACCATTTAATATATTCTGGTGTCACTCAGGGAAAACGCCCAGGAATTGGAACTCGAAAAGAAGCAGCCTCGCGGCGATGAAAATAATCCCACCATGTACGGGCTTCTTCGACAGCGGCTGATCCTCCTCTGGATTGACTCTCCAATGGGAACTGTGCTGAAGAGGAAGGAATCTGTTGATCATAACCAAAATTTCTGCTAAACCTGAAGGGGTAATAGGGCTCTAAGTAAGTGTTGATGCCCTTTCTGAATACCAGAACACTGGGTCTAATGAACAAAGCCCAGTCTTCCAACTCTGGCTCTAATGACGACTTATCACTGAGCTTGCCCGAGATAGGGTGAATATACTGCTCAACTTCATCGAATTTGCATTCTCTTAGCCGATTCGCCAAGGGGCTTGAATGAGCAGCCAAACACCAGAAATGCAGGGCCCCAGGAGCATTCATTGGCACTTTCGTCAATTGCCCCCTGATCGAGAAAAGCTGATCTGACACCTATTATGGCTCGGCATCGGCGAACTCTAACATTCTCGGGAACAAGTTTGGAGATTACAGTAACCTGGGAGCAAACTCCGGAAATAATGAACACACCCAGGCTTTGAAGAAATGAAGAGGGCCCACGGTCCGCAAGGTTCTTGGGAGACGGATATGGTGGATGTCTCCCAACATCTTGTAAGTCAAACATAATGCTGCGGGGCAGAGGGACAACTTCACACCCCATGCCATTAAGCACGCTGGATATATGGCTTCGGCGTGAATGATTATTTCATCACCTTGTGGCATGGCAAATGTGCATAGCCAATATGTCAAGTAGGCTGCACAATGAGTAATGGGGTCCAATCCCGCTGGGTTAGGACCACTCTGGCGCCCTCTGCGAAGAGAAGAAGATAAATGAGTCTTCTGGCGAGACCGCTTTTTCAGTCTGTTCGGAGCCATTCCAACAGAAGGTAAATATTTGTACTTCGGCTCGCCTACGAAAAAGTATTCCAGCCATAAGCCCAGGCGCACCCGTTTCCGCTCCTTGAGCGAGTGGGACGAAGAAGACTCTACAGTACCTTGAATGGACAACAACAATGTACGGTACACCTTCATGAGGTACCGATAGGCAAATCCAATATGATAGCGGCCCTCTCTGTCAGTGCGGTCTTTAATCCAGTTAGGCCAACAGACCTCCTCATATGGCTCGCCATCAATTGGAAGACCAGAAAGTTGATGTAGACTCCACAAGTCTACGAAAGTCTCCCCTTCCACAGTATAGAAGGTGTCGTACTCGGGACAAAACGTCTCCATCATGCCGCAGCATAAGCCCTTCGAGATGGCGTTGCGAAAGCGGGATGCATACACACTCTAGTACACTCTGGCCTTCATCAGGATGGGACCATAATTCTGGAGTACGTACTCAATAAATTCAACAGCCCCGTCTCTAAAAGCATGAGCATCGGTGGCTTTACAATCAGCAAACCAGCCCACGGCAATCTGATGTTTGAACCTGACTGCTAAACAATCTAAAAGAAGTGGCTCTTCTCTGAACCCCCACTTCAACGGGGCTAGGAAAAGGTCGAATACGGGCTTCTCTTTGTGAACAATGCCTGCTGATAGGTCCCACCTGGCCAGAGTAAATTCAGGGGTGCGAGTCAACATGCCATGTTCTGGACTCAGTTCTAGCACGCCGGTAACAGCGTCCCACTGTCTGGTGTCTCCCGGGAAATAAATCGGTTCGCTTCTCACTACTGAATCGATCAGGCTGTCTCAGTCTGAGAGAATACTGTACTCGGCTGCTCGCATTATGATAATATCCCGCTTTCCCATTAAGTAGAAATCATGGAGAAAAGCCATCAAGTGCTTGTCCTTCGGAAAATCGACCCGGTAGCTCTGACTCCGGTCGAAGGAGAAGTTATCTCTGCCAGAAATGGATAGACGACCGGCGTCCATTGAATCGATCTCTGAATCTGACGATTCTGAAACAATGGCCAGGTGGTCCCGCCCTTGATCGAGTTCATTCACGTTCTGCCATGTTACCACTGGTCGAGCCCTGGAAGACGCGCCCGTCCCTTGGGCAGCCGTAGAAGAGGTTGTTAGAGACATTAGCTGCAACCAAAGAAAAGATAAAGTCAGAACAAAGGTGAATGATGCTAAGAAAATTCCTGAAGAAAATTCGACAGAGTTTCCCCTTAGCCGGGAGGGTCCGAGAACAAAGGGGAACACGTCCACTGGCTAATCCGGGACGGTCCCTAAAGCAAAAGCCACAAGCAATAAACACTTGGGCCAAATGGACAACAGGAGTAGCGGTCCCGAGGGCTAGCCTAAGAGGGACCTCCTGCGGCCATTGTGTGAAATGAGGGACAAGCCCCTGCAAGGGCTGATAAAATTGGGTTTCTGGGCCCACGATCGACCCTAAATTCCGTTGGGCCTGAGGCCAGCCAATGTTGCGACGGCGGCCACCGTCTTGCCTTCGTCCACCACAGCTCGTCATCGCCGCCATAAACAGACAAAGGAGAATCGTGACAGTAGAAAAGGGAGAATGGCATCGCCTCCCTCCACCATCTCTTCATCCCTGGCCGCCGCAGGAAGAACACGAGGCAGGGGAAGAAACCACTTGCCGTCGCTGCCCTTGCCGGTCGTGGAAAGAGAGGGAAGAAGAAGGTGGAAGCCCACCGCCTATGCCGCCGTGCTCGTCGGAGACGGAGGAGAAGACGACAGCCCGTTGGAAACCCCCGCGAGGGAGGCCGCCAACGAAGATGAAAATAAGAAGGGGGAAAGGGTGAAAAGCCTCCGCTGCGGCGGCAAAGATGAGGGGTGCGAAGGAAGAAGAAAAGGTTTTCAAAAAACCCTGAAACGAAAAGGCTTTTAAAGGAAAAGGGGAAGAGTTCGAGTCAAAGAGACCGCCACCGACTCAACCTAAAGTCACCACCGTCTCGGAGGGTCAAGCACCCTTGACTTAACAAAGTTAAAATCGCCACTGACTTGATGAGCTGAAGAGTCACCAGTTCGGCACACTGAAGGCGCTACCGAATCAAGGGCTCCACCGACTCGGCATATCAAGGAAGCCACCGCCTCAAGCTTAGTGGCCACTGACTCGATGAGCTGAAGCTCCACCGACTCAAGCTTTGAGTCGCTACCGACTAACGTCCCCAAATCGCGTTGTCGACTCGAAACAAAGTGGGCCCTACGTGTCAAGCCCTAAAAAAGCAAATACATCCTTGGACCCCGCTCCACTCAACCTTTACGTGCGACATCCGCGGCTGGGGGGCATTTGTTGACACACAAAATGTGATCGGACAATGATCACGCTTCCCGAAAAGGTCAATCGAAAGTTGAAAACGGATCCACTTGGACCACTGAAGCCTCAGGCCACCCTATAGGAGGTGCCAGGGAATCAACATTCTGTCATCTCGAGTTTACACACCCACCACAGCTCGCTTAAGGCCTATTGACGGTCAGAGCCTATGAAACCGACATCGAGATGATCATGCCCGATATACCTCTTACCCCGTCCGATCAGGATGAGAATGTAACAGGCGGTCCCCGCCTGATGAAGAAACATCTCTGAGATGAAGAAATGTCCCTGACACCTCGAAATAAAGAACCGAGGGCAATATCAGCAGAAAATCCAAGTGATCCGATCAAGACACGCGGAATGCCGAAATGGTCTGTAAGTGGCCAGAAAGTCATCAGATCATGACGAAAATACTTCAAGGGATACCCCTCCTAATGAAGACACCCCACGTGTCCGCAGCGTGGAGTTGGCGGCACGAATCAACGTGCCGAATGCCAAATCAGGAGAAAACCCAGGTTACCCGATTCCGGTACACTTCGCACCGGAAAGGTCAGAAAGTGGCCAAAAGGATGCCCAGCCAGGACTAAAATACTTCCAGAGATAGCCCACTCGATAAGGATATCCCACATATATGCGAAGTTGAGTTGGTTGCATGAACTATAGTGCCGAAGGCCGAATCAGTGCAAATCCTGGGAAAACCGGTACGGGTTCTGCACATCCCGAAAATCTGCAGAAGCCCCGAATCAACACTTCAAAACATAGTCCAGGACTATTACACCAACCGTGAAGTTACTCCAGACGAAGAGCACTCCTCGGGTTAATTTTGAGGTAAAATGATAAAATTACAAAAATGTCCTCGAATGGTTGAGTCGGTGGCGTTACCTCGTTCGAGTCGGTGGCGCCCTTGATGCTGAGGCGGTGGCGCCTTTGATGCCGAGGTTGTGGCACCTTTGACGTTGACGCGGTGGCAGCGCACCGATCCCATCCGGGTTCCGATACCCTGCTTTGGGCATCTGCTTATAAAAGGGCCCCTTGGCCCTCAGAAAAGAAAGAAAGAGAGAAAAAAAGAGAAGGGAGAATCCATCGAAGTAGAGAATTAGAAGAAGAGAGACCGATCGAAAGAAGAGAGGAGGAAGAAGAAGAAGGTGGGTCTCGGAGGGGCCTTACGACTGTCCATGGGTTCTGTGTCTTTTTATTTTTAGTTCTTCCCTTCTTACTCTGAAGCATTTTCTTTTCTATCCTCCTTGGAATTTCTCCAAGCTCTGTAATCCCCGTCCCCCATTCTATTGTAATCGACAGAGGAAGTGAATAAGAGAAGGCTCCATCCCTTTTTACTATGGCTTGAATATACTTCCCTCCTACTGCTCTATTTCTGTTGAACTGTCGATTGTTTCTACCGATTACGTGTCGAGATTCTTGACTTTCCCCTGAGCGTGAGGAGGCACTCCAGGCCAAATCAATAACAGATCCTAGGACCGCTCGTCTTGGGGTATTTCATTTCCTTCCCGAGAGATAATGGCTTGAAGCCACGCCCTTCGTGGGCGACAGTAAATCACCCCTCCCCAGGGGCTGTTCTTCCATCGATAACGTGGTTTCATTTATAATAATGTGTTTCGTTTGGGTGAACGATGAACAAGAGAATGCTGAGTGCCCTTTCACTCGTTCCTATTAGTTGTGAGGGCACCACTGCACTCTGATAGTCGATGCGATAGTTGTTTATTGCTTTCTTCTAGAATTGCCGCATGCCTTCCCCCTTCAATGTTTGATGACTTACCCCTGAGGGTCTTGACCCTCGTCCATCCTATGTTTGGTGGCAATGAGCATGAATAGCCTATGGCAATCATGATTGCTCACAGGGTGAGGCTTGTCCTATGGCGAGGCATGGTGGTACGCTGCATTCCTGAAACTGTTACTGCTCAACGAATGGTTTTCTCCGATTGCTTCTACTTGTCCCTGACTAGGGAGGGGTACAATCCTTTTGTCCGCCTGCTCAATCTCCTTGAGCTAACGCCACTCCGGGTTCCAGGGGGTCTGTCATTTCATCACATGTTCCCCTGGAAACCCTTTGCACCAAGTGAGCAAATAAAAATTGCCATATGCATGGCCACAATCAGAGACCCTTCGCTCCCCTAGATCATCACGAGTCTCTAGTAGGCTAGTCCTCGAGACTCTGTTCGTGATGACTTCAGGGACTGGGGAAGTCCATCTGGGCTCCTCATTGTTTATGGCTTGGCACCATTTACCGTGTGCCATGCCGCTTGTTTAACTGAACATCTCCCTGTGCTGGGGAGATGCTGCCTAAATTTTCTTAGACAGCATCATGTTTTCTTGATGAATTTTCTTCCGAATCTCTAACACCTGTCTAGTGCTGGAGTATGAACCTCGCACAGACGAGCAAAAGGGGAAAACAGACAAACGAATGAGAAAAGAACTTATGTAAAAGATGATAACGGCAAAATTCCTTCTAACACTTGAGCAGTCATGCCTTCGGATTCTTGAATTCTTCTGGATTCCCATCCAGATGCCCTATTTGATGCAAAGCCACAAACAAGTATTCCTTGCCAAAACTTAAACGGTGGCGTCGCCACAGGATTAACCCCTACAAATTTTGATTCGGTGGCGATGCCACTGAATCCTCTTTGCTCTGCCCGTCACCAGCTTCGTATAGCACCCAGCTCGCTACCGAATCAGCCCCTACTCTGCCCATCACCGACTCCGCTGCTGCCTTGGTGCACATTGCACCGACTTAAATCGCCTCGTTGCCCCCCTGAGCTAGCACCGACTCATAACGCACATCCCCCTCATCGCTGTTGCGTCGGTGCATGATGCGCTCGACATCCGTCGTTTAAAAATGCCGTGCCACATAAATTTTAAAATTGATAAAACCGCACTCACTCACTTAAATGATTTTGGAAATATGAGTACAATGGTAAATACGGGTCGATCCTACGAGGAGAAAAATTCTTTATAGATCAAGTTGGAAAATATCCTTATATTTTGAAAACCAAGTTTTATCTTTTGAGTGCGATTAACACTAAAGGAAATTAAATTGTAACTTTGAATAAGAACAGAAAAGTGAAGGAAATTTTAGCCAATGGATGAAGAACGCCACCGTTTCCTCGCCGAACCTTGGATGAAGATCACTCCGCCTTGGAAGTCGACGCCGTGAGATGACTGAAAGATGACTAACCGCCTTGGGTTGTGTGAAGAAATTGTGAAGAGATGGAGATGGATAGAAATAGGAACAAAGACAAGTTGAAAACACAACAGAATTATATTGAAAATATGGGGTTGGAAGGAAGAGAATAATTTAAAATCTAGAGGGAATTAGAAGAAGTGGAAAAAATGAAAGTTGTAGATCATGAAAATAGGAAGAACTTTGATGAAGATCATAGAGATAGAAAATGAGAGGAAGATAGTGAAAAACATGAAAAATCAAGATCTATCGGTGCGGATGAACAGTAAAAATGTTAAACGATAGAACAGTGAAAAATTAATTATAACTCACAAACGAAGAAGAGTTAGAAGAAGTGGTAGAAGAACCAAATCTAGATCTATAAACAAGGAACAACTTTCATGAAGAACTCAGAGTGAAAAGAGGAATGGAAAGGCTTCAAAACAGAAGAATACTAGAAGGTATCACCTCGGATGAACAGTAATCACATAGAACAGAACTTAGAAAAAAGGGAAATAACTTTCAAACTAGAAGGAACTAAGGGAAATGATAGAAAGAGAAATTAGAGAACACTTAAAGATGAACAACTTTTGTGAAGATAGGAAAATAAAATGGAGATCATAACAACAAGTAATTGGACTAAGAAAGGACTAAATACTTAAACAAAACATTCATTAAAACAACATCAACTTACAAAGTTTACATCAAAAGCTCTCAAAATAACACCCTCTAACTCTCCTATGTAGCTCATCTAAGGCCAACAAGAATGAACTTCAAAAACTTAAAGTAACCCCTTACAACTCTTAGCAACTCCTCTCTTTTTTTCAATTCCTTACAATAGAAGCCCCTTTTATAGAGTTAACACCACCACATTCCCTATGTGAACACTTTAACATTTCTTGCCTCTTTTATTGAAAAACACAACCCATTGCTGCCATTGTTGACTCAGAAATATGTGCCAACATGTGTTGCACACTTTTACATTTTTTTCTGATTTTTTTCTATTTTTTTCCCTTCTTTCTCTTCCTTTCTCTCCCTTTCTCTCTCTTTCTCTCTCTTCCTGGACGCGTGCGCCGCCCGTGTGCCGCCGCCACGCTCTGCCTCTCTCCTCTGCCGCGTGCGCCGCCTCACGTGGGCGCGTGCGCCGCCCGCGCTGGCACCGCGGTGCGCAGGCGCGTTGACCTCGCGCCCCTCGCCTCGTCGTCCGCGCCCATCCGCGAAGGCGCGCTTGCGCCTTCTGCCGACACACACACACACACACGCACTATATATATATATAATGTATATTTATATATATTATGTATGTATCTTATAAAAACCCTTAAAAATATCAAATGAATTTATTTTTTATTTCTTTTTTTTTTCTTTTCTTTTTGAACAAGTCCATGGGCTTTTGGCTTTTATTATTATTTTTTATTATTATTTTCCCTTTTTTTATATTTGTTTCTTGTCGCTTCTCTCGTATCGAGTGCCTGTATAAATAAGTAAATATCGTTATTAAAATTAATTAATTCCAAAAAATTAAACATTTGATTCTAAATTAAAAGTAAGTGTGATACGTGCATATTTATTAGTATTAAAGCTCATAACAAATATGTATAACATGAATTAATATGTAAAAATACACACTTATCACATCCCCAACTTACTCATTACTAGTCCCTTAGCAATGCAAATAATTAAAAATTTTAGGACCAACAAGAGTTTACAAAGTTCATACCTCATTTCTAGATCATCTTTCATAGAGTCACTAAAGATTAGGAATCTGGAAGCATTAACACACACGAGCCGTAGATTTGGAAATTAAGATACATGATCAAGAAGTCATCTTAAAGTTCAATAGCACTTGTGCATGTGAAATGCTAAGTCTACAGCGAAGACAATTGCGTCCCCCATTTGCTATTGCAAGCAAGTGTCTTTCAACTTTACACTTCTTAATCAGAGCATTAAGCATAATAGCTTTTTGTCTGCCTTATTACATTTGTCCCTTTTGGGTCTCTTTTTCTTTTTCTCTTTTCTTTTTCTTCTTTTGTTTTATACACACATGATGCCGCACTACCCTTCACTATTTTACGCGAACCTCAACACGTCTTAGGTGAAGTAGGCCCGATTACACAGATCAAGGTTCCCGTTTCCTTTTGACGTGAACCTCAACACGTCTTAGGTGAAGTAGGCCCAGTTACTCAGAATCGGAGCATTTTTCATGGTATTTTTCTCAAAAAAGATTTTTCAATAGATAACATGGCAGAAAGCTTATAAAAGATATCTTTTTCAAGAAGTGCAGAATATCAGACCGTATGTCTAAAATAGCATAAGGCTTGTCCTACTTGTTTCATTAGCATGCAAAGTGATTTTTATTTTTCTAAAGTGCACATGAACTTTAAAGAGATTCTTAAATCATGTTTCCATGGCTAGATTAAATAAATTATCCATCATCCTTTTCCCTAGTCTTTTCTATTCTAGAATCACTTTCAATAGAAGCATGAATCATGAAACTCAAAATGAGTTTATTGTGGTGATTTTTCAATTTTTTTTTGAATTTTTATTTTTAAAATGAGGTTATATGAATGCAACATGTGCAACATGATTTCTGTCCCCCCAACTTAAATGACATTGTCCTCAATGGCATGAACAATAGAGAATAATGAATAATGTAGATAGAAAATTTGTGAATGAATGGTACAGCCTGACGGAAGTGAACTTCGACGGGCTCCTTGCTGACTAAAGGTTGTACTTGACTTTGAAAATTAGGGCAACAATGCAAGCAATCATCTCTCTCTCCCCAACTTATCTTTTATTCACGCCTGTAAAATAAAAATACAAACACAAGAAAAACTTGGGTTGTCTCCCAAGAAGCCATTTATTAGCACACAAAGAAATCAAAAATATTGGGTTGCCTCCCAAAAAACGCTAAGTTTAACGTCTTCAGCCAGACGCAATGTAGCTCATTAACCAACGGGTGGCATTCAGAATGAGCCACCATGTGATCTTATCTCCCTTCAAATTCCAGCCCTCATACCATTGGAAGACAAGAGGAAGTATGTACGGATTGGGGCCAGAAATATGTGGGTCTCGCACATTATTGATGTTAACGTTAACCATGTGTGTGGGCCAGTTTTCATCTTTAGGGATCCAAAAATGATCCATGGCCAATAAATTGGCAAGATCAAGGTAGAACCCTTGCACCATATCAATCCATTGGTCCCCTTCACCGATATCGTCCCTCCTGACGAACCCTTTAGTGACTACTTCCTCTATTGGAACTTGGTGAGGTACTTGTGGCTTATGAATAAGATTGTCATTATTAGCCACATGCCTCTCAGTAATAGCCTCATGAGCATTAAGGGCATTAATCAACTTGTCTTCTTGAGAGGAATTCAAATCAAAGGGGAATGTGGTTGGCACAACCCCCTCGCGTCCTAGCATGTCAAATTGGAGAGGCTGTACTGCCAGGGGAATCAATTTAGAAGTAAGAGTGAGCCCAGAATCTAATTGATCCAATGACTCAAACATTGTGGGATAGCGCTCAGGGGTAAGATCAAATGTGAAATGTTCGAATATGACACCGTCATCAAACTCATCACCCAATTGAAGATTATCAATCGATTGTTCTAATAATAAAGTGGGAAGATCAAATGTAAATGTTTCCAACTCGGTCCCTTCATCATAGGTAAGATCAAAAATAAATTTCTCCATTAGGACCCCTTCATCACACTCATCAAGAGAAGGAGGATATTCAGAATTCTTTTTTATTAAATCAACCAGATTATTTACCAGATGACAATCCTCCTTGTTATGTATATCCTCGATTGAGTTGTTTGGGTCACTATTCTGCACAGTGATATTCTCAATCTCAAAATATTCATAGAATGTGGTGATGATATCAATATGATCATCATTAGCCTTGAAGCCACCCCCTTCTTCCTTCCCTTCCTTCATCATGGTATTACGTGCGCACTCCCCCTCACTCCCAATAGTGATATCTTGAGCCAAAATGACAGGCAGAAGATCATCATCATCATCATTCACATATTGAGGGGGTTGGTTGAATAGTGAAGGAGGGTCATGATAAGTAGACTGAGAGTACATGATTTGATGTTCAAAGCAGTGGCCCGGTGAATCACCCTTAGTATCAATGTTGATTCTGAAGTTTGGGTTAGATGAGTCGGGCGGAGGTTGAGTACACATGGGCCGCTCGTGGGCTGCTTGGGATGAAAGTTTAAACAGATGAGCTTGAAATGTTAGATCCATCTAAGGCAAATTTGGGTGATTACTCCAGCCAAGATTATAATCATATGAAAATGTAGCATGCTTGAGCTGAGAGAACCCTAGGGCATATTGAACTTGAGCTTGGATGACCAGTGGGAGTTGGGCTATAGTAGGACACTGATTCACATGGTGAGTGAGACTGGCACAGAATTCACAGACTTCCATGAAAGTGTGGATTGGGTTTTCAGCCTGTTTGACATGTCCTACGGATTATTGATGAGATGAGACGGAGGCACGATTTATCGAGTTTTCACTCAAAATTTCAAACAAATCATATGCATCATCTTCACCTTTGCTCATAAATGCCCCTCCGCAATATATGTCCACCATTTGCCTATCAAAATTGGATAACCCCTTATAAAAGGCAAATATAATTTGCCATTTGGGCAACCCACGGTGTGGACATTGACTTACTAGATCCTTCAGTCTCTCCCAAGAGTCATGAATTTGCTCTCCTGGACATTGAGTAAATCCTATAATCGCCCTTCTCATCATGTTGGTCCGGACTATGGGGTAAATTTTTTTCAAAAATTCTAACTGCATATCTTCCCAAGTCCTGATAGTCTTTCCAAAACTCCTTAACCAACATTTGACTTTGTCTTTCAATGAGAATGGAAATAAGATCAATTTCAGGGCATCATCAATAAAAGTCTGAATTTTGATCAGGGAGCAAACTTCTAGAAAATCATCTAGATGCCTATAAGGATTTTCATTGAGATTCCCATAAAAAGATGGGAGCATCTGGATGAGACTAGGGCGAATCTCATATTGATCAACGAGAATGTTAGGGAGTTGAATACAGGTTGAGGGTTTGTAAGTAGAAGGAATAAAGTGCTCCTTCATAGGCGTAGGTTTCCCTCCAAGATGAATGGCCATAAAAAATGAGTTGGATCACAGAAAGAATTTTTTTAATTTTTTTTTTCAAAAATTTTTTTTACAATTTTTTTCAAGTATTCCAAATTTTGTATATTTTTTAATTTTTCAAATTTTGTTTTTATCAAGTATTTCAAATTTGTTTTAAAATTTTGTATTTTTTTATAATTTTTTTGTCAATTTTATTTTCCCTTTATTAATCTCCTTTTTTTAATTCTTTTTTCTTCATTTTTTTGGTTTTTTATCTATATATTTAGTTTTTTTTATTTTGAATTTAGTTATTTTTTTATTAAGTTTTTGTTTTTTTAGAAACCTTCCATGTATCACTTTTTTTATTTCTTTTTTTATTAGAAATCCACAAGTATTATTATTTTTTATTTAAATTTTTTTTATTTTTTTAAATATCACTAAGATGAAGAGAGCGAGAGAGATAGAGAGAGAAGATGAGATTTCTTTATTTTTTTATTTAATTTTTAAAAAAAATTTATGCAAACACAAATAAGTGAACACAAATTACCTAACGACCTAGATGTGACCTAAACCTACAAATAGGGTTTTACAAAATGACTAAAATACAATTTAAGTTCACCCTCAGTATTTCCACCAGCCAGGTAAGGGGTGGGGTAGTGGGAGGCTCCCCCTACTTTCGTAGGGACCTAATTATGTCAAATCACTAGCCCGCTTAAGGCGTTTGCCGTCCGACCGTCTTGCCTTAGGTACCGGTTTTCATAAGAGGGTAAACCCAAATAACACAAGAACCACAGTATGATCCTAGGGCCAACGTCTACTGACTTTTATTTATGGCGTAGGTCATGCAGATATGCAAGGGAAATGTGGTTTGTGGGCTAAGGAAGGGTGATGAATTCCCCACTTTATGTTATTTAAAGGTAGTACCCTTAGAATATTTTGAAATGAAATATACACCACAATTTCAAACAAGGGGTTCTTATGCAATATGCATGCCAGAATAGGATAAGTAGAACGTACCTTGTCCCTCGCAATCTTCAAAATGCAATGACAGGAATTAAACGAAGAAAAATTCTATGCTAAATGATACATGACCTAAAACATGATAGGTGTGGTTTCTATTCTTGGAATGATTTTTTTTTATTTTGGTGTAAGTATTTTTTTTAATTAATGAACCTATCTAGTCAGCACAAAAATTTCTTTTGTTTTGATTTTTTTGATTTTTTTTTCAATAAGAGATAAATGCAAGAAACTATAAATAATAGAATAACAAAGATATGTAAATTTAGTACATCATGAAACTTAAAATGGTGTTTTTGTGTTTTCTAATTTTTTTTATTTGTATAGATTTTTCAAGAATTTTTTAGATTCTTTTTAAAAAGATTTTTCAGAAATTGGAGAAACAAAACGTGTTCATACGTTTCTGCCCTTTAGCGACGCTTGACTGCTACAGTACCAGGCTTTCAGCGACGTTTCATTTTCTTAGAATTTCAGGTATGATTTTTCTCTTTCTTTGATTTTCTGATTTGTTTTCTTTTTCCTGTAAAATAAAAATAGAAAAATTATTATACAAGTATACACATCAAACACAAGAATATCCCAACATTCAAAAATTCCTCTCCCCGGCAACGGCGCCAAAAATTTGATACGCTCGACATCCGTCGTTTAAAAATGCCGTGCCACACAAATTTCAAAATTGATAAAACCGCACTCACTCACTTAAATGATTTTGGAAATACGAGTACAGTGGTAAATACGGGTCGATCCTACGAGGAGAAAAATTCTTTATAGATCAAGTTGGAAAATATCCTTATGTTTTGAAAACTAATTTTTATCTTTTGAGTGCGATTAACACCAAAGGAAATTAAATTGCACCCTTGAATAAGAAGAGAAAAGTGAAGGAAATTTTAGCCAATGGATGAAGAACGTCGCCGTTTCCTCGCCGAGCCTTCGATGAAGATCACTCCGCCTTAGAAGTTGACGCCGTGAGATGACTGAAAGATGACTAACCGCCTTGGGTTGTGTGAAGAAATTGTGAAAAGATGGAGATGGATAGAAATAGGAACAAAGACAAGTTGAAAACACAACAGAATTATATTGAAAATAGGGGGTTGGAAGGAAGAGAATAACTTAAAATCTAGAGGGAATTAGAAGAAGTGGAAAAAATGAAAGTTGTAGAGCATGAAAAGAGGAAGAAATTTGATGAAGACTATAGAGATAGAATATGAGAGGAAGATAGTGAAAAACATGAAAAATCAAGATCTATTGGTGTGGATGAACAGTAAAAATGTTAAAAGATAGAACAGTGAAAAGTTAATTATAACTCACAAACGGAGAAGAATTAGAAGAAGTGGTAGAAGAATAAAATCTAGATCTATAAATGAAGAACAACTTTTATGAAGAACTCAGAGTAAAAAGAGGACTGGAAAGGCTTAAAACAGAAGAATAATAGAAGGTATCACCTTGGATGAACAGTAATCACATAGAACAGAACTTAGCAAAAAGGGAAATAACTTTCAAACTAGAAGGAACTAAGGGAAATGATAGAAAGAGAAATTGGAGAACACTTAAAGATGAACAACTTTCGTGAAGACATGAAAATGAAATGGAGATCAGAACAACAAGTAATGGGACTAAGAAAGGACTAAATGTTTAAACAAAATATTCATTAAAATAACATCAACTTACAAAGTTTACATCAAAAGCTCTCAAAACAACACCCTCTAACTCTTCTATGTAGCTCATCTATAGCCAACAAGAATGAACTTCAAAAAATCAAAGCAACCCCTTACAACTCTTAGCAACTCCTCCCTTTTTTTCAATTCCTTACAATAGAAGCCCCTTTTATAGGGTTAACACCACCACATTCCCTATGTGAACACTTTAACATTTCTTACCTCTTTTACTGAAAAACATAACCCATTGCTGCCATTGTTGACTCAGAATTGTGTGCCAACATGTGTTGCACACTTTTACATTGTTTTCTATTTTTTTCTTCCCTTCTTTCTCTTCCTTTCTCTACTTTTCTCTCTCTTTCTCTCTCTTCCTGGACGCGTGCGCTGCCCGTGTGCCGCCGCCGCGCTCTGCCTCTCTCTTCTGCCGCGTGCGCCGCCCCGCGTGGGTGCGTACGTCGCCCGCGCTGACTCAAATATATATATAGTGTGTGTGTGTGTGTCGGCAGAAGGCGCGCTGTATATTTATATATATTATGTATATATCTTATAAAAACCCATAAAAATATCAAATGAATTTATTTTTTGTTTCTTTTCTTTTTGAAAAAGTCCATGGACTTTTGGTTTTTATTATTTTTTTATATTTATTTCTTGTCGCTTCCCTCGTACCGAGTGCCTGCATAAATAAGTAAATATCGTTATTAAAATTAATTAATTCCAAAAAATTAAACATTTGATTCTAAATTAAAAGTAAGTGTGATACGTGCATATTTATTAGTATTAAAGCTCATAACAAATGTGTATAACATGAATTAATATGTAAAAATACACACTTATCAGTGCACATCGCACCAATCCTCTCCACTGCTAGCTTCGCACCGACTGTCGCTCCACCTGCACCGACCCAGTCGTCACCTTTCTCCACCACTAGCACCGACCTTGCTTCACTTCTCCCTGCACTAGCACCGACCTTGCGTCACCCCCTCTCAAAATTGCACTGACTTACGTTGTTCGCTCCACGCCGCTGTCGCTGCCTCGGTGCAATATGTGCACCGACCCATATCGCCCACACCCTTCACTATCGTTGCCTCGGTGCAACTCTTGCACCGACTTAGATCGCCTCGCCGCCCTTTGTACCGTCCTGTATTGCCCGCGCCTTTCGCTGTCGTTGCCTCGGTGCAGCTCTTGCACCGACTTAGTTTGTCTGTGTCTTTCGCTGCAGTTGCCTCGGTGCAATCCTTGCTCCGACCCATGTTGTCTATGCCCTTCTCACCACTGCCTTAGTGCATCTTTGCACCTATTTTCCTTCTACCCTTGCAGTGCTTATTGTTGACTCAGTCTGCTATGTGCCCCTCCTGCTAAATATTCTCGAATAAATGAATGAACACATTATATGTATATATATACATAAGTATATACGTGTAATTATACATATACATATATATATATATATATATATATATATATATATATATATATATATATATATACATGTGCCCACGTAAGCCTATTGATATCATGTGCTTCCCATGCTCCTGGTAAATAGCCCTTCCTAATCACTTACGCTGTGAAAATAATGCCTGCTGGTGTACTTAGTCTCGCTTCGATATATGAAATGGCGTTTAACGGAAGGCCGGGTCCCTCCCGACTAGAAGTGTCCCTATGCGTGGTGGTGATCTTCGGACCTAAGTTCCCCGCCTCATACCGAAATGCGAACATAATAAATTTTACTTCCT
Source organism: Amorphophallus konjac (assembly GCA_022559845.1). Taxonomy (NCBI): domain Eukaryota; kingdom Viridiplantae; phylum Streptophyta; class Magnoliopsida; order Alismatales; family Araceae; genus Amorphophallus; species Amorphophallus konjac. Next base: position 190,625,972 of record CM040121.1, on the reverse strand, counting down.
CTTGTATGAATACAAAGGAAGCATAGGAGCCTGCGTAGCTTCATGTTTACGTCACGTCTTGTACGTCGTTATCATTCGGCCCCGAGTGGCACTTATCTTGGCAATTAATCAAGGGTTTTCCTCCTTCTCGGAGGATGTAATTAACGTCATAGCCTTTATGGTATGACGGACCTCTAGCCCCGACACGGACTTCACATTCGTCTGACCAAGTCAGATCGAGCACACGATAATTTGTCACTCCGGTGACTGGCACGCCTACGCATTTAATTCGTTCCACCAATTATCTAAATCATAACTAAGATTAAATTTCTAAAATAATACCAATGTCCAAGATGACAAATATCAATTAACCAAATGGTAATAATTCTAATCTATGACATTCCTTATTCAAATCAAAATACTAGGCTACAAGCCTTAACAAGCTTCAATCAACTAGACTGATATAACTTGAAGTACAAAAGGGGACTCAAGAAAATCAAAAGACGTGACTAGCTGACAGTAGATGATTGGTGAATCTAGCAGTCTTCACTCGGTCTCATTCTCATTCATGTGGATGTCGCTATCCAAATTACCTGAAAAATGTTAGAATACAACTGGATGAGCGAATCGCTCAGTAGGAATTACATCTAAAGTTCGAGCAATCATTAAGTGGTTTACATGTTACATGTTACATGTCGGTATAGCTAAGCATGATGTACAAGTATGAAAATTAGGTATATCTATGCATGATGAATAAGTAAGAGATCAAGAACTGTATAGAGAGAGTATCGCATGATATGAATTATTTGACAAGCAGGATATCAAGAACTTTCTAGATGTTGATGCCACTTTTTGGGCAAGCAAGAACTCATGTACAAGTAAGTAAGAGTCATGTTCAAGCAAGTAATATAAAATACGTGTCAATAGAATTGGCTATTTCAATCAAGCAAGTACCTTGCCCTTTTTCGGGCCACGCATGTCAAGTATTGCCCATTCTGGGCCACACAAATCTAGTCAAGCAAGTAGAGAGAGTCATTATGGAATGTCTCAAGTCAAGAAAGTACTTCGGTGCAATGCTTAAACACCGTAGTCAATAAACTCCCATGGGCACAAGTACCTTCGGGCGCTCCTCCCAGGACCAAACCGGGCCCTATATGCACAGCATTTTCATGTATTTCTTTTGACATCTACTCTCATTTATAGCCAATATGGAATTTCAAGGGTTGACCATTGTAAGAACATAAGGTAGATTCCATGAATGGAGTTCAAAGGCATATATCATGCAGGAGATGAACTAGGGTTATGTCGGTATAAACCATGAGACAAATCAGGAATCGGAACGAAATTGGCAGCTAACAGGCTGCCTCACTGAATTGGCGCCTGGGGGGTTAGCCCTTCTTTCAGGCTTTCAGGAAATGGCGCCTGTGGGTCAGGCAGTCTCTCAGGGAATTGACGCTTGGTGGTCAGGCTATCTTTTATGAAATTGGTGCTTGGGGGTTGCCCAGTCTTTCAGAAATTATATATATATATATATATATATATATATATATGGGAAATGAGGCCCCTACAGAGAAAGAACGTCCTTCAATTCTTCCTAGTATGGAATTTTTAAAGAAAAAAGGACTGCGTCTCGATCTATTCGAAACACACTGAATTTTCTTTTCTTTCGGTTTCATTGATAGCAGAAGAGTACGCGCGCTAGCGCGCCCCACCCCTACGGAAACTATTGCCTACGCTTGCTGCTCGCTCAGTGTCAGTAGAAGGGAAGAAAACATGGTCACTCCTATTAGGATTAGGAACATGGCTCGCCTTACGAGTGTTGCACTTCACTCGCTGCTCGCTGACTCGTTCATTCACTTGCTCATGAACTCGCTGCTTCGCCAGAAGCGAAACTATCAATTTCGCCACAAGCGCCTTTAACGCCCCTAACTTAAATTCCCCTAACCCCATACAGCGGCGGGGAGCTGGGGAAGAAGGCCGACAATGGCAATGAGAGGGGGAAGCTGTCGTAGAAGCTTTGCCCCTTGCTTTTTTTCAAATTAAAGGTCGCACCAGAGAACCATTCATTCCTCCCAGGCTGGGCTCTCACGTGGTAGGGGTCCAATCAGATTAACCAGCGACCGGTTTACGAAAGAAGTCGTGTTGCAAGGGCCAGGAGATTGATGGAAGAACCTGGCCAAAGTCAGTGTTGTGTTCAATTGGAAGGATTGCTTTCTGTTGTCTGTCTTTCCCTTCTCTCTCTCTTCTCTTAGCAAAGTAGGTTCAAGTCAAACGTCGTGGCTTACGGATAAGCAGCTAACAGCCTTTATCCCGCGCCTATGAAACTAGGAATCTTTCAACTAGTCAGATGTCAGGCAAAGTCTAGCAGCATATTCTATTCCTCAAGTGCCACATCTTGCAAAGAGAACAGCTCCTTCTGGGCATGAATGTGAGAGTCATCATTTAAATGACGACCCTCTGGAGGGTCACTATTCAATCAATTGGCACCCCAGGGGCTGCCTTCTTTCAGTAAATGGCACCCTAAGGGCTGCCATGTCTCAAGTAATGGGCGCCTACTTAAAGGGGCGCCCATTCAAGTTTCAGCATTTTTCTTTTCTTTTCTTTTGATGCAAGGAAATGGCGCCCCTCTGCAGTGTCACCATTTAAATGGCGACCCTGCAGGGGGTCTTCAATTCTTTAAGTGGCGCCCTAGACAGGGGCGCCCATTCTTCAGACTCACATACGCACCGTGCAGGTACATTTTGAGACATAAGTCACTATTCATGAATTCTAAAGTTCTCGGAATCAAGAAATAAGGATATGGACATGTAGAGAAAAATATCAGGATCACAGAAACATATTCATGCAGGAATTTTATAGTTTAGTTCAATAGATATAGATTTTTGAATGCGTTGATTTGTAATTGCTGGAAATGAATTGACGACATTGTATAGTGTCTTCAATTAAATGGTGCCCTGGACAGGGGCGCCCCTTCAGGAAATGGCGCCCTAGTCAGGGGAGCCCTTTACCTGAGGGCTGGACTTTCTGAGTTTTTAAAACATGTGTGTATCTATTGCAAAACAGGCTATATACTAGGGCTAAACATGATATTTAAGGCTGTAAAAACTAGTGTAATGAGATATATTCGAATCCCGTAAAATCAGTATAACAAACTATGTAACAGACTATGTAAAAACTAGTGTAACAGGCTATAGTTGTTCTACTTAAAACCCGTGTAACATGCTGTAGAGTATGGTCTACTTAAAACTCGTGTAACATGCTATAGAGTATGGAACATGCTGTATGGCATGATAGATGGATTAAACTAGCATGTTATGTTACCCTATTTTAGTTATGGGTTGGGCTAGATCTTGAGAACACCTACCTTTTTGGAGTGCTATACGAGGTATAACAGTAGAGAAAGAATAAGAAATCCAAGCCACGTCAAGCCCTACACGCTCAACAAAGCTCGAAGTAAGCTTCTGCAGCAGGACGTGCAGCATGTAGGACGGGGATACGTCTCCAGCACATGAAGAGAAACATTAGATTTCTCTTCTGCAGGTGGAGATAGGGAAGTGGTAGGATAACCTTCTCTTTAGTGGCAGGATGATGGTAAGGGTCATCTACGTTTGCTGGAGAGGATTGTTTATAGGGAAATAGTAAGGGTCCATTGGAAACCAGATTTGAAAACCCTGCTGTGAATATTCCCTCATGGGTCCATTGCCAGCAAACGTCGGTTGTTATTGTTTCAACCCCCTCTAGAAGCATTGGAAATGGCGCCCTGGTATAGGGGCGCTCATTAATTAGGTGACCCTGTTCATGTAAATGACGCTTTTACATGAGGGTGTCCATTCTTCATGGCTTTAGACAAAAACTGCCTCATTCACATGTTGGTCTTTATGGTGTATATATATATATTAATATATATAGTGGGATGGTGGCCCAAGGGAAATGGCACCCTTTTTTTTTATATATAAAGCCAAGTCATCAAGCAGGAAGAAGGGAGAGTGCACCCCCATTCCAGAGGAAGGGAATGTTCTCACTCCACCAAATCACCACTTGATGCTTTATTTTATTGATTTTTCAAATATGAACAAAAACATAAGAGGCCAAACCTCTAAAAATACAAGGGAATATGAAATGTAAAGAAAGCTGTACAGTCCTCTATAGACCGGCGCTTTCAATGTATGTACATTGTGAAATCCATGCATTGCACACCCATTCGCTTTAAAGTCTCTTTGAGAAGTCTGTATATTGTGAGAATTGCTGCTGAAGTCTGTACATTCAATGTCTAGGCTTTGTGAAGTCTGTACGTTGTGAAGTCCATCCACTGCACGCCCATTCACTTCTGAAGTCTGTACATTGTGAAGCACTCCCTTTCGCTGCTGAAGTCTGTACATTGTAAAGTCTGTACATTGTGAAGTCTGTACATTGTGAATCCATGCACTGCATGCCCTGTTGCTGCTGAAGTCTGTACATTGTGGAATCCATGCCCTGTTGCTACTGAAGTCTGTACATTGTGAATCCATGCACTGCATGCCCTATTGTTGTTGAAGTCTATACATTGTGAAGTCAGGGCATTCAATGTCTGGGCTTTGTTCATTTTACCCCCTCCAGCTAGGAAGGCCAGCAGCATCTACAGTAGCAAGACCACGCACTCTACGAGGGAGGTCATGCCAACTTCTATAGTCCTTGTTAATCCGGGTAGAACACGCTTGGGATGCCAAAGCATCAGCAACAGAGTTCCCCTCTCTATATATATGCTGAAGAGACCAGTTATTATTAATGATGGTATGCCTAATCTCATCCCACCATTTTCGTATCCTCCAAGGTGGTTTGTTGTTCGACTGTAACAAAGTAACTAAAACTTTGGAGTCAGAATATATCACAGCAATTGGGAGACCGCATTTAACTAGGACTCTCAGCCCATCAAGTAAGGCTCTCGCCTCTGCCACCATATTGGTAGCCACACCATAGTAATAAGAGAATCCAAAGACAAATTCACCATGATTTCCTATGATGCAACCACCTCTACCTGCCTGCCCAGGGTTCCCTTTAGCAGCCCCATCAACATTCAAAGCATAACCATGACTAGGACATGACCCTTTAATTAACATTGGGGGTTTCACATTCAGCCTGAAGGTGAATTTATACTGATCTAGAATGAGTCTCTCACTATCTGAGGGAGCCTTGCTGAAGATCACTTGTTGCAAGGAATACTCAGTCTGCGTACAAATATGCTGCTGTATAACTCTGATTGGGCGCCTTTTGTCTTCAAATTTGATACTGCAACGGGCTTTCCAAGTCTCCCAAAGAATGAGCAGCATGACAAGGGTGGCAGTAAAACCAAATGGAGACTTGCAGTCAACTGAACATAGTATATCCCAACAAAAACCCGTAACAGAGCTGTTAGATCTGCATCTAGAATCAAAAAGCAGCCTGAAAAAATTCCACAATGGCCTGGCTATTTGACTCTCCATAAGTAAGTGATTCAAAGTCTCCTCTTGGTTATTGTCCTTTCAGCAAACACATTTAGAAGGTAAGCATATTCCCACCTTTACAATAATACTGTCCACCGGCACTGCTCGGTTTAATGTCCGCCAACAGAATATAGAGGCCCTAGGAGGGAAATGCTCTCCCCATATCCCCTTTAATGGAGGTCTTTTATTCCTTTGAGATCTCACTGAGTGATATGCAGTTTTATTGGTAAATTCACCTTCATTGTTGGCATCCCAAACACAAATATCTGGCATCTGTTATAACTGCAAATTACCCATATATTGAGCCACATTAGGAGGAATATAGGACCATACCTGGTGATTAGGATTGGCCATGGCTTCATCAAGCGTAACATTAATGGGGCAGTTATTGGGTGCCAAAATTACACCACACCAATTGTCCTTCAAAACATTAATAGTTTTACCATTCATAGGAATCCACCGGGTTTTGGATAAAACCAGGTTCCTGGCTTGCCTGAATATGTCCCTCCGGACACCACTTGGAAAGGGGTCCTGAATAGAACTCAAATGCTCCTTAATATATCTTGAATTGGCATATTGTGACCAGAGAGAAGAACCATGGAGAATTGTCCAAATTTGCTTAGCGACCATCGAAATTTGAATGTGATGCAGACTTTTGATTCCAAGGACACCTTCCTCAAAAGGATTGGTGATGCTGGACCATGCCACCCAATGATGCCTAGTTCCATCTTTACCAGCCCAGAAAAAGTTAGCACATAACTTGTTGATCATGCTGATAATAGTAGCTGGAATGCAGGAAGCACTAGCAGTATAAATTGGGATGGATTGTAATACAGAAATGATAAGGCATCTCCGGCCAGCCTGAGAAAGGTATTTGGACTGCCAACTATTTATTCTATTGCAAATTTTCTCCAGCAGATATTTGTAGTACGATATTCTCTTCCTGCCTTCAAAAAGAGGAACGCCAAGATATGATTGGATACCATTTTTATGCTGAAAACCCGTGCAGTCAGCAATCCTACTAATGACAGCATGAGAAACTTTCTGAGAGACCATAAAACTGCTTTTAGCTTTGTTCACCTTCTGTCCTGATGACATCTCATAGTCATTGATGAAATCCAATAGCCTTCTAAGGTTCCTTGTCTTGCAATTGCTGAATATTAATGTATCATCAACATAAAGTAAATGGGATACATGTGGACAACCACGGGGTACATGAAATGGTTGAATTTCACCATCAAGAAACAACCTAGTAATACCCCTACTGAGAGCCTCTTCTGCAATAATGAAAAGGGCCAGAGCTAGAGGGTCTCCCTGTCTAACCCCTCTGGTTGATTTAAAATAACATGTCGGTGAACCATTAACTAAGACAGAGAACCAACAGTTACAAAGCATCATAGAGATAAGAGAGCAAAATCTGTTCGAGAAACCAAATTTCCTCATTACTGCAAGCAGAAAATCCCATTCCAATCTGTCATAAGCCTTGGCCATGTCGAGTTTGAGGATAATATTATGACCCCTTACCTTCCTCCCTAGCTCCTTCATCAGCTCTGAGGCTAAAGAGATTGTGTCCACAATATGTCTCCCTTGAACAAAGGCCCCTTGATTTTAAGATATGATATTAGGTAAAATTTTCACCATCCTGTTGCTGATGATTCTAGAAATAATTTTATAAGTGAAGTTGCAAAGGCTAATAGGCCGCATCTCAGCAAAAGAAGTAGGTGATGCCACTTTAGGAATCATAGCGATACATGAAGAAGTGGTACCTTTTGGTAGAGGCATACCTCTGAAAAACCTTGCACAGCCCTAATCTCATCAGCTGATATAAATTCCGAACATGAAATAAAGAACATACCAGTATAACCATCAGGACCTGGGGCACTGTCAGACCCTAGGCAGTGAACAGCTTTTTAAATTTCTTCTTCATCAGGTACAATGGTTAAAGCCTCATTTTCCTCAACAGTGACCAGAGAGGGGATATGATCTAATACAGCAGGCTTTATAACATGCTCCGATGAGGTAAATTGTTGCTGGAAAAATTCAACAGCCTTGATCTTGATCACATCTTCATCCTCACACCATTCCCCATTGTCTAGCTTGATTCTGTGGATGGCCATCCTAGCTCTTCTTTGGGTGACATACATATGATAGAACTTACTGTTACGATCTCCCATCTTCATCCAGTTAATTCTAGCCTTTTGCCCCCATAAAATTTCTTTAAGATGCAATCATCTCCTTAATTCAGCTTGGGCAACCTGCAACATAACTCTGTTTCCTTCATTAGGATTACCATCAAATATAGACTCAGCCAATAAGCATTTCTCCTTAGCTCTGCATTTTCTGTCAAAAATATTGCCAAACCTGTCTTTGTTCCATTGTTTAATGACAGGTTTCAGAGCCTTGAGTTTGTTTTGAAGATTGTAAAATGCATTATGATGAATAGTAGGAATAGAATTCCAAGTAGTCTGCACCATGGGGATAAAATTATCATCCTCTAACCACATATGTTGAAAGACAAATCTACTATGCCCACCTTTGAATTGAGGACAGTAAAGCATCAACGGTGAGTGATCAGATGGTTCTCTCAGCAAATGTTTAACAGCAACCACAAGAAATTTATCAACCCAGCAGTCATTGAAGAGAATCCTATCCAGCCTGGCTTTGATATTCCTAGTCCCAGCTTGATTATTAGACCAGGTGAATGGATTGCCAGAATACCCAGCATCCATAAGCCCGGCCACAGCTACAAATCCTTGGAAATCAATCATTGAATTAACAAAACCCATTGTACCTCCTTTCTTTTCATCAGGGAATAAAATGGCATTAAAGTCCCCTCCCACAAACCAAGGCTGGTTAACCGACCTTCCGAATAGCTCTAAATCTACAAAAAGCTCTCTCCTAACTGCCACATTATAGGAAGCATAAACAAATGAAGCCATGTACTCAGCACCTTCACCAATCTTAACTTGGATAGTAATGAACTGAGGGTTGCACTGGATAACCAAGACATTAATATAATTCTGCCAAAATAACCAGATTTTAGAATTATCCTCTTGATTCACACAAGCATGATCAAACATCAGTTTTGATTTTATCTGCTCCAGCCTATCCACAGTGGTCTTAGGCTCAATAATACATGCCATCTGTATGTTGTTGCACCTTAAATGTTGTTTAAGACTTCTCAAAGATTTTGCAATCCCTATACCTCTGATATTCCAAATCATTGTGGGGCTAATCATTGAGATAAAGAAAGAGGCTATTGTCCACCTGCTAAATTCTTAGCTTTGGCTCTTGTCATAGGTTGTTTTATGTTGATACCTGCTATTTTCATTCCAGCACCATGATTAATCAAGGACTCCTGTTCATTATCCAAAGTATACTCCTGCATAAATATATTTTTGGCCTGTGATTGATCAGCCACCGACAGGTCACTAGTGTTGATCTTAAAAGAAGATATAGCTTTTTTGACTTTAGCCAAATTGATGGCCTCAATATTTTCCTCCATTTGCAAATTTACCTCAATAACGTCAGTATTCGGAGCTAGTATGTCAATACCCCCAGCTTGCTTAGATGGAACCACCAAACTATTTCCATCATCAATAATTATAGCCTCTTTGCCAGATATCACCATATTGAAGCTGCTTACATTTGACTGACCTTGGTCATTTACCTTAGCTTTATCCTTCAGTTGGCTGACCACTATTGGAATTGAAGGAAGCTCTACCTGCTGATGAGAAGTGGAAGTATGAGAAGTACAAACTTTATTCTGAAATTCCAGTTCGTCCCCATCAAGGTTTTCTGATAATTTACCACCTTCAGACTCAATCATTAGTGTTTCTTTAGGTAAGTTTATACCATTTTTAGATGTCTCCAATCCACTACAATCAGACATTGCCATCTCCTGTAATACTTGAAATCTGTTCAACGTTGAGACATCCTGTCGAACATCTCTTGTGCACGATTGCCTAGGCATGAATATTTGCTTAACTGGTAGTTGTTCTGGCCTAGCTCGCAGCTGAGGTTGGCCAGGGTTTCTCAAATTCCTTTTACATTCGGCATCATGATGACCAAGTTTGTGACATACACCACAAAGTTGTGGAACTCTATAATAATTGACCATCTGCCAGAAACCTGCTCCATCCAGATCAATCCATATCCTTTCTTTACGCAGAGCAAAAAGATCCAATTCTACACAAGCCAAAGCTTCAGCAGTGTCAGTCATCGCCAAAGTTTTATCCTGAATTCTCAGCATGGTCCCGAAGTTGCCAGCAATCGACTTCATAGAATCTTCATGGTAGAGATTGACAGGAAGCGATGGGAAACCCAGCCAAACCGGAGCGGAAGCAGGGTCGACAGCATAGTCAAAATCTGGAGTCCATCTAAAAAATCTAAACAAATACCCCTTGATATAGAGATTCTTCTGCATCAAAAGCTTTAGAAAATCTTCTTCACATCCCAAACGAATGAGAATATGCCTCTGATTTAACCTGCTGATAATGAAGTCCATGGACAGAGTCAATCTCTGCGCCAGGCAGGATTTGATCTCTGGAAAAGCCGATCTACCATACGAGCATTTCGCTATGATAGCAAATGAAAGATCCTTCAAGGAAGCTTGGATGTCAGCTTTGGTGAAGTAAAATGCTAGTTCCCCCTTATCCGTGAATCCTGAATCCTTCACCGGAATCGTACACTTGTCTCTATGGTGATTCTGCAATAGGGTTTGCACATAAGTCTTCCTTACTATTGGATTCGCCACCAAGGAACAGTCTCCAGTAGCACCCCTTCCGATGCCGGAGGCGGGGGGGGGGGGGGGGGGGCGCCCCCCTCGCCAATCATACCGGCGCGATCAAGCAGCTCACCGGAGCTGCCCTACCTCGCCGGAGCCGCCCCTAATTTGCCTAGATCTAGCTACAAAAAAAGGAAACCCTTGCATGGGGGCTTCATTTGGTGAATGGCGCCCTGTAAAGGGGCGCCCATTCCCTTTGTGTTGGAAAAAGGAAACCCCACTACGTACCACCCATGTGTTGGCCATTAAGTGTGTTTGGATTTGTATATTTATATAATAGTCCTCATAAGGTATGGTTCTTTTTATAAGGCCTTAATGTAGGATTGTTTATCTAAGAAGTTCAACTTCTCTATTGTTTTATCGGGGGTGCTACACCCTCCCACAGTTAAAAGAATTTGGTCCCCAAATTCAACTGCATATATGGAGATAGGATGGGTGCAGAGAACTTACAGACTAGAATAGCTCCGAAAATCTCCTTCGCATTGACTCTTCAGTTTCCCATGTAGCTTCTTGTTCTATGCATCAGTTCCATTGGATTTTCACCATAGGGATCGTCTTGTTCCTTAGAACTCAGACTTCTCGGTCGACGATCTTCATTGGCTTTTGCTCGTAGGTAAGGTCCTTCTGTATCACTAAGTCATTGTGGTTAATGACATGGAAATGATCGTGCACGTATTTCTTCAGCATAGAAATATGGAATACGTTGTGCACTTCCGATAGTTATGGAGGCAAGGCAATACGGTAAGCCACCTCGCCTACTCTTTCTAGCACTTCAAATGGACCAATAAACCTTGGTTTAAGTTTGCCCTTAACACCGAATCTTCTAATACCTCGGCCGAGAGAGACTTTGGGAAAAACATAGTCTCCAGCTTGAAATTTCAGATCTCTTCTTCTATTGTCAGCATATGACTTCTGCCTGGATTGTGCTATCTTGAGTCTTCCTCGAATAAGGCATATCTTCTCGGTTGAATCTCTTACCATATCTGGGCCTAGAATTTGTTTTTCACCGACTTCATCCCAGCATATTGAAGATCGACAACTCCTACCATAAAGTGCCTCGAAAGGTGCCATTTGTATACCGGCTTGACAGCTATTATTATATGCAAACTCGGCTAGGGGTAAGTGGTCATGCCAACTACCGCCGAAGTCCATAATACATGCCCTCAACAGGTCTTCAACAACTTGGTTTGTCCTTTCTATTTGTCCATCTGTCTGGGGAGAAAAGCAGTGTTGAAGTTGAGTTTTATCCCCAGAGAGTGTTGTAGACTCTTCCAGAAATGAGAGATAAAGCGTGGATCTCGGTCGGATATAATTGACACAGGGACTCCATGCAATCTAACCATCTCCTTAATATATAGGGCAGCAAGTACATCAACCGACCATTGGCTTTTGATGGGTAAGAAATGGGCCGATTTAGTGAGACAGTCGATGATTACCCAAATTCCATCATGTTCCCCCCTAGACTTGGGCAAGCCCATGATAAAGTCCATGCCGATGTCTTCCCACTTGCACTTGGGAATATCTAGCGGATGCAATTTTCCAGCGAGTTTCTGATGTTCCGCCTTCACTTGTTGGCATGTCAGGCAACGAGACACGAAGTCCGCTACCTCCCTTTTCATATTAGGCCACCAGAAAGTTTGTTTCAAGTCTTGGTACATCTTAGTGGCTCCAGGGTGGATCGTGTACCTTGATCGGTGAGCTTCTTCAAGAACCTTCTTTTTCAACTCAAGACAGTCGGGTACATATGTCCGTTCATGGAATAGCAATCTACCATTGGGTGCCAGCTTGAAATCGGGTCTCTCGTCTAGCTTGTCCTTTATTTCCATCAGTGCAGGATCTTCTTCTTGCAGCTTCTTAATTTCAGGTAGCAAATCTGGGTGTAGACTCATATGGGATAGAATAATACACCCGTTCTTCTCATCTATGCCTATATTGAGCTCTGAGAATTTCTCCAGCAACTTCCATTCTTGTATCATACAGTTGGCCAATATTGCTCTCGACTTTCGACTGAGGGCATCAGCTACGGAATTACCCTTACTAGGATGATATTTTATAGTGAAGTCAAAATCCTTGAGATATTCGAGCCATTGCCTTTGTCGCATGTTCAACTCCTTTTGAAGGAATAAATATTTGAGGCTTTTATGGTCGGAGTATACAGTAAACTGTTCTCCGTTGAGATAGTGCCTCCAGATCTTTAAGGCAAATACCACTGCGGCTAGCTCTAAGTCATGCACCGGGTAGTTCTCTTCGTGCTTCTTTAATTGCCGGGAAGAATATGCAATGACTCTTCCATTTTGCATCAATACACACCCGAGGCCAATACCAGAAGCATCGGTATATACCTTGCACTTCTCTCCTTCAATTGGCAATGATAAGACTGGAGCAGTGGTCAAGAGATCCTTCAAAGCTTGGAAACTCTTCTCACAGTCTTCATTCAACTCATAAGGCACTTCCTTGTGAGTCAATCTGGTAAGAGGAACAACAATCTTTGAGAAGTCCTTGATGAAACGCCGGTAGTAACTAGCTAGACCCAATAAACTTCGAATCTCCGTTGCATTTGTTGGTTGTTCCTAATTCTTTACAGTCTCAACCTTTGCAGGGTCGATAGAAATTCCGTTCTTCGAGACTACATGGCCCAAGAAAGATACTTCCTTGAGCCAGAACTTGCGCTTGCTGAATTTGGCATATAATTTATTTCCCCTTAATATTTGCAATGCCTTCTTCAGATGTTCTTCATGATCTTCTTCGGTCTTTGAATAGATCAGAATATCATCAATAAAGACCACAATAAATTGGTCTAAGTAGGGCCTTAATATGCTTTTCATTAATTGCATAAAGGCTGCGGGGGCATTCGTTAGTCTGAAAGGCATAACAATAAATTCATAATACCCATACCTGCTTTGGAATGCAGTTTTATGAATGTCTTCTTCTTTGATCTTCAGTTGGTGGTAACCAGAATGAAGATCAATCTTGGAGAAATATTTAGCTCCAGATAATTGATCGAACAGCTCATCGATTCTCGGCAGAGGGTACTTGTTCTTGATTGTAAGGTGATTAGCTGTCAATAATCAATGCATAGTCTCATCGATCCATCCTTCTTTTTGACGAATAGCACGGGTGCTCCCCATAGGGAAGTACTTGGCTTGATGAAACCCTTTTTAAATAACTCCATCAGTTGCTCTTTTAGCTCTTTCAGCTCAGCAGGGGACATTCTGTATGGTGCCTTGGAAATAGGACCAGCACCAGGGACAAGGTCGATTGTAAACGGCACTACCCTTTCCGGGGGTAAGCCAGGCAATTCTTCTGGAAAAACATCGGCAAAATCCCGAATTACACGGATGTCTTCAAGTTTAATCTCCTCGACTTCCGTGGCAGTCAGGAATGCTATGAAAGCCATAAAACCTTTACTTACAAGTTTGCAAGCTCGGAGAGCTGATATAAGAGGTGATCTATTTTGAGGGCTAGTGTAAACCAGCTTTGGGAAATCCACGAAAGTTACCTTGCCATGTCAGCAATCTACAGTTGCTTGGTATGTGGATAACCAGTCAGCACCTAGTATGACATCATACCCCTTCATATCTAGGCATATCAGGTCGGCTGGTAGATTGTTTCCTTTAACCATAACTTCACAGTTTGGGTAATGACATGTGATATCGGACTCATTCCCAAGAGGTGTAGATATGACCAAATCTAACAATTCAGGTTTCTTAGAAAATGAAGCAGCAAATTTCTTGGAAACAAATGAATGAGTTGCTCCGGTATCAAATAAAACTTGAGCATTCTTAGAACAAATAGTTAGTGTACCTTCCACGATTCCACCTTCTGTTAGTTTTGTCTCTTGAAGAGCTTGCAGACGGCCTTGCTTCTTCACCGGACGCTTCTCATCTTTATTGGCTTGCTCATTCATCAATGGGCAATCAGGAATTCGATGATCTCAGCTTCCAGATCGGAGATAGGCTCCTAGTTAAATCCAGCATTCCTTGGCTTTATGACCAGCCTTGTCATAGTATTTACAAACTTCCTTAGAAGGTGTAGTGGTGGAGAATGGCTTGTCATTCTTCTGAAACCTCTTTCCCTTGGAGGACTCCCCTCCATTGAAGAACCGCTTTTTGTTGAATGATGATTTGAAATTTCCCGGGCCTCTGACAGGTTCCTTCTTGTCCTTTCCTCGAATCCTTTCAGATAATTCGGTGGCATCTTCTAGCAATTAGGAATGCCGAACCATCTCCGAATAGACTTGGATGTCCATCGGTGCAAGTTGTGCAATATAGTGGGGCCGAAGCCCGTTAAGGAACCTTCTAGCCTTCATCTTTTCCGTACACACCAAGTGGGGTGCATACTTGGACAATCTAGAGAACTGGGCCTCATACTCGGCCACTTTCAGGGTCCGTTGTTTCAGTGCTGCAAATTCCGCTGCCTTCTTCTCCTAAATACGGTCGGAGAAGTACTTGTTGTTGAAATGTTCAACAAAGTCATCCCATGTGACATGGTCATCAGGCAATGTTGCTTCTATGGATTCCCACCAGCCTCGAGCGTCCCGCTCCAGTTGGAATATAGCCAGTAGGACCCTTTCCTCATCCCTGCATTGCATTACATGGAAAATTCTGTCAATCTCCTTTAACCAGTTTTCAGCATGTTCGGGGTCAAACGAACCAGCGAATCTTGGTGGGTTCATGTTGCGAAAACCTCTGTGGAGATCACCAGCTCCACAGTTAGCTCTGCCTTGCGCCACTTGCTATAGCGCCTGCGTAAGACCTTGCACGGTGCGCTGCATCTCACGCCATTGTGCTCTTTCAGCGGCCATGATCCTACAAGAGAATTTAAGTGTGCTAAGTATCATGTTTAATTTATAAGGTCAAATTTCATTATAGGGCTTAATAGGACTTAACCCTTGGCTCTACCCATCTCATCGGGTAAAAGGTGTAAACCTATCCTTGGACTTGTGTTTTTCCTAGATTTCAATCTTCTAATTTTCCTAACCTCCTATTTCCTAGGGAATTGAAATCCTAGGCTCTGATACCACGAAGGCTGTCACGCCCCGAGCACGGAAGATACTCGAGGTCGTGGCCAGCTTATATAGAACCATTCAATCAGAGCAGTATACATATTTTTTTGACAAAGGACAGAGTGCGCAAATTATGTAAATCATAACTAAGATTAAATTCCCAAAATACTACCAATGTGCAAGATGACAATTATCCAATTAACCAAATGGTAATAATTCTAATATATGACATTCCTTATTCAAATCCAAATACTAGGCTATAAGACTTAACACGCTTCAATCTACTAGACTGATATAACTGGAAGTACAAAAGGGGGCTCAAGAAAATCAAAAGACGCGACTAGCTGACAGTAGATGATTGGTGACTCTAGCACTCTTCACTCGGTCTCATTCCCATTCATGTGGATGTTGCTATCCGAATTACCTGAAAAATGTTAGAATGCAACTGGATGAGCGAATCGCTCAGTAGGAATTACATCTCAAGTTCAAGCAATCTTTAAGTGGTTTACATGTTACATGTTACATGCCAGTATAGCTAAGCATGTTGTACAAGTACGAAAATCAGGTATATCTATGCATGATGAACAAGTAAGAGATCAACAACTATATAGAGAGAGTATCGCATGATTTCAAGTATTTGACAAGCAGGATATCAAGAGCTTTCTAGATGTTGATGCCACTTTCTGGGCAAGCAAGAACTCATGTACAAGCAAGTAAGAGTCATGTTCAAGCAAGTAAAAATTCATGCTCAAGCAAGTAATATCAAGTACGTGTCAATAGAATTGGCTATTTCAATCAAGCAAGTACCTTTCCCTTTTTCGGGCCACGCAAGTCAAGTATTGCCCATTCAGGGCCACGCAAGTCAAGTCAAGCAAGTAGAGAGAGTCATTGTGGAATGTCTCAAGTCAAGCAAGTCAAACAAGTATTTCGGTGCAATGCTTAAACACCGTGGTCAACAAGCTCCCATGGGCACAAGTACTTTCGGACGCTCCTCCCAAGACCAGATCGGGCCTTATATGCACAGCATTTTCATGTATTTCTTTTGACATCCACTCTCATTTATAGCCAATATGAAATTTCAAGGGTTGACCATTGTAAGAACATAAGGTAGATTCCATGAATGGAGTTCAAAGGCATATATCATGTAGGAGATGAACTAGGGTTATGTCGGTATAAACCATGAGACAAATCAGGAATCAGAACGAAATTGGCAGCTAACAGGCTGCCTCACTGAATTGGGGCCTGGGGGGTTAGCCCGGCTTTCAGGCTTTCAGGAAATGGCGCCTGGGGGTCAGGCAGTCTCTCAGGGAATTGGCACTTGGGGGTCATGCTATCTTTTATGAAATTGGCGCCTGGGGGTTGCCCAGTCTTTCAGAAATTATATATATATATATAGATGGGAAATGGGGCCCCTGCAGAGAGTCATCGTTTAAATGACGACTCTCTGGAGGGTCACTATTCAATCAATTGGTGCCCCAAGGGCTGCCTTCTTTCAATAAATGGCACCCTAAGGGCTGCCATGTCTCAAGTAATGGGCGCCTGCTTAAAGGGGCGCCCATTCAAGTTTCAGCATTTTTCTTTTATTTTCTTTTGATGCAAGGAAATGGCGCCCCTCTGTAGTGTCACCATTTAAATGGCGACCCTGCAGGGGGTCTTCAATTATTTAAATGGCGCCCTAGACAGGGGTGCCCATTCTTCAGGCTCACATATGCACCGGGCAGGTACGTTTTGAGACACAAGTCACTATTCATGAATTCTAAAGTTCTCGGAATCAAGAAATAAGGATATGGACATGTAGAGAAAAATATCAGGATCACATAAACATATTCATGCAAGAATTTTATGGTTTAGTTCAATAGATATAGATTTTTGAATGCGTTGATTTGTAATTGCTGGAAATGAATTGACGCCAATGTATAGTGTCTTCAATTAAATGGTGCCCTGGACAGGGGCGCCCCTTCAAGAAATGGCGCCCTGGTTAGGGGCACCCTTTACCTGAGGGCTGGACTTTCTGAGTTTTTAAAACATGTGTGTATCTATTGTAAAATAGGCTATATACTAGGGTTAAACATGATATTTAAGGCTGTAAAAACTAGTGTAATGAGATATATTCGAATCCCGTAAAATCAGTATAACAAACTATGTAACAGACTATGTAAAAACTGGTGTAACAGGCTATAGTTGTTCTACTTAAAACCCGTGTAACATGCTGTAGAGTATGGTCTACTTAAAACTCGTGTAACATGCTATAGAGTATGGAACAGGCTGTATGGCATGATACATGGATTAAACTAGCATGTTATGTTACCCTATTTTAGTTATGGGTTGGGCTAGATCTTGAGAACACCTACCTTTTTGGAGTGCTATACGAGGTATAATAGTAGAGAAAGAATAAGAAATCCAAGCCACGTCAAGCCCTCCACGCTCAGCAAAACTCCAAATAAGCTTCTGCAGCAGGACGTGCAGCATGTAGGACGGGGATACGTCTCCAGCACATGAAGAGAAACATTAGATTTCTCTTCTGTAGGTGGAGATAAGGAAGTGGTAGGATAACCTTCTCATTAGTGGCAGGATGATGGTAAGGGTCATCTACGTTTGCTGGAGAGGATTGTTTATAGGGAAATAGTAAGGGTCCATTGGAAACCAGATCCGAAAACCCTGCTGTGAATGTTCCCTCATGGGTCCATTGCCAGCAAACGTCGGTTGTTATTGTTTCAACCCCCTCTAGAAGCATTGGAAATGGCACCCTGGTATAGGGGCGCTCATTAATTAGGTGACCCTGTTCATGTAAATGACGCTTTTGCATGAGGGTGTCCATTCTTCATGGCTTTAGACAAAAACTGCCTCATTCACATGTTGGTCTTTATGGTGTATATATATATATTAATATATATAGTGGGATGGTGGCCCAAGGGAAATGGAACCCTTGCATGGGGGTTTCATTTGGTGAATAGCGCCTTGTAAAGGGGCGCCCATTCCCTTTGTGTTGGAAAAAGGAAACCCCACTACGTACTACCCATGTGTTGGCCATTAAGTGTGTTGGGATTTGTATATTTATATAATAGTCCTCATAAGGTATGGTTCTTTTTATAAGGCCTTCATGTAGGATTGTTTATCTAAGAAGTTCAACTTCTCTATTGTTTTATCGGGGGTGCTACAAGGCTTCACAAAGTGGAAGCCTCAGGTAAAGAAAGGTTTCAGGCCAAAACCTGAAAATGATAACAAGTTTGACAAACTCGTCTGTTACTCTTGCAGGAAACTCGGACACATCAAGTCTGAGTGTCCAGAGGGAGCCAAGAGAACAATGCCCAAGTGGAAGGGCAAGAAGAAGCAGGCCATGGTTTGTACCTGAGTGACGAGGAAGAAAATGAAGATAGCTCCTATGAAGAGGAGAAAGATGATCTCTGCCTAATGGCCAATGGGGAAAAGAACAGTGAGGTAAGCTCTCGTTTTGAACATTTTTCTATTGAGGATTGGGAAGAGGTTTACTTCAAATTAATGGATAAATATGAAGTGTACAGAAAAGAAAACAAAGCCCTAAAAAAGAAAATCGACTCCATTGTGCATGATCAAATCCCTAATGACAAAATCACTTCCCTAGAAACTGGAATTGAGGATCTGAGAAAATTGAACGAAAACCTAGAAGAAGGAAGGAAAGAAATGACGGATTTGGAAGATGAAAATGAAAGCTTAAGAGATGAAATTGATGAGCTAAAGATAAAGATGCAGAGCTATGTAAAAGACAACAACCTATGCAATGAAAAGGCTGATGCAGTCACTCAAGTAAACCTTCAACTTCTGAAAGAAAATGAAAAGCTTCTGAAAGACTTAACTAAAAAATAGAATTCCTTAGATAAATTTGTTGATGGGAGTGAAAACTTGAATGCTCTGCTTGGGACAAAAATGAACTTCAACAGGGAAGGGCTAGGATATAATCCCACAAAGAAAAATTCAATTGGTATGAAAACCACAATCTTTGTCTCATCCTCTGAAGCATCAACTTCTAAAATAACTCCTAGCCTAAACCAAGAAAATGCTAGAAATAAAGGAAAAGAGAAAGTGGGAGAGCCCATGAAGAACAACCCTGTAAAACCCAAAAGGCTCACCAGCAGCAACACCAAGTAGGCTGACACCTACCTAAGTCCAAGTCTGCACATTCCAAGGGTAAAAAGAACTTCAACAATAGGACAGGTCAAGACTACCCTAAGGACAGGTCGACACCTTCATGGTCAACCACCCGTCAGTTCCCCAGGTTCTCACCAGCAGGTCGACACTCTATTTACAGGGACCCGACACCTCTCTCAAAGAGAGACCGTTATAGATGGGTAGAACAAGAGACAGGTCGACACTTTCAGAATAGGAGGTCGACACATCCCTCATCCAGAGACCAGTGTAGATGGTTAGAACAGGGGAGAGGTCGACACTTTGCCTCCTACAGGTCGACACCTTTGTGGGTCTGGGGTAGTCATGAACTCTATGGTCATAGGTCTACCCAACCTCAACACCCTAGGTACTATGACACCTCCTATACCTCCAGACCAACCAATTGGAATAGATGGTCCAACAAATAATCCTCCTCTATCATTCCAAAAACCCATAAAGCCCAAGAAGCTAAAAGAGAGAGATGGAATGTTAAAGAAGAAGAGAAAAACTAGAACTTCCAGCAAAGCAAGAAAACAATAATGTTAAGAAAGTCTGGATTTCAAAGTCTGTGTTATCTTGATTTACAGATATGAAGAAATTATTGGGACCCAATTGTCCTTGGGTTCCAAACATTGTCACTTAATTCCTTGTGCAGGAGTGTCTTGCAGCCGTGCACAATCGCTGGTATCTTGACAGTGGCTGCTCAAGACACATGACTGGAGATAGAACCAAATTCTGTCTCATAGTAGAAAAAGAAGCTGGACATGTCACGTTTGGAGGGAACAACAAAGGAAAGATCATCGGTACAGGTAAAGTTGGTAAGAATCCCTCCAACTCAATTGATAATGTATTGCTTGTTGATGGTCTGGAGTATAATTTGCTGAGCATAAGTCAGCTATGTGATAAAGGTCATACTGTAGTCTTTGACTCTAATGAATGCAGGATCTTGCACCCTAATTCAAAAGAAACCAAGTTTTCTGGTAAAAGAGTCAACAATGTGTGATGCGGGACGGGACGCGACTCGATGCCAATTTGAATACAAACCTGAGACTCTAGGTAAACTAGCGACTCGTCCCTGGCAAGGGAAGCGTACGGATGTGCGCGGTTGAGAAACCGGCAATGAGCTAGGGTGGTCAACTCTCTTTCATGCCCAGATCGGGTCATAGGGTGGGTTTCGCTCTCTCTCGCAGTAGTGATTAAAATTATTTAACGAGCTAGATTAACCTATCACATGCAAGCAGCGGCATATAGAAATATACGAAGTAAGCAAAATGCCGAGTGAGAGAGCGAAAATGATACCTCCACGCTACCGGGCGTGGGGAAGGCGACCCCGGCCAAGACTCGTATTCCTGGTACAATGGTAAAACTTAATTACAGCAAGGATTTTATTGCCCACTCCATGCAGGGAGGTAAAGGGCGACAACAATAACCTGAGAATAGTGAACTTGGGTTGACGGGCAGCAATGTGGACCACTCCGTCGGTACTGTCCGGATGGTGCGGGCTGACGGTTATGGGGACCACGTTCTGCTCGGATGACCGACTGGGGTGGGATTGGTCCCGTTGCGAGGGGGACTCCTGGAGGATCGCTCCCTAGAAGGCGGTCGGGCTGGAACGCCTTGTGGAAGGCGGGGCGGCTCAGCTCGTCGGGTGTTGCAGGATATTGTCCCGAGCCTGTGTTGCAGTTTCAGAACCGCACGACCTGGCGGTAAAAAATGTTACGGTCAGCTCCGACGTCAGATTGATGCGAAACTGGTGCCGTTGCGGAGCTCTTTTAGAGATCTACGAACATAGCTATTACAGGAATTTTTATTGCACTGGGGTTTTCGTGGGTTATTTATGAACATGCTGACTCTTGAGCTTAGATCTGACTGGGTAGACCCAGATTTGTTTGATGATGCACATTGACCGAGGCATAAACAATAGGTCTAGGTCTTGAAATTTTTATGGATGATAGATGGGGAAGTAAGGAACATGGGAATAATTTTTATGTATTTTTCTGAGGTGGTTTGATAGGGGAAATAGATTTTATGGCTAGTGGTGGTCAGATCTGGACTGGAGGAGACAGAATAGATTTCAGATTTGGCAGTTGATTTTTGGATAGGCAAACAAACTCATAAAATCATGAAAAAAATTGTGGAAGAAAGCTTTGGTGGACAGAAATCCCAATCCAAATTTCAGAGTGATCTGAAATCGAAAAGGGGGTCAAAAAGGCAAATAAGTGGGCTGCTGGAACACAGATCTTCACAGGGACAGATTGTGTAGATAGTGGAAATTTAAATGGAACGGGGGGCAAACAAAGGGGGAATGACTTGACAATTTTTGTGAAGGATGGGAACAACGTGGGGAACTCACCCTCCAATTTTGAGCTCGATCAAATCTCCTGATTGGGAGATAAAAATCGGGCTTCAGCTTGCTGTCCAGAGGTGGACAGAACTCCGACGATGAGGCGATGGTGGTGTGACGGTGGCTCGATGGCGGCGACGGCAGCGGTGCTGAGCTTCTCACTCAAGAAGGGACCAGATGGGGAGGCTTCTCACCTCAGAAGAAGAGCTTTCTCAGCTGCAAGGGGGGAAGAGAGGAGAGAGAGGGGGGCACCCTTGGGCCTTCTTGGACAAATTCTGATTTTCTTATGCATTAATCTATCAAAATATGGAAAATACATGGGTTTTAGATGAACTGTAAATGACCTAAACTAACCTCAAATCTAGGGTTAGGGAGAGGTAATTAGGGGAGAGAAGAATTTTCTCCCATGTGGTCAAATAACAAAAATAATAAACAACTTAAAGGGGGGCATTATTTAATCCCACATGGGGACAAAGGATGGGGCGCCCCCCTCTTGGAGTCAACAAGGGGGGCTTGGTCAAGAGTCTAGGTGGCCCAATGGGAGAGAGGGTGGGGGTCCCGCTGGGCCTACGCGACCTTTTTGCAAAGAAACCCATTGACTTAGCCCAAGTAACCCATTGGCTTATACTTGCCATACATTTGCAACCCAATTAACCC
This sequence comes from Amorphophallus konjac, assembly GCA_022559845.1. Classification (NCBI taxonomy): domain Eukaryota; kingdom Viridiplantae; phylum Streptophyta; class Magnoliopsida; order Alismatales; family Araceae; genus Amorphophallus; species Amorphophallus konjac. The sequence continues at coordinate 190,603,599 of CM040121.1, read as the reverse complement.
AAGGATATAAATGCAAACAAAAGGATACAAATGCAAAAATGTTAGTGCCCGGTGTTGATTCCCATCAATTCTCCCCGAGTGGGAAGAACTCGATCCCGTCGAGTAAGGGATGTGGCTGCTCGTGTGGCTCCTGCGGATCTGTCACCGTACCAGGTAGCGCGGAGTACACTCCACTCCAAGTAATCATCACCTGCTCATCCCATATATATTCAATATGCACATGCTGTTATGGGAATGAGGCTAGTGGTGGACACTCCGGGGTAGGGTCACTCTCAAAGGAAGGAGACGACTCAATGACTCACTAGGAATCACCGCGGAGTCCCTATATGTGACTAGATCCGAGACATTGAAGTAGAGCCGATCCCAAATTCCGTCAAGTCTACAATGTACGCAGTAGACCCGACTTGCCTCACACTCGAAAGGGACTGGCATCATGAGCTTGCATTAGACCGGCTCACCTTGACATATGCAGACTCACTATGCACTCGACAAATGTATGTATAGACTCTTGACAAACTGGACAAATAAAGAAAAACACGGACTCACATAAGACCCTAAACAAACCTATTGTTAGACCGACCCATACATATGCAATGGTGGACCAGGACATTCGAATGTGTGCCATGCATACACACGACGTAACCTAATATTGGTGGAATGGAATCCTAGACATCCTAACATGCACCATTCATACACTGACGGCCCTTTGGATTTGGAAGGTTTGGGTGGGCTAGGAGAGCCGAATTCACCTTCTTCATCACCCCTATTTGCATGTATCTCTTGCCAATGAATGGACCCCTGGAGGAGTGTAGGTGGACTGGCCCGAGTGGGAGGGGTGTGATAGGGGACTTCCCTGATAAGGTGAAATGGATAAGGTGGGTCATAAGGTTCACTAGGGAAGGGATCGAAGGGATCAAAGAAAGTATGACCCCTCGAACTGGGTTCCCACATGTCACGGTCCCATGTCTGAAGTTCTTGAAGGTGTAGATGTAAGGTTTCGCACAACACCATCAGGCAACGCAACGGATAACAAAAATTTATTTTGCCCGATCCCGGTGCTATAGAATCCTAGATCTGTGCTCTAATCGGTGTTTCGATGTCCCAACCCCCTAATTACGGGTTACGTATTTATACCTTGTGCGGAACGACGTTGTCTGCAAAGCCCGATGCAGAATACCGAACCGCACAGATGTACGGCCTCTAGAGCAGATCCACACGGACCCTTGCGCAGCGACGGCACCCCCCCGGCATGACCTTCCCCGACTCTATCACCTTCTGGAGAGAGAGAGAGCAAAAGGGAGGAAGTGGGGAGGAGCTAATCCTCCTCTCTTAAGCTTAGTGCTTGATTAGCCAAAGAGAGCTTCGAATGAGCTCACGTAGGTGCTATATATATAGAGTTTGGTCCTTTTTGAAAAGGGCTCTAAAAGATCGAAACTGTATATATATCCTATCTTATATTATACATATGTATTAAGCCCCATTTACACTCCTTTCCAAAAGGAACCATAAAGGAAATAATACATACATTTGTATAATAATAATCCGTCACCCAAGAATCCATTGTGTGTGATCCTTTAGGCCCATAGTCACTCTAGTTTATAGCCCATTAACTTCTAATTCCTAATTAGAAGTAAATTAAACGTATTCTTCACTTCTACTAGAGCCAAATAATAGTTTAATTTATTCCGAACCTTCGATCACGTTGGGTCAAGCAAATCCGCGTGATCCTAGAGGACGCCGGGTTTAAACCAGCATGTCTGGTACCTGTCAGTCCACAGTTACCACATCGATATAATCCCTCGCTCCTTCTATGAGTCTGGTACGATCGAGGGTATGGTTTCTGTCAAACCCCATGATCGTGCCATTTGACTATGACCTCCTTAAAGTGTATGACGTTCGTTCTAAACGAACTCACACGACCCTGGCCAGGGATTTAATGGAGCGTCAATGTCATGACCCATTAACTGTCTGATATATACCCGACAGTGAGCGATCCCCTCTTGACCATTGATGATCTTCACACGTATCCTGGAGTGGGTAATGACTCGGCAACTCATGACTTATGGTTAAAGTCACTTAGCTAAGTAATTAAATCATTCCAGTCCTCGTGTAAGATCCGATCAATGTCTCAGGTCAAAGGACCAATGATGCTACTGAGACAGTTGGATCTTCAGTTGACATTAGGTATAATCAACCATCTGAAGATCCAATAGCAGATCAGTTCAGTGTACATCCTCCAAGGACATACACCTACACATATGTGTTGGTGCCCCGCACCAATGACCATGAGACTGGTCACTAACACATCATGTGTACTGGTTTAATAGGTAATCAAAGTCCCCGAGTGATTACCCTCCAACCAGGAACAGTTTAAGGTATGTGTTCATGTAAAGTCAGTCTCATAATCGAGATCTCATCTCGAGTTGACTTTACAACCACATATCCTAGGGACAACGTAAAGTGACACAATCGCATATTTACGCTCAAATACCACTTTATTAATAATGAACAAGATCGTACATATATCGGGTCTACCCGACCCTAAATTGGCCTGTAGGACACCAATACTAACAATCTCCCACTTGAACTACAGCCAATTGCCCACAACTTTGAGGCCCATCTTATCCCGATGACGCTCAAATACAGTCTGTGTCAAAGACTTAGTCAGTGGATCTGCTATGTTGTCTTCTGACGGTACATGCTCTACCGCCACATCTCCACGATCAACAATCTCCCGAATAAGGTGGAAGCGCCTGAGAATATGCTTCGACCTTTGGTGAGATCTCGGTTCCTTCGCCTGGGCGATGGCCCCATTATTATCACAAAATAATAGGATGGGAGCTGATATCTCGGGAACTTCGCCAAGTTCCAAGATGAATTTTTTTATCCAGACGGCTTCCTTAGCAGCTTCAGCTGCAGTAATATATTCTGCCTCAGTCATCGAGTCTGCAGTCATATCTTGCTTGGAGCTTCTCCAACTGACTGCCCCTCCATTCAACATGAATACAAACCCATACATGGATTTACAGTCATCTGGATCTGACTGGAAACTAGAGTCTGTGTAAGCTCTAAGCTGTAGGTCCTCTCCTCCATAAAGCAGAAAAAGATCCTTAGCCCTTCGCAAGTACTTAAGGATGCCCTTTACTGCCTTCCAGTACTCTTCGCCTGGATTTACCTGATATCTACTGACAATGCTTAAAACATTGGCAACATCAGGCTGTGTACATAGCATTGCATACATGATTGACCCTATTGCCGAAGCATAGGGTACCTTATTCATGTGTGCCACTTCCTCAGAAGTTTTAGGACTCATCCCCTTAGATAGGCAAACTCCATGTCTCATTGGAATAAGACCTCTCTTGGAATTTTCCAACCTAAATCTTTTGAGGATAGTGTCTATGTACATGGATTGGGATAATCCTAGCATCCTTTTAGATCTATCTCGATAGATCCTTATGCCCAACACATAAGATGCTTCTCCCAAATCCTTCATGGAGAAGGTCTTGGATAACCAAGACTTAGTTGATGTTAACATCCCTACATCATTCCCAATGAGTAAGATGTCATCAACATAAAGGACCAAGAAGGTCACAGAGCTCCCACAGACCTTCTTGTAAACACAGGGTTCATCTTCATTCCGAATGAAGTTGAAAGATTTGACAGCCTCGTCAAATCTTAAGTTCCAGCTTCTAGATGCCTGCTTTAATCCATAAATGGACCTTTGAAGCTTGCATACCTTATTAGGATGTAGCTTGGAGGTGAATCCTTCAAGCTGTACCATGTACACCTCTTCTGACAGATTTTCATTAAGAAAAGCTGTCTTCATATCCATTTGCCAGATCTCATAATCCAGGTATGCAGCAATGGCAAGGAGAATTCTGATTGACTTAACCATGGCTACCGGCGAAAAAATCTCGTCATAGTCAATGCCTTGCCTTTGACGATATCCTTTCGCCACTAGTCTAGCCTTCTATGTGTCAATCTGTCCATCTGCACCGATTTTACTTTTGAAAATCTATTTGTAGCCGATAGGGACCTTCCCTTCGGGTACATCAACTAAGTTCCAAACTTTGTTGGTGTACATGGACTGGATCTCTGAATCCATCGCCTCTTGCCATTTCTCGGAGTCCGCACTACGGATTGCATCCTGGTACGATTGAGGATCATCATCCTCATCGATACATCCCTTAGAGGACCCTCTGAGACATGTCCAACATATCTCTCAGGTTCTCTCGGTAGTCTACCAGATCTCCGTAGTGTCAGTGTTTCACTCTGAATAGGATCAACCGATACAGTCTCATCTAATGAGCTTGTGTCTATGGGTTGTGGTTCTTGGACCTCGTCCAATTCTATCTGGCTCCCTCTATTTTTCTGGAGTAGATATTCTCTTTCCAGAAATACAGCTCTCTTAGCCACTAAGACCCTTTGCTCAGAAGGGTGATAGGAATAATATCCAAACGTCTCCTTTGGATATCCCACAAACCTACACTTATCGGTTCTCGACTCAAGCTTATCACTGTCGTTCTTCTTTACATGAGCAGGACACCCCCCAAATTTTAATGTGATTAAAATTTGGTTTCCTGCCCTTCCATGTCTCATATGGTATAGAAGGAACTGATTTACTTGAGATCCTATTCAATAAATAAGCCGCAGTCTCTAATGCATAGCCCCAGAGAGACAAGGGTAGTCCTGACATAGACATCATGGATCGGACCATGTCTAACACGGTCCTGTTTCTCCTTTCGGATACACCATTGTGCTGTGGTGTATATGGTGGAGTCCACTGAGAAACTATTCCATGGTCTTTAAGATAAGAAGTGAATTCATGACTCAAGTATTCACCTCCTCGATCCGATCGAAGAGCCTTAATACTTTTGCCAGTCTGTTTCTCTACTTTATTCTTATATTCCTTAAACTTCTCAAAGGCTTGTGACTTATGTCTCATTAAATACACATAGCCATATCTAGAGAAGTCATCAATAAAAGAAATGAAATAGAGGTGAGCCCCTTTTGCCTCCATGGATATGGGTCCACACACATCCGAGTGTATGAGCTCGAGAAGGTCAACATCCCTCTCACCATGTCCACTAAAGAGAGCCTTGGTCATTTTCACCATGAGACATGACTCACATGTATCAAATGGCTTGTATTCGAACGAATTCAAATACCCATTTGAGTGTAAGTAAGAGACTCTTTTCTCACCTACATGACCAAGTCTGCAATGTCATAGATATGCAGAATTCACTTCATCAGCATTGAAAACTTGCATAACATTAGAACGTGTATCTAATACATAAAGGCCATTGACTAATGAACCATTGGCTATAACCAAACCATTATTCATTATAGAGCACCCAGTGCTATTAAAAGCCAATGTATATCCAATGTTATATAAACCAGAGATTGAAATAATATTTTTAATAATATTAGGAACATAATAACAGTCATTCAACTCCAGAATAACTCCTGAAGGCAAACTGAGGCGTGCAGTCCCGACAGCTTTGGCAGAAACAAAAGCTCCATTGCCCATCCTCAGTTCAATCTCCTTTTTGCCCAGCCGCCTTCTATTTGCCAGCACCTGCACAGAATTGCAGATATGAGATGCACATCTAGTATCCAATACCCATGATGTGGATTCCATATATGACAAATTAAGGTCTATGACAAAAATACCTTCATTTAGAATTGCCTTGCAATTCCTTTTCCAATGCCCCGTTTCCCCGCATCGAAAACACTTATCTTCTTTTTCATTCTTCTTGCCCTTCCCTTTGTCAACCTTGGCGAGTTGCTTACCCATGGCCTTCTTCTTTCCCTTCCCTTTATTACTTGTGGTGGATATTTGGGTGGCCTTCCTTTTCTTGTTGGCCCGGCCAACAATCATTACAGATGAAGATGGTTTATCTTTCTGCATGGTTCCTTCCGCACTCCTTAACATGTTGAGCAGCTCTGGGAGAGTTGCTTCAATCCTGTTCATGTTAAAGTTCATGATGAAGGAAGAAAAGGAATCGGGCAATGACTGGAGTATAAGATCAATACATAGTTCAAGATCCAACTTGAACCCCAATGCATTGAGTCTTTCAATCCACTCCATTATTTTCAGTACATGGGCCTGTACTGAAGAACCCTCAGACATCCGTGTCCTGAAAAGCCTTTTGGAGATATCATATCTCTCAATCCTACCCTGCTCCCCGAAGAGCTGGCGTAGATTGAGAAGTATGCTTCTACAATCAGTCTTTTCAAATTGCCTCTGCAGCTCGGGAGCCATAGAGGCCAACATGTAACATTGGGCAAGGGAGGAGTCTTCAGACCATTTGGCATAAGCCAGTAACTCGCCCTCGTCGGCATCAGGAGCTGGCTCAGAATGAACCGTGTCCAACACGTACGCTATCTTTTCGGCGGTAAGGACTATGCGTAGATTACGCAGCCAATCCGAGTAGTTCGGTCCAGTTAATTTGTTTGCATCCAAGATGCCGCGGAGGGGGTTGGACGACGACATTGTAATCTGGATAAGAAATAAAAGACAACTTAGCATGTGTTCAAATTCTAACTTAGATGTGATTTTCTATCTTAGTTAGTCCCACTATTTTTTGATCGAACTATATAGCCCTCAGTATATAGAACGGGAGATCAGCGAGATCAACCTATTGGGTCGGAATCCCAACGAGACTGATGTACGACCTTGTGGAAAGCACAACAAACCATACACCATCTCAAGGGCAGTCAACAGGCACTTGCATCTAATGCAATATCTGATATTCGGCCCCCAAGAAATCATCCCCTTGTGGAAAGCACAACAAAGGATATTCTCGGTTAGATCTAACCATCATTACTACATAACAATGAGTTCATGACCCGACCCTTGTGGAAAGCACAACAAGGCCGAGTTCAATTCCTCACCCTATTGAGGCCGAGCCTTGGAGTTTAATCCCGCCCCCAAACTCATGGACCTTGTGGAAAGCACAACAAATCCATGAAATGAAGACGTTTATTCACTCCATAATGATGGAGGGCCACGACGACTCCTAGAGCCACGCTTACCAGATCTAAAATTTAATCGCGGGGGAATTTAATTTTATCTTGATCTCACCCTAGGTGGTAATATAAATATATCCAATATATTTACCGTACCTAGTAGTTTGCACAAAATAAATGCATCCAATGCAAAATTAAAATGCAAGTGATCATGGACTTTAACCCTAATGTAACTAAGGCATCCGGCCCGCTTCCGAAGCAGCTGCATCGTCCTCGTCGGGTATGCTCCGTGCTTTCAAACTCCGACGTCGCAGTAATTATAACTTTTACACAGCACACAGGCCGAAAAAATGTAAATTACATATCAATAAAATTTCAGAAGCCCTTAGGGCGAGTACAACAATGGAGGAAGATAGAAGTACATTGGAATTTTAACAGAGAGAAAAAGGAGGTTCGCAGACCCCAATTAATTACATTAATCCAAGTCCATGATCACTTGCCAACCCATTCAAATAAAATCAATCAAGGGTTATTTTCTGAAAATAATCCTTACTTTTGAATTTAAAAATGGGATGTGCAAACAAAAACAGGCTAGCTTTGTTTAATTTTAAAAATCGAAGCAGGATTAACTAAAATTAAACACACAAGCAAGCCAATACAAGGTAAATAAAGTAAATCACGTAAAGAACCACCATTTTCCACCGGGCATGTAATTGAGATAATTAATTAAATTTAAATTTAAATTTAATTATCCAATAATCAAATTTAAATTCAAAATTTAAACATGTCAATAATTTAAATTTAAATTCAAACTAATTATCCAATAATTTTGTTTGAAAATAAATTTAAAATAATGCAATTATCCTCAATTTTTAATATTCTAAAATTCAAATTTTGAATTTAATAATTATCTAATAATTAAAATTCAAATATTTGAATTTTACAACATTTAACTTCAATGAAATTTGAAATTTGAATTTACTAATTATCTAATAATTAAAAGTTTAAAAATTAAATTTTATTGAAGTAACTTCAATTATTATCATTTTATCTCAGGGTAAATAGTAATTATCTCACCTCAGTAAATTCAAAAAGAGTTAAATAAAATTTGACATTTGACATTTACTATTGAGATAACACAATTAACTTACGAGATAAAATTCTATTTAATTTACTGTGCATTTACATATATATATATATATATATATATATATATATATATATATATATATATATCTAAGCACAATATAAATGAAAAAATAATTAAAATTCAATTTTTTTAAATAATAAAAAAAATTGGGCGCGGGCCCACCCCGCGCACCCGCAACTCGAGGTCCGCGTTGCAGGCGCCCGCCCCGCGGGTCAGCGCCCGGGGGCGCTAACCCGTGGGCGCCGCGTGCGCCTCCCACGCGCCGCACCCGGCGGGCGCACCGCGCCCAGGGCGCAATGAGCCCAAACCGGGCCACGCCAATTTTTTTTTTTTAAAAAATTGTCTCCAGCAATGCCCAGCATCCTGGAAGAACGGAGATGCCCAGCATCCCCTTCTATCAATAACAATTGAAGATTTTAATTGCCCCTAAAACATGGTTCTATACGACGCTAAAACACCGATTAGATCGCCAACCTGGCTCTGATACTACTGTAAGGTTTCGCAAAGCACCATCGGGCAACGCAGCAGATAATAAAAATTTATTTTGCTCGATCCTATGGAATCCTAGATCTGTGCTCTAATCGGTGTTTCGATGTCCCAACCCCCTAATTACGGGCTGCGTATTTATACCTTGCGCGGAACGACGTTGTCCGCAAAGCCCGATGCAGAATACCGAGCCGCACAGATGTACGGCCTCTAGAGCAGATCCACACGGACCGTTGCGCAGCGACGGCACCCCCCCGGCACGACCTTCCCCGACTCTATCACCTTCTGGAGAGAGAGAGAGCAAATGGGAGGAAGAGGGGAGGAGCTAATCCTCCTCTATTAAGCTTAGTGCTTGATTAGCCAAAGAGAGCTTAGAATGAGCTCACGTAGGTGCTATATATATAGAGTTTGGTCCTTTTTGAAAAGGGCTCCAAAAGACCGAAACTGTATATATATCCTATCTTATATTATACATATGTATTAAGCCCCATTTACACTCCTTTCCAAAAGGAACCAAAAAGAAAATAATACATACATTTGTATAACAATAATCCGTCACCCAAGAATCCATTGTGTGTGATCCTCTAGGCCCGTAGTCACTCTAGTTTAAGGCCCATTAACTTCTAATTCCCAATTAGAAGTAAATTAAACGTATTCTTCGCTTCTACTAGAGCCGAATAATAGTTTAATTTATTCCGAACCTTTGATCACGTTAGGTTAAGCAAATCCGCGTGATCCTAGAGGACGCCAGGTTTAAACCAGCCTGTCTGGTACCTGTCAGTCCACAGTTACCACATCGATATAATCCCTCGCTCCTTCTATGAGTCTGGTACGATCGAGGGTATGGTTTCTGTCAAACCCCATGATCGTGCTATTTGACTATGACCTCCTTAAAGTGTATGCCGTCCGTTCTAAACGAACTCACACGACCCTGGCCAGGGATTTAACGGAGCGTCAATGTCATGACCCATTAACTGTCTGATATATACCCGACAGTGAGCGATCCCCTTTTGACCATTGATGATCTTCACACGTATCCTGGAGTGGTTAATGACTCGGTAACTCATGACTTATGGTTAAAGTCACTTAGCTAAGTAATTAAATCATTCCAGTCCTCGTGTAAGATCCGATCAATGTCTCAGGTCAAAGGACCAATGATGCTACTGAGACAGTTGGATCTTCAGTTGACATTAGGTATAATCAACCATATGAAGATCCAATAGCGGATCAGTTCAGTGTACATCCTCCAAGGACATATACCTACACATTTATGTTGGTGCCCCGCACCAATGACCATGAGACTGGTCACTGACACATCATGTGTACTGGTTTAATAGGTAATCAAAGTCCCCGAGTGATTACCCTCCAACCAGGAACAGTTTAAGGTATGTGTTCATGTAAAGTCAGTCTCATAATCGAGATCCCATCTCGAGTTGACTTTACAACCACATATCCTAGGGACAACGTAAAGTGACACAATCGCATATTTACGCTCAAATACCACTTTATTAATAATGAACAAGATCGTACATATATCGGGTCTACCCGACCCTAAATTGGCCTGTAGGACACCAATACTAACAGTAGATGGTCACCTTCAGCAATTATGGTAAGAGGGACGGTGATTTTATGGAGTAGATATGGGTCCTCCCTCGGGACGGCAATACCGTAAGAGGGGACAAGTCAAGCTCATCAAGAACGGGGAAGAACAAAAGGACCTTGGTGGTGATTTGACCCAAGGTGTACACCGAGGTAACAGATGCCAAAGTCAAGAGCATGAAGCTATGACTATAGGGTTGGTCAGACCCTAAGGCCAACATACATGTCAACTCCCATTGACAATCGAAACTCCTTAGTAGATCCTTCACACTTTCTACAAAGCAAAAGGACTGAAAAGTGGCGTGATAGGAGTTAATGGGTGCTACTAGGAGTGCTGGGTCCATGGATGGGTAGCAAGGCGGTCTAGGGACCAAGCCTATCTTGAGCCAACTAAGTAGTAGCTCGACGATGAATAGCTTTCATGTTAGAAACACGGGTGGCTCCAAATGCGGTGGCTCCGAATAAAGATCAGAAGGTAAAGTAGGTGGCAAAGGAGCTCTAGGGGAAGGGTTCCCCGGCGGGGGTGGGTGTGGTCGTGGGGTAGGAGCGTCCTGCCTCGTGGGCTCATGTGGCCGACCGACCGGCTCGGCGCTCTGCTGATAGGTAGATGCTCTCCGTAGGGCAGCATTAAACATTGACTCGAAAGGCTCAACCTCTAGAGCGACCTGATAAGAATGCTCCAGAGTGGTCACGTCGTGGAAAAACAATTCAAACTGGTAGTGAAGCCGCAAACCTCTCCGGAACTGTAATGCGGTCGTGGTGCTATTCTCTCTAACTCCACTTCCCAACCGGTACTCATCAAAGTCCCTAATGTACTCAGACACAGACTTGTTGCCTTGGACAGGCCTGATCAGGGCTTTCTCTAGGGCGGAGACTCGTCTAACTAGACCGTGGAGAGATCGGTCGGTAGCGTCCACCCTATCCTCTATGGCATTAAGCCTAGCCTCAGCACCGCAAAAATATTTCCGCGTGTCTCGATCACGCTTGTCCATCCTATCCATGAGGGTGTGTATCGTTTTAATTGGGACTTGGGCATAGGGATTGGCCATAGTTGCAAATAAGTGGGCATGCAAGAGACTCTTTTTCTATTTTTTTTTCTTTTTTTATGCAAACTAATGCAAGGACCTAAACACTGTACATGGTGACAAGGGGTAAAATGCGGACTCGAATACAAACCTATACTCAACCAGTATCTGGTACGTGGCGAAGGTTTGATCCAAAGATCGCACTCACGCAAGTGTGTCACCTTCCCAATAGGCATAACCTATCGTTCCGAAGACACCTTTTTATATACCGGGTAAAGGGTGCAATATGAAACTTTGGACCGAGTATCCTAGACTCTAACCCGCTCTGATATCAATTTGATGCGGGACGGGACGTGACTCGATGCCAATTTGAATGCGAACCTGAGACTCTAGGCAAACTCGTGACTCGTCCCTGGTGAGGGAAGCGTGCGGATGTGCGCGGTTGAGAAATCGACAATGAGGTAGGGTGGTCAACTCTCTTTCGTGCCCGGATCAGGTCATAAGGTGGGTTTCGCTCTCTCTCGCAGTAGTGATTAAAATTATTTTACGAGCTAGATTAACCTATCACATGCAAGCAGCGGCATATAGAAATATACGAAGTAAGCAAAATGCCGAGTGAGAGAGCGAAAATGATACCTCCACGCTACCGGGCGTGGGGAAGGTGACCCCGGCCAAGACTCGTATTCCCGGTACAATGGTAAAACTTAATTACAGCAAGGATTTTATTGCCCACTCCATGCAGGGAGGTAAAGGGCGACAACAATAACCTGAGAATAGTGAACTTGGGTTGATGGGCAGTAATGTGGACCACTCTGTCGGTACTGTCCGGATGGTGCGGGCTGACGGTTATGGGGACCACGTTCTGCTCGGATGACCGATTGGGGCGGGATTGGTCCCGTTGCGAGGGGGACTCTTGGAGGATCACTCCCTAGAAGGCGGTCTGGCTGGAATGCCTTGTGGAAGGCGGGGTGGCTCAGCTCGTCGGGTGTTGCAGGTTGTTGTCCCGAGCCTATGTTGCAGTTTCAGAACCGCACGACCTGGCGGTAAAAATTGCTGCGGTCAACTCCGACGTTGGATTGACATGAAACTGGCGCCGTTCCGAAGCCCTTTCAGAGATCTACAAACATAGAATATTATAGAAATTTTTATAGCACTGGGTTTTTCGTGGGGTATTTATGAATAGGCTGACTCCTGAGCTCAGATCTGATTGGGCAGATTCAGATCTGCCTGATGATGCACGTTAATCGAGACATAAACAATGGATCTAGGGCTTAAAATTGTTATAGATGATAGATGGGAAAGTAAGGAACATGAGAATAAGTTTTGTGTATTTTTCTGAGGTGGTTTGACAGGGGAAATGAATTTTATGGCTGGTGGTGGTCGGATTTGGACTGCAGGAGACAGAACAGATTTCAGATTTGGCAGTGTATTTTTGGATAGGCAAACAAACTCATAAAATCATGAAAATGTTTGTGGAAGAAGGCTTTGGTGGACAGAAATCCCAGTCCAAATTTTAGAGCGATTTGAAATCAAAAAGGTGGTCAAAAGGCAAAGAAGTGGGCTGCAGGAACACAAATCTCCACAGTGACAGATTGTGTAGACAGTGGTAATTTACATGGAACGGGGGGCAAACAAAGGGGGAATGGCTTGAAAATTTTTGTGGAGGATGGGAACAACGTGGGAAACTCACCCTCCAATTTTGAGCTTGATCATATCTCCTGATTGGGAGATAAAAATCAGTCTTCAGCTTGTTATCCAGAGGTGGACAGAACTCCGACAACGAGGCGGTGGTGGTGCGACGATGGCTCGATGGCGGCGGCGACGGCGGTGCTGAGCTTCTCACTCAGGTGTTGATTTTATTTTTCTTATCTATCTTTTCCTTGGGGTTTTGAATGATGAAATGACAAGCAAGTAATCAAAGATCTGCTCTTAACCTATGAACATGTGATCATGAACCTAGGCAATCAAAGCTAGCTCTAGCATGGGCATGCTATCTCAATCAAAATATGCTAAAGAAAAGGGAAAACACACGCCGGGGCGTGGAGCAAGGAGTAAATAAAAACACACCGCAAGGGGTGGAGCAAACAAGAAAATAAAAGAGATATGTGATGAATAGAAAGCTAATGCCCAAGACTAAGGAAAGATGTGATCGCCACCAAAGTAAAAACAAGCAAAAGACCTGTAAATACCTTGGAAATAGGTGGATGAAGCACCCGCCCACGGGAGAGAAAATCAAAGAAAACCTGCAGGTCAGCTAGAAATAACGGCCAGAACCTTGTGCGTTACTTGAAAAGTAACGGCCACCCGATAGACCGCCAGAAGAAGATGACGCGCCTTCACCAGACCGTCAGATAACCTGCAGCAGCAAAGTGTAGATTCTTTTAACTCCAACTCTTCCAGCCGGCTAGAAGACTTGGGCCTCGTGCTGGTGAACCTGTAAACCTGCCAAAGATGTAGAAGACAAGAATAAAACAACCCAAATTAGCCCTTTCAATAATATAGCATCAATTCTTAAAGAGCTTAAGGATATCAAAAGGAGAGGGGATTACCGGGGAGTTTTTGGTTTTTTAACCCCTCTGGGCGTTTTTAAAAGATGGGGAAGATGTTTGGATGCTTAGAGAATTGTGAAAAACGCGAAGAAAGAGGAGGGACAATGCTTTGATTGAGGAAAAACCAGGGAAGAACTTAAGCATGCAATGATGAACTTGAAAGACTAAACCAAAGTACTCCCTTGATTATGAGATGGATGAACGTGGGAAGCAGTTCCTCTTGGATGAAGATGGCTCCTGAGTTCGGCAGCACTTCGTCGTGAATTTCGAAATCCCCCTCTCTCGGTCATGAAGTCAAGGGTTCTATTTATAGACCCTCAAACTCTCAGGTTGAGTAGAGGATAATCCAGCAAGATAAAGGGATAACTCTTAGCAAATCCTCGAAGATAATATCACCAAGAGTCCATAGAATCAAACATAAGGTCCTGAGGATTAGATTTGAAAGAGATATCGTCAATCCAAACTCTTATCTCAACCACGGAGTAGCAGAGAAAAGGCCTGAACTGTTAGGGCTCTCTGAAGGAAGTAACGGCCACACGACAGACCGCCACTTGGAAATAACGCACCAAGGAACATCCGTTACTATCAACCTTATCCCTAAAAGATAAGATCAACGGGAAGAAGACCCAACAAGTTGGACTCTTCAAGGAAGCAACGGCCAAGGCATAGGGCGTCAGAGTGAAACAACGGCTGCACGACAGGCTGTTATTATCAATGTGTAATAAAAAAGGATAAGCTTGAAAATGAGGCCTTAAGCCTTAGGACTCTTCAAAGAGTAACGGTCCATAACCAATCCATCAGAATGAAATAACGCACCTAGGACTGACCGTTATTATCATTGAGGTTCAAAAATGAAATGAAGGGGCTTGCTAAGATTCATCCAATAAAATGCCACCAGGAGCCATATCTGATCAAAGAGTTCAGACCCAAGAAATAGGCTTCAACTAATCAAGAGACTCAATGAAGAGTGAACAACTCGGAGCATCATATAGAATGAATAAGGAGATGACCCGACTTATTGGGTATAAAACGGGTGTCAACAGATGCCCCTCCTTAACCTCCTCTTTGCAGGGGAATGAGCTGAGGTGAAGCGAAAGCGAAATGGAACATGGAGATGAAGTAGAAATGAAGCGGAGTGGATCAAAAAGAGGGCGTTAAGGTAAACGACACCCGTTCTCAACCAACAAGCGATAGGAATTTTCTGGAAAGCTTCAAAACTGATCACAAGGAAATATCCAACCAAAGAATGCAAGTCTGGAGGGACTAACAACTAAGGAAAAGAAACACGGCTAGCCGCCGGAGGCAATGGAAAGAACAAGAGACTAAACTCCAGACAGGGATCTTCAGCCAACCAGATCAAGTGAGCAGATCAAAGGAAAACCTTCTAATTCAGAGCAGAATGATTCTCCTCATTCGAGATCAAGAACACAGCTATTCACCATCACCGAGACACTTCGAACAGATGAAGCACATGAATGCTCAAAAAATGCGTACGATGCATGCTGGGCTAAAGGAAAAAGAAATCTTCAAAACAAATGTGAAGAAAGATAAAATAGCAAAATACTCGAGAATAATATTGCTAGACCAGAGAAATTAGGGTCAGGACACCATCTGCAACCACAGCGTGCAAGATAGAACCATCGTCCCCAAACTTATTCCAATCTAACGGCTTATCCAACGATTAAACATGTGAACTTAGATCATCATCATTTTTGTTTAAGGGGAACATCAGATCCTGGAACACATGAATGACCAGCCGGTTCTCGAGGTAATATCGTAGATAACATATAGTAATGCATTAAAGGATAAGGGGCGAGATACAATACCTGACTTACCTTCCGGACGGAGGGCAAAGCGTGATTTTATTCACAAATTCCTTCATAAAAGATAGGTTAGCCAAACAATAAATATGATCATGAATCAAGGCATAACCATTTGTACGTGTGAGAAGCATCAACAATGAATATCTTGACAGAATATGGAACCATTTTGACATCCATTAGACCATTTAAATCATCAAGAAACTTGCAAGTTTGTAACGGTCCGATGAAAGGGCGTTACATCAAGTAACGGACCATCCTTAGTCCGTCATAAACCAGGCGGTTCACATTCTTCAATAAAACAGTTCAATCATATGTAACGGTCACATCCAGACGCGTCAGAAGGATGTAACGGTCGAACGATAGACCGTCACATTTCCTGAGCGTTCAAAAAAATAAAACCGAACGGTCATTCGGCCTTCATTCAACACTCAAGCAATCAAAACCCCAACCGAGAAAAAGCTCCGGCGACCACCATCCCCACCACCACCATGGCCGGCGACGAGGCACCGTAGCCGCCACCACAGAAGAGAGAACGAGGGAAAAGGAAAGCCATAAGGCGGCTCCATCGTCGGATCGAATGGGAGGTCATCCCACCGACCATGGAAGAAGAACCAAGGAGAAAAGAGCCAAGGGAGAAAGAGAAAGCTCCCACGGCCACAGAGGATCAGGGAGAAGCCCCCTTGGGTGAAGGAGAGCCCAAGGAACTTGTGGAGAAGAGGAAACGAGGGCGGGACCATGAGGTAGGCCTTCGCCCCAATTTTCAAATTTTGATTTTTTTATGTTTTTATTATGAGTGCATGTGGGATTGAGGGTAGAAAATGGGTCCATGAACCCATTAGGAATGATTGTAGGCCATTTGGCCAAAGTGGGGAGCCACGGGAATGCAAGGAAAAAATGCCCAAACGCAGACAATGTGACGGTCCTGCCAGCGACCGTCACATGCCTGACGCGCCACCCTGAGTGCGTCAGAAGCAAGCGACGCCCTACCCCAGGGCCGTTACATCTGCCAGGGACTTAGAACTATTTTTTAGGGTTTTCAATTTCAAATTTTTGTTTTATTTTCATTTTAAAATGCTTATGCAATGATTTATGATGCAATGGACTAACTTATGATCTAAAATGCAATGCAGGGAAAGAGAAGATCACGGATCTCCTGGCTGCAAATCCGGGCGGTGTACCAAGCACTGCCCGACTACCAGAGAGAGTGACTAGCCAGCATGGGTTTCGCCGAGGTGCTCAGCATCGAGGTGATCCGGATGGACACGCCTTTGCTGTACGCGCTGCACGAGAGATGGGATCTGATCAGCAGAGCTTTCATCTTCCCGTGGGGCCACATGATCCCCACGCTAGAAGACATAGCGAGGATTACGGGACTGAGAGTCCATGGAGCTGCAGTGACCGGGTGGACATACAGCGACTACCGGGAGATGGCACAGCAGCTGCTCGGGCTAGATTTGATCAGGCCGGGGCAGTCCTCCTCTCAGCTCTCGAGATCGGTACTGCAGGAGAGCTTGGGACTGAGAGGAGCGGCGATCGCCATGGGAGAGCTACCTGAGGAGCATCTGGGCAGAGTGATAGACCAGGTGCGCCCTCGCGTGGTGGCGGAGGCAGGACCGGAGGGAGATAGAGTGCTCTGACGCTTCTTGATGCTGCTATTCGGGAAGCTCCTCTTCGCGACTCGGGCAGACGTCATCAGCTGCAGACTACTGCCTCTGATAGAGAATTTAGGCAGAGTTGGGAGGTATGTTTAGGGAGCGGCAGTGCTCGTGTTCTTATTCGAGTCCCTGAGCACTACGGACCGGCAGACGATGCTGGGCGGCTTCTCGCCTTTCCTACAGGTAAATGTACTTTAAATGCTTTCTTTATGCCAAAAATGTTTATGATATGCCATGTGACTGACTTGATTTCTAAAATGTAGATCTGGAGCTACATGTATCTCCCGGGCATTGGGAGAGGCACACTACTCCACCCCGGCCGTATCCCGATCGCGAGGCGATGGATGGTAGCGAGGGACACAGGGTCGATCATCAGACTGACCCGGACGATCCAGGACGACCTGGACTCCTACCCACACACGTCGGTAAGTCCAGAACTCGAAATGATTTCTACATGCTTTTAAATGCTTCTAAATGCTTCTAAATGCTTCTAAACGCTTCTTAAATGCTTCTAAATGCTGATGAATGGACTGAATACTTTCAGGTGAGATGGACCCCGTACCGCGGCGAGGGTTACACGGGACAGCCGTGGGTGGAGGCGGCTCTGTCGTACCGGGGACGAGACATCTGGCTGCACTGCATCCACATCATCGAGCCTCTGCACTACCGTCTGATCCTGCGGACTCGGGGACTACACCAGTCCGAGGTGACCTTTCCACGCCACAGCGATGACCACCCCGGCAAGTCGGCAAGGGGTATCAGTGGCAATGTGGATTGGTGCGCCCGGAAGGCGAAGTACGTCCATGACTGGAACAGGCGGGGCCGAGCCGTGAAGGAGCGAGATGAGAGCGATGAGGCATACCTGAAGGCCTTTGCTTGACTCTACGGCGACCGGGTGTACCGAGGCACCCGACGACCGGTATGCAAAAACTTAAACTCTTTCTATATGCAAAGATGCAATGTGATAGATGCACTGACTCATATTTTCTACATGCAGCTAGACCCTGAGGGACGGATAGCTGAGCTGGAGGGATTACTTCACTCCACCATCCAGCAGCGGGACGAGTACCGGACCGCCCTGGAGCTCCTGGTGAGACTTTAAAACTTAGACTTAAAAAAACTTATGATTATGACAACTGATGTTTATGAGGCACATGCTGATTAACCACGACTTCTAACCATGATTTCTAAATGCAGCGGGCCGAGGGAACCCAACGAGCCGGACCGGATGCCCCATCATCTTCCTCTCATCCTGCGGGAGGCAGAATAGAGCAGGATGCCGAGTTTGCTCGGGCGGTCGCCCGGGCCGAGGAGGCGGAGGCCACCCTCGCGGAGCGGGTAAGATGCTAAAAATGCTCATGCTTATGATCTTGCCTAAAAAACGCCACATGATTAACTACATGATATGCAATCTACAGGAGAGAGAGCTAGCAGCAGCAGTGGCCGAGGCCAGGCAGGCGAGGATAGAGGCAGAAAGAAGCCGGGCTGAGACTGATCGAGCCCGAGCGGAGACAGAGCTTGTACGGGCAGAGATGGCCCGACTGAGAGCGGATACCCCACGACGCTCAGATGATGCAGAGGTGGAGCGACTTTGGACGGAGCTAGCCCAGTCACGGGCTGAGGTAGAGCGACTCCGGATTGGGACGGTGGATTTGGACCGATACCGGACCGAGGCACGAGAGGCTCGGCGCCAGGCTTATGACATGAAGATCGAGTTGCGGACCCTCGAGAGGACCGTCCGGATGATAGGCCGAGGACCTGATCGGAGCACTTCGCAGAGTGGAGCACAGAGGAGCGTCGCCCGGAGCCGGACAGTAGCCGATTTCCTGGTGAGTTCCTCCGGCCAGCGGAGGAATGAGAGGGTGGAGAGAGGTCAGCAGGATGAGAGTGCCTCCATAGCACCACCGGCTAGGAGACCCGAGGGCGGAGATAAGGAGGGCGGCCCGGCGAACGAGCCGGCCGAATGATGTATTCCTTTTCCTTATTACTTGTACATGACTATACATAGAGAAAATAAAAATTCTTTTTTGGCATTTTTGTTTTTGTTTCATGAGCGTGAATGAATATGCAGGAAGGTGTTTGGCAGGTTTGAATGTGAATGCAGAAAGGAACGATTGATTGAGATGATTTGAGTGCGAGAGATGTGTGTGAATGCACGTATGAAATGCATGTATGTATGAGAATGCGTGGATGATGAATGAGTTGTAGAATGTGAAAGACCGCTAGGTCTAAAACAAGGGCAGGAAGAAATTGCCCGAATTCATCAGCAGAGAAAGTAACGGTCTAGGGGCAGACCGTCATAATTAAATAACGCACCGACTGAAGGCCGTTAGACATGACAGAGGCCAAATTTGTAATCTGAGTTGCAGGAGAATGACGGCCTACCGTTAGCGCGTCATAGACAAATAACGGTCAGATGCTAGACTGTTGGTCATGGCAGAACACTAGTTTGTGAGGGCAACTAGCAGAAAATGCGACGGCCCAAGACTGGCGCGTCGGGGTGAAATAATGGGCATAACCAAGACCGTTAGGAAAATTTTGAACCCAAAAGCCACCATCTGAACAACTGAGAATGTAACGCATCATGATTCACGCGTTACAAGATAACGACGGCCAAAGACCAGACCGTTAAGCTCCACAGAACAGGGTCTGGCCAAATCAAACCCACAGAAAATGCGACGGCCCATTGCTGGCGCGTTAGAGTCAAATTACGGACCCACGATAGACCATTAGATCCTGAGTTGTGTTCCGAGACGGATTGAGCCGTGAGAGCCTAAACCCGAGACTTATCCACTTAATCTCTATCTAGATTGAAGATAAAGCCTTCCAACTCAGGTCTTATCCTTCTTAAGCCAAAATCAAGCCTTTAAAACCTGGAAACTCAACCAAAATCGTAGCTTTGTTGAAAACCTCTGCTCTAGGGCTGAAGAACCACTCCTAAGGGCAGAAACCGAGATGAAGAGAAGCTTCGAGGTGATGGCTATGGAGGAGCAGGTCTACACCGGACCTAAAGCTGCCAGAAAAGAACATGGAGAGCTCCAACGGTTGACATCAATTCCCAAGCACTTAAGCTCCAATGTCCAAAGGGTGGTAAGTCCCTCAACAACACATCCAAGTTCAAAAATTCTGTACTTCAATTCTTTTTATGACTTCTTCTTCTCCTTCTTTCTTCAAGCCTCTTCCTGGTCCAAGATGCTATTCTAATCTGAAGTGGGTGGCTCCCATGGTAAAGGCCCTCCCTATAGAGGTCACATCAATCCTTAAAGCATGGCACCTTCAACCTCTCTTAGTTTTAGGTAAAAATTTCCAGAAATTGTCCTTAGATTGGCAAAGCCTTTCCGCACTTGTGGAGTTATGGCATCCACAAACTCATACATTCATCTTCCCTTCCTTCGAAGCAACAGTCCTATTAGAAGAGGTAGAGACCTACCTAGCCCTTCCTAAGACTAAGGTGGGGGATGAAGACCGGGTTTGCTACACAATAGAGCCTATTGACCCGTCCTTGATCTTGAGCGACTTCATCCATAATCCAAAGGACGTGAGGACCATGATCAGCTCATACCACATTCACTTGATACCCTTGGCACAGTGGATAGTGTCTCATTGTAAAAACAAGTGGGAGAGACACGAAGCAATAGCCAAGGCGGTGGCGGTTTGCTTATGCGGAGTCTTCCTTTTCACTACAACCGACCACCTCTTAGACATCTAATATCTTAGCATTATTAGTGGGTTGTGGCGGGGAATGTCCATCTCTCAAGCGATCCTCTCATACCTCTATGAAGGACTCAACTCGGCTTGCTTAGGAGGACTTTTATTCAGCTCCATGATACTTCTTGAATGTTGGATGGGAGTGAGAATCAAATTCCAAAAAAGGAAGACATAACTTCAGCTAGCCGAATCTTTGAGAGCCACCCTCTCTTCTTCATTGGAGGGGCATTTGGATACTCTTCTCAGGTTGAATGCAGGACGGCGGATAAGACAACGCGGGATGAATGGCGTCTCTTCTTCAACACTTTGCCGATGGACAAGTTCATCATGCGGCCAAGAATCCTTCGAAGCACTCTTCTTAGAATACCGCGGCGTCAAAGCTTGGACCTCCAGCTAGTGGGGAATACTACCATGGCGATCTACAACCCGCACCAGTGCCATCTTCAGATCGGACTTCCAAGAACCCAAGCTCCTGCACTATCACACTACCCTCCCCTTCTACCTAGGAAGATGGGGACTGAGGAAGATGAAAGAGCAGTACGGAACGCGCTGACCATGTGGGAGATCAGCAAGGTGCGCCCGTGGCGAGAAGAAGTTGAAGAGGACGACGCAGCACGCCGTGATTACGTGAAAGAGTTGAGGAAAATCCGCCCTCTCGCGGATAAGAAATTGAATGTGCCTTGATTTTACTTTATTCATGAGAGAAGTTGTTATTAACAATCAAAGCTGGAATTTTTTATGAACTCACGTTTTATTAAGTTTGCTTGAATGAGATGAGACTGGCTTAGTTGAATGAGCATAAGTTTTGTGGGTTGATTGGCTAGAATGATGTGAAGAGGCAGAGCCTCTGGAGGATGTAACGGATGGGCAGTGGACCGCCATAAGAAAACGACAGTCTGACGATGAACCGTCAGAATGAAAGCCTTATTAATCCTATTCTCTGAAGAAAGTAACGGATGGTAGATGGGCCGTTATATAGAAATGACGGTATAGACCAGGCCGTCAGAGGGACAATGGTTGAAAGGAATAAAAGCCCCATGCCAGAAGGAAGTGACGGCCGAAGGGAGACCGTTATATTCATGTGGCGGTCTGGAATCGATGCGTTATAGCCTTTGGCCTGCATTTTTGTGAATTATCACTTCGGACTTGTCCTGCTGCCTGTACACACTCAAACATGAAACAAGTTAGATCTGTTCCTAGACTCAACCCCTTGCCTTGAAGCAAGTTAGAAAATGACCATTTCTTGATATTTGGTCAAGGGGTGGAGCCTTATTAAATAGGCGGAAAATATAATAAAAATGCGATGCATGCTATGCACTTGATGGAGTTTTGGAAAACATCTGATTTTTGGTGGGATTTTCGCAGATATTTGGTTTTTGGATTTTGAAAATATTTGGTGTTTTTGGATTTTGAAAATATTCGATGTTTTTGGATTTTGAAAATATTTGATGTTTTTGGATTTTTAAAAATATTTGATGTTTTTGGATTTTGAAAATATTTGATGTTTTTGGATTTTGAAAATATTTGATATTTTTTTTAGATTTTGAAAACCAGGGCTTTCCCTTAGCAACGCGAGCCCTCCCTTGTTCAGAATCAGGAGTCCCGAGGTTGGCGTGTAACATGGGTGATGATCCTTGGCCAAGGCCCAATTCACATGACGGTGTTTCTAACAAGGCCACACCCAAGGTACTAATCTTGGTCCTAAAAGAAAAAAGGAACATGGGGGTAAGCTTATGCCAGATATGGAAGTTTTTAGGACTTGATTTCTTCACCGTACAGCCCTGTTAGAGATTTGGTCTGTTGCGCCGGGGCTTTGTGTCCGTCATCGAACATTCGTCCATTCTAGGCATGCATTCGACCGGGCTCATGACGTCCCGCGGGGAACTATACTGCCACTCTTGTCATGCTTAGTTTTTCTGTTCTTGCATTCCTGGAGCTTTTGGAATAGTAGACTTTTGAGATGATGCTTTTGATTTTATCACAGAGATTACTCCTTTTCTTTTCCTTTCTTTTCTTTTGGCGTCAGGTCATAACGGACTTGCCCCTATTTGAGACCTCCTCTCGTTAGGGTGTTCGGATTAGTTGTCGCCTCCTTATTCACTCCTTGCCCTTGGATTCAGCCAAAGAATGAAGCGGACAGGGACTTTGATTTTCCCCTAAAGCATGGCCGAGGAGAAACGGTGTCTTTTAGAAGTGGGAAACCTGACCAGAGATGTCGTGTAGTGTGTGATTGCCTTACTCGGGATCCTTCTTAAAATAGGAAGGAGCATCCTGCTGCCGGGAAAGCATGTGGTTTATACTCTATGGAAAGAAACGCTTAAGATACAACCCATTCCACGGGTGAGAGAGCTCCTCACCTTCCGCATTTATTAAATGATAAGCATTCCCTGGATAAGCTTCTTTTACGACAAACGGCCCTTCCCAGTTAGGTTGCAATTTAGACCTAGGACCTGCAGACCGAACGAATTTGTGCTTTAAAACCATATCACCTTTTTGAAAGTTACGTTCGATTACCTTCTTTTGAAAATAATGCGAAACCCTCTTTTGATAGACGGATACGTGATCGGCCGCATTCATCCTCTTCTCATCTAAGAGTTCCAACTGGACTAGCAACGCCTCTCGACGTTCATCGAGATTAAGTTCCTTATCGAGCTGCACTCTAAGGGAAGGGATCAGGATCTCATATGGGAGCACCGCCTCCATCCCGTAGGTAAGAGAATAGGGAGTTTGTCCCGTAGGAGTACGGACGGAGGTGCGGTAAGCCCACAGAGCTTCTACTAATCTTTCTGGCCAATCAGAAAACTTATGAGCTTCGCATGTTTTCTTGATGATTTTAAGAAGGGTTTTATTAGTGGCCTCGGCTTGACCGTTGCCTTGAGGATAATATGGATATGAATGATGCAATGCAATATTGAACTTCTTACAAAGGTCCTTAAGCTCTTGGGAGACGAACTGGGGTCCGTTGTCGGTGATGATGCTGCTTGGCACTCCGAACCGTGAGATGATATTCTTTATGATAAAGCAGCACACCGTCGTAGCTTTGATTTCTGCGTACGCCTCGGCTTCGGCCCATTTGGTGAAGTACTCAGTGGCGGTAAGGATAAAGGATTTCTGCTTGATCTGAGAATTAGGATCACCGAGCGGGCCGACAACGTCGAAAGCCCACATAGAGAATGGCCAAGGAGCAGTCATAGGATGAAGAGATGAAGCTGGAGAATGAATTTTATCAGCATGGAGTTGGCACTTAAGACACCTCCGGACATAGAGGGAGCAATCTTCCTCTAGAGTGGGCCAGTAGTAGCCCTGCCTAAGGATCTTCTTTGCTAGAGCCTGGCCATTGACATGACCTCCACACTCGCTAGAATGGGCTGCTTCAGCCACCTTCCAAGCTTCAACATCATCTAAACATCTCATGAGCATTCCATTAGTAGCGCGCCTGTACAGTTCTCCTGCAACAATGGTGTACCTTGCGGCGGCTCTTCTGATTGACTTGCGTTGCTCAGCTTTTGCCCCTTCTGGGAACGACCCCTCTTTGCAAAACAACTCAATTTCATGATACCAAGGTAATTCCTCTTCGTCCAGAATCTCCTCTAGCTCTACTAGTGAAACTTCCTTGAGATCTTCCTTCTCAGCCTTCGCCTCTACGGATTTTCTAAGGTTGAGGTACCAAGGATCCTGAAGGGAGGGTACATCCAATCTCTGGACGACGATAGTCTCCGTATTCCGACTGAGAGGGAAGGATAGGGAGGAAGCAAGAGATGCCAGAGCATCTGCTAGAATGTTCTGAGAACGGGGAGTGTGGATATAGATCAGCTTACGGAATTGCCTAGAGAGAAGCGTGACCAAATTTTGATAAGGTTTGAGCTTGGGGTCACGAGTACGGTATGTGGACAGAACTTGCCGTAGGACGAGCTGAGAGTCTCCTATGATGTTCAAATAACGCGCACCTAAGAGGTAGGCATGCTTCAAGCCGGCCAGGAGAGCCTCATACTCAGCGATGTTGTTGGTAGCAGGAAACCGAAGTTGATAAGCAAAGGGAATGGTTACCCCCTCTGGGGTAAGCAGAATAGCACCGATCCCTCGGCCTTGAGAGTTGAGTGCACCGTCGAAGTGCAGAGACCAGAAGGGGTGATGAGAGATAACAGAAAGATGCTCATCAGGGAAATCGTCCTGAATGGAATTGGTGTGAGGGATGGGGAGATGGGCAAGATGCTCAGCAATGGCATATCCTTTGATTGCCTTCTGAACAACAAAGGTGATGTCGAACTGAGCGAGGAAGCTCTGCCAGCGAGCTAACCTACTAGAAAGGACAGGCTTTTCTAAGAGATAACGGATCAGGTCCATTCTAGAGATCAACCTAACTGGGTGGGCAAGGAAGTAGTGTTTCAGCTTCTGAGCTACCCACACTAAGGCAGCACAAGTCTTCTCCATAGCGGTGTACTCGGATTCAGCTGGATTAAATAACCGAGAAAGGTAGTAAGCAGCCCGCTCTTTCCCTTCATCATCTACTTGTGCTAAAACCGCCCCTAGGGAGTCCTCAATAACCGAGATGTATAGGATTAGGGGTTTCCTAGGGACAGGAGGTTGCAGAATCGGGGGATTGGATAGGTATTCCTTGAGGTCCTCATAGGCCTTCTGACAATCTTCATTCCATTCAAACTTGACCCCCGCCTTAAGCAATTCATAAAACGGACGGCACCTTTGAGAATGCTGGGATATGAACCTTCTGATAAATTGCAATCTACCAATCAATCCTCGAAGTTCCGTGATGTTCTTTGGCGGAGGCATGTCCATGATGGCCTGGGCTTTTTTAGGATCAATCTGGATCCCCCATTTGCTTACTATGAACCCTAGCAGCTTCCCTGAGGAGACTCTAAATACGCACTTCTTCGGATTCATCTTGAGATTGTACTCCCTGGCTCTCTGCAGCACCTTAGCCAGGATAGAGGGGTGTTCTTCCTTAGTTCTTGACTTCACCAGGATGTCATCCACGTAAGCTTCCATATAGATATGCATCATGTCGTGGAAGATGGCCATCATCGCCCTTTGATAGGTGGCACCTGCGTTCTTCAGACCGAACGGCATAACCACATAACAATACGTGCCCCAGGGCGTGGTGAAGGAAGTTTTCTCTTGATCTTCCGGAGCGAGACGGATTTGATTGTAGCCCGAGTATCCATCCATGAATGATAAAGCTTCATACCCAGCTGTGTTGTCTACCAGGACGTCTATATGGGGCAGCGGGAAATCATTTTTGGGACATGCTTTGTTAAGATCCCTGAAGTCAATGCATATGCGCACTTTTCCATCCTTTTTGATAACAGGGACTATGTTTGCCACCCACTGAGGATATAAAACAACTCTGATGAATCTGGCCTTGTATAGCTTATCGACCTCTTCCTTGATCCTCAAGGCCATGTGGGGATGAAATCTTCTTGACCTTTGTTTCACAGGTGTTGCCCCTGGTTTAAGCACGAGTCGATGTTCTACTAAGGAGGGGTCAAGACCTGGCATGTCCTCGTAAGACCAGGCAAAGGAATCGCTATACTCCCTTAATACCTTGATTAATTCCTCTTCTACTTGTGGAGGGAGGTCAGCAGCAATAATGATGGGCCTGGGGTCTGCCTCCATTCCCAAGTTGATTTCCTTTGTAGGTTCATCCACTGCCGTCGATGGCTCGTCGAATCTTTTTAGTCCTTGTGCATACAGATCGACAGTGTCATCTACATTGCTGTCTTCATTAACTGGATCCTTCTCATTCAAAATGTCATAGACGCCTAATCCGTCGTCGCTCCACACCCCTTCTATTTCCTCGTCATCTTCAATCACAATTGCTGTAGCGACAAATTCCGAGCACTTCAAAAGAGCATGGCAACGCTGAGCTAAATCTTGCAAGAACCTATCAGGAACAGATCGGGAAGGATGAGCAAGCGAGCGCGGCTCAGAAGAGGAAGGGTTGGATGACCTAGAACAAGACCCTATTTCTCTAGATCTAACTGACTCTAATTCCCTAGACTCAACGGACCCTAATCCTAACCTAGGGGAGAGGAAGCCTAGTGGAAGGGAAGGAGCAGGGGACTCGTGCCCCTAGGAGGAGGATGGCGACAGGATAGCGTAATCTTCCACTGAAATCTCCGCTTCAAATTTGACGTTTTTTTTGGAGATCAGCGGAGACTACACAGTAAGATGGAGGAGGTGGGAGCTGCATGGGGAACAGCTCGGGGAAAATGCAGTCAAAGAAAGGATCGGAAGAAGAGAACCACATCTCGTGGAGTTGGGCGTTGGGAGGAGGAGGAGTGAAGAGAGTGGATAGATCAATGGGTGGACACCTCCCGCAAGCACAGGGAACAAAGAGGATCTCAGATGGATTAATGAAAGATGGATCTATTATGATGGGAGGAAGGCGGGGTATGAAGTCCCCTTGCTGGAAAATAGCTTGAAAGCGTGAGGGAGACCAAGAAAACATAATTGGAGAGCTCCCATCCTTCTGTAAATCAACAACAGGCCGCTTCTTCGGCCTCCACTGCACAAGCCGAACCTCTTGTTGCTTCTGACATTCTTCCTCATGAAAGAGCCCCTGTAAGGCCTGACCATAGTCGAGCATATCATCATCTGACCCTCCCGGTAATGGGGGCGGGTTGGTAATCGGATAGGCTGAACCTCTTTCTGGCTGAACTGGTCTTGAAGCTAATGTACCGGGCTGGAGAGGCCCTTTGACAAAATGTTGGCGATAATCCCAGGTGAGTGGCCCAGAATCACCCATCATAGACAATGCGGTCTCTCGGTAACCGAGACCTCTCCTGCCCATCTTTCTTCCCTTAGGTATGGGTTTGGTCATTCCTTGTAATTGCACACCGAGGCCTCTCCCCGGTTGATAGCCCAGTTTCAGTATGATGTTCCAGCCCTTGGAATCGCGAATCTGCGGCTTCACTTTGATGTTGACTGGAGTAGCGGCGGGCTTGGGAGGTGCATATGCCCAGGGGAAGTTCAAGTCCAGCACTGATATAACGGGCCGGCTGCTTGGCCAAAGTGTGGGAAGAACCTGCTCTGATATGGCTTTAACTGTCTGCACCGCGGACAAGCTTTTAACTTTGACGACCCTCCCTTGGAAGGGGAATTTGACGCACTGATGTGCGGTGGAGGGCACGGCACCGAGTGTATCAATCCACGGACGACCCAGGATAGCCTTGAACATAGGGTCGATATCGAGCACATAGAATTCCACGGCCATTGTAAGGGGCCCGAGCTCTGCCTGAATGGTGATCACCCCGTGACATGCTCGCCTCGAGTTGTCATATGCTGCTATAGTGGTGGGGGTAGGCCGTAATAACTCTTCAGATATGTTGCATGCTCGGAGGGTGCTAAGTGGACAAACATTAATTGAAGCCCCTGTGTCAACCAGCGCCGCTTCAATGCTGACTTTGTTCAGAGTGATCGTGATGCAGAGCGGCATCTGCCGAGCTTCCGGAGGTGCTAGCTCAGTTTCTGAAAACGTAATTGCCGGCCCTTTAGAGATGGTTGCTAGTGCAGTCGGTAAGCTGTCGACAGCCATATCTTCACTGACCATTACCTTCTGTAAGAAGTCTCTTAGTGCATCCTGATGAAGGGTAGACCTTTTGATCAGCTCTAGCACAGATATTTTAGCGGGCACCCGGTCTAGATGATGTAACAAGTCATATTGAGTACCTGGCAGTGGTTCAGCTTCTTCCTGCTCGGCCGTTGGTTGAGAGGACTGGGGATTAGAAGTAGTGGGGTAATTCCGATGGAACATCTTCCCGCTCCTTAGAGCACAATTCGCCGCGGCATCTGAGGATAGTATGACAGGCCCTGCGGGGTGGATGAATGGAACAGGTGGTGCGGGGGAGACGGTTTGGTGGAGTGTAAAGTTGGTGGTGGTAGTGGGTGGTGAGCGGATGATGGGCGAAGGGTTGGCGGAAGGCAGGGTGGTGATGAGTGTTGACGCGGGTGGAGGGAAGGCTAGCGGAAGAGTAAGGATGGATGAAGGGTTGGATGGTGGTGTGATGACGGTGATGGGGTTAAGTGGTGGAGGGTATGACGGAAAGGTGGGTGGTAAGGAATTTGCTGAAGTGGCTGTAATTGGGAGGATGAATGGAGGGGATGTTGGGTGTGCAGGAAGGACGAAGGAGGGAGTGAGAGGATTGCGGTGGTTATGGTGGAGGGCCATGACTTGTGGTGCGGCACTATCATCATCAAAAGACCACCCGGCATTGGGGGCCAGTGGTTGGACCATGTTTACTTGTGCTGGTGCTGGCGGCTACTGCTGAGG
Organism: Amorphophallus konjac; assembly: GCA_022559845.1. Classification (NCBI taxonomy): domain Eukaryota; kingdom Viridiplantae; phylum Streptophyta; class Magnoliopsida; order Alismatales; family Araceae; genus Amorphophallus; species Amorphophallus konjac. The sequence goes on along the minus strand of CM040121.1, from coordinate 190,574,345 downwards.
AGCGGGGGGATGATTCGGCATCGGGTTCTGGTGGATGCCCAGGTCCTGTACTTACTGTGGTTGCTGTTGTGGTAGCTGTTGCGGCTGCGGTGCCTGTTGCTGCTGCACTTGCGGCCTCGACTGCTACCCTCTTTTCTCCTTGATCTCAACAATGGCCCGATGCATTGCGGCCCAATCTATCCTTTGCCCTTCATGGAGATCATATACCAGATCCCGGAACTGGAAACATCCTTCTATGGTATGGCCCGGCTGCCTATGGAACATACAATATTTAGTCTGATCAACGGCTGGGTTCCAAGTAGGCCGCTCTGGAGGAAGATCGCATTCACCGACATGAGGGCGGAGAAGATATCTAAAAGTGTCTCTGGCAATGGAGGGTATTGAGCTCTTCTGGGAGCCGGGCACTTGCTGTTAGGGTTGTTGTTGTTATAGCCGTTAGGTGGAGGGACATTGTGGTATTGCGAAGGTGGTGGTTGTTGTGGAGCGACGAAGGTGTTTTGTGGAGTGGCAAAGGTAGGCGGAGGGCTTTGCGGAGTGACCTGAAAGTTTTATGGAGCAGAGTTTTGTGGATTGCGGGGGTTTTGGGGGAAGCGGAATGGTGCGGCCTGGAATGGGAAGGCAACGGCTTGTACTTGCTCATTTGTCTGGACTCCCTCGGTAACCGGCCCTTGTGGTTTCTTGTGGTATTTGGGCTTTTGGTTTTCAAATAAAGAGTGGATGGGGGAATCCTTAAACTGGGTCTGGATGAAGCGCGCCCGGCTGTAGAGCTGATGCATGTTGGCTATGTCGTTCATTGCCAGGATGTTCCGGAAGGTTGGAGTAGCATTTGAAATCAACAGCTTGACCTTCTCTTCCTCCGGGATGTGGCCAGGCACTCTAGCGGCCATCTGTCTCCACCTGTCTGCATAAGTGGCAAACTCCTCGTCTGTCTTCATCTTCTCAGCCACCAGATCTGTGAACGAGTATTCTGGGCTGACCCTGTCTTGGAACCGCTGGATGAACTTGTCCTTGACTACCTTGAAACTCTCAGCCTCTTCCAGTGGTAGGGAATAGAACCATTCCAGAGCAACACCATCTAAAGATCGGCGGAATAAATACGCCATAAGGCGATCATCATACTGGAATTGCGCCGATTCATATAGAAAATCCCTCACATGGATAAAGGGATTGCTGTTCCCGTCGTACTTGCGGTAGTTGGGGAGCTCTGATTGAGGAGGGAATCAGATATTCTGGAAACTTGGAACAGGAATATCGGCCAAAGATTGTGGGCCAACCCGCTTCTGGAGGAAATCGAGTTGCTGCTGCATGGCGACCCACTTATCAAGCAAGTCCTGCTCTCGGGAAGGAGCAGGGGTAGTGAAGGATGCTGATTGGATTTAAGGAGCAGACGGAACGGTTGTGACAGAAGGTGGAAGCCCATAGGTAGGAGTGGAGGGATAGACAGTAGAGATGGGGGGCCCATAAGAAGGATATTGAGCCTGAGATTGGCCCAGATTAGCAGGAGCTTGGGCCACCCCTGGCGGAGGGTGCAAGAAATCGGAAGGGCCCATGAGAACTTGCGGAGCTACCGGAGCAGATACGTGATGATCCAGTTGAACAAAAGAGGGGATGGGCGACTTTCCTTTATCGAAAGATTGTTGGGCCGAATTGGAAGACTGGCCCGTTTCCATGCCCGTGAAAGTGATGGTCCGCGGTTGGACCGGGGTAAGATCAATTGGAGTGGGCTGAATGGGGAGCCCAACAACGGAAGGATTGAATTGATTTTGGATGATGGTGGGAGGAGATGCGTTGGACCCTTGCATGGCCTGATAAAGAACTTGGAGTTGGGCCGGATCCAATTGGGCCATCATCTGAAGGACGGAGCCCGCGGAAGGAGTGGAGAAAGAAGGGGTAGCTTGACCACCTTCCATAGAAGTGGAGGACGGAAGAGGGGTAGTCCCCTCCCCGGAGGAGAAGGTAACAACCCTAGGAGGGTTTTCAAGAAGCCCTTGAGGGAGAGAGTCCTCTTGGGAACGGGGAGGATTAAAGGATGCCATGGCGGACTCGAAAAGAGGATTGGAATAGAATGTGAAGAAGGGATTGATTTGAGGAGATGATTCGAACGGACGAAAATAACTCCACATGCAACTGATAACCTTGACAAAATGCAAAAAAACAACCAACACAAAAACACACGATAAGCAACCAAACTTAGGTGATTCTAACAAGATGCAAGTGATAACAGATGAAGGCACTCAAAGGCAACCAAGTTGTTTAGAATGATGCGGCAGGGTTCTTATGATTTCTCCTTTGGAACTTTAGTGGATTTGATTGATATGTGCTCTCAACAATGGGTTCCTAGTAGGAGATGGATATGGGACTTGGTTTGACTCTAAGTGTAATCACTCCTTCACTTGTGCAACCCTAGACGCGGGGTAGGAGAGGTACAACCGGCACGGCGTCCGTGTGGGAATCCACGGCTCGCGGGGGCTTATGGAGGTCCCTGCTATGATTTCCTGGTCGGCTCCAAGGAATATGGAGACGAGAGGTCCTCACAATAAGGTAGGAAAAATGCAATCTAAGATGTGACAAGATGAATGACCCTATGTGCACCGGAGTGCATGCAAAGTCTAACCTAAGATCTAGCAATCAATGATGCACCCAATGATATGAATATATGAACAAAGTAAGGAGAAAGTCAGGTATCACCCAAGCAATAAATCACAGCAGAAACTGCGGAAATAAATGCACCTCGGATGCGTACCTGCCAGGAGTACGACGGTCGAAGAACCCTGCGTCAGAGTAAAATAACGGTCGAATGCCAGACCGCCAGAAATGATATAACGCAGGGGGATGGGACCGCCGAATGAGCCAGAGACAAAATCGGACAGAAATAACAGGAAAACCCGTGGAAGCTCACACAGTAGAACCAAAGTGGCGGTCTAATGCCCCTGCGTCAGAGAACTGTAACGCAGGGCAACAGGGCCGTCGGAGCACCCAGAAAACTAGAATCAGCAGGAGGTAAAGGGGGAAACCAAGGGCAACTCAACAAGCAGATGATGGCAGGTCTAAACAGGAATCAAAAGCACGATTGGCACAAGTTGTCCCACCGTGATCGCCAAAAAATTATCTGTTTATTTTATTTTGCTTATCTATCTTTTCCTTGGGGTTTTGAATGATGAAATGACAAGCAAGTAATCAAAGATCTGCTCTTAACCTATGAACATGTGATCATGAACCTAGGCAATCAAAGCTAGCTCTAGCATGGGCATGCTATCTCAATCAAACTACGCTAAAGAAAAGGGAAAACACACGCCGGGGCGTGGAGCAAGGAGTAAATAAAAACACACCGCAAGGGGTGGGGCAAACAAGAAAATAAAAGAGATATGTGATGAATAGAAAGCTAATGCCCAAGACTAAGGAAAGATGTGATCGCCACCAAAGTAAAAACAAGCAAAAGACCTGTAAATACCTTGAAAATAGGTGGATGAAGCACCCGCCCACGGGAGAGAAAACCAAAGAAAACCTGCAGGTCAGCTAGAAATAACGGCCAGAACCCTGTGCGTTACTTGAAAAGTAACGGCCACCCGATAGACCGCCAGAAGAAGATGACGCGCCTTCACCAGACCGTCAGATAACCTGCAGCAGCAAAGTGTAGATTCTTTTAACTCCAACTCTTCCAGCCGGCTAGAAGACTTGGGCCTCGTGCTGGTGAACCTGTAAACCTGCCAAAGATGTAGAAGACAAGAATAAAACAACCCAAATTAGCCCTTTCAATAATATAGCATCAATTCTTAAAGAGCTTAAGGATATCAAAAGGAGAGGGGATTACCGGGGAGTTTTTGGTTTTTTAACCCCTCTGGGCGTTTTTAAAAGATGGGGAAGATGTTTGGATGCTTAGAGAACAGTGAAAAACGTGAAGAAAGAGGAGGGACAATGCTTTGATTGAGGAAAAACCAGGGAAGAACTTAAGCATGCAATGATGAACTTGAAAGACTAAACCAAAGTACTCCCTTGATTATGAGATGGATGAACGTGGAAAGCAGTTCCTCTTGGATGAAGATGGCTCCTGAGTTCGGCAGCACTTCGTCGTGAATTTCGAAATCCCCCTCTCTCGGTCATGAAGTCAAGGGTTCTATTTATAGACCCTCAAACTCTCAGGTCGAGTAGAGGATAATCCAGCAAGATAAAGGGATAACTCTTAGCAAATCCTCGAAGATAATATCACCAAGAGTCCATAGAATCAAACATAAGGTCCTGAGGATTAGATTTGAAAGAGATATCATCAATCCAAACTCTTATCTCGACCACGGAGTAGCAGAGAAAAGGCCTGAACTGTTAGGACTCTCTGAAGGAAGTAACGGCCACACGACAGACCGCCACTTGGAAATAACGCACCAAGGAACATCCGTTACTATCAACCTTATCCCTAAAAGATAAGATCAACGGGAAGAAGACCCAACAAGTTGGACTCTTCAAGGAAGCAACGGCCAAGGCATAGGGCGTCAGAGTGAAACAACGGCTGCACGACAGGCCGTTATTATCAATGTGTAATCAAAAAGGATAAGCTTGAAAACGAGGCCTTAAGCCTTAGGACTCTTCAAAGAGTAACGGTCCAGAACCAATCCGTCAGAATGAAATAACGCACCTAGGATCGACCGTTATTATCATTGAGGTTCAAAAATGAAATGAAGGGGCTTGCTAAGATTCATCCAATAAAAGGCCACCAGGATCCATATCCGATCAAAGAGTTCAGACCCAAGAAATAGGCTTCAACTAATCAAGAGACTCAATGAAGAGTGAACAACTCGGAGCATCATATAGAATGAATAAGGAGATGACCCGACTTATTGGGTATAAAACGGGTGTCAACATCAGGAAGGGACCAGATAGGGAGGCTTCTCACCTCAGAAGAAGAGATTTCTCAGCCGCAAGGGGGGAAGAGAGGAGAGAGAGGGGGCGCCCTTGGGCCTTCTTGGACAAATTCTGATTTTCTTATGCATTAATCTATCAAAATATGTAAAATACATGGGTTTTATATGAAATGTAAATGACCTAAACTAACCTCAGATCTAGGGTTAGGAAGGGGTAATTAGGGGAGAGAAGAATTTTCTTCCATGTGGTCAAATAACAAAAATAATAAACAACTTAAAGGGGGGGATTATTTAATCCCACATGGGGACAATGGAGGGGGTGCCCCCCTCTTGGAGTTAACAAGGGGGCTTGGTCAAGAGTCCCCCTTGGACCATGGACCAGCCCCACATGGGCCCTAGAGAGTCTAGGTGGCTCAATGGGAGAGAGGGTGGGGGTCCAACCGGGCATACGTGGCCTTTTTGCAAAGAAACCCATTGACTTAGCCCAAGTAACCCATTGGCATATACTTGCCATACATTTGCAACCCAATTAACCCAAGGATATAAGTGTAAATAAAAGGATACAAATGTAAAAATAAAATGTTAGTGTCCGGTGTTGATTCCCATCAATGTGTATATGATTGACTTAGATGACCCTGCTCACATAAATCTTTATCTTGCTGCACCTAAGTCTGAATTAGCATGCTTGTGGCATCGTAGATTAGGTCATGCTAGCTACAATACCATTCATAAATTGGTGAAGCATTCAATTTTTAAAGGTTTGTCTGAAATAAAATTTAAACTGAATTCTAAAATTTGTGATGCATGTGCTCAAGGAAAACAAACTAGAAAGTCATTTAAAAGCAGAACTGAAAACCTATCATCTAAACCACTTGAACTAATTCACATGGACTTGTTTGGTCCAACCAAAATAGCTAGCTTAAGTGGTAAAAGATATGGCTATGTTTTAGTAGATGACTTTACTAGATTCACTTGGGTGTTTTATCTTGCACATAAAAATGACGCATTTGATGAGTTTCAGGCACTCTTCATGCAAGTAAAGTAAGATGGTAAGTTCAAAATTTCTACTATACTTTCTGACCATGGTGGTGAATTCGAAAATGTTGATTTTGATAATCTTTGCAAGACTGAAGGAATAAATCATAGGTTCTCATCACAAAGAACCCCTGAACAAAATGGGGTGGTCGAAAGGAAGAACAGAACTCTCATAGAGATGGCACGCACAATGCTTGCTGAAAAGTAACTACCAAGGAGATTTTGGGCAGAAGCGGTGAACACTACATGTTATATCATCAACCGCTCAATGGTAAGGCCACTCACCAAAATGACTCCTTATGAGCTGCTGAAAGGTAAAAAGCCATCTCTCTTTCACATGAAAGAATTTGGGTCAAAGTGTTTTGTTCATAACAATGATAAAAGAGTTTTAGACAAGTTTTAGCCCAAGAGTGAAGAAGGGATATTCCTTGGGTATTCAGATAGGTCTAGAGCTTATAGAGTCTATAATCTTAAGACCCTATGTGTGGAGGAGTCCCCTTACATCACTTTTGATGAGACTAATCATGACAACACTTGCAGGGAAGATGATGATGGGGAATTTTTGAACATAAAAGGAAAGGAAGAACTTTCACACGAGGAGACACAAGCAAATGAAGACCAAAGAGAGTCAAGCAATGCTCTGGTCACTGATGCAGATGGAGGTAACACTCAACCTGATCTAAGAGTGTTAAAAGATCATCATTTAGAAAATATGTTAGGTAATCTGCATGACCGAACTAAAACCAGGTCTCATTTTAGAATTATAGATGAAATTGAACAACTTGCTCTCGTGTCCCAAACTGAACCCAAAAATATTGTAGAGGCCTTAAAAGATGACAACAAGATAAATTCTATGCATGATGAATTAAACCAGTTTGAAAGAAATAATGTGTGGCATCTTGTTCCTAGGCCCCAAGAAAAATCTGTCATAGGTACTAAATGGGTCTTTAGGAATAAACTAAGTGAAGATGGTAAGATAATAAGAAATAAAGCCATATTGGTGGCTCAGGGGTATAATCAAGAGTTTGGCATAGATTTAGAAGAGTCTTTTGCCCCTGTAGCCAGAATGGAGGCCATTATAATTTTACTTGCATTTGCATGCTCTCATATAATCAAATTGTAACAAATGGATGTTAAGAGTGCTTTTCTGAATGGTTTAATTAAAAAAGAAGTTTATGTAGAGTAACCACCTGGTTTTGAATGTTCACATTTCAAAGATCATGTTTATAAGTTGGACAGGGCTCTATATGGCTTGAAGCAGGCACCCATAGATTGGTATGACAAACTAAGCTCATTCCTCACCGAACAAGGGTATACAAGATGTAATGTAGACCAGACACTATTCACCAAGAGATAAGGTAAGGACATCTTGTTGGTTCAGGTTTATGTAGATGATATAGTATTTGGGTCCACAAAATCTCAAATGTGTGAGGATTTTGCTAAACTTATGACTAATGAGTTTGAGATGAGTCTTATGGGTGAGCTTCAATTCTTTCTTGGCTTACAGATACATCAAAGCAATGAAGGCTGCTTCATCAATCAAGCCAAATATGTGAAAGAGTTGATGAAAAGGTTTGACCTAACCAACTGCAAACCATTAGGAACTCCAATGGGGACTGCCACTTCACTGGATGCAGATGAACAAGGTATACTTGTGGATGCAAAGAATTATAGAGGTATGATCGGCTCATTACTCTACTTAACTGCATCTAGACCAGACATTCAGTTTAGTGTTTGCCTTTGTGCTAGATTTCAGTCTAGTCCTAGAGAATCCCACTTGACTGCTGTCAAGCGTATCTTTAGATATCTTGCTGGCACTCAAGATCTGGGATTATGGTATCCTACATCCTGTGAGCTTTCACTCATTTCATATTCAGATGCAGACTATGCTGGTTGTAAATTGGATCGCAAGAGCACTAGTGGCTATTGCCAATTCTTGAGTGGGTGTTTGGTTTCTTGGGCCTCCAAGAAACAGCACTTGGTTGCCCTCTCCACTGCAGAGGCAGAATATGTTGTCGCAGGGAGTTGTGGCACCAAAGTACTGTGGATCAAACACCAACTCCAAGACTATCTAATAGATCTTGGATGTGTTCCCATTTTATATGATAACACAAGTGCTATAAATCTTGCAAAAAATCCAGTCATGCACTCTAGGACTAAGCATATAGAAATTAGGCATCATTTCATTTGGGATGAAGTCTTTAAAAATCATTTTGAGCTCCATTTTGTTGACTCAAAAAATCATATTACATATATTTTCACAAAACCCTTAAGCAATGACAGGTTTTCAAACTTAAGGAGAGAGCTAGGTCTATGCAGACCTCAATCAACTTAGGTTTGAGATATTTAATCCTTTTTAATGCACAAGTTACTTTTCCTTGTTATGATGGTTGCAAGCATATATGATTTGTGTAGAACTGGTCTATTGTTTGAATAAACTGTTTCATGAATGGTGGTCACATTCAGGGGGAGCTTGTGTTTATTTTGATTATTTTGCATTGCATATCATACTATTGACTACATGGTATCTCAAATAATGAGTTGTGGAAAGTCAGGCTACGCCTGTCAGGAAACTCTTACCATGCGTGAGGATTGACCTCCGCCAAGTACCGTGAATCAGAAATGCATATTTAGAACTATTTAGTTAATCTTGAGCGCATGAGCATGTTTAAAGCTTTAGCATCAAATAAAGCACTTTTCACTAGCAGTAAGAAGGAAAGTTCTCATGGTGGACTAACTGAAATCAAAAAGTCAGAGGCACTAGTGTCAGAAATTGGCAGAAAAATCTCAGAAATGGAGCAATCAAAGACAGACAGAATCAGAGACTCTAGCTGTGCAAAAACACTTGAATAGGTCGACACACTCTAGCAACGTGTCGACACTTACAGGCTGATACCTTAATGAAGGTCTGTGCATGTTTATCAAGGTCTGTGCTGACACATGCAGCTCGACACCCTCACAGGAAGTGTCGACACTGTCACTCAGCCACTCATGGGTATGTGATCAATGCAGAGTCATTCTGATCTATGCACCCTAGCTTATCACTGCCTTCTTCATTTCCTCATCACATCTTTTGCTTCTGAACCATTGCTTCCAATCATTGCTTGATCACCGGTCATTAATTTAGGGGGAGTTGAGAATGTTTTTAATACTTCTTACAACCTTGGGTAAGTTATTCTAGACTACCTCTGATTATGAAAATGGTTTATTGTTTATGATCCTCAATTTGGCTGATAATTGTGTTAAGTTGCACCATATTTGCACTCATAATAGGGTTAAAACATTCATCAAGTCTTTGCAAATAACCATAGCCTAAGCGTCTGAAAATTGATTGTAAAAAGACTCTTTGGTTTAAGAAATGCTAGCATGTATTATCCCTAAACAAATTCCCTAAAGTGAAGCCACCTAGAGAATACGCCTTCTAGCACCATAGTGTAATAATCTCAGAGCAATGGCATCATCTTCAGAGAAATTAGACCTTGCATCAATGAAATGGAGATAAATCTAGTCATGATGAAGACTGCCAACTCATATCAAAAAAGAACATAAAGATAAGCTCCACTGAGTAACCAGGGACTCTAGCGTCTGAACAACGTGTTTCCTTGCGTCAAAAAGTGAATGCTATATCAGACTATTTTAATTTAATCAAAAAAAAATGGTTTGGGGCTGACTCTATACTTTACTTCAAATAAAAGGGGTATTTTTGTTTATCTTCAATACTTGCTTCTTTTTCTCCCAATCTTGCCCAATGAACTTAATGAGTAGGATTAATAGGCTTGGTTGACACCTCAGACTTCACTTCAATATTTTCATCTTATTATTTGTTGCAAAACATGGTTTCTCTTAATCCTTTATTCCTCTAAATTGAGCTTATATGCCTTAAACCGTTTAAAATAACGATAGGGGTATTTCAGTAATTCTTATCTAAAAGGTGCTCTTTTTTCAAAAAAAAATCTCAACTTTACCTTTTTAACTCGACGGTGATCATCTCATTTTCACTTTACCATTTCAAACCCTATTTCTATCGCAAACCCCTTCTCTGGAGCGTCTACACCTCTCAACGCAGAGGTCTCCCTCTACCTCTACAGTGGATCCTAGCCCTCCAGCTAGCTCCGTTTCTCTGCTGAGACGCTCCAACAACCCACTACTCCTTTCTTCCGCCCTCGCCATGGCTCCTCCGGTCACCCGCGGCAAGAAGAAGGATGCGACATCATCCAAGAAGGCCGCCGCTCAAGCCCCTGCAGCAAAGAAAACACACAAGGAAGGGCGGTCAAAGAGCATTGAGGACAGACCAGCTGTTGAACCAGCCAAAAGGAGAGCCGCAGAAGCCCAAGGTTCTAACAGCGATAAGGGCACGCCACAAGAACAACCGGCCAAGAGGAAACGCCTGTCTGCAACAAAAAAAGGGAAAGGAAAGGTACATCCAGCATCTCAGCAGCCCAGTGCTGCTTCCACTGTCAGGGAAAAGGAGAGTGACCCCACAAGAATATTATTTCCTAGGTATGTGGATTTCAGTGACCGTCACATGCTTGATAATTTTCTTGAACTACTGCCCCTCCTCGAATTCCAAGGATGGAAGAGGTTTTTGTCCGAACATAGGGTGTACTACCCATTCCTAGTGCAGTAGTTCTACAAAAACCTAGTCTATGACCAGAACCACAAAGCCCTTCGGACTGAGGTGAAAGGGGTCAAAATCAAACTTTCAACAAAGCTTCTTCACAGAGCTTTACATATTCCCCGAGATGGGCTTATAGAATCTAAATTTGATATTGATTTGTCTGCCGCCTACACCATCCTGACAGGCAAGCCTAGGAACCCACAGGATGAAACCCAAACTCTTGCCAAATACTTTGACACCAACAGGTTTCCTCCCTTACAGCATCTCCTGCACCACATGTGTACAACCATGATTACCCCACAAGGGGGTGGCAGGAGTCGGTTAACAGAAACCCAGCGGTTCATTTTATTCTGCATGTTCAACAATCATCAGATCTATCTTCTGGAGATTATTCTACATATTATGGACAGTTGTATACGGAACAGGGGAAGTCTGCCCTATGTTGCACAGCTAACATCAATATTTCATAGGGTTGAAATTCCTCTAGACAATGGAAAGTTGAAAGAAATCCCCAGAAGCAATGTATATTGCATGAGATTCATTGAGAATTACATGCACTTTAAGAAAGAAGGTGATAGAATTATCAGAAATCTACCCGGGCATTTACCTGAACCACCAGTACAGCCAGTTCAACAGGAACAACCTGCACAAGATCAGCTAGACCAGCCAGCTTTAGATGAGCATCTAGAACAGCATGAAGAACAATTCCATGTAGATGCTCACTTTGACCAGGAACAACAGCTGCAGTAGCAGGATGTACCTCATGACACATATGTTGGTCCCATCATACCATTTGGGACTCTTCCCCCTCGGACTCCTCCATCTGACCCTATAGTTCATAATGAAGAAGAGGCTCCTCCTCCTTTCCACACTGAAGCCTCATCATGAAGAGGGCCTCCATCTGCTGCCACAGAAGGTCCAATGGGCATTCACCCAACTTTAATCAAATTTCTGACTACACAATTTGGTAGCATGAACTCATCCTTTTTACAGCTCAGTCTGCAAGTGGAAAGGATGGAAGCAAGACAGATTCACTATGAGCAAGTCCAGACCAGCAGATGGGAGAAATTTATCGTAGATAAACACAAGTCTGATGATAAACTGTCTCAATTTATGCACTCCCTGATAAATGTGTGTGAAAGGGCAGGGTGAGTCATGAAAAGACTACGAGAAATTCATGCTGAAACCCAAGAAAAAACAAGTGAAATGGCCATGCATGCTTATGACATCTGTGAAGATCAAAGCAATCTAAACATTAAGTATGCAAGGCTGATGGACACCTCAACTCACCTCGCATAACAAGTGGCAGCAGGGACCTTATCAATCAAAGAACAAGTGGCCGCAGGGACCACTCAACTTGTCAATGCCATAGCTCATCTGGAAGAGACAGTTCATGCCAATACTACATGGCTACTTGATGCATCCAACCGGATGAAAGGAAAGCTGTATGCTGACTCCAACAAGCTCCTTGATGCCTCCTCAAAGCTTGCAGAAAAAGTCCATACTGATACAGCAATCATAGTGAACAGCACCACCAAAGCTGAAGCCAAAATGAATGTTGTGTACAACAAACTTGATATGGTTGGTACTGAAATTCTAAAACTGATTCGTCTACATAAAGCCCAACTCCAACCAACCTTGGCAGACATAGGTGATGAATGGTGTCCTCCTCCTCAGACAGAAGCCACATCCTCTCGTCCCTCACCGCAAGGAACCTAACAGAGAGCACAGACAGAGTACATCTGTGACATGTTACACACCTGGCTACTTGACATCAATGCGAATATCAAGACCCTTCACAAGTTTGTTAAACATAGAGATGAGGTACTTACTCAGAAAGTTGACTCTCTTGCTACCACAGTTATGCAACTGCAGCATCAGTTATCTGAAGCCCAGAAACTTCAGTATCCAGGCAGCACCAGCTCCAGCACATTGCCTCCACCACAGCAACCACCTCCTTCACCCCCTCTTTGCAGATGCCAAAGGGGGAGACAAGTCTAGTCTGTTACAAGCATCTAGCTTCAGGCATCTAGTTAGGTCATGCATAGTCCTCAAGGATGTATATGAAATCATTTTTGTATTTCAATGGAAAACATTTTGCCTAATTCATGACCCTGTATGAAACTTTTTTTTTGGAATGAAAAGTTTGCTTTGGAAATGCTTATGAATGCTTGTAAATAATGAACCATGGTTGTCATCATCAAAAAGGGGAAGAATGTTGTGTCCCCTGATTTTGATGATAACAAACAACAGTTCATTATTAAATGTTGTGGTGTGATTAATGATTTTGCTTAAGTAACGTTTTGGATAGCTCGAGTGAAGGACACTCAAGCGTCGACCTATCATCTGGACGTGTTGACACTTCATGAAGAAACCAAGTTACAACCAGTTCGGGTTGAGCTCTGGAGTGAGCAAGGTGTCGACACTTCCAACAATGTGTCGACACGCGTAGAAGAAAAGTGTGGTTCAACCGTCTCTGGCTAGCTTCTATTTTACACCAAGTGTCGACACCCTGTGGAAAAAGTGTCGACACCTTGGCTCTAGCGCAACGGGCTTCATCTCCTATTAGTGCATATGTCCCGACACCGCCTAGTGAAGTCTCGGCACGGCGGCACGATCCACACGCGAGTATGGCGCGCGTGTCGACACTTGTCCGTCGAAGTGTCGACCTATTTTGCTTGGAAGCCACGGTTCTTCAATATCGTAATGGGATGTGTCGACACCCTGTGTGTAAAGTGTTGACACGCTCATGATCGCCCAGAACAGATCTGAAACCAGAAGCGTCTGCTTTCCAAGATCTGTAATCGGTCTCGGAGGATCCGCTTGCACTTGAAAAGCCATCAGGAAGCTCACTTTGTCAGGAGAGTTTATTGTCTGGAAAAGACATCCTCTGAGTTGCTAGTACCGTTACAATTTTGGTTCCCTACCTACCCATGTACTAGCATGCCTGTAGGGAAGGTCAACTATGCTAAGGAAGCTAATCAAATAATGGGGATGTGACATTCGGGGTGTGGCGTCTGTAGTGGACAACGTAAGAGATGCCGTGAGCCACTGACATAGCAGGAGAAGGAGCTCCAATTAGAAAGAGAACTGATCACAGAGAAAAAGAAGAAGGTGAAGAGCAGTCGGAAGATAAGCCAAGAGAGATCTCTCCTTCCTAGTGTTGCTGAAGCAAGGGCAACGAAGCAGATCTTCTTCTTCCGCCTTAGGAGCTCTCAAAGAAAGGTAGACAACATCTATCTATAGCTTCATCTAGTGGGAGTGAAAGCTGAGGAGCATATCCATCATTCCCCTTGCGGTCGTAGTGAAGACCTAGGAGAAAGACGAAGAGAAGCCAGGCTTCGTCCATTCCTCTCCAGACAGGAGTTCTCTTCTCTTATAGAGTTTCTTTATCATACTCTGTCTGGTTGTTCTTTTTACAGCTTTGTTTTTCTTTGGAAACAAATACTCTTACTTTGTTCCCTATCTGTAAGTAGGAAGACAGACGGTGTGTTCACCGGTCTGTGGGTTTCAGGGTTGTGTACCCTCAAGCTGTTTGGCAGCGGAGTTGAGAGAGTGTATCTCTCTGTTGGAAGCTGTGAATCAGCGGTAGTGCATTGGCACTAGTGAAGCCTCATCGAGTTGTGTGAGGGGTGGATATAGGTCTCTGGATAGAGACCGAACCACCTTAAAACTTGTGTCTTGTGGTTTGTCTTCCATTGGGTACTGACACTAGATGCTTGGTAGGAACATTTCTGATCATCATCCGTGCATATAGCCTGCTATCTATCAACTATATCTTGCCTTACTAGTCTTAGTTTTGTATCTAGCTTTTATTTCCGCAAAGAAGGGCAAAAAGGGGCTGATCTATTCACCTCTCCCCTCTAGATCTGCCTATCCCCACACATCACAACCCGCCGTATGGATTATGGGGTCCATGTGCGAAGCCCCTCATGCCCGCCCATAGCACGTCATAGATGTGGGGCTCTGCACTGCCATAAGGAAATACGGTTCTGCCTTCGCTACCAGCTCGAGCTTTTAGCGCAATGGTAGGGGCTTGATCTTGTAAACTGATATTAGAGCGAGGTCCCGGGTTAATCTATTTCATTCTTATATCTTTTATTTTCCTCAATCTTGTTAGTTCTGCCGTTAAGTTTAAAATTGGTCATCATAATTGGGGGACAATTCAACCCCCCCTTCTTGTCCGTGTATATTGTTATCTGGGGCCAACATGTGTAATTCATAAACATTCATGTGTGTGTGGGTCTACTCAGATCCGTGTGTGTTTGTGTGGTTTCTTTCAGATTCATGTGTAGTTCGGTGCGTTTGCACCTTCGTGGGAGTTCTGAACTCCTTACGAGTGTGTGTGTGTTTTGATCTTGTAATCGTTTACAAGATAGTGTGTGAATCCTAACAGATCGTGAGGAGTGGACATAGGTTGCCGTCGTTGCATCCGAACCACCTAAAAATTACTGTCTCTTGTGTGGTTTGATCCTTCTCCTCTACCCCCATTCTGTGCCAGCACACACTATATCACTCTACTTGTGTTTTTCGTTCAGATCTAGCATAATTTGTCAATTCTACATTAGATCTTTGGTATATCAAAAAGCAGGTTCGAATTGAGACCTTGCGTGAGTAGAATCTTCAGATTCACACCTCCGCCATAGTACCAAGGAACTGTTGTGTATGGCAGATTTTGATAGATCTAATTGGTTATATAATAGATCTGAGTTTCTAAGTTATTAATTCATCACATCTGTTTAAATCGGGTAATATTTTCTAAAAATTTGTAATCACCCAATTCACCCCCCCTCTTGGGTGTCATTGATCACGGGACTTCAAACAACACTCTCAAGAGAATGAAGCCAAAGGAGAGCAGTCCTCCCCAACGGCACCCCAAGAACCTCCGAAGCCTCGGTGGATAGAAGAGATGCGGCTGTCCAATGTCAGGGTAGGCAGTCGAATAATGAAGATGCTGAAGAAACTCTCAACCATGTTCAATATATGGGAGATCCTGTCTATGAGCGAAGAAGCGCGTCAAGCGATAATTAAAGCTCTCGAGACACCAACTCAATATGAAAGCTACCTTGCTGAAGCTTAGTTCGGGCCAACTATCACCTTCATAGAGGAGGACATGCTGATTCCCGGCCCTAACCACAATAGGCCGCTATATATGAGGGGGTAGCTCAATGGTTAGCCGTTGAGCTGAATCTTGGTAGACCCAAGGGCCGTAGTTAACATCCTCCCTTACCGCATATATCAAAAATATTACTTTAATGTGCACCTCACAAAGGTGAGGGATATGCGGATTGCAGGCTTCAATCAAAAATTTGAAGTCCGTCTCGGACTAGCGGAATTCGGCCTCACACTGGGAGACCTCACTACAAAGGTGCAATTCCATGTGATCAACTCCAGCACCTCCTACAAAGCTCTTCTCGGCTAGCCATGGCTGCATGAGAACTTAATAGTGTTAGCATGCGTGGTACACACATAACTCTCTGGTTTTGATGATGTCTGACTATGACTCATTGATGAGTCTTATATGCATTTGATGATGCCAACATGTATGTAGTTCAGGTGTATGCAGTTCAAGTCAAAATCAGTGCCTCATGAAGATAAGCAGTGTGAAGATATCATGCAATGATGTCATGTGATATGATGCGTTGAAGCAGCAGGGCAAGGTTGATTTCAAGCCACTAAATGCAAGAAATAAGGATCAACCAAGGTGCAAAGATGTGGGCAGAACATCAAAGAACAAGGAGCTAATAAGAAGAATTTGGAAGAATTAGAGTCGACTCAAAAAGCTTCTGGAGTCGACTCGACTACTATTTCGCAAGGCAGGGCAACAATGTTTGAATAGAGGTGATAAATGGCTAGTAGCAGTGACAAATGGCCTTTACAGGTGAAAAATGGACAGATAAGGGTGACAAATAGGTCGCCAGGTAGACAGAGGCGACTGTTCTCAAGCAAGAGACAAAGAAGCATTAAGGCAATGGCTCAATGAGGCTAGCGGTGACAAATACACGGTTAAGGCTGACAAATGTAGAATAACAACGACAAATACATGAGTAGCACTGATAAATGGCTAGCTTGGGAGAAACAAGGCTATGAAGTGTGAAAACGTTGAAGAAGAGCCGACTCCATTTAGAGATGGAGTTGACTCCAGTCAAGTTGACCCAGTTTGTGATGACCCAGACTCTGGATATCGGGTAAACTCGATACCACTTGGATTCTGAGAGGTCTCCCAAGAGCGAGAAAGCCCCGAAGGGATAGAAAGGAGTGTGTAAGTACATTGAACTTCCGGATAAAGTTGTAAGCAATAAAATTTCTATGATCAGGATTGCTAAAATATGAGAAATAAAATTGCATTTTCTATTAACAAAATTAAACTACAGTAGCTAACAAGCTACAATAGAGTCCAGTCCAACTAAAGTACAGTACAACAGAAAAGATAACGTACTCTCAAGTTGGGGGAAGCTCGACACTGACAAACGTGGCACTAAGAACCACTGGACTGCACCTCCAAAGCACGAGGAAGAACAGCTACACCTGAAAAGTCAGGGGTGAGCCTCGTCTCACTGGCTTAGTAGGGGTCCCGCAGATCCCTACGATGAAACAACGCAGTAATAGCAGTGCTAAACTACAATAGTAAAGCAGGAGAAGGAGTAGGAACAGCAAAAGTAAAGAGGAAAGCCGTACCACGGAAACACGTCAGTCGATCGAACCTCAGCCCTTTAAACTACTCCTAATCGGCAAAGACACAGATCCCCAGACACATAGTCGGGAATCACGAAACTGATACAAGAAAACTCTAGCTACACTACCAGGACAACATCACGGCACCTCAGTCGTGCAGGCTCGTCGATCGAGACAAAAGCCCAACTTAAGACCACACAGTCTAAAAGCACCAACACATACACGATCTCACCGTCGTGTACGCTACACTGACCGCGGGTGAAGCCAAACACATACTACCCACTAAGTCAAGTCAACCATGACGGAAACCACACGTCTAGAGCTCATGCTACACGAGAACCACGTAAGCCACGAATCACGAATCTCGTATCATGTGACAGAAGCACTTCCTAACTAGTAGAAAAGCCAGATGCATCCACTGATGTCTTACACTAAGCCTCAAGCATCTCCCACTCACCTCGAATGCGGTAACTAAGACACCAAATAATAACCAAGGAATAATAGTAATGAGTGACTAGTTAGGGTCACGCCCGTCGGTGCTGGTCCAAACGCCCCTGACCACGTGTGCACACACAAGCTCAATGTCTTAAGCCAGGCCTCTAACTGGTTTTCCCCTCCCGCTGGACTCTCATGGCCAGACAAAGGTGTCCACGGCAACCATCCTACAAACCGTCTCAACCGAGAACTCACCCCGCCACCACTCCCAGGTGGGCGGACACACGGAAGTGTCGTCAGGCTACGGCTAGTGGAGGGTCACTAGACACAGAGACTCAAAACAGCAAAGTATAGACAGGGTAAGCATGCACCTGTCGCACGTACTATGAAGCACAAGGTAGCTCACAACTGCTACCAGACTCAGGACAACCAACTAGACCTGCTAACACAATGATCCTTGAGTCACAAGACTCGGGTCAAGATCGTCGCATATCACAGTAACACGCCGTTAATCAGCCTAGTCCCTAAGCCAAATCATGGTAAAACACATGGAAAATGACACACAATAGTCAGATCCACACATTAATAATGAGTCCTCGGCCCCTAGGCCGCTCAACGGACTCACAATTCCACATAATACGAAACACAGAACATGAGGGTGAAGTCCCGCGATCAATGACACCCAAGAGGGGGGGTGAATTGGGTGTTTATAAATTTTAAAGAAACTTTTGGCCTTTTATCAAATATGTGATAAACACTAATTAGCAATTTGAAAACTATTTAACTAAGTCTCTCAATCTCTCCGTTCCCACACGACCATATAACAAATACAATTAAACCACACATAAAACACACAATGCACAGCGGTTTTTAAGGTGGTTCAGATGCAACGACGACAATCCTACGTTCACCCCTCACCAAACCCGGTGAGGCTTCAATTGGGGATAAATCCCCAAATGGAGACTACGCTCCAAACACACACGGGACGACGCCCGCACACACACACGGGGACGCGCCCCAATACACACACACACACGGAGACGATGTCTCCAACACGATCTGACAACTGGATCACCAACACAAACACACGCAGCCACAAGTGCAGCAATCTACACACACGAGACAGAAGGGATCTAAATAGATCCACTCACACACAATCACAGATCTAGGAAGACCTACGCACATACGAATGGAACACGACGACCACACACAAGACCACGGACCCAAAATGATCCACACACACACAAGTTCTTACAGTTTATGATGACCATAAGTATAACACCCAAAATATTAAAACAATGAGGCTTAGTTTAGAAAACTCCTGATTAAGACTCCCCCTGAGTGTATGCTGCAGATTTTGCGTTGATTCCTTCTTTGCTTGAATGGCTTGAGACTCAGCTTGAATGGCCTTGGATGGATGTAGGTTTCCATGCACGGAGTACTGTTCACGGCTACAGTACCCTTCCTTCTTCCTTGGACAAATCCTTGTATCTCCTTGATGCTTGTGAGCTTGTTCTCTTCCTTTGAGATTGCTGACTTCAAACGGAGCTAGAGTACCTTCAGATGATGCTTGAATGGCTCCTTCTTCCTTGTAGCATCCTTCTTCTTCTTCCCTTGATAGGCTCCTTGGTTGATAGGCTCTTCTCCGATTTCTCTTGGTTGATAGGCACACCTTGATCTCTTCTGATTGGATATTTGTTTCTTCATCTCATGGAAGATGATTGCTTCAGAAGAACCTTGAAACTTCAGTTGCTGGATGGAGATTTGATTCACGGACTACTGTTCATGCTATAGTAACACTCTTCTTCTTCATTGAGCCACCTTGATCCCTCTTTTTTTCTCTTAGAGTCTCTTAGGGTTCATGACCTCAAAGAGAGGTTTTATAACCCTTGGAAGGTTAGGAGACAAGCCCCAGACCCAGATCCACAATTTATGGGGTGATTGGGAGCATTGGGATAAAAGAAATGGGTGAGAGGATCTCTCCACAGATTGAAAACAAAAAGTCAAAGTTGGAGGCTTCAGGGCTGGCGGTCGATCGGAGGTGGGCTGGCGGTCGACCATTCTGTAAAAACACTATAGGCAAAATGTTACTGTAATTTTCGATCGACCGGGATCAGGTCGGCGGTCGACCGCTCTCAGAAAAATTGTAGTTTTCTGAATTCTGGTAATTTCGGTCGATCGCCAGCTATAGGTCGGTCGACCGCCAGCTACAGTAAATTCCAGACTACTACATTTTAGCCCCAAACTCCATTGCAACCCTTCCAAACTCTGTGGCATCAAACTCCTTTGATCTTGGAGAGATTATACAAAGAATTTAACCTACAAAACCATAATAAAAATGAGTAGAACTTTAGCTTAATAATCAATATGATAAATGTATGAAATGTATACATGAAAGCCCATGTTCAAGGTGCATACAAACACTTGAACCATAAAAGCTTTAAGCTAAAGGTCAAGAATTATTTCTATACAAGTTAGCAAAGTATAAGAACAATTTAGCCATGCACATATACAAGTGAACACTTTGAAAACATGATTGACTAAAGGTCAAGATCAATAGTTATGCATTTGTCCAATATGAATGCATTATGTAACCAAGCTCCATGAAGAGCATGCATAGGAAGCATTCAAAGCTGTAGCCTCAAAAGTCATGTTCGACTGAATCATATTCAACCAATCGATAGGAACAATCAACCATTTAGTTTAGTTATCATCATTCACTTAATCACACATGAAGTGTAGTTAGCATCAAAATCATAGCATTACACACTAAGTTTAGTTATCATCAAAACCATAGCTCAACAGAGGGATTACTCGAAGCCCTCAACCCACATATACACATAAATCGAGGTAAGATAATACCTCCAACATCTAAAATCAGGTCTCGATCCTCACAAGATAGATGAGACACTCACGACGTCACGTGTCAACCACTGGGTCACAACCGGGTTGACCGGAAACTAGAATGACTCTCGAAACAACACGAAACACTGCTCGGCACAATGGCACTCCCAAACACCCTATAACACGGTCACAACCCTTATAGGACGTCCAAGACATCCACAGAATAATGGGCTAACCAAGGGGTCAAAGCCACCACAACCGGAAGCCAAACCAATGCGAAAGAACACTCTGAACAAGTGGTGGTCACCCCTATGTCCGCAAATAGGAAATGGCGGTCATAGCCTGGCCGCTACTCGTAAAATAGAATAGGCAGGAAATGATCTTGCTCAAGGCCGCTACTAACAAGTTGCGGTCCTCACAGGGCCGTCTCCTGAAGGTGGCGGTCATGGCCGGACCGTCAC
The DNA here is from genome assembly GCA_022559845.1 of Amorphophallus konjac. Lineage (NCBI taxonomy): Eukaryota > Viridiplantae > Streptophyta > Magnoliopsida > Alismatales > Araceae > Amorphophallus > Amorphophallus konjac. The sequence goes on along the minus strand of CM040121.1, from coordinate 190,553,424 downwards.
TTCCAAACCGCCTTGAAAAGATGAAAAGCCATCCTGGTGACGGTCCTTTGCCTGACCGTCACTTCATAAGGCGGTCAGCCGCAAGGCCGCTACTAAGAACCGACTTAATAAAAGAAATGAGCGATTTCCACAAATAGATCCAAAACGAGTCACGTGGGTATCCGGCCTCATACCGGCCCCAAATCCCGCTCAAACGGAGTTAAACTGGTGGGAATCGAATCCGAACATGCCAGGGGTTCAAATGATACCATTTAAACTAAAAACCATCACGTAGAACTGCGATCTTGGCTCACACCCCCGAAACATGCTTTCGCCCTTAAAGCTATAAAACCCGCTCAAACTCACACCGTTCGGCTCCAAATCAAGAGAGGATGCAGGAAAATAGTAGGGTATCCATGTCACGTCCCGAGCTATGAATACAGCAGAAGAATTCTCAGGAAATGTGAACAGCCGTCATAGTAAGCCTCTTGCAAGCAAGTAATCAGAGCGCAAGACCACCATACATAATAAGATTGCACAATAATTGATCCAAAATTTCACTCTATTCATAACCATAATCAAAATGTACATAAGACCTTGACTTATGACATCCTTACATCATTCGACTCAAAAAAAATAGAAAATTACAATATGACTCGACTAAACACTAGATAACTAGGCTTCTCTCATTCCAATAGACCATCAATCGCTCTCGGACCCGCTACTTGCATAATCCAAATCTGATTCACTAGTATTTCCTGAAAAGATGAGAAAATAGGTATGAGCACACTTGCCCAGTAGGTATCTTCGTATCAACAAGAAGGCAATATTTAAGTGATTAATTCTTTAGCTCTAGAGTTAAGATAAAAATGGGAATGCGATAAATCATACGGCATAAACCAAAACATCCAAGAATATAGAATCATGAGATATCTGAGCAAGTAGACATAATCAAGAATCTGAACAAGTAAGATTTAGTCATGTAAATGTAAGTTGGCCTTTCACAAACAAGAATGTACGAGCATGTAACTAGAAAGTACTTACACAACCTTGTAAAGGCTATGCACTAGAAAGTCATTAACAAGCATGTAATTTTCCATAAGGAGCCTCGCAAATTTCACTTATTTATAAAAGAAAGTACTCCCGGCGTAATGCGATGCCAATATCATCGTACCCCATGGTTTATAGCACATTTTCAACCAGCAGTCGAGGGGACGAGCATGGAGCCCTTGGACATACTCCGTGCCCGATTTTGCATCTTCAAGTTATAAATCCAGCTACTTCAATGAGATATAACAATAAAGTACGGCCAATAATGTAACAAGTTCAATGATAGTTTCATGATACAATATCAAGGTATCGAACGTTTTTAAAATGATATATGATTCCAAAAAGAATTAAAAGAACATTATGCTACGGCGACATTCCGACGGCATAACGGTACATTAATTAACTTTCATAACTTAACCTTAACTTATTAGACATAGTTTTTGGTTCCAGACAATCAAGAGACCATCTAAGAACACATTTAGAACAACCCTTAGGTCACACCCCGGGTTAGATGCTTGACAGAAAGAGATGGCCATATACTGGGCCATTTCAGGAAGAAAATGGTCATAGATAGGTCGCTAAATTCATAATAACGGTCCAGTTAAGGCCGAAACTAGTCTGTGTCAACCAGAATGAAAGGAAAGTCGACACTTAGTGAATTCTGGAGAATAACGGTCACCAGGAGGCCGTTTCCTTATAAAGACGGTCAGAGAAAGACCGTTGAGTAACAGAGACGGTCTCCTATAGGCCGCAATTTGTTGGATTAGGTGGAATGCAATTTGGGGAGGGGTGAATAGGTTGACCCTTTAAAAAATTCTATGCACGATCACACACGAATTATGGTGTAGAATGATAGAGATAAAATCAATAACTAAACAGCAATGAGAATCGTGCCTAATCAAACATCTAACGAAGGGAGCATAATAAGAGAAATCAAACCACTCAGTGTACGCAGATTTTTATGGTGGTTCGGTCTCCCTGTGGAGGCCTACGTCCACCCCTCACTTAAGCAGTGAGGATCCATGCTGAGCTTTATAGCTTAGCTACACCAAGGAAAAAGCTTCCTCACATACACCGCTGAGCATTACAGCTTGGCTTAACCAGAGAAACAAATTCTCTATCCCGCTGACAAACAGCTTGCAGGCAACACGCCCAATTTCCCTTGATCCAAGCACAGTCTGCTGGATCAACCCCCTCCCTCTACTCAAACCAGTATGAGGGAGAAACAGTATAATAGAGTCCAGAATGGAAAGACAAATAACAAAATGAAATCACTTAGTAAAAGAAAGAATAAACTCAGCCTTTACAGACACGCGAGCATATAGATTGCATACTGGATGAGCAGGTGACCACGACCAGGAGCGGAGCCTACCAGCGCTTTCTAGTGCGTTGGAGAGGGCGCCCTGCGACAGACGACACCTGGATCACACGTGGAGAGCTGGAGCGGATCGACCCGGACCTGCTGGAGCGTTACTTGAGCGACCGTGACCCTTACTCGACGGGGTCGAGTTCTTCCCACCCGGGGAGAATTGGTGAGGACACGCGCTGCATCACTCGACGGAGCACACGGAGCATGCCGGCATCCCTTTGGCTCGGCGACCACTTGGCAGACTAGTAGAGCTATCTTTAGTTATTTTATGCTTTAGGCCATGTTGGGCCTTGGATTAGTCCCTGCGTGGACACTTTTATTAGTTGTGTGGACCTTTGTAGGCCATTTGGAGCAAATTAGGCTTTAGTTGGACCATTTTATGCTTATTAGATAGGAGATAGGGCTATTGGGCCATTTTTTTTGGTTCAATCTCTGGCCCATATGGGCTGGCCACCCACTCCCTTGCTTAGCCCACCTAGGGTTAGGGTTTTGGGCGCCCAACTCTTTTCCCTCCTCTTGGAAGGTGGCAGCCGCCCCTCTCCTAGATTATAGGAAGAGGGGTGCGGCCCTCCCCCCCCCCCTTGCCTTGTTGCGCCCCCCCTTTTCCCCATGCCATGTGGCGCATCCCCCTCCCCTCCCTCTTGGCTAGGGTTTCAACCCTAGCACCTCCCCTCCCCATATATAAACCTTGTATTTTTTCCTTTGAAAGATAATGAAGAATTAATTTGTGAGAAACCTTGTGCGCAGCCACCACCAAGGAGAGGGCGACCTTCTCCATCCTTCCCCAAGGGGTGCGATGCCCCTCTCTTCCCCTATCCCCCATCTTCTTCTTCCTCCATCTCCAACTCCTGGGTGCGACTCCCTTGAGAAGGAGGTCCTGGTGAGGTGAGGATCGTGCTGTGAAGCGAGTCTCTTCATCCCATGTCGGAGAGAGATCCAAGCGGCGAGACGACGTCAAGCTCGGTGGCGTTCAATCCAATCTCGGATGCACCTGCTCTGCCTGCAAGCTAGGGGTCCAAAGATCACGTCGGTACGAACCCTTTCTGTGGGCAAACCGTCTGGCTTTCTTCTAGACTTTTCTTCCCCTACAAGTCCCCCTTCCAACCCCACCGGCCTTGTCCCAAAACTCGAATCACAGAGGAAGTTGTCTTTGTAGACACTTTCGTCGCGCAGGCTGCTCCCGGGACAGACTCGCCTGTGATCAGAGTCGCCTTGGACACCCGTGTGCACCCCCGTTCCTTCTCCGATCGACCACAACCTCTTCACATAAGTTGTTCCCCTCCCTGTCCCCGAACCATTCGTGGTGGTTTCATCCCAAAACTCCATTGGGGCTGAAACTTCCCTTTGTGGCTACTTTCGGTCCTCCTCTGGGCGCTACAGTAACCCGGCGGGACAGATCTGCAGTACCCTCCAAAGGGACCACCACCTCCCCTTACTGGAATGGCCTGAAAATTGGAGGGCTATCTCCACACACACCACTCCATCTCCAGTGGCCGCCCGTGGTCAGAATTCCATCCGCACCCCTACGCCCTCATATCCCATCTCGGGTTCACAGACCTGACTGCCCTGAAGTGCAGGCTGCGACCCCCACTTTCCACCCCGCCCACGCCCAAATCCTCCAAGGCACCGCCCCCGCTACCTTGGTCATCTGTTAGCCCTACCTGTAAGCTACCCACCAGAGAAAACCCCATCCCTAAATCTGTCCGGAAGCTTGCGTACCGACTGTTCTCCTGGTCTCTACCGGTGTGGGCAGACAGGCAGTCCGACTGCACGCCAGGTGTTTGACGAATTGCCACGGTCACCATCGGCCTCGACTGCAGTTCTCCTTCCACGGGCGCCTGTGGGACATCCCCACCAGCGCCCTCGCTGAATTTCGCAGGTCCAGGACATGATTAAGGGCGCTTACCGGAGTCGCCCCCGGGCTGTTTGGCGGGCTTGTGCAGGTTGGCCAGCAACCTGTCCCCTCCTTCCGAACGCACTCCAGAGGCTTCCCCGAGGATCGGCGACATCCTTCTTCTTCCCGGAGGAGCGACCCCACGACAGCAAGGTACCGGGGACTCCTGCCACCTCAGCCCCTCCAGAGGTGGACGTTCTTTCAGCAGTTCGCAGAGCTACCCGGGACCTCCTCGCGGCCCACCCCTTCACCGAGTGCTGCCCGTCAGCCCGTGCATCGGCAGCCCCGACTCCTCTGTTTGTAGCCTGTTACCTCCCTGCGAGGAGTGGGCATTTTGGGTCAATTGTGTATTATTACTTCTACGTGTATCGGGGTTGTTGGTCTCGGCCGGGGTTCCTTCCCCACGCCTAGGCGTGGAGGTACGTGCGACGTTCCTTCCCTTGGCATTTGCTTTGCTAGTATGCTCTCGATTATGCAGCGTGCGAGTGTAGGATCCTAGCTACATATTCAATTCACCGTGGGTTTTGCGAGTTGAGAGCACCATTCCGTGGCCCTAGTCGAGCACCGAGCTCGGACTAGACTCCCATAGTTGCGCGTCGGCTCCCTTTGCCGCTTTGATCCACTCGTTTCCCTCATAGGGACGGCCGTGGACTTGGGTTTCTTGTTGAGAGACGCCTCTCTTCGGAGGAATAGTACGGAGGTCGATCTCTCGGCTTGCCTTGTCACGTGTGAGTGCTGGCCGCACTTGGTCTTCATAGTAGGTCCAGTCCTTTTTAGTCCCGTTCCGCATCAAAAAGGAAGAGATGGAATAATGATGCATGCAATGCTAACAATAATAAAACAAAGAGATAAGAGAAAGGGAAAGTTTAGTGGTTTTCTCCATGGGCTTCAAGGATGAAGATCTTCAATAGAGGAAGAAGAGGATGTAGAACTCCATGGATGTAGAGGCTTCAAATCTTCAATAGAGGAAGAAGAACTCCATGGATGAAGCTTTTAAGTGCATGGGGGTCTTCCTCCTTGAGCCTTTGGTCCAGCAGCACCTCCTCTTGAATTGATCTTGATGTCTTTTACACAAGGGAGAGAGGGGTCCTATTTATAGAGGTGAAATTCGGAGTTTAATTATAAGAAAATTAGAAAATTATGTTTTAATGGAATTTGGAGGGAGATATTTATTGGACAAGTGTCCTCCCAACCTTAGAAAGTCATAGGAACCATTTCCCAAGTGGAAAAGGAGGTTAAAGTGAGGGAGGAAAGGAAATTCGGAGTTTAATTCTAATAAAATTAGAAAAGTGAGTTTTGGTGGGATTTGGAAAGGGGGATCCTTCCTCCAAGTGTCCTTACAATATTAAGAAATCATAGGAACCCTTTCCCAAGTGGAAAAGGAGTTTAAGTGAGGGAGGGAGGTGGTTCTGTTCAAAATCAAAATTCTATAAGAAATGGCGTCAGACCCAGTGGTCGCTAATTAAAAGAGTCCAAAATTAGAAAAGAATTGACGCCCATGAAGCGACATTTTAAGACGGATTAGGATATTCTAAAATTAGAAAAGAATTGACGCCCATGAAGCGGTCGCCAATTTTGGACGAAGTTAAATGCTCAAAATAAGGCAAGGAAATTGACGACTTTGCAACCGGGCGCTCATTTATGAATTAGCGACCTTCCGGGAAGTCACAGAATCAAGGATAATCCGAATTCGGCTCCAAACAAGAATAAAAGAATTGGCGCCCTTGCGGATGGTCACTAATTAAAGAATTGGTGACCTTCCAGAGTGTCGCTAATTCATAGATTTCGAAAATGCCAAATTGGACTCAACTGGAAATGGACGCCCCCTGCCTGGGCGCTATCTAAATGGCGCCCGGGTCCCTGCCACCATTTGATTTAAGGCCCGGAAAAAATGGAGAAACACCTCAGAAAAATCTGGAAAAATAGCAAAATGATGTGTGAAAACTGGGGGAAGTTGGATATTCAAGAAAAGAGAGAAAAACCACTCAAATAAGTCAATTTGACGGTCAAATGGGGCATCACAGTGCGATAGGACATATGCTCAAAATGATGTCAAATTTGGCGTGTCTACAGGTAGCATTAGAAATCAGCAATTTAACCTTTTCTTCTTCCGGGATATGCCCGGGCACACGCGAGGCCATCTGCCTCCATCGATCTGCATATGCGGCAAAGTCTTCGTCCGGCTTCATCTTTTCTGCTACCAAGTCTGTAAAAGAATACTCGAGCCGAACCCGATCATAAAATCTCTGGATAAACTTCTCTTTCACGGTCTTGAAACTTTCCGCCTCCTCCAGAGGCAATGTGTAGAACCATTCAAGGGTGACCCCGTCTAAGGATCGGTGAAACAGATACGTCATCAGGCGGTCGTCATGCTGGAATTGCGCCGATTCATAGAGAAACTCCCTGACATGAATAAACGGGTTGCCATTCTCGTCATATTTCCGGTACACGGGGAGCTCAGACTGCGGTGGGAAACGAATGTCCCTGAAGTTAGGAATGGGGACGTCAGCTAAAGACTGCGGGCCGACCCGCTTGTGGAGGAGGTCAATCTGCTGCTGCAATGCAGCCCATTTGTCCAGAAGTTCCCGTTCTCAGGAAGGAGAAGATACGGTAGGAAGGATCGAACCGGAGTATGGAGCCGAAGGATAGACTGACTGAGGGGGAAGCCCATAAGATGGATAATGGGCCTGGGAAGGGTCCATATCCGCATGAGGGCCACGAGGGCCTGCGATGTTGGAGGGAACGTGGTGTAAGGATCAGCATAAGAAATGGAAGGGATCTGGGTCTTCCCCTCATCAAGTGACTGATGGGCCGAGGTAGAAGCTTGGCCCACTTCCATGGTGGAGAATCGAAGAGCCTGAGGATGGATGGGAGTAAGATCGATGGGGGCTGCGGAGGTGGCCCTTAATCCAACAATCGGGGGTGTAGAAGTGGCGGCAGCAGTCATGCCAGAAGAAAGTACTAAGGGCGGGGCATCTGCCCCTTGCAAGGCCTGTTTCAGCAGGTGGAGTTGAGTAAGATCTAGCTGGGCCATCATATGGAGAACCTGACTGGCCGAGCCGCGAGTGGATGAATCTGAGAGGGAGGGTTGAGCACCCTCAACAACAACGGTCGGGAGAGGAGGGGCAGTCCCCTCTCCCCCTTGCACATGAGCAACCCTAGGTGGGTCTTCCAGAAGTCCCCGAGGGAGAGAATCCTCAGGGGGATGGGAGAAGTTGTAAGATGACATAATCGGAGGTGAATCGAACAAGGGATTGAAATAAGAATGGGAAGGCGAACCACCCTTAGGAGATGATCATGAGGGTGTGGGATAGGTCCACATACACCGAGCACCTGGGAAGAAGAAGCAAACAATCCTACCCAAAATCTAAACAGCACTGAAGTGATCCACACACAAGAGAGAGAAGAGACGAGAAGAGAGACAACCAAGTGAACACACAAATTATGGATGATGCGTGATAGATCTTATGAATCTTTCCTTGTAGGACCTTAGTGGGTTAATTAAGATGTGAGTTCACTCAACCATAAGGTACCTAACCAGGGTGAGAAATGGGGAACTGGCTGACTCTAAAGGGACTCTCTCTCCCGGATGCAAATCCTAGACTGGGGGGTGGTACGATACAACCTGCCCGGCGTCCGTGTGGGAATCCACGACTCACGTGGACTTATGGAGGCCCTCAGAAAGGTCACCTAGTCGGCTCCAAGGAGTATGGAGATGAGAGGAAACCCTACCTCGGTAGGAATGCAACTACTAATGTAAAATATGTATGCCCCTATGCGCACCGGAGTGCATGCAGAATCTAGCCTAGATCTAGCAGACAATGATCAAGCAAATATGAGAAAATGACATGGACACGATCATGCAGCAATATAACAACAGCAGGGGGAGATCCAAACAGCACCAAATATATATGTAATGATATAGATCAATGAGCAAAACGTAGCCTCGGGTGTACTATAGCAGTAAAGGACGGTCTGATGAAGACCGCTCAGGGTGCGTACACGGTCTGTAATAGCCCGTTCAGGGAGAGCAAACGGCCTGGAATGGACCGTGCTAAAGCAGGGAGTAACGCCAAAAAAACCAGAGAAAAACCACAAAATGCTGAAATGACCAAAGAATGAGACTCAAAAGTGTACCAGGGTGAGCGGTCTTTCGACAGACCGCGCAAAGTCTTGAACGGACCTGAAACGACCGCGGAATATCAACAGAAATCACAAATCTAAACACAGTAGCGTACCTAAGCCAACAACGATGAACGGTCTGTGTCAGACCGCGGGAAGAAGTGGACGGTTTATACCGAACCGCTGGGTGTAACTGGCTGGCGAAACAGGGGCTCTGTGATAATCACGGGACGGTCAATCTACAGCCGTTCAACCAAGTAGGCGGCTCACAAATGACCGCGTAAACTCCAGAGGACAGAACGCAAGATGGGCCAAAGATCAACCTAAAATACTCAGAGAAAGAACTAACGAAACACATAAACAGGTCAGCAAAACACTAACACGATGGGCACTAGGTGTCCCACCGTGATCGCCAAAAAAGAGGGTGTTGACATATTTTCCTACCTTCCCCTTTTAATTATCCTTCACCCCTTCTTCACTATGCTATTGTAAAGAACTAAACACTGTATAAAGAACAAGGGGAAGGATGTAGAGTGTGTGTGTGATCGCCACCAAGGTGCCGAATGTAAGCAAATACACCGTACCTTGGAAAGGAAGGGGAGACACTCGCCTTAAGAATGCAGCACTGCAGAATCAAACGGTCCTGGAGGAACCGCTTAGTGTATGGAACGGTCGCTCGACAGACCGCTCACAGCGCCGAAGAGGGAAGCAGGACTCTGACGGGTCTAAACTGGACGGTTCACAGAAAGTCGCTCGAAGGGCCTGAACGGCTCGTGGAAGGCCGCTCTACTCTGCAAACGGATGAAGAATGACCGTCCAAAGCTCCAGACTCCAAGGTTGAGGGACCTGATCCTCCACTCCTTCCGGCCGGCCGGAGGGAATGGGCCTCGCATTGCGATGATGCTGACCTGCAAAAAACAATGTATAGAACACAGAAAGAACCCAAGATTAGTACTGCAAAGTGTAGCAACTATAAAAGACTGCGCAAAATGAACTAACTAACATGAAATGGGGGATATCTGGGAGTTTTTAAACCCCTAGGGGTGTCAAAAAGATAGGAGGGTGCGTGAGATGAAGTGTGATGATGAAAAATGTGGGTGAAGCACAAAGAAAAAACAATGCATGCAACTACAAGCGAATGGTGAAACTATGAGAACGAAGACTCAAAACATTGAGTACTCCCTGAACCGGAGGCTTGTATGGACGTAGAAAGCTTCCCTCCCTGACTGTAGGCCGCATAAGAATTCGGCAGAGCTTCACCGTGACCTTGAAATCTCCCCCCTTTTCAAAGCTTGACCTTAGAGTCTTATTTATAGAGCCTGAAAGCCAGCCTCAAAATTAGGGTTTTCAATGAAAATCAGTTCGAGATATCAACATAAAATCCGTAGATAATATAAATATCTTCCAACCAGTTCAAACGTCACCCCATTTGGTTGAGAAACCGCGGAGAAATAGTTGGAACAAATCAAGGATAAAACCAAGGATAGAGAGAGAAAAACCCTTAATTTTTCAGCCATCGAATCATTGCGCTGTCGTGCGATAGACCGCCCAGTCCATTGAGTGGTCGGTCACAAGACCGTCCAACCTGTCGGTGGAAAATAAGCAATATTATCCAAATATCCATCGAACTGCCTGATGATTTTGCCGTTGGATTCTCATGAATTGGGCGGTTACAAATGGACCACCTAGGCCATGGAACGGCCATAGACCAACCGCCCAATGCCTATCGGTGGTAAATCAGAATAAATTAGATAATTAGATAATTATCTGAACGACCAACGAATCTGGGACTCTAAGATATGGACGGTCATGTACCGGCCGTTCAATCAATTTGAACGGTTAGCTATGAACCGTGCAAAAGCTTGTCGGTGGAAATTCACATAAATCACCTTAATATCCAATAAATAGTGACACGGTCCATAGTCAACCGCTCCAAAACTGGACGGTCAAGCGATGGACAGCGCAATGGCTGAATACTTGAAAATCATTCACAATGTGACAAAATGAGCAAAACCAAGGCCCATTAAGCCCTGAATTGAAGCAGACCGAGTCAGGGAGGGAGGTATCCATAAAATAGGCCCAATAAGCTGCCTGAAAATAGCCCAATGAGTGATGGACAACTCGAGGCATCAATAAATGATGGTAAGAGAAATGACTCAACTTGTTGGCAAAAAATGGGTGTCAACAGCTGTGAGGCTCAACGGTCTGGGATCTAATCCCCAAAGCTGTGGATCAACGGTCTGTAGGGATTATATCCCCAAAGCTGTGGATCAGCGTACTCAAGCTATGTGACAGTAGTAAGCCTTACTCAATTGAGTAAGGGGTGGACGTAGATCTCTGGATAGAGATCGAACCACCTAAAAATTCTCTTCTCTTGTGTGAATGTTTTGTGCTCCAGTGTGTTTACAGCTTCTGTCTGCTTGGTGTTTAGATGAATGCTTAGGAGCGTTTAAGAGAAACATGCTTTCACTTGTTAAAATTGCTATCCGAGATTGTTGCTAAAGCTTTTCATCCAGTAGGTATATCAAAAGGCGTGGTTGAAAGGATAAGCTACGCTTATATGGAATTCCACCTCTTGCGTGAGGTTAGCCTCCGCCATCATACTATACCTGGGTGTTTGGCTGACTGTTCAGTGCAATCATCTGATCTCTCTTGATTTTGCTGAAATTCATCTCTTATAGAATTTGGAGATTCTTTCTGACATTTTACAGTAATTTTTCAAGCTGTTATTGAGCATTGCCTTTCATGCATACTTGTTAGCTTGTTAATTTATTCTGAAACTTACATCTCTTGATTGATTTACAGTGGTTAGTTGTTATTCCGTATTATCTTTAACTGTTGTAGATTTTTAGGGGTAGATCTATCCACCCCCCTCTAGATCTTAGTGTCCATCCGTTCCAACACGTGCTATCAGAGCCTAACTGTCCCTTAGGGCTTTACATCTCGGAGAGACTTGTTATGGATGCTAAAGGATTGATCGTTGAGGGTCATTCTACGAGTAAGCCACCATTCTTCAATGGTAATAATTATGCTTACTGGAAGAATAGGATGCAGGTCTTCCTGCGTGCTAAGGACTATGAGATCTAGAAAGTAGTTAGTAAGGGTCCTTTTGATTTGCCTCCAGGCGAAGACGTCTGGACTAAGGAGCATATCCGTAGATCCACCTTGAATTGGGGTGCCATTAATGCTATACAATGTGCACTTCATCCCACCGAATTTTTCCAGTGTCTCTTCTTGCAACACTGCTAAGGAGATGTGGGATAAGCTAGAGGTCATTTATGAAGGGATGTCTCAGGTTAGAGAAACCAAAGCCAACATGTTAGTCTCTGAGTATGAGGCTTTCAAAATGAAGCCTGAAGAGTCAATATCTGAGATGTATGCACGTCTGAATGTTATTACCAATAGCTTAAGAAGTCTGGGAAAAACCTACAGTGAGTATGAGTTGGTTAGAAAGATTCTAAGGTCCCTGACACCCATCTGGCACACTAAGGCCACCGTAGTGGAGGAGTCTAGGAACTTAGCTACGACCACTGTAGATGAGCTCATCGGTTCTCTCATGACATATGAGTTGAACCTTAAAAAGGTTGATGAGTCTGAAAAGAGAAGAAAACCCTTAGCTCTTAAAACTAATTCTAGTAAAGGGTCGTCTAATGAGTATAGCTGCACTAGCTCTGAGGAAGATTAGGATGAATTTGCAATGATTGCCAGGAAGTTCAAGAAATTCCTGAGAAAAGAAGGGAAAGGACTGAGAAGAAAATACTTCTCTGGAAAAAGAATGTCTAAACATAAATCTAATAATGTTAAGAAAACTGATGCCATAGTTTGTTACAATTACAGGAAAGTAGGACATCTCAAGGTAGATTGTCCTGAGCTCAAGGATAAGCAGCTCAGGTGGAAGAACAAAAAGGGAAAAGTCATGATTAGCACCTAGAGCGATGAAGAAGAAGAAAGTCAGAGCAGCTCCTCTGAAAGTGAGAAAGAAGAGAAGATATGTCTGATGGCAAAGAGTGATGAAGGCAAGGAAGATGATGTCGAGGTATTCTCCCCATTTGAAAACTTTACACAGAATGAATGGGAAGATGTGTATGCTGAAATCCTTGAAAAATATGAAAACATGCATAGGGAGAACAGACATTTGAAAAAGAAACTGAATTCATTAGTTAATGATACTTCTTTGTCTAATAAGATTGCATGTCTAACAACTGAAAACTTAGAGCTGAAAAACTCCCTTAATGAAGCTGAATGTAGAAACAACATGCTAACTGATTTGAAAAATGAAAATGAGAATTTGTTGAACACCATTGATGAACTTAAAATGAAAATACATGAATTTCAGGAAGAAACTAGGATAGCAACTGAAAAATATGAAGCTATCAATGGTGTAAATGCTGAACTGAAAAGGGTCATTGAAAATCTGGAAAATGAAAACAAGGATAAGCAAAACTCCCTTGAAGGCATGACACAAGGAACATAAAATCTAAATGCCCTCTTAGGAACAAAAACAAACTTTAGAAAGGAAGGTTTGGGTTTCAACCCAACTAATCGGAAAAGGTTTGATGTTAGGACAATTTCCTTTGTGGCTGAAAAAGGAACATCACAACCTCTGATTCAAATGAACTCTGGTGAAAATCTGAGATCAGCTAAGAAAGTCAAGCCCAATGCTAAAGACAAGGGCAAAGGGTAGATAGAGGTGTCTAGATAATCTTGCTCACACACTCCCACACCTTTGATCAAGGGACATGCTAGGATTCAGACTGTTAAGGCTAGAGTCCAAGGAAAATCCAAGTCCAAAACTGTCCAGCCTCAACAGAAAGTCCGAGGCAATTCCAAACCTCATCCAATTCGTAGACCTATTGGGTTCAAATCATTTGAGAAAGGTCTAGGCAGAGGTATCTCAAGTCAAGATCAATATCAGAATACTTTGATCCATCCTTTCTATAAATCCTATTATCACTACTCTGATGGGAGAGGTCAAGGCAACCTCTACACGAGGTCAATGCAGTTCCATAACTCCTACTCTACACAGATGCATGGACTCTATCCTTGGAACTCCTATGTGCAACCCAGGCACAAAATCTTCAGAAGCAAGAACTCTTATGGCTTTGTAAAATTCATGCCAAAATAGTCCAGGGTTCCCTATGTTCATACTACTTCCAATACGCATTGGACTGACCACTGGAAAAGAAACTTTCAGAATGGGATTAAGAAGAAAATTGCTACACCTCAAAATAAATCTTCCAAAATTAATGGTGACAAGAAAAAATAGACCAAACTGAATGATAAGAAATCCACAACTGACATGAAGAAGCCAAATCAAATGTGGATACCAAAACATTTAATTTCTTGTTTGCATGAAATAAATGCTTTATGGGACCCAAGAAGCTCTAGGTTCCAAATCATTCTACTTAATTCCCTTGCAGGTATGCCTGGCAGCCCAACATAATAAATGGTATCTGGACAGTGGCTGTTCCAGGCACATGACCGGAGACAAAGAAAAATTCTGCATGCTGGTGAAGAAAGATGCTGGTCATGTTACATTTGGAGGTAATACCAAGGGAAGGATTATTGGATCGGGAAAGGTTGGTAAGTGTTCTTTCTGTTTAATTGAAGCAGTTTTGTTAGTTGAAGGTTTAGCGTATAATCTTCTTAGCATAAGTCAACTCTATGGCAGAGGCCATAAAGTTGTATTTGATTCTCTTGCATGCACCATCTATGAAGTCAATTTTGAATCTGTAAAATTTATTGGCAAGAGATTTAATAACATCTATATGGTACACTTAGATGATGTAGCACACTCTAATCTCTATCTTAGTGTTAATAAGGATGACCTAGCCTACCTGTGGCATCGTAGATTAGGTCATGCCAGTTATAGTGTGCTTCATAAACTGAAGAAACACAATATGGTAAAAGGGCTACCTGAAATTTCTTTTAAAAATGACAATAAAATCTGTGAGGCATGCACCCAGTGTAAACAGACCCGAAAATCTTTTAAATCTAGAATTGAAAAACTATCTTCTAAACCATATGAGCTAATTCACATGGACTTATTTGGACCCACTAGGTCAGTTAGCTTATCTGGAAAAAGATATGATTTTGTGCTTGTTGATGACTTCTCTAGATTTACTTGGGTTTTCTATTTGTCTCACAAAAATGAAGCTTTTGAAGTATTTCAAGAGTTCTTTTATAAAATAAAATAGACCAATGATCATGCTATTTTGAATATTTTATCTGATCATAGTGGTGAGTTTGTTAACTCACAATTTGATGATTTCTGCAGGGAGAATGGCATCACTCACAGGTTCTCCTTACCAAGAACTCTAGAGTAAAATGGAGTAGTGGAAAGGAGAAACTGAACCTTAGTTGAAATGGCTCGGACTATGCTGGTAGAAGGGAACCTACTAAGGAAGTTTTTGGCCGAGCCTGTTAACACTTCATGTTACATCATTAATAGAGCCCTGGTAAGACCCACTACTCAAATGACTCCATTTGAGATTCTTAAAGGTAAGAAACCTTCTCTAGCTCATTTCAAGGTTTTCGACTGTAAATGTTTTATTCATATAAACTCCAAACGAGACCTTGATAAGTTTGAACCCAAAAGTGAACCTGGAATTTTTCTAGGTTATTTTGAACATTCCAGAGCCTATAGGATATATAATCTCAACTCTAAAACTGTTGAAGAATCTCCTCATATAGTGTTTGATGAGTCATAAAATAAAACTGACATCAGTTTATGTAGGGACAGAGTAGATGGAGAAATTCTGCAGACCAAAGAGGCACCGAATGGAGATTCTGCAGAAGAGGCTGAAGTAGAAAAATCTTACTCTCAGGGGGAGGTAAGTGAAAATCCAGGTATTCCAGTTACCAATATTAAATTTCTTAGAGACCATCCACCAGAAAATATTATTGGTAACATGAATGAACCTACGAGAACTAGAGCTCATTTAAGAATTGAAAATGAATTGAATTGATTTGCTTTAGTATCTCAGATTGAACCAAAGAACATAGAGAGTGCCCTTCAAGATGAACACTAGATTAATGCCATGCATGAAGAGCTTAGTCAATTTGATAGGAACAAGGTCTGGCACTTAGTTCCTAAACCCTCTCTTGGCAATATTATAGGCACTAAATGGGTCTTTCGGAATAAAACTGATGAGCAAGATAACATAGTAAGAAATAACGCTAGGCTGGTAGCTTAGGGGTACAACCAAGAGTACGGTATTGACTTTGAAGAATCTTTTGCCCCTGTAGCTAGGCTACAACCATTAGGATTCTTTTAGCTATCGCATGCAATCTAGGAATAACCCTCCAACAGATGGACGTTAAATCTACATTTTTAAATGGGGAAATAAAAGAGGATGTTTTTTTAAAACAACCTCTTGGTTTTGAGTGTCTTGATTTTCCTGACCATGTCTATAAGCTTGACAAGGCACTCTATGGATTGAAGCAAGCTCCTCGAGCTTGGTATGACAAACTGAGTAAGTTCCTCACAGAAAAGGGATTCTCCAGAGGTAAGATTGACCAGACATTATTCACGAAGGTATGTGACAAAGAAATTTTGATCATTCAAATTTATGTAGATGATATAGTGTTTGGGTCAACAAATTCATCCATGTGTGAGGAATTTTTAGCATTAACGACTAGTGAATTTGAAATGAGCTCAATGGGTGAACTAAAATTTTTTCTTGGGTTACAGGTCTGTCAGACTAAATAAGGAACATTTATAACTCAAGAAAAGTATATCAAGGATCTACTGAAGAAATTCAAGATGGAAAACCTCAAAGTAATAACTGCACTAATGAGAACATCTAAAAGCCTTGATACTGATCCAGAAGGTAAAACGGTAAACCCCAAACTGTACAGAGGTATGATCGGATCCTCATTATATCTTACTACTTCTCGCCCTGATATTCAGTTTTCAATATGTTTGTGTGCTCGATTTCAAGCATGTCATAAGGAATCACATTTGATAGCTGTGAAACGGATTTTTAGGTATCTGTCTTGCACCCTAGACTTAGGCTTATGGTATCCTGCTAAGTGTTAGATGGACCTTATAGCTTACACGGATGTAGACTATGCTGGGTGTAGGATAGATAGGAAAAGCACTAGTGGATACTGTCAATTTCTAGGTGGGTGTCTAGTGTGTTGGGCATCTAAGAAATAGCACACTATCGCCTTATCCACTACTGAGGCAGAGTATGTGGCTGCAGGAAACTGTGCTGCCCAAGTCCTCTAGATTAAACACCAGCTAATTGACTATCTTATAAATCTTGGTTGCATTACAATTCTTTGTGACAACATAAGTGCTATTTCCTTAACCAAAAATATTGTTCACCATTCTAGGACTAAACATATTGAAATCAAACATCATTTTCTTAGAGATGAAGTAAGTAAAAAGGAAATTGTTCTATAGTTTGTTGAATCTGAAAGACAAATTACTGATATTTTTACCAAGCCTCTTGGTAATGAAAGATTCAAATTTCTAAGAAGGGAACTTAGTCTTTGAAAATTCTTAGCATGAGCTCTTGATGACATGTGTTTCTAAACTTTGTATTCTTGAATGTTGCATGTGTGATGACTGTTACTAAATTTTATGAATGTCTGTCTGTTGCATTTCATTGTTAACCCATAGGTATATCAAATGGTAAGTTGGGAGAAGGACATATATTGTCTGTCTGGAAACCCACACTATGCGTAGAGGCTAGCCCTTCGCCTAGTATCATGGGTCAACATTGCATACATCTAGAGTAAGACATGAAATCATCTTAGAAAACTTCATGCATACATTGAGGGAGAGCTTCTGGTTCATCATGTCATCCTTGGTGGTCTTGAGAATACAGACAGATACCATAAATATATAGTTTTCATTCATGATCATCTCATGTATTCATTTTGTGAGGGGGAGCGTTGAATAAAATTTGAATTCGAGCTAGTCCATAGGTCAGCCTCTGAATAATTCATTTGAGCTCACTTTCTGTCAATTCTCCATTTATTTGATCTATTCTCATCCTTGATATCAATATCTGAACATTCCTTGGAATCATTTTATGAATCTGAACAAATGACAAACTGATAGACATGTTCATTAATCTAAGCTTCTAAAATTAGAATTCTTCTCTTATAAGAAGCAGTAATGAATCTTGAATGAATTGCTGGTTTAAACTTAATGAGCTTTAGAGACTAAAAACCAAACTCAATGAAGAAGGAATGTGAAATACTTTTAATAGTTCTTAACCATTTCGTGCATGTCATGTCTAATTGAGTCTTTCAGAATCTGAATTTCTCTAGATTCAGGTTAAATTGGTTGAGAAGATCTGAAAACATGTATTGCTCTTAAACAACACCTTCTGAAAATTAAATGGGCAACTGTGTCAAAATGATGAATCATATATTCTAAAGGTAGAGCAATGATTGAATGCACTGATAAACTGGGTACTTCATCATGAAATGAAGAAAAACTCATGTCATGAAGTGCTTCAAGTTATCTCTGTTCAGAAAATTAAAAGGTTAGTTCCACTGAGTAACTAGGGGTACTGGCGTCTGATAAACGTGTACCCTTATACAAAAAGGTGGACACTATACCTGAGACGAAATAGTAGATCTTGCTGAGTAACTAGGGGTACTGGCGTCTTATAAACGTGTACTCTTATGTAAAAAGGCAAGACTATACTTGATTGTTCTAAAGTTGGAAAAGAACATAAATGTATGAAACTATCACTGCTCCTCTGAAGATTAATTCAGAACTGTGGAGTTTGTTTAATCTCAATACAAGTTCTGGTCACTCCTGATGATGCTTTGATGTTTTAGACAAATAAGATAAAGTAAGGCAAAATCTGGCATGTCCCATGCAAGTCTGGTTCATTACTATTAAGAGCTGATACACACTATTTCTCACAGAGTGAAGTGGCTAGTCTCTCACTTTCATACTCTTTAAACCACATAAGTTCAGGAATGCACTATCTGCACTCTTATTTTAAAGAATATGTGCTCTATTTGCTTGATTACTGAAAGCCTACTTAGTTTGTCAAATCAGATTTCATCTTCACTATAATACTCTCCTTGATATCTTCCTATTATTCTTTCTGCTAATGGCAAAGGGGGAGAGATTTTGATGCTGATTAGCCTTTTAATGTGATGTTGATGGGGAGAGTGTTTGATGCTCAGAGCATTTTTGCATTAGAGAGAGCCTTTTACATTAATAAGAAATGCTACATTTTTATATGTTGTGCATATTACTGTGATCATATTTCTTGATTCGTAATAAAATCATTGTTAACATCAAAATGTGAACGAGTTGCCATCATCAAAAAGGGAGAGAATGTTGTAGGAGCTCATGTGGGATAATGTGTCTCATGTCATGTCTCTTTTGACTTAGTTCTCTGAAGTTAATTTTCCCATTTTGTTTTGATGATTAGCAACAATACATTTTATGTTTCAACTCTTGGATTTTGATAATAATAATAATTTTATGAAATCATTCTTATTTTGACAACACTGTTAGCATATCATAGCTTCATGTGATAGGATCGGTGCGAAGGATTCAGAGGGGGGGTTAATGAATCCCACCCTTAAAAAACTTTTCGCTCAATCAATATTGCAGAATTAAAACACAGATGGCTTAGATAATAGAGCAAATATATAAGGCGCGCCTAAACTATCAGCTAGCGGAAGCAGCACAGATAGAAACGAGAATGCTAAGGCAACCTGTGAAGGAGGTAGAAGACAAGGAGCAAAAACACAACCACACTGCATAGAAGATTTTTAGGTGGTTCGGTCACCAAGACCTACATCCACCCCTCACTCCAAACCGGAGTGAGGCTTCACTAGCTAATGCTAGAACCAGCAGACTCAGTCTGCGAACACTTGCTGCCAAACAGCTTGACCAGGGGAACAACCTCCCCTCTTCCTCCCAACCAGAGGGAACCACTAGTGACTCCCAGCCACTAGCAAACCAGAGACCGAGGTCTCTCTTCCTCCACACCTGGAGGGAACCCACCAGTGACTCCCCGTCACCAGCAAACCAGAGGTCACAGACCTCTCTTCCTCCAGACCAGGAGGGACCCGACCTCTATCCAGAGAATCGGAAGAACAAAGATAACCAGAGTAACAAAAGGAAAAAAACAAGAAATGAAAATAATCACAGCAAATAGAAAGCTGTAAAGCGAAATCACAATTTTGCTCTCGCAGGAGCTGACTGGCCTGGATATGATCCACGGTCCAGTATGAACTGATCTGCTGATGAAGCTTCTTATCTCTCGATCTCTCTTCTTCTTACTCTTCTTTTACTTCTCTGCTTCTTTCCCTCACTGTCTTCTCTTCTTCTCTCAATCCTCACGAGCTCTCTCTCTTTTTCTTTTTCTTCTTCTGCACTCTTCTTTTTTCACTCACAGTCTCGATCAGCCCTCTTCCTTCTTGATAGTCTTCTACAGATGAAGAAACTTCATATATATAGCAGTAGCAACTAGGGCGTGTGTCTTCCACATCTCCCGCCCAATTGACTCTGCCATGTGTCAGCATCTCAGCTCCTTGGATCACGTGCCAGGTACCAACCTCAGATCACGTGCCCAGACACCTGCAAGATTAATTAAAAGTTCAGTCGATGAACAATATCAGCTGAAGACAGTGTACAGACTTTATTCAGCAGGCAAGACAATGGATGTATAGAGTTAGTCGTGTGAAGGAGGACGAGTGTATAGACTTGATAACACATGCTGTAGAATGCATATGATGCAGTGTATAGGCTTGATGAAAACAATGCATGCACAATGATGCAATGTTCAGACTTTGCTGAAGACTGCCAGTCGATGTATAGACTTGCTGCGACAGGCTGCCTGACCATGTATGGACTTTGCCAAAGGTAATGCATGTGGCAATGTCCAGACTTTGCATATGCACACCAGCGAGTGTATAGACTTGGCTACGGTATCAAAGCAACATATCGATGTACAAACTTTGGCTTGAACAATGCACAATGCACATATGGATGTACAGACTTAAAGTGGCATGCAGTGCAGGCTGTCAACAATGTATAGACTTCGATGCATGCTGTGGGACGTAATGTACAGACTTTGCGGCAGGCAGCTGGACGTTGTATAGACATGATGTGCAGGATGTGGGACGTAATGTATAGACATTAGGTAATGCATGCGATGCAACACAATGTATAGACTTAGTTGCTGTAGAGCCTAGCAAATGCATGAAGAAGCAAGCCAATGTATAGACACTGCTGTATGGACTTTAAGCGAACGCTGTACAGACTTGACAATCGATGCATGAACATTACAGAAGGGAATGTACAGACTTTTGAAATCTTGAACACTGCTATGTATAGACTTTGTACTTTGAACGACAAAGCATGTTGTATTGACTTTGAGCGATGTATAGACTTTATGAATGCACATGCCAAGACCATGTACAGAGTTGCTGTGAAGAACAGTGTATAGACTTCAATGCAAATGCCACTGTATAGACTTAACGATGCAAAGGCTGAAGTTAAGCAAACGATGTATAGACTTGGCTCCTTGAAGGATGTACAGACTTTGAAGACTCGAAGCCCTACGATGTATAGACTTTAAGGCAAGTGAACACAGGGACAATGTACAGACTTGAACGTAGGCAAAGATACAATGTTCAGACTTTGCACAGGAATGCCTGAAACAGTGCAATGTACAGACTTGCCACCGACCAATGTATAGACTTGAAGATGCTGAATGAACAATGTATAGACTTTGAACTCTGTACATACTTGCGTGACTGAAACAGTGCACTGTACATACTTGCCACCGACCAATGTATCGACTTGGGGTTCTGAACGCAGGTAAAGGCTGGGAATGTATAGACTTGACGAATGGCTTGAAATACAGACACGCTGCCAATGTATAGACTTGCACAGTGCTGCCAATGTATAGACTTGGATGCCCAAAGACAATGTATAGACTTGCAAGTGTGAGACGCTGAAAGAGACGGTGGATGTTCAGACTTTGGCAGTGTGCAGACTTTGCCTACATGTGGATGTCTAGACTTTGGATGAGACACTGCATGAGACAATGGATGTATAGACTTGGGCTGTACAGACTTGGAAAACAATGTGAGGACTTAACAATGCAGTGTATAGACTTCATATGAAGGAATGCAAAAGACTCTATACAGACATGGCCAATGTACAGACTTCAATGCGGAGACTTTGAACTTGTATGCTGGCAGTGTATAGACTTTGGCACACAATGTAACAAGGCTTTGGACGATGTATAGACTTCACGTTCAATATGCAACAGGGTGTATAGACTTGAACAAAGTGTGAAGCACAATATGCAAGAATGTATAGACTTGGAAGTGAATTTGTGTGCGAGACAATGTTAACTCTGTACAGACTTAAGCAATGTGCAGACAGGATATCAAATGCAGTGAGCATGCAGCAGTGTATATACTTGGGTGTGTGTGTGCATGCTAGAAGCAATGTATGGACTTAAATGATCGTGTGAGCATGCAGCAGCCAATGTATAGACATGCGAATCTTGGGGGGGTCGACCCATCTAAGAGGGGGGTTGACCCACTTCTGTCCAGATGTCAGACAGAACAACTGAATGCCATTCACAAGCACACATTCACAAATACATGAACACATATGAATGCTTCACAAATACATGAACACATATGAATGCAATTAAATGAATCAACAAGGTCTTTCATGCACACATGTATATGGTGACTTATAGTGTTCGCTATCATCAAAACCAATCATCAAGACCACAGGGGCACAACAATCTCCCCCTTTTTGATGATAGCAACACTATGAGTCACACAGACTTAAGTCAAAAACATTCTCCCCCTTTGACTTCAGCAAAAAAACATTAGTTAGAGAGAGGAAAAGTAAGTAGATGTGATACCAATTGATATAACATTTCTCCCTTTAACTACATGAAAGCACATTCTTCCCCAAAGAGCAATATGACTCATAACAATTAAGCAAGTATGAATGCAGAGATGCAGATGCAACAAGAAATGCAAGAACTCTCCCTAAGTATATGAATGCAAGACAATTCTCCCCCTTTATGAATTTCCATGCTGCATGATTCAGATGACAAGGAAGCTCCCCCTCAATAAATGGAACCTTATGAACTGAATGAGAAGGAGACCACAGGGGTAATCAAGGAGAAGTTCAGGTCATGATGAAACAAGGACAGTGAGGAAAAGAATTTCAAATAGGCTCCAAGCACAAGGAATTCAACAAGATTTTCAAGGAGATATCAATCTCATAAACCCAAAACATAATTTTTCAAAGTCTTCCATTATAAGGGCTTATGAATGAATTTTATTGATCAGCATGGTTTAAACATGATGTATGCAAAGTTTATCAATAAAATTCTGTATTGATATCTAAAACCATGGTTTAATAAAAATGAACCAAGCCCACATACACATATCTTGATTAACCTCCCTTTCTCTTACACAATCAAATTTATTGACTTCTTTTGGAATTACATGCACTAGTATTAAGATCAAGAAATAATGAAGTCATATGATTTTGTCTAGGGTTGTAGCAATTTGATTTTTGCATCAATATTCAAATATTGTAATTTGTTCAACAAATTTTCATGCTACAAATTTTACGAGCACTCTAGTTCAGTATACACCTTATAACTAGAGGATATACGTTGATCAGACGCCAATATCCCTAAGCACTTAGTGTAACTAACAGTCATGCCTTATATGAACAGAGATAGCATTTACACATCATGACACACTACAAATCATTTCTTGATGAGTGAGTTGTATTTCTCAGTGTGTATGCCATTGCTCTGCCTGATTAACACTCATTCTTAAGCAAAGTTAACTATGGCACCTCATGACACAGTCGTTTGGACATGTGTTTCTCAGTGACCAAAGTCATTGCTCTGACAGAATTTACCCTTTAGACATTTCAGAAAAACTCATTTGCTTCAAATCAATAATAATTTCATGTACTTAACCAAATAAAGCCATGTATTTAATAATGCAGATTTCAGAAGATTTTACAAGACACAGCATGAAACAGACGGTTAAAGTTTATTAAACATGATTCAGGTATTTTTAAGAGATTTTAAAGTCAAACTCAATGAATACATTAAACTTAAACCACCTGAGTTATTTTAGACATTCATAGAATCGTATAATAGAAGATTCCTAGTTCAAGTGTTTTCAGATTTATGATCGAGATAGCCCCATTGAAATCTTCATGAAAGACTGATAGAATTCCGATACCAAATGATAGAAGAGATATTGAAGCCCAGAGTTTTCAAAATATGATCAAGGTTTGTCAACAAAATCAATAAGGAAGCATATGCAATGAATACTGACAAGTGTATGCATTTGACAACCTGCATGCAATGCATTGACTCCCCCTGACGTTATGCATTCAGTCAATCTTTTTAGCTTTTTCAATGTAATGAAATGCAATGCAATTAACTACATGTATGCAAAGACATGCAAAGACTCAACATTGAATGCTATGCAAAGACATGCACTTAACTACCCCTGAAAACATGTAATGTTTGCCATGAAAACTGAACATATGTCTTTGTGACTTATGCACATACAGACTGCCCTATCAAGCAATATAACTCATGGTACTAGGCGGAGAAGCTGGTCTAAAAGACCATCTCACACATAGTAAGAACCTCCAGACAGATTTCCCTGCCTTTTAGTAGCTTACTATTTAATAAACCATAGTGGTCAATCATGATAATTCAACATGCAGTCAATCCAGATATTCAGTGAGCTATGCAACAGTCAGATTTCAACCAACATTCATATGCAGTTTAGATTTTCAGAAATTGTAAGTTTATTCTCATTTCAATATCTAAACAGACAATTCATATGAGTATTGAGAGACATGAATACTCATAGTGTGCAAAGGATGACAAATATGCATGAGACACATCAAACAAGATATGCAATGAATTTCAAAACTGGAAATGCAAAGAATTTACCTAAAAAATTCAGAAGGGGTTTTTCTTTGAGTGCCTTGGTTTATTTCCCCCTTTATTAATCAGCTTCCAAGGCACACCTGCAAGTTAGCAGACTATTTTGCACAAATAGGCACCCAAGAGATCTTGGGTCCTGACATGACAGTATCACTCCTAGCAGGTTTTCTCAGCACATTTTTAACTTGATGATCATTAAATTTTATCAGAGGATAACCATCCATCAAATGTCCAGATTTGCCATAATGATGGCAAGAGGCAGCAGATTGCTGATTTGATTTATGCACATTCTTATTAGCATGAATTCTATGTGCATATGCATGAACTTTTTTGTTAACAGAATAAAGATTCTGTTTACCAAAACCAGTTTGGTTTTGATATCCTGCCAGCCAACAGGTTGCAGCCCTGTGACCTGGCTTTCCACAGTTATAGCATGAAAGACTCACATATTTTCTGGCAGAGAATTTGATAACATGGGGGTTAACATAATTTTTCTGAGCATGCCAACAATCTCTAGCTCTGTGGCCTACCTTACCACACTCAAGACATGCAAGAGTTATCCTTTCAAAAATATTTTTGTTGTCATGGAAATTAACAAACTCAGAATGAAATTTCTTCCCCTTAACATGCCAGCAATGAGCTGCAATGTGGCCCATCTTGCCACAATTGTAACATGCAGAATAGTTTCTATTTACAACAAATTTATTCCTATCAGCATCATTTCTGTCTGCAGGGAGATTGACAGTTTCAGAATTAAACTTTCTATCCTGAGCATGCCAACATTCAGATGCCTTATGACCAAATTTGTCACAGTGAAAGCATTCAGTCTTCTTTTTCTGAGGTGAAGGATTTTTATCATGAAATTTCTTAGCATTCCTATCATCCTTCTCCATCAATTTACACTCATGCATCAGATGTCCAAATCTATGATAGTAATGATAGATCATTTTCTTTTTAGATGCATGTGAGTGTGTGTGAGGATTGTGATCGACATGCACTGATGAACCTTTTTTATTTATTTTCTGTTTTCCAATCCTTCTCTGATTTTTATCATGTTTTTCTATTTTCTTAGCCTTGTACTGAGGTGGAGATGAGGTAGAAGGCTTTTCTTGTTCAGAAGATTTAACAAAAGTAGTTCTCAGGTTGGTTCCATCAACCTTCCTCATGACTGGATTGTAACCCAGTCCATCTTTCTCACAATTAACCTTTGTTCCCAACATTTTCTGAACAATGGGCTGTTTATCTTTTGATGTTGAGGCTACATTTGAAGCATTCACAAATGATGTCATTACTTTGTTCTGAAAAGCCTTTTTATTTAGATTATTGTAGCCCAACCCTTCCTTTTTGACATTGACTTTTACACATAGTAGCTTGTCTAGGTTTTCTTGCCCATTCACAAACTTAGACAAAGAATCTTTTAAGTCTTGGATTTCATTTTCTAGTGAGGAAATGTGTAACTCATAACTTGCAGTCTCTTGTTCACTGCAATTGACAGCTTCATTCAAAACCTTGTTGGCTATTTTATATTCTTCGATCTACTTTCTCAGATCTTCTACTTTTTCAGTTTCATTTGTAGAGATCATTTTCCCTTTCTCCAATGTAAGAAGTCTTTTAGACATGGCACTGTTTAACAATTTTAATTTTTCAACTTCTTCTTTAAGCTTATCATTTTGAACCAATTCATTTATTAGAAGCTGATCTTCTGAATTGACTTCTTGCTTTCTTCTATTTTCAAATTCCTTCATTTCTCTTTGCTGTTTTTCATCCTTTTTCTGTAGCTCCATGTTTACAGATTTTATGGCTTCAAATTTCTCAATAAGCAATGTGTTCTCCTTTTTGAGTTTCTCTAAACTTTCTTCATTTTCTTTGGAGAATTTTCTGAGAGAATCATTCTCACTTTTCAGCTTGTTTAGATCAGATTTAACACATTCAAAATCTTTCAGCAAATTCTTACTCTGAACAGAATCATGACAAGTTAGGCTAAGCTTCTTTTCAAGTTCAGAGATTTCTTTTACATGATCTTGTTAGGTTCGGTGCAAGGATTCAGAGGGGGGGTGAATGAATCCCACTCTTAAAAACTTTTCGCTCAATAAAAGACTAGAACACTATCAAATGCAAGATAGACAGTCTGAAGAACAAATTGAATTTTCTTTTAAGCCAATGAGCAAATATATATAAGGCTCACTTAAATAAGCAACTAGCAGAAGTAGAAGAATGCAATCAACTCTCAGCACGGATAGAAATAAGAATGCATAAAGCAATCTGTGAAGGGGGTAGAAGATAAGGAACAAGCGCACAAGCCCAATCACACAGCACAGAATATTTTTAGGTGGTTCGGTCACCAAGACCTACATCCACCCCTCACTTCCAACCGGAGTGAGGATTCCACTAGCAATGCTAGCACAGTAGACTCAGTCTGCAAACACTTGCTGCCAAACAGCTTGACTAGGGGAACAGCCTCCCCTCTTCCTCCCAACCGGAGGGACACCCAAGTGACTCCCAGCCACTTGGAAACCAGAGGTCGCAGACCTCTCTTCGTCCAGACCAGGAGGGACCCCTGGACTTGCAACCCGCAAGCCCAGAACCGGAGGACCAATCCTCCCTTCCTCCAAACCGGAGGGAACCCACAAGTAGCTCCCAGCTACTTGCAACTGGAGATCAGATCTCCCTTCTCTTGACTCACCAGGAGGAACCCGATTCCCAGTAGGGCAATCGGAAGAACAAGAATAACCAAATGAAAAAGAAAAAATAAGAAACGGAAAATACACAGCAATCGGAAAGCTGTAAATGAAGAACAAGAATGTAGCTCTCAAAGGAGCAGATTTGGCTTGGATTTAATCCAGACGCCAGAGGACAGATCTTCAATAGCTTCTTCCTTCTTCTCCACGAACTCTCTCTCTCTCTATCTCTCTTTTTTTCTCACTTCTCACGAGCACTATCTCTCTCTTTCCCTTCTTCTACTCTCACTCTCACTTTCTTCTTTGCTCTCCTTTTCTCTCGCACTATTCTCTCCTTCTCTGCAACCCCTTTTCTTCTTGCCGGCTCACTCTTCTTCTATTTCTTCATCTTCTTTTTTTCTTTTTTCTCTTTTTCTGGATCGAAGGGCTTTCTGCTCTTTTTGGCTTCTTCTTCGATCAGTCTTCTACAGAGGATGAAGACTCGTATATATAGCAGCAGCAGGCAGCACACTGGGCGAGTGTGGCTTCCACGTTTCCTGCCCTAGAAATTCAGACCACGTGGCAGCATCCTGGTTCACGAGCCAGGCACCTCGGATCACGTGCCCTTCATTAGGACGCTCAGCAACTAGAGTCAGGTGGCGTTAACGCACTTGCTTCAAGGGGTTGATGCAGCCTTCAAAGACATTCTACCAGCAAAACTCAAGTCTGCTGTGTTGACTCCATCAGCTTGCTGCGTTAACGCATCGGCATCGGCAATCCAGTGATCAATGTATTTGGCGGATAGACATGCTGCGTTGACGCTGCTAGGCTAAAGCGTTGACGCAGTGGTGTGTTTCTGCAACTAATAGTTCGGCTTGTTTGCATGCTGCGTGGACGCTAAGAACTCCAGCGTTAACCTTCTAAACTATCTCCGAGCTAGATGCCTATCATGCTCAATGGCTGCGTCGACGCTGTCTAGCAGTGGCGTTGACGCATGGATACGTTCCAGTGAACAAACAGCCTAGCCTTTTTAACTGCTGCGTCGACGCTTCCAACCTGTGGCGTTGACGCATTGATGATCCAGTGATCAAGTCTTCAGCAGATGGGCGTGCTGCGTCGACGCTCTCATCATGCTGCGTTGACGCATTAGTGTTACAGCATCTAAACTTAGATGGCTTCAGCCCTCTCACGTTTCGTGTGGAGTGCGTTGACGCATTGTGCAACTGCGTTGGCTCAATCATCAGTCTGAATCGTTTGCAAACAGAGATGGAAGGAATGTATATACTTAGTTAGTTCAGGCTCTTATAACAGCGAGTTTACATACATTTGAACAATTAGCACATGGACAGTGTATACACTTTACCGTAAAGGACAATGCATGAGTGCAGTGTATAGACTTGGTGTAATGACGCCAATGTACAAACTTGCAAGATGTGAGGCGTTGTGTAGACTTTGTGTTCAATTGGATGTATAGGCTTGGAGGGTTCACTGATGGCTGTACAGACTTGGGCGTTGTATAGACTTGGAACGGCTTCAAGGTAACAATGTGCAGACTTTGAAATAAAGAGTGTACAGACTTGAAAGTTCAAGGCCACGATGTATAGACTTTGCCCAAGGAAACGAATGTATAGACTTCAAAAGAAGCAGTCCGATGTACAGACTTGGTGAAAGCTGAAGGAGCGAGCGATGTACAGACTTCACCAACAAGCTTGAACACGAACAGGCTGCACAGTTCACTGTATAGACTTGGACCAAGGCATGAACAGTGGACGCTATAGTCCAATGTATGGACTTTGAAGGATTTGAGCGTGAGACTGTATAGACTTAGAACGAGTGTGCTGTGAGCACTGTATAGACTCAAGATATAACAACCGAACGTATAGAGTTGTGGTCGGACAACCCAATGTATAGACTTGAAGCATGAGGCCAATGTTCAGACTTTGATGCCCAACGACGATGTCTAGACTTCGACAAGCTTGAGCCAGTGTATGGACTTTGCGAGAGTGAGACGATGCATGAGACGCTGAAGGACCGATGTACAGACTCTGAATATGATATGCCAGTGTACAGACTTAATGATATGAACACTAAGGCATGCTGTACAGACTTACTACGATCAAGCTGATGTACATACTTTGATACCCAGACAGGCAGAGTTCTGATGGGTCGACGCATCAGTAACGGTGGGTCGAGCCACTACTGTTCATTCTAACTAAGCAGAGTGTAGACAGAATCAAGATAGCATGCTTATCTGAGAACCATATGAACTGTACTCACTCACATGATAAAACAACATTATGATCAGAGAATGACTGAATAATAGCATGATGACACACACAGCAAGATGACTCTCAGTGAATAACTCACTTCAAAGGCCAATCATAAAAACCACCATTAAAACCATCATCAAAACCACATGGGCACAACAATCTCCCCCTTTTTGATGATGGTAACACTACACAGTGAGTCAATCTGATGACTCAAACTATTCTCCCCCTTTAACTTCATCAAAAAGAAAATAGTTTGAGAAATTAAAGCATGTATAAGAATTCAGTCAATTTCTCCCCCTTGCAAGAACATGATTCTCCCCCGTTAAGAGTGTCAGCAAGAGCATGAGTTAGAGATGATCAAAAGGAACCTGCATGTAATGATTGAATGATATTCTCCCTCTTTGGCAAACAATCTCCCCCTTTGGTATAATCAAAATAAACCATGGGAAGGGGTATGAATGTAGATGCAGATATCAGAGATATGAATGCAAGAGCATAATTCTTCTCCTTCTATGCAGCATGATGCATATGACAAGGAGGCTCCCCCTCAATAAATGGAACCTTATGAAATGAATGAGAAGGAGACCACATGGGCAAACAACGAGAAGTTCAGGTCAATGAGCAGAAGAGGTTCAATTAGCAGATTTTCCAAGGATGCTCCAAACCCAAGAAGTTCAGCCAGATTTTCAAAGAGATATCAATCTCATAAATCTAAAACATAAATTTTCAAAGTCTTCCATTATAAAGGCTTATGGATGAGCTTTATTGAACAGCATGGTTTAAGCATGATGTATGCAGAGTTTATCAATAAAATTCTGTATTGATATCTAAAACCATGGTTTAATAAAAATGAACCAAGCGCTCATATTTATCTTGATAAGACTCCCTTTCTCTTACACAATAAAATTTATTGACTTCTTTCGGAATTACATGCATCAGTATTGAAATCAAGCAATTATGAAGTCATATGATTTTGTCTAGGGTTGTAGCAATTTGAATTTAGCATCAATATTCAGATATTTCAATTCGTTCAATAATTTTTCATGCTACAAATTTTTACGAGCATTCTAGTTCAGTGCACACATTGTAACTAGAGGATATACCTTGATTAGAGACCAATATCCCTAAGCACTTAGTGTGACTAACTGTCATGCTATATATATGAACAGAGATAGCATTTACACATCATGACACACTCCAAATCATTTCTTGATGAGTGAGTTGTATTTCTCAATGTGCATGCCATTGCTCTGCCTGAATTTCAATGAATTCTTAATCAGAGTTAACTGTGGTACCTCATGACACAGTCCTTTGGACATGTGTTTCTCAGTGACCAAAGTCATTGCTCTGACAGATATTACCCTTTAGACTTTTCAGAAAAATTCATTTGCTTCAAGTCAATAATAATTTCATGTACTTAATCAGTTGAAGTCATGTATTCAAAAGTGCAGATTTCAGACGTTTTCACAAGACACAATATGAAACAGATGGTTAAGGTTTATTAAACATGCTTCAGATATTTTTAAGAGATTTTAAAGTCAAACTCATTGAATACATTAAACTTAAACCACATGAGTTATTTCAGTCATTCATAAAAACATATAATAGAAGATTTCTAGTTCAAGAGTTTTCAGATTTATGATCGAGATAGCCCATTGAAATCTTCATGAGAGACTGATAGAATTTTGAACCCAAATGATACCAATTGATAGGAGAAATACCAATTGTTAAGAGAGATTGTGAAGCTCAAAGTTTTCAGAATATGATTAAGGTTTGTCAACAAAATCAATAAGAAAGGATATGCAATGAGTTCCGACACATGTATGTATTTGACAATCTATATGCAATGTATTGACTCCCCCTCACACTATGCATTCAGACAATCTTTTTGGCATTTTTCATGAAATGCAATGCAATTAACTACATGTCTCAGCATGTGCTCATGAGAAACAAGGCAGATTTTTAAATGTGAGCATGCATGCATGGATCAATTTTCAGCTTTTCAGATTTTTCAGAATGTAGGTTTATTCTCATTTCAATGTCTAAACAGACAATTAAGTATGAGCATTGAGAGACATGAATGTTCATATTGTTCAATAGATGAAAAGTGTGCAAGCAAGAACACATCAAACAAGATATGCAATGAATTTCATTATAGGAAATGCAAAAAATTTACCTGAAAATTTCAGTCCTAGGGGTTTTCTTCTTGAGTGCCTTGGTTTATTACCCCTCTTTATTCTTCAGCTTCCAAGGCACACCTGCAAAACAAAGTTTATTTTCCACAAACAGGTACCCAAGAAGTCTTGGGTCCTGACATGACATTATCACTTCTAGCAGGTTTTCTCAGCACATTTTTAACTTGATAGCAAGGAGCAGCAGTTTTCAGATCTGATTTATGCACATTCTTGTTAGCATGAATTCTATGTGCATATACATGAGATTTTCTGTTAACAGAATAAAAATTCTGTTTACCAAAACCAGTTTGGTTTTGATATCCTGCCAGCCAACAGGTTGCAGCCCTGTGACCTGGCTTCCCACAATGATGGCATGTAAATTTCGCAACATGGAGTTTAGCAGAGTTATTCTGAACATGCCAATAATCTCCAGCTCTGTGGCCTGGCTTCCCACAGTTATAACATGAAAGTTTTGTAAATTTTTTTACAGGGAATTTAATAAATTCAGAGTTAGAATTCTTTCCCTGAGCATGCCAGCAATTTTCAACCATGTGGCCCAATTTTCCACAGTGAGAGCATTTGAGAGAGTTTCTTTTAAAAGAGCCCAACCAGCATTCAGAGGTCTTGTGACCAATTTTGTTGCAGTTAAAACAGATGATGTGCTGGTTCATTGAAACAGGTTTGTGTTTATTAAAAACATGTTGGTTTGCAGGAGATATAGCATGATGTGAAAAAGACATTTTCTTACCATTTGCAAACCAGCATAGTGCAATGCTGTGTCCTAGTTTGCCACAGTGCAGACATTCAATTTTCTTTTTCTGGAATGAAAACTTTTTATCATGAAGTTTCTTAGCATTCATTATCCCGGCCCTCATGTCATCCTTCTCCATCAATTTACACTCATGCATTAAATATCCAAATCTATGACAGTAGTGGCATGACATTTTCCTTCTAGATGCATGTGAGTGTGTGTGAGGACTGTGATCAACATGCACAGATGAACCCTTTTATTCATTTTCTGTTCTCCAATCATTTTCTGATTTTTATCCTGTTTCTCTATTTTCTTAGCCTTATACTGAGGTGGAGATGAAGTAGAAGGCTTTTCCTGTTCAGAAGATTTAACGAAAACAATTTGTTTTTGGGTTCTCTGAACAGTGGACTGAGAAACAGGTGACTTCTGAGAAGTGTGAGAATTAGAGCTAGCAACAAAAGATGTATGAATTTTATTTTCAAAATTCTTTTTATTTACAGGATTATAACCTAACCCCTCATTCTGAAAATTGACTTTTACTCCCAACAGTTTGTTCAGATTATCTTGCCCACTAACAAACTTTGACAGAGAGTTCTTTAAGTATTGGATTTCATTTTCTAAAGAGGTGATTTGTAACTCATAACTGGCAATCTCTTGCTCACTACAATTCATAGCTTCATTCAAAACTTTGTTAGCAGTTTTATATTTCTCAATTTCATTTTCCAGATTGCTCAGTTTATCAGAATCTTCAACGCAAACACTTTTACCTCTTTCTAAAGCTAGAAGTCTCTCAGACATAGTGGAGTTCAGCATTTTCAATTTCTCATTTTCTTCCTTAAGTTTGTCATTCTAAACCAATTCATTTATTAGAAGCTGATCTTCTAAATTGACTTCATACTTTCTTCCATTTTCAATTTCCTTCATATCTTTTTGCTGTTTTTCAAGATCTTTCTATAATTATATGTTTACAGACTTTATGGCATTAAGTTTTTCAATCAGCAATTTGTTCTCCTGTTTAAGTTTCTCTGATTTTTCTTCATCTTCTTTGGAGAGTTTTCTGAGAGAGTCATCTTCAGATTTTAGCTTGTTTAGTTCAGAGTAAACACATTCAAGTTCCTTCTTCAGTTTTACATTCTATTTTTTATACATATGATTATCAGACAGACATGCATCATGAAATTGCTTCGTACTTGAACAGTTTTCACATGAAGAGCTAGAACTATCTATCCCAGTACCCTTCTTCAGCTTTTTATACTGTTTTCTTAAGCTCTCATGTGACTCTAACAATGCAGCATATGTATTCTCCCAATCATCAAGAGAAAAATTCTCGAAGAGATTTACCTCATCATCATCATCTTCATTTTGGTTGTTGCCTTGATCATTTCTGTCAGCCATCATGCAACTGTCCACATCTCTCTTCTGAGTTCGCTTCAGTATATCCAGAATATCTTTAGCAGAACTGCAATTAAAGAAGCATGAGTGAAAGGCTCTATCAGTAGCTGCCTTCACTAGATTTATAGCTATCTGATTCTCTTCATGCATAGACTTATGACTGTCAGTCCATTTGGACTTTTTCTTTGGCAGTTCATGAGGACCATGTGAAATTACTTTCCACAGGTCTGGATTCACAGATTTGACATAATTCTTCAGACTAGTGAACCATGCATTAAAATGCGTACCACTGAAAATCGGTGGATGAGCCATGAGAACACAACATATTAATGCAACAAGAATATTGATGCACTAAAAACAAATTAGCACCTAAGACTGCAAGATCGAATCCGCAGGTCGCTGGACCTTGTATGCAGACACCGCTCTGATACCAACTGTTAGGTTCAGTGCAAGGATTCAGAGGGGGGGTGAATGAATCCCACCCTTAAAAACTTTTCGCTCAATAAAAGACTAGAACACTATCAAATGCAAGATAGACAGTCTGAAGAACAAATTGAATTTTCTTTTAAGCCAATGAGCAAATATATATAAGGCTCACTTAAATAAGCAACTAGCAGAAGCAGAAGAATGCAATCAACTCTCAGCACGGATAGAAACAAGAATGCATAAAGCAATCTGTGAAGGGGGTAGAAGATAAAGAACAAGCGCACAAGCCCAATCACACAGCACATAAGATTTTTAGGTGGTTCAGTCACCAAGACCTACATCCACCCCTCACTCCCAACCGGAGTGAGGATTCCACTAGCAACGCTAGCACAGCAGACTCAGTCTGCAAACACTTGCTGCCAAACAGCTTGACTAGGGGAACAGCCTCCCCTCTTCCTCCCAACTGGAGGGACACCGAAGTGACTCCCAGTCACTTGGAAACCAGAGGTCGCAGACCTCTCTTCCTCCAGACCAGGAGGGACCCCTGGACTTGCAACCCGCAAGCCTAGAACCGGAGGACCAATCCTACCTTCCTCCAAACTGGAGGGAACCCACAAGTAGCTCCCAGCTACTTGCAACCGGAGATCAGATCTCCCTTCTCCTGACTCACCAGGAGGAACCCGATTCCCAGCAGGGTAATCGGAAGAACAAGAATAACCAAATGAAAAAGAAAAAATAAGAAACGGAAAATACACAGCAATCGGAAGGCTGTAAATGAAGAACAAGAATGTAGCTCTCAAAGGAGCAGATTTGGCTTGGATTTAATCCAGACGCCAGAGGACAGATCTTCAATAGCTTCTTCCTTCTTCTCCACGAACTCTCTCTCTCTATCTCTCTTTCTTTCTCACTTCTCACGAGCACTATCTCTCTCTTTCCCTTCTTCTGCTCTCACTCTCACTTTCTTCTTTGCTCTCCTTTTCTCTCGCACTATTCTCTCCTTCTTCTCTGCAACCCCTTTTCTTCTTGCCGGCTCACTCTTCTTCTATTTCTTCTTCTTCTCTTTTTCTTCTTTCTCTTTTTCTGGATTGAAGGGCTTTCTGCTCTTTTTGGCTTCTTCTTCGATCAATCTTCTACAGAGGATGAAGACTCGTATATATAGCAGCAGTAGGCAGCACACTGGGTGAGTGTGGCTTCAACATTTTTTGCCCTAGAAATTCAGACAACGTGGCAGCATCCTGGTTCACGAGCCAGGCACCTCGGATCACGTGCCCTTCATTAGCACGCTCAGCAACTAGAGTCAGGTGGCGTTAACGCACTTGCTTCAAGGGGTTGACGCAGCCTTCAAAGACATTCTACCAGCAAAACTCAAGTCTACTGCGTTGACTCCATCAGCTTGCTGCGTTGACGCATCGGCATCGGCAGTCCAGTGATCAATGTATTTAGTGGATAGACATGCTGCGTTGACGCTGCTAGGCTAAAGCGTTGACGCAGTGGTGTGTTTCTGCAACTAATAGTTCGGCTTGTTTGCATGCTGCGTGGACGCTAAGAACTCCAGCGTTAACCTTCTAAACTGTCTCCGAGCTAGATGCCTATCAGGCTCAATGGCTGCGTCGACGCTGTCTAGCAGTGGCGTTGACGCATGGATACGTTCCAATGAACAAACAGCCTAGCCTTTTTAACTACTGCGTCGACGCTTCCAACCTGTGGCGTTGACGCATTGATGATCCAGTGATCAAGTCTTTAGCCGATGGGCGTGCTGCGTCGACGCTCTCATCATGCTGCGTTGACGCATTAGTGTTCCAGCATCTGAACTTAGATGGCTTCAGCCCTCTCACGTTTCGTGTGGAGTGCGTTGACGCATTGTGCAATTGCGTTGGCTCAATCATCAGTCTGAATCGTCTGCAAACAGAGATGGAAGGAATGTATATACTTAGTTAGTTCAGGCTCTTATAACAACGAGTGTACATACATTTGAACAATTAGCACATGGACAGTGTATACACTTTACCGTAAAGGACAATGCATGAGTGCAATGTATAGACTTGGTGTAATGACGCCAATGTACAGACTTGCAAGATGTGAGGCGTTGTGTAGACTTTGCGTTCAACTGGATGTATAGGCTTGGAGGGTTCAGTGATGGCTGTACAGACTTGGGCGTTGTATACACTTGGAATGGCTTCAAGGTAATAATGTGCAGACTTTGAAATAAAGAGTGTACAGACTTGAAAGTTCAAGGCCACGATGTATAGACTTTGCCCAAGGAAACGAATGTATAGACTTCAAAAGAAGCAGTCCGATGTACAGACTTGGTGAAAGCTGAAGGAGCGAGCGATGTACGGACTTCACCAACAAGCTTGAACACGAATAGGCTGCACAGTGCACTGTATAGACTTGGACCAAGGCATGAACAGTGGACGCTATAGTCCAATGTATGGACTTTGAAGGATTTGAGCGTGAGACTGTATAGGCTTGGAACGAGTGTGCTGTGAGCACTGTATAGACTCAAGATATAACAACCGAATGTATAGAGTTGTGGTCGGACAACCCAATGTATAGACTTGAAGCATGAGGCCAATGTTCGGACTTTGATGCCCAACGACGATGTCTAGACTTTGGACAAGCTTGAGCCAGTGTATGGACTTTGCGAGAGTGAGATGATGCATGAGACGCTGAAGGACCGATGTACAGACTCTGAATATGATATGCCAGTGTACAGACTTAATGATATGAACACTAAGGCATGCTGTACAGACTTACTACGATCAAGCTGATGTACATACTTTGATACCCAGACAGGCAGAGTTCTGATGGGTCGTGTAGCAACCCTGATAAATTTAAAAGGAATAAATAAATAAAAATAGATTAAAAGATTTAATAAATAAACGAAAGAGCTTGGAATAAAAATAATTAAACCCTGATGAAAATAACGCCTCAGATATATGCGCTACTTTAAAATAAAATGCCCTTACCTAAGGCATGTTTTGAAGAAAGGACGCCCACACATCAAGGCGTCAAATTTCAAACGACCAAAATAAATAAAAA
Organism: Amorphophallus konjac; assembly: GCA_022559845.1. Classification (NCBI taxonomy): domain Eukaryota; kingdom Viridiplantae; phylum Streptophyta; class Magnoliopsida; order Alismatales; family Araceae; genus Amorphophallus; species Amorphophallus konjac. The sequence continues at coordinate 190,516,339 of CM040121.1, read as the reverse complement.
GGGCAGGATTGCATAACGTCCTTTGAGTGGACGCGTTTCAACAAGAAACGACGCTTGACAAGGCGTCAATTTAATTTCGACGCCCTTACTTAGGACGCTAATTCAGTTTGAGTTTCGTTCGACCCAGGAGTCTATCCAGGGTAAGTTGATAACTATGAGAAAGAGTTCGAATGTAGTAATAACTCTAATATGAAAGTATTACTTCCAATCGAACACTAACCTTATTAGGATTTCCAATATCTTATAAATAACCTTCTGCTGGAACCGAGAACGCTATTTGGCGTTCGGAGTTTTCAAAGGTATGCGAAGAACAGCAGGTTCTTCTTCTTCCTTCTTCCTTATATTGTGTTCGATCAACGCATGAAGAACTAATGATTCTTCATACTCTTCTCTGATTACAGGTTGAAAGCTGCTGTCTTCCGAAGAACAAGTAAGTTCTTTCCCCTTGCTTTCGGTTACGTATAAGAAGATTTTAATATCTTCTTCTTCGTTCTTCTGCCTCTACAGGTTGTCTGTAGAAGTGAACCCGGTTGATTGAAGAATTGAGGGTTCTTCATCTACATCCTCTTAATTACCCTTGCTGCTGCTATTAGGATCGAAAGCTTCAAAAAGACTCTGTTTATAAAATAGAGTATCGTTTTTCCCAGAACCTACATCTGTTCATCCGTCAGTTTATCATCATCAAGGTAGGTTTTCTCAAGCACTGTAGCCCAAATCACCATAATAACTATATTAAATCATATATATTAGTTCATGCATATAGTTTTCACGAGTTTTAAAAGTTCTATTGTTGGAAAGAAACACCCTTTCCAAGGGTGCTAATTTTATACGCGACCCAGACTAGGGCGCTATTTAAATAAACGACCCTGACAAGGTCGTCAATTCAAAAGATTTGACGCCCTGTACACGGACGTCAATTTAATCACATGATAATTACCCATGTTAATTAGTCCAATATTCACTTAAACATGATTCTAAATCAGTGCATCCTGATATTATCCTGTCATGACCATATCTCGTTTTCTGGAAATTTCAATACTTGAAAAATTGTAAATTCTTGAAATACACGACCCTGTATAGGTCGTCTCTCACTTGACTAACGCCCCTGTTCAGGGCGTGAATTGGAAAGTAACGCCCCGGTACAGGGCGTGCTTTTGATAAATTACTAAAAATATATATTCTGCAAAAATAGAAGTAAAGAATGAACGACCACTGTATACGTCGTCAACTTGTAAATAAACGCCCCTTATCAGGGCGCGTTTTTGGTAAAATACTGAAATCTTAAAATCTTGCAAAAATGTAAAATAGATAAACGCCCTTACTGAAGGCGTTAATTACTTGAGTAGTGACTTTACTTAAGTCGTTATTTTCTTGTAAAAATATTTTTACCCTGTTTCTGATAACCGATGGTTTCAGTATATCTATATATATGTATATCGGCACTATATCTCCACTCCGTGAGTGTAGTCCCACGTTTCATGATGTTTTATCGATCACCCTCAACTCTCATTGACATACAAGCTCTCCATTGGACATTCCGTTCCTTTGGACTAGCGAGTTAGTCATAGAGACCTCCGTAAGACTCCTCGTACCTTGGATTCCCTCAAGGTCGACTGAGCTGGTTGTACCCTAAAAACCCATTACACTATTGAATGCCATGTCACTCTAAAGAAAACATGGTATACCGGCCCTTATGATATGCAAAGAGTATATCATGAGAATTCTTAATGGGATGATGATATCATGCCATTTGTTGATGTTCTTGTGGACCTCAATTCTATAATAAGAATGAGGGTATCTTGCTTTGATGTACTGTTCATGTGGACCTCAATTCTATATAAAGAATGTCCATACTTGTCATGGTACCCAAGTTAAGGGAACCTAATTCCACCTAGTTTCATCGTTCATCGTGATTGTACCGTTGTTATCACCTATCTATGTCCAATGTCGTATTTTTGGACTCCATTCTCTCAAAGTTATCCTACGTGTCTACAAGCTTAAATTGTTGAAATTCCTTATTGGCTATATATATATATACAAGAGTGGATGTCAAATATACATGATAAATGCCTGCGCATATAGGGCCCAATCTGGTCCTGGGAGGAGCACCCGAAAGTACTTGTGCCCATGGGAGTTGAATGATGAGGTATCTGGCATTATACCGAGTGCATGACTAGCTTGATTGGACATTCCACACAAATCTTGTACTTGACTCGTACTTGACTTGACATGAATTGCGTGACCCGAGAAAGGGTAATTACTTGCTTGCTTGATACATGATAGCCAAAGTTCTTGACATGACTTGCTAAAGAGTACTTGCTTGAATATCTTGTTATCTTTTCTTGAAAGCTCATGACTAGTTCATCTTGCCGTCTTATTGATAAATTCTCGCTCTATCTTGTCGTTTTATGCGAGCATGCATAGCTATAGTACATTCATGAAAAATGTAATTACTTAAACCCCTTGCTAGCGCTTGAGATATAATTTCCTACTGAGCGTTCGATCACTCCGTGTGTTCCCTACTTTTCAGGTAATTCCGACGACGAGGGAAGTCAATCGGATGGGAATGGTCAAGAGTGAAAGAGATAGAACTTCTCCAAGTGTCGTCTAGTCTTTTTCCTATTTTCTTGAGTCAACTATGTACTTTTCCTTTTTAATTGAATAGAGTATTGGATTTGTAATAGCATATCCATTATGAAATAAAGGATTGGGTTATCTTTCTATTTTGTGCATCTCTGTTTTGGTGTCGAATACACTACTACTCTGATTGACATGATTGATATAAACTCGTCGCGCATATCCGAGTATCTTCCGCGCTCGGGGCGTGACAGTTTTTGTGGTATCAGAGCCTAGGGTATTCAATTCCTAGGAAAACCCAAGTCCAAGGATAGGTTAAACCATTAACCAGTGAGATTGGGTAGAACCAAGGGTTAAAGTTAACATAGTGTATGAGTCTTTAAATACAAGCACATATTAATCTAGTTATTATAATTGTAGGATAATGGCTGCCGAACGTGCTCAATGGCGCAACATGCAGCGTACCCTTCAAGGCATGACTCAAGTGCTGCAACAAGTGGCACAAGGAGGTGGACAACGAGCAGGAAGTCTCCACCAAACTTTCAAAAACATGAACCCACCCAAGTTCACGGGTTCTACTGATCCAGATGACGCTGAACACTGGATTAGGGAGATAGAACGTATATTCCGTGTTATGCAATGCACGGATCAGGATAAAGTTTTATTAGCTACTTTTCAGTTAGAAAGGGATGCTAGATGCTGGTGGGAATCAATAGAGGCTACTATAAATCAAGATCAGGTTTCGTGGGAAGAATTCGTTGAACACTTCAACGTGAAATATTTCTCGGACCGAGTTCAGGAAAAGAAGGCTGCAGAGTTTGCCGTATTAAAATAATGATCCTTGTCAATGGCCGAGTATGAGGCCCAATTCTCTAGATTGTCTCGGTATGCTAAGCATCTAGTTAGCACCGAGAAAATGAAAGCTAGGAGGTTTCTTAATGGGCTCAGGCCCCAAGCTATTACTCAACTGGCGCCGATGGACATTCAAGTCTACTCGGAGATAGTACGTCGAGCTCAACTATTAGAAGATGCCACGGAACTGTCTGATAGGATTCATGGTAAGGATAAGAAGGAACAAGTTACAGGTTCGGGTTCCTTTAAACCCAACTTCAAGAAAAGGCCTAGCAATGGAGGAGCATCCTCACAAGACCAAAAGTTCAAGAAGACCAAGCCCTTCTCTATCACCACTACCTCTCCAAATACAGTGTGCAAACATTGTGATAAAGCGGATCATAGAGCAGAAGAATGCTGGAGGAAACTAGGAGCATGTCTCCGTTGTGGGAGTCGTGAGCATCGGATTCCCGATTGCCCACTACTAAATAATCAAGCCGATGACGAAAAACGCCCAGTAACCAAGAATGCTTGTCTTCATGCAATCAAGGAAACCGAGCAAGTAGAAGGAGGCGGCTTAGTGGAAGGTATATTGAAAGTTTGTTCCAGGAATGCATATGTGTTAATTGATACTGGTGCATCGCATTCTATTGTTTCTAAAAAGTTTGCTGACCCATTACCCCTAGAACCGGAATGGATAAAGTTAGTTTTGTCTACTCCTCTGGATGATGAGACTGATATTCCACATCATAACCAAAACTGCGAGGTATTGATTCATGGTCAAAATCTCTCTATTGATCTCATATGTTTAGATCTGAAAGAGTATGATGTTATACTAGAGGCAGATTGGTTATCCAAGTATCAGGCAACGGTTGATTGCCGCAATAGCAAGGTTACATTCAAGGAATTTCCAGAACTAATATTTACTAGCCCCAAGAGTCGGAGCAAAAACCCTCTTATTTCAGCTCTCCGAGCTAGCAAGCTCATCAGGAAAGGATGTACATCTTTCCTTGCCTTTGTCACAGTTAAAGAAGCTAAGAAGATTAAGTTAGAAGACATTCCAGTGGTACAAGAATTTCCGGACGTGTTTCCGGAAGATTTGCCGGGATTACCCCCGCAAAGAGAAGTGGCCTTCACCATTGACTTAGTCCCTGGTGCTGGTCCGATTTCAAAGGCACCTTATAGGATGTCACCTGCTGAACTCAAGGAGTTAAAGGAGCAATTGATGCAACTCATTAAGACAGGATTCATGAGACCAAGTACTTCCCCGTGGGGAGCGCCTGTATTATTTGTAAAGAAGAAAGACGGATCCATGAGGTTATGCGTCGACTATCGACAATTGAATCATCTCACTATCAAGAACAAGTATCCACTACCGAGAATCGATGAATTGTTTGATCAAATTTCAGGATCCATGTACTTTTCCAAAATTGATCTTAGGTCCGGATATCACCAACTAAGAATCAAGGACGAGGATATTCATAAAACCGCATTCAGAAGCAGGTATGGCCATTATGAATTTGTTGTTATGCCTTTCGGACTAACGAATGCCCCTGCTGCCTTTATGCAGTTAATGAATAGTATATTCAGGCCTTATTTGGATCAATTCGTGGTGGTCTTTATTGATGATATATTGATTTATTCCAAGACCAAGGAAGAGCATGAGGAACATTTGAGGATTGCATTACAAATATTGAGGACAAACCAATTATATGCAAAACTTAGCAAGTGTGAATTCTGGCTTGAAGAAGTGACTTTTCTCGGACATGTTATATCAAAGGATGGCTTGTCTGTAGACCCATCAAAGGTTGAAGCTGTAAGGAACTGGGAAAGACCGACTAATGCTAGCGAGATCCAAAGTTTCTTAGGTCTTGCCGGCTATTACAGGCGATTCATCAAGGATTTCTCAAAAATCACCGTGCCACTTACGAGGTTAACTCGCAAGGAGATCCGTTATGAATGGGATGAAGAATGTGAAAGAAGCTTCCAAACTCTCAAGGATCATCTTACTACAGCTCCTATCTTAGCATTGCCAATTGAAGGAGAAAAGTTCGAGGTATACACTGATGCTTCTGGCATTGGCCTCGGGTGTGTTCTAATGCAACAAGAGAAGGTTATAGCCTACTCTTCTCGTCAATTAAAGAAGCATGAAGAGAACTACCCCTTCCATGACTTAGAATTGGCCGCGGTAGTATTTGCACTCAAAATATGGAGACATTATCTTTATGGAGTATAGTTTACTGTATACTCCGATCACAAGAGTCTCAAATATCTTTTCTCACAGAAGGAACTAAATATGAGGCAAAGACGATGGTTGGAATATCTCAAGGACTTTGACTTCAATATACAATATCATCCCGGAAAGGGTAATCATGTAGCTGATGCCCTTAGTCGAAAGCCGAGAGCACTGTTAGCCAATTGTCTGATTCAAGAATGGAAATCACTGGAACAATTTTCTGAACTCAATATAAGCATGGACACGGATCTTAGATGTGTCACATTATCTCATATAAGCATACAATCAGATTTATTATCTGAGATACAAGCACTTCAGGATGATGATCCTACATTAGTAGAAATCAAGGGCAGATTAGAAAGACAATCGGATTTCCAATTAGCTTCTAATGGAAGATTAATGTTCAAGAATAGAACTTGTATACCGGACTGCCCAGAATTGAAAAAGAAGATCTTAGATGAAGCTCATAGATCAAGATATACAATTCATCCTGGATCTACCAAAATGTACCAAGATGTGAAAAGAAATTTTTGGTGGCCCAACATGAAAAGAGAAATAGCGGACTACGTATCACGCTGTCTCACATGCCAACAAGTCAAGGCGGAACACCAGAAACCTGTTGAAAAACTACATCCTCTAGATATCCCAAAATGGAAATGGGAGGATATTGGTATGGATTTCATCATGGGATTATCTAAATCAAAAAGAGGACATGATGGAATATGGGTTATCATTGACCGATTGACCAAATCAGCGCATTTCTTGCCAATCAAGAGTCGATGGTCAGTTGATGTCTTAGCTGCACTATACATCAAGGAAATAGTCAGATTACATGGTATTCCTGTTTCAATCGTGTCTGACAGAGATCCCCGTTTTACTTCTCATTTTTGGAAAGGACTACAACGTTCGTTGGGAACAAGGCTTAACTTTAGTACAGCCTTCCATCCTCAAACAGATGGACAGACCGAGAGAACCAATCAAGTAGTCGAAGATATGCTAAGAGCATGCATTACTGATTTTGATGGAAACTGGCATGATCACTTGTCTCTGTTCGAATTTGCATATAATAATAGCTACCAAGCTAGTATCCAAATGGCACCCTTCGAAGCTTTATACGGAAGGAGTTGTCGATCACCCTTATGCTGGGACGAAGTTGGAGAGAAACAACTGTTAGGTCCAGAAATGGTAAGGGACACTACCGAGAAGATACAATTGATCAAAGAAAGACTGCAAGTTGCTCAGTCTAGACAAAAGGCTTATGCCGACACAAGAAGAAGAGAGCTTGAATTCCAAGTTGGAGATCATGTATTTCTCAAGATATCGCCTGGATGTGGAATACGAAGATTTGGTGTTAAAGGCAAGCTTACACCAAGATTTATCGGACCTTTTGAGATACTAGAAAGAGTTGGCGAGGTTGCTTATCGCATCGCATTGCCACCTCAACTGTCCGAAGTACATAATGTGTTCCACATATCTATGTTAAAGAACTATGTGCATGATTCATCACATATCATTGAGCATGGAAATCTAGTGATCCAGAAAGATTTCACGTATGAACAGAAGCCTATGAAGATCTTAGATCGAGAAGTACGTACCCTAAGGAATAAGGTTATTCCCATGCTAAAGATACAATGGAATAAGAATTCAGAACATGAAGCGACATGGGAGACCGAGGAATCTATGAGGAAGCGATTTCCAGAGTTATTTTAGAAGGTATGAACTCTACACTCTCCATATGTAAATATATGATATGGAATTTGGGGACCAAATTCTTTTTAAGTGGGGGAGGGTGTAGCAACCCTGATAAATTTAAAAGGAATAAATAAATCAAAATAGATTAAAAGATTTAATAAATAAACGAAAGAGCTTGGAATAAAAATAATTAAACCCTGATGAAAATAACACCTCAGATATAGGCGCTACTTTAAAATAAAACGCCCTTACCTAAGGCGTGTTTTGAAGAAAGGACGCCCACACATCAAGGCGTCAAATTTCAAACGACCAAAATAAATAAAAAGGGCAGGATTGCATAACGTCCTTTGAGTGGATGCATTTCAACAAGAAACGACGCTTGACAAGGCGTCAATTTAATTTCGACGCCCTTACTTAGGACGCTAATTCAGTTTGAGTTTCGTTCGACCCAGGAGTCTATCCAGGGTAAGTTGATAACTATGAGAAAGAGTTCGAATGTAGTAATAACTCTAATATGGAAGTATTACTTCCAATCGAACACTAACCTTATTAGGATTTCCAATATCTTATAAATAACCTTCTGCTGGAACCGAGAACGCTATTTGGCGTTCGGAGTTTTCAAAGGTATGCGAAGAACAGCAGGTTCTTCTTCTTCCTTCTTCCTTATATTGTGTTCGATCAACGCATGAAGAACTAATGATTCTTCATACTCTTCTCTGATTACAGGTTGAAAGCTGCTGTCTTCCGAAGAACAAGTAAGTTCTTTCCCCTTGCTTTCGGTTACGTATAAGAAGATTTTAATATCTTCTTCTTCGTTCTTCTGCCTCTACAGGTTGTCTGTAGAAGTGAACCCGGTTGATTGAAGAATTGAGGGTTCTTCATCTACATCCTCTTAATTACCCTTGCTGTTGCTATTAGGATCGAAAGCTTCAAAAAGACTCTGTTTATAAAACAGAGTATCATTTTTCCCAGAACCTACACCTGTTCATCCGTCAGTTTATCATCATCAAGGTAGGTTTTCTCAAGCACTGTAGCCCAAATCACCATAATAACTATAATAAACCATATATATTAGTTCATGCATATAGTTTTCACGAGTTTTAAAAGTTATATTGTTGGAAAGAAACGCCCTTTCCAAGGGCGCTAATTTTATACGCGACCCAGACTAGGGCGCTATTTAAATAAACGACCCTGACAAGGTCGTCAATTCAAAAGATTTGACGCCCTGTACACGGACGTCAATTTAATCACCTGATAATTACCCATGTTAATTAGTCCAATATTCACTTAAACATGATTCTAAATCAGTGCATCCTGATATTATTCTGTCATGACCATATCTCGTTTTCTGGAAATTTCAATACTTGAGAAATTGTAAATTCTTGAAATACACGACCCTGTATAGGTCGTCTCTCACTTGACTAACGCCCCTGTTCAGGGCGTGAATTGGAAAGTAACGCCCCTGTACAGGGCATGTTTTTGATAAATTACTGAAAATATATATTCTGCAAAAATAGAAGTAAAGAATGAACGACCACTGTATACGTCGTCAACTTGTAAATAAACGCCCCTTATCAGGGAGCGTTTTTGGTAAAATACTGAAATATTGAAATCTTGCAAAAATGTAAAATAGATAAACGCCCTTACTGAAGGCGTTAATTACTTGAGTAGTGACTTTACTTAAGTCGTTATTTTCCTGTAAAAATATTTTTACCCTGTTTCTGATAACCGATGGTTTCAGTATATCTATATATATGTATATCGGCACTATATCTGCACTTCGTGAGTGTAGTCCCGCGTTTCATGATGTTTTATCGATCACCCTCAACTCTCATTGACATACAAGCTCTCCATTGGACATTCCGTTCCTTTGGACTAGCGAGTTAGTCATAGAGACCTCCGTAAGACTCCTCGTACCTTAGATTCCCTCAAGGTCGACTGAGCTGGTTGTACCCTAAAAACCCATTACACTATTGAATGCCATGTCACTCTAAAGAAAACATGGTATACCGGCTCTTATGATATGCAAAGAGTATATCATGAGAATTCTTAATGGGATGATGATATCATGTCATTTGTTGATGTTCTTGTGGACCTCAATTCTATAATAAGAATGAGGGTATCTTGCTTTGATGTACTGTTCATGTGGACCTCAATTCTATATAAAGAATGTCCATACTTGTCATGGTACCCGAGTTAAGGGAACCTAATTCCACCTAGTTTCATCGTTCATCGTGATTGTACCGTTGTTATCGCCTAACTATGTCCAATGTCGTATTTTTGGACTCCATTCTCTCAGAGTTATCCTACGTGTCTACAAGCTTAAATTGTTGAAATTCCTTATTGGCTATATATATATATACAAGAGTGGATGTCAAATATACATGATAAATGCCTGCGCATATAGGGCCCGATCTGGTCCTGGGAGGAGCACCCGAAAGTACTTGTGCCCATGGGAGTTGAATGATGAGGTATCTGGCATTATACTGAGTGCATGACTAGCTTGATTGGATATTCCACACAAATCTTGTACTTGACTCGTACTTGACTTGACATGAATTGCGTGACCCGAGAAAGGGTAATTACTTGCTTGCTTGATACATGATAGCTAAAGTTCTTGACATGACTTGCTAAAGAGTACTTGCTTGAATATCTTGTTATCTTTTCTTGAAAGCTCATGACTAGTTCATCTTGCCGTCTTATTGATAAATTCTCGCTCTATCTTGTCGTTTTATGCGAGCATGCATAGCTATAGTACATTCATGAAAAATGTAATTACTTAAACCCCTTGCTAGCGCTTGAGATATAATTTCCTACTGAGCGTTCGCTCACTCCGTGTGTTCCCTACTTTTCAGGTAATTCCGACGACGAGGGAAGTCAATCGGATGGGAATGGTCAAGAGTGAAAGAGATAGAACTTCTCCAAGTGTCGTCTAGTCTTTTTCCCATTTTCTTAAGTCAACTATGTACTTTTCCTTTTTAATTGAATAGAGTATTGGATTTGTAATAGTCTATCCATTATGAAATAAAGGATTGGGTTATCTTTCTATTTTGCGCATCTCTGTTTTGGTGTCGAATACACTACTACTCTGATTGACATGATTGATATAAACTCGTCGCGCATATCCGAGTATCTTCCGCGCTCGGGGCGTGACAGGTCGACGCATCAGTAAGGGTGGGTCGACCCACTACTGTTCATTCTAACTAAGCAGAGTGTAGATAGAATCAAGATAGCATGCTTATCTGACAACCATATGAACTGTACTCACTCACATGATAAAACAACATTATGATCAGAGAATGACTGAATAATAGCATGATGACACACACAGCAAGATGACTCACAGTGAATAACTCACTTCAAAGGCCAATCATCAAAACCACCATTAAAACCTTCATCAAAACCACATGGGCACAACAGATCTTGATTCTCAATCTTCAGGAACGAAATTTGTTTTTTCAACATTTGAATATCAGACATACAAGCATCATGACCAGTTTTCAATTCAGCACAATTTTTACAATTAGAATTGAAACTGTCTGACCTACTATTCTTCTTCAATTTTTTGTATTGTTTTCTTAACTGTTCATGAGACTCAAGCAACTCAGCATATGCATTCTCCCAATCATCTAAAGTATAGTTCCCAAAAGGGTTTACCTCATCATCATCCTCTGCTTCACTTTGGCTGCCACTTTGATTACTTCCATTAGCCATCATGCAGCTTGTTTGATTTCCTTTCTCGGCTCTCTTCATCATCTTCAATATATCCCTTGCAGATCTGCAACCAAGGAAACATGAATGCAGAGCTCGATTAGTCGCGGCCTTCATTAACTCCAGTGCTTTCTGATTTTCTGCACACATAGATCGATGCTTGTTAGTCCATTTGGACTGATCTTTTGGTAGTCTATGTGGACCATGTGAAATCACTTTCCACAGGTCTGGATCAACAGATTTAACATGAGCACAGAAAGCACTGTGCCACTGGTTGAAATCAGAACCACTAAAGACGGGTGGATGAGCCATTGAAGCAGATCAAAACTAATTCAAAGCAGTGGAATCAAACCGATAAACAAATCAAACAAAAAATGCACCGAAGACAGCAGGGTCAGATCTGCAGGTCGCTGGACCTACTATGCGACACCGCTCTGATACCAATTGATAAGATCGGTGCGAAGGATTCAGAGGGGGATGAATGAATCCCACCCTTAAAAAACTTTTCGCTCAATCAATATTGCAGAATTAAAACATAGATGGCTTAGACAATAGAGCAAATATATAAGGCGCGCCTAAACTATCAGCTAGCGGAAGCAGCACAGATAGAAACGAGAATGCTAAGGCAACCTATGAAGGAGGTAGAAGACAAGGAGCAAAAACACAACCACACTGCACACAATATTTTTAGGTGGTTCGATCACCAAGACCTACATCCACCCCTCACTCCAAACCGGAGTGAGGCTTCACTAGCTAATGCTAGAACGAGCAGACTCAGTCTGCGAACACTTGCTGCCAAACAGCTTGACCAGGGGAACAACCTCCCCTCTTCCTCCCAACCGGAGGGAACCACTAGTGACTCCCAGCCACTAGCAAACCAGAGACCGAGGTCTCTCTTCCTCCACACCAGGAGGGAACCCACCAGTGACTCCCCGTCTCCAGCAAACCAGAGGTCACAGACCTCTCTTCCTCCAGACCAGGAGGGACCCGACCTCTATCCAGAGAATCAGAAGAACAAAGATAACCAGAGTAACAAAAGGAAAAAAACAAGAAATGAAAATAATCACAGCAAACAGAAAGCTGTAAAGCGAAATCACAATTTGGCTCTCGTAGGAGCTGACTGGCCTGGATATGATCCACGGTCCAGTATGAACTGATCTGCTGATGAAGCTTCTTATCTCTCGATCTTTGTGGACACCAAAAGTTGCACACCCAGATATCCTATTCGGCCCAGCATCAATAACGAAACCGAGTGAAGAAGCCCCGGGGAGACTGGCCATCCAGATTCCTAGAGCATGCGCACACTGCCGTGAGGCTACCTCCAGAGTCACGGCAGTAAATAGAAATCAGCCACCAAGGACCTCCCAAACCACGAGCCACGGAGAAAATCAAACGGGCCATGACTCGTGCTCACAACGGGCTCAGAACGGGCTCATAAATCCACCCAGGGTGGCCTTCAGCGGCACACCCTTTCCCTCCAACGGCATGCCCAATTGGCCTTCAACGGCACGCCCACCCTGGGCTCCAGTGGCACGGTCCCTGGGCTCCAGCGTCACGCCCATTTGGCCCTTCAGCGGCACAGTCCCTGGCTTCATCGGCACACCCACCCTGGGCTTCAGCAGCACAGTCCCTGGCTTCAACGTCACACCCACCCTGGGCTTCAGCGGCACAGTCCCTAGCTTCAGTGGCTGGGGCTTCAGCGGCATAGTCTCTAGCCTTCAGCGGCACGACCAGGGGCTTCAGCGGCATGCTCATTTAGGGCTCCAGCGGCACGCCCATCTGGGCCTTTAGCGGCACGCCCATTTGGTGCTCCCGCGGCATGCCCTTTTGGCCCTCCTGCGGCACACTTCTTGAGCCCGCCAGCGGTACATCGTGAAGGCGTTTCAACGGCCGTCGTGAAGCCCATGCCCTACATATCCTTAGCGCGCAGTGAGCTGTCCGAGGTGTCAACCAGGGGTTGGGCCACGCAGGCTACTCCCCTGACATCCAGGACGGGGGACGTCAAACCCCATCATGACCAGCGGCTTCCCGCCTCCGACTGCCGTGCTCGAGGGCTCCCGCTGCTGAGAGTATAAAACCACTCCCATTCCGGCAGAGAGAGAGGAGACAGACGGAGAGAGACCCAGAGGCAGAGACGAATAGAGGGGGTTGCATACGAGAAGAAGAAGAAGAGAGAAGAAAAGGGAGAGGGCTCCGGCGTGGAGTCTTCCGACAGCCACCAGGCAACGAGAAGAGAGTAAGAGAGAGAGAGGGCTTGATGTAGTAGGGGAATGTGGGGGAAAGAGCAGTGGATGATCATCCCTGCTTCGATCCCCAACACCTCCTCCTCTTTTGTTTCTCTATTATTCCCCTCTCCATTCCTTTGTTCTTAGGTTTTCTTTCTTGCCTATAGCCTTAGCTCGGGCATGTTTTGTAATGTATATGGGTGGCTACGGCCCTTTATTTCCCATGAATGAAGATCTCCCCCCTCAGTGGGTTTTCTCTTTGTCTCATTGTTTTGGGCCACAGTGCGTTTGATCATTTTTCCCTTCGCTTTCCGGTGTTTGCGTTCATCCCTCACGCCGACGGTTTCCTCCGGATGTGGCACCATCTTGAATGGTTTGAGGTCATGAACCTTCTCCTGTGAAGCCCAGTACCAGTACCTTCACCTGTGCCTGCCCCTTTGAACCTTTTTCCCTTTTGCCGGAAGTCCCTGTGGGTTTGATCGGTCTAACACCCCTCCCCGCTAGCAGACCAACCCTCTTCTGGAGCCCTGTCCGGTGCACTTGCACTTTCCCCCAGTGGCACACCCTTCCGGTACCTTGGCCGGCACACCCATAGTAGCCCCCCCCAGCGGTACACCTCCCCTTGGTGCCCCAGCGGCACACTTGGCCTCTCCCTAGCCCGGTACACCCCTCAAGCACCCTGTGCTTGTCCTTGGCCGGTACGCCTTGACTAACCCCCAGCCCACCCTGTCCAGTCTTAGAGGTCTTCGGCTCGTTGTTTCCCCCGTGTTTTTCGAGGTTTTATCAAGGTGTTGCCGCCCTCGGCCGCCCACCTCCAGTTATCGGGTTCCGCCACTCCATGTGGGCGCGTTCCCTTATCTCCCTTACGCTCGGGTCAAGGGGAGATGCTGTCGAATTTTTGTTAAAAAAGAACAACACATAAAAAAAGGCAAAAGGATGCAACAAACAAATGGGATAATAAATACACACCAAAAGACAACAAAAGCAACAAATAAATGGAGCAGCAACATATTGCAAGAAGAAGGAGAAAAGATTTGTATAAAACTACGCAAAAATCAAAGAGAAGAAGAAAAGAAAAGCCTTAAAAAAACAAGTAACAGAGGAGTGGGCCTTTGTCGGCACGGCTGTCCCAGCCTTCGCCGGTGCGCCCTCCACCCTCGTTGGCCGGTACACCTCTAACCTTCCTTCAGCGGTACGCTCTAACAACCCTTCAACGACATACCTTCTTGGCCCTTCAGCGGCACACTCCTCTCACCCTCCGAAGTGGAACACAATGTATAGACCTTAGATTGATGCACGAACATAGCAACAAGCAATGTATAGACTTTGAGCTGGCTAATGTATAGACTCCAATAGACAATGTACAGACTTTGGGCTGGTCAATGTATAGACTTTGAATTGCAATGCATAGACTTTGAACTGCAGCCAATGGCCAATGTATAGACTTTGAACTGCAGCCAATGAATAATGTACCGACTTTGGCCTGGCCAATGTATAGACTTTGAGCTGCAGCCAATGAACAACGTACAGACTTTGAGCTGAAGGATGTATAGACTTTGTGTGCTGGTTGCCAATGTATAGACTTCGAGCCACAGCCAATAGACAACGTATAGACTTTGAGCTGAAGGATGTATAGACTTTACGCGCTGGTTGCCAATGTATAGACTCTGATCTGCAGCCAATGGCCAATGTATGGACTTTGACTGTAGCCAATGGCCAATGTACAGACTTTGAGCTGTAATCAATGGACAATGCACAGACTTTGAGTTGGCCAATGTATAGACTTTGAGTTCCAGCGAATAGACAATGTACAGACTTTGAAATGAAGGATGTATAGACTTTGTGTGCTGGTTGAATAGACAATGCATAGACTTTGGGCTGGCCAATGTACAGACTTTGAACTGCAGCCAAGGGATAAGGTATAGACTTTGAGGTGCAATGTATAGACTTTGAGCTGCAGCCAATGAACAAGGTATAGACTTTGAGTCGGCCAACGTATAAACTTTGAGTTGGCCAACGTACAGACTTTGAGCTGGCCAACGTACAGACTTTGGGCTGGCCAACATATAGACTTTGGGCTGGCCAATGTATAGACTTTGAGCTGCAATGTATAGACTTTGAGCTACAGCCAATGGATAATGTATAGACTTTGAGCTGGCCAATGTATAGACTTTGGGCTGGCCAATGTATGGACTTTGAGCTGTAATGTATAGACTTTGAGCTAGCCAATGTATAGACTTTGAGCTGTAATGTATAGACTTTGAGCTGGCCAATGTACATACTTCGAGCTGATGAATGCAGCCAATGTATAGACTCTGAGCAGCCAATGTATAGACTTTGAGCTGATGAATGTAGCCAACGTATAGACGTTGGGCTGATGAATGTACAGACTTTATGTCGCAACGACCGGCCAATGTGCAGACTTCAGCCATTCCGCGGCACCCTCCTTAAGTCCTTCAACGGCACACATCTCCAGCCCTTCGCCGGCACGCTTTCTGCCCACCTTTCCTCAGCGGTACATCCCCCTTTAGCCCCTTTTCTAACCCGCCAAGGGTCAACTCTCCCCAAAAAAAATAATACATGAATATATATATATATATATATATATATATATATATATATATATATGTGTGTGTGTGTGTGTGTGTGTGTGTGTGTGTGTGTGTGTGTATGGGCATATAATGGCAGAACTAACAAGCCAATAAAAATCATGATGAATAAATAAACTTGAACAGATCCGTATAAAAAACATGGATGAAATAAGTGACAATAATAATAAAAAAAAGAGTAATAATGACAGTAAGCAAGATGAGGGAAACCACCCGGAACAGATACGGAAAGAGGAATAAGTAACGGAGTAACAAGAACAATAATGATAAAACAATATAAGGTATTAATAATTCCACATTGCAACCCCCTCTCTCCCTGACTCGACGCAGAAGGAACAATAATGCCACCCTCTCAGGCCGGGCCCGAGTCTTGGGAATCATCCTGACATGGCCAGGCCCTGACCTAGTCTCGGGCCGACATTCCAATCAGATCGGATTCATTTCTTGCCCCGGATCCCTTCCGAGCCATCATTAAAATTGTCGTGCATTCGGCAGACATTTGAACGAGTCCATCTCGGTTTCCATCGCGTTTCTATCACGGACCCGTGTTCGAATATGAAAAGGTCCGCGAGTGACCGACATGGCCAATGGCTCGTATCCTGATGCGGACTGTAGTGTGATTTATTCCTGTCCCCTTCTCGCGCAGTTAGTATTATTTCTTTCGACCACAGTGCCCCTAATTTCGGCAATTAATCAAGGGTGTTCCCTCGTATGGGGGATGTAAATGACGTCGTGACCTTTACGGCATGACGGGATCTGGTCCTGACACGAACCACACAATCGTCTGACGAAGTTAGGTCGAGCGCACCATGGGCTCTTCTGGGCCCGAATAAATTGTCACTCCGGTGACTGGCACGCCCACACACTTAATAGATGAATCAACCATTCCCGAACAGACGAGCATAATTGACGAACGAAAAGTGCATCCACAAGTCTGGCACGCCCAGTGGGACGGATCCACCCTTCATCTCTTTGCCGGAATTAGGGGCCCTGCGGCCCCCTTCTTGTAACACTAATTGCCCTACTTTCTCAAATGCAGAGAATCGCATCATGGTGCCGATGATGGCAGTCACTTGCGGCCCTCAGGTCGTTGAGAATCATGTTCGAGACGGCTACTTGGCGGTCCCCCTCAACTTCGGGAGTTTCCCTCCCACCGTGGGCTTCCCCAACTTCTTGCGGGTGGCCTTTGTCAACATCCTCGACGTGAAAGCACCTGACAAGCCCCAGACCAACGCTCCCGCTCTAGGGGCCACTAAAGCTGTTATCAGCCGAGCTGTGGCCAAGAACGACAACGGCGTCCCGACAACGACGCTGAGCTGCAATGTGGACCATGTGCACCAGACTGCTGGCCCGTCCCACCAAGGATCGGCCTCTCACCGGAGAAGGCTCTGGAGGAACAATACCGGCGCCGTCTCGGGGCGCCGCATGTCTAACTCCGGGAAATCTATGGCCGTCGGGACCCTCCGAGTCCGCCTGGACGGGCAAAGGTCCTAGGTGACACCGGACCGCGTCGTCCCGACTGTCCCAGTCCGAAACTCTTTCCAGGGGCTAGAGAAGCTGAAAGAGAAGGCGACACTCCCAGTCTTGGCCGCAGCACCGAGGAATTCTCCGGCTCACAGGGTGGGCAAATTGGAACAAGTTTGGGTCCCCAAGGAGGCCCAACCCACTGCACCCGCTCAGGCGGGACCTAGCACTTTCCGCCCGAGGATGGTCCGAGGCGGTGAAAGGGTCGAACTGACGACCCCAACCCGCCAACCAGCACCCGTCATGCCGGTGCTGTCTGAGAATGCCCACCGCCGTCACCGTAGGCACTGACACAATGCTGCCCGCCGGGCACTCAGGGCCTGCTCTCCTCCTGCCGCTGTCATCGACATGCAACCATAGGCTGCTCTCCCCGACCAGGAGTGGGAAGGGATCGAGCAGACCATGAGAAACTACCTCTGGGGCCCAGGTAGCACTCCCTTGGGTTGCTAGAGACTACTGGGGGCAGTGGCCTCCGCTTTCCAGGAAGAAGGAGCCCGACCCACACCCAGTGCAGAGTCGAGGAATCGCTCGGAGGAGCCACGCCAGTCCCCTGTCCGGGAGGAAGCGCCGCCCCGACGATCGGTCTTCGACAGGATGGTGTTCCCAGGGAGATCATCCAGGAGGGCGATGAAGAGAAACAAGAGCTGGAGAACCTTCACCTGCAATGTGGCAGGAGTTCGCGGTCGGTATGGGGCCTTGCCTACCGATCCTGAAGAAATGGCCAGGCTCGCCACCAGGCCGGGGCCCCTCACTAGAAGAGGGAGAGCAGCAGGCAACGCGGCATAGACAGGCGCCGAAGGGACCTTCCCTGAAGAACCCCTTGCAGCCCTCACGGCCAATGTGGTCACCACCGGAGACACGAGCGGCGGACCCCATACATCATCCGAGGACGCCCCGGTCGAAGAAACATGGGGCATGCCCAGTCTCCCCACAGTTGACCCGGCAATGCTGCTCATGATACAACGGTTCTAGCAAGAAATTGAGTCACTAAAAAAGTAACTGAATGAGCGGAACACACAGCCCTCGATGTCCTGGCAGACCGAGGTTCTACCCGAAGCACCCAGAGACAGGGGGTAATCTTCAGAAGCAGCTCTTCCAGCAACCCTCAACCCTCTCGGGGGTGCGCCCCCGCAGCAGGCACATTACACGACACCG
The DNA here is from genome assembly GCA_022559845.1 of Amorphophallus konjac. Classification (NCBI taxonomy): domain Eukaryota; kingdom Viridiplantae; phylum Streptophyta; class Magnoliopsida; order Alismatales; family Araceae; genus Amorphophallus; species Amorphophallus konjac. The sequence goes on along the minus strand of CM040121.1, from coordinate 190,497,779 downwards.
GCCCCGCCACAAGCTTTACTTTCCCAAGGGTCCCCCATGGCCCCCCAGGCGATCGTGTTGGCCACCCCGAGTGCGCAGCCCGCTCATTTCTATCCGAGCCCGGTCGACCCAGCAGCAGTCAGCTGATTGATGCTTGAACAAATGATAGACATGAAATTGGCAGAGAGAGGCGACGGGGATCAGACACCATTCGACGTCTACCGGGTGCCCTACCCGGCTCACTATGCCGCAAAGAAGCTGCCGGTTGGCGTCACCAAGCCACCGAAGTTCGAAAAGTTCAATGGGCAAGGGTCTCCCAGGGAGCACATTGCTTATTATGTGAACGCCATGGAAGATTTGGCTGTGATGAGGCCTACCTCCTGAAATTTTTCAGCTCAACACTTACCGGGCTTGCCATTGAGTGGTACTCTAGCTTGCCACCCTGGTCTATCGCTGACTGGCCCGACATGCAAAAGAAGTTCAAAGAAAGATTCTACGTTGCTGAACGGGAAGTCACTGTGGCGGAACTTTATGTCACAAGGCAGAAGAATGATGAGTCGGCCCTTGACTACATCAAAAGATGGAGGAACCTCAGCATGAGGTGCAGGCGTCCCCCGCACGAGGAGGATGCGGTGCAGATCTGCAAGCAGAACATGAAGAATGAAATCCTGGAAAGGATGATTGGCACCGAAGTCAAGACATTTGACCACCTGAACAATGTGGTAGCATAGATTGAGGCATTTCTGACCCGATATTCTTCCACTCCGGCCATGTCAAGCCAGAGAGCCAGGCAGGCCGAGAAGAAGTCAGCTCCCCCTGAGGTGTACACACTAGATTTCCAGGCCTTTGAGAAATAGAAGGAGAGAGCCAAGGAGGCTGCCAACCTTCCCCCGCCCAGAACCACAGAACGGCGGGAGGGCCCCTCACTGAGGGAGAAGATGAGAAACAAGCTATATTCCTTCTCCCGAGACAAGTCAAAGCTCTTGTTTGAGTGGGCAACCAGTTACAATAAAATCACACTACCAGAGCCGAAGAGGCCCGGAGACCTGAAGAAGAAAGATGACCCGCGCTTCTACCTATACCACCGGATGCTCCGGCATACCATTGAGGACTGCTATGTCTTCAAGTACGTTATTGAGTCCTTAATCAGGAACGGGGAGCTGGACATGGGAGAGCATAAGGTAGACCCCCCGCAACCGCATGAGTTGCCCAGCATAACCTCCACCGTCAATATGGTCTCGTTATACCAGGAGCTGCCTGAGGAGTGGGCGGAGGCCTGCGCCCGCTCCACTTATGAGACTTTTATCATGGCTCCGGCTCAAGACCAAGGGGGTTGGCAGACTACGCCCAGGAAGAATAGAAGAGCGCGTGTCCCTCGGCCCACCCCAAGAGTTCATCTGAGGGATGTGACACCCCTGCCTGCACCACCCCCGGTGAGCCCGGTTTGCCACGACACGGCCCCTCGGCTGGTCATGAGGTGGCCCACTCACAACAAAAAGAGCTGCGTCCCGATGCGGATGCATAAGAAGACCAGCCCGGCGGTCGAAAGGCTCCAGGCCATTATTGATGGGCTCGAAGATTATGAACAGCCCGAAATTCAGCCCGTGGAGCTGAAAGAGTATGTCCCCTGGGAGGAGTTCGAATCACTCGAACTGGCTCCAGGAACAGAAGCTGAAGCAGAGAAAGAGCCTCCCCTATGGGGTGAGCTTCCCCAAGAGCAGCCGTCGGCTGTAGCAGGAAAGAAGAAGAAGAAGAGGAGACCCAGGAGCAAGAAGAAAAATGAGGTCGTCATCACCTGCAACACCCTCTCAGTGCTATTCGACACTGCCCTCTCCCTGGAAGAAAAAGAAGAAGAGCCACCCCATGAGCCGACGAGGTGAACCAAGCTGAAGTGTCCACTTCCCAACACGCCACCAGGTCGGGAAGGAAGTGGGGGCGCCCTCCTCGGGATAACCTCAACATCATGCTCAGGGGAGAACAACCATACCTGGTCCCCGACCCCGAGGTCCGAGGCACCGAGATCCCTCCTCCGTCGGGTCTCTATCCCGGAGGGGCCAGGAGCCGAGGCACCCCTTCATTCGCCGAATTCCTGTTAGCCCGAGCAGGGGGGCAGGCGCACTCCCAGGGGTCTCCTTCGACCGAAGAAGCAAATAGTTCCCAAGCTCTACCGGTGGCAGCTCCTCCTCAGCCAGAAGAAGAATTCAACGGCATCCCAAATCTCGTCGAATTCAAGCAAGAAACGGAGGAAGCCCAGCAGGCCCCACGGGCTCAACAGGCTGCAACAGAACCCACAAAGCAGGCATCCCCTGATCTGGCACCCCAACCTCAAGGTGGGGGCAGGCGTGGCTGTTGTGCCCATGTGGTTTTGATGATGGTTTTAATGGTGATTTTGATGATTGGCCTTTGAAGTGAGTTATTCACTGTGAGTCATCTTGCTGTGTGTGTCATCATGCTATTATTCAGTCATTCTCTGATCATAATGTTGTTTTATCATGTGAGTGAGTACAGTTCATATGGTTGTCAGATAAGCATGCTATCTTTAATTCTGTCTACACTCTGTCTGCATAGTCTCCACAGCAGTGCGTCAACTCAGTGTGCTGATGCGTCGACCCATCAGTCATACTTGTCTCTGTCTACACAGCAGTGCGTCGACCCACCCTTGCTGATGTGTCGACCCATCAGAACATTGGCTGCCGGTTGTAAAGTCTACACATCAGACTGCATTGCATTTATTCATGGCTAAGAGTCTATACACTGGACTGTGTCATTGTGCATCATGCAAGTCCATACATTGGTCCTCTTTCAAAGTCTGTACAGCCACTGGTCTAGAATCTGAGTCTGTACATCGTCTTGTGCCTTCAACGTTCAAAGCCTCAAGTTTGTACAGCGTGAAGTCTACACATTGGCTTTGCTCCATAAAGCCTATACATTGGGCACTGCTCTCCAAAGTCTGCACAATGGTCTACACACCTGAAGTCTGTACATCCACAGTTAAACCTGAAGTCTGGACACTGGTTCAAATCCTTCTAAGTCTGTACATTGGCTTCGTATCTGCAAGTCTATACACTGGACCTTGTTTCACCAAGTCTGCACACTCGCTGCACTGTTCAAGTCCACACACTGGCAGCTCTGCTTAAGTATATACATTCGTCTGAACTAAGTTCATTTTCCTCTGTCTGTCTGCAGATGATTCAGGCCATCAAGACTTGGCACGTGATCCAAGAGGCTGAAGTGCTGACACGTGGACACAGCACTTCAAACAATCAAGAAAGAAGCTCCTGGATTATTCTGGTGCGTCAACGCAGTGAGCAAGTAGCGTGGACGCAGCGGTTCAAGAATCCCCAATTGGCAGCATCGACGCTGCAGCTCCATGCGTCAACGCAGCATGCTGAGAGCGTTGACGCAGCAGTTACAAAGGGAGAGCCAATGGGTTACTGGATTACTCTAGTGCGTCAACGCATTCATCAAGTGGCGTCGACGTAGCAGGTTGATGGATCGACCTGGTAACCAGAGGGTGGACACAGTTGTACAATGCGTCAACGCACTCCACACGAAACGTGAGAGCGCTGAAGCCATCTAAGATCAGATGCTGGATCACCGATGCGTCAACGTAGCAGTGGAGCAGCGTCGACGTAACTGTCAATAGGGCTAGGCTGGTTGCTCACTGAAACGCATCAATGCATCAACGCCATGGGTTGGAAGCGTCAACGCAGTAGACTTGAGTTTCATAGGTTGAAGATCTTTGAAGGCTGTGTCAACCCTTTGGAGCAAGTGTGTTGACGCCATCTCAACTCCAGTTGCTGAGCGTGCTAATGAAGGGCACGTGATCCAAGGTGCCTGGCTCGTGATCCAAGGATGGACGAGATACCAGGATGCTACCACGTGGTCTGAATTTCTAGGGCAGGAAATGTGGAAGCCACACGCGCAAGTGTGCCTGCTGCTGCTGCTTATAAAAGGAAGCCTTCATCCTCTGTAGAAGGCTGATCGAAGAAGAAGCCTGGAGAGCAGAAAGCCCTTCGATCCAGAAAAAGAAAAGAGGAAGAAAAAGAGAAGAAGAAGAAAGAGAGCAACGATCAAAAGAGCAGAAGAAGAAGAGAAAAGAAGAGACAGGGAGAGCCTACGAAAGAGAAGAAAATGGAGAGTGAGAGCAGTAGAAGAAAGAGAGAAAGATTTCGTGAGCTGAGAAGAAGAAAGAAGAGGAAGAAAAGAAGAGAGGAGAGTTCTATTGAAGACCTGTTCAGTCTGTTCATGGATCAAATCCAGAACGACTATTGTGTTTCATTTCCAGCCTTTGTCGCTGTTCCTTTTATGTTTTCTTATTTTTCATTTTGTTTCTCTGGTTAGATTTGTTCTTCCGATTGCCCTGTTGGGGATCGGGTTCCTCCTGTTGGTTCAGGAGAAGGGAGATCTGATCTCCGGGTTGCAAGTGACAGGTTGTCACTTGTGGGTTCCCTCTGGTTAGAGGAAGGGAGGCTCGTCCTCCGGTTCTGGGCTTGTGGCTGCAAATCCAGGGGTCCCTCCGGTTAGAGGAAGAGAGGTCTTCGACCTCTGGTTTGCTGGTGACTGGAAGTCACTGGTTGGGTCCCTCCTGGTCTGAAGGAAGAGAGGTCTTCGACCTCTGGTTTCCAAGTGACTGGGAGTCACTTGGGGTGTCCCTCCGATTGGGAGGAAGAGGGGAGTTTGTTCCCCTAGCCAAGCTGCGTGTCAGCACCTGTTGCAGACTGAGTCTGCTTGGTTCTAGCATTGGCTAGTGAAGCCTCACTCCGGTTGGGAGTGAGGGGTGGATGTAGGTCTGGAGGACCGAACCACCTAAAAATTCCTTGGTCTGTGGTTTACTTGTGGTATGCTCTTCCATATCTTCTATCTGTTTCACAGGTTGTTTGAATAGTCTTGTTTCGAGTTACAGTGGCCTTGAGCTTTACATCTTGGTAAGTGAGTCTAGCTTGCATTGTACTGTCATTTGGCATTAGACTTCATCAGGTTCCACTAGTATAGTCAGCAGCTCATCTGGTCGATCAAATGTCTATTTGAACTCGATAGCCTTTATTCTGCAACTGTATCTAGTAGAAGGCAAATTGTTTTTAATTTGGGCAATATTTTTGAAGGGGATACATTCACCCCCCCTCTGTATCCGGGCCTAGCACCCTAACAATTGGTATCAGAGCGGTGTCTACATACAAGGTCCAGCGACCTGCAGATCCGATCTTGCAGTTTTAGGTGCTAATTTGTTTTTAGTGCATAAATATTCCTGTTGCTTTGAATTTACTCGCTATTTGTTTTCAATGGCTTTTCCACCCGTCTTTAGTGGTTCTGATTTCGGTCAGTGGTACACTGCTTTACATGCTTATGTTAATTCTGTTAATCCTGATTTGTGGAAATTAATTTCACAAGGTCCTCACACCTTACCAACGAAAGTGTCCAAATGGACCGACAGACACAGATCAAAGGATGGAGAAAATTAGAAAGCCTTTAACCTGATGAAAGCAGCTACTGACAGAGCCTTATGGTCTTGTCTTCATAATTGCAGCTCAGCAAAGGACATCTTGGATAGGCTGAAGTAATTTCACAGGGTAAACGAGGACAACTGCATGATGGCTGACAGAAGCAATCAAAGCAGCAGCCAAAATGAAGATGATGATGATGAGGTAAATCTCTTCGAGAATTTTTCTCTTGATGATTGGGAGAATGCATATGCTGAATTGTTATAGTCACATGAGAGCTTAAGAAAATAGTATAAAAAGTTGAAGAAGGGTACTGGGATAGATAGTTCTAGCTCTTCATGTGAAAACTGTTCAAGTACGAAGCAATTTCATGATGTATGTCTGTCTGATAATCATATGTATAAAAATTAGAATGCAAAACTGAAGACGGAACTTGAATGTGTTTACTCTGAACTAAACAAGCTAAAATCTGAAGATGACTCTCTCAGAAAACTCTCCAAAGAAGATGATGAAAAATAAGAGAAACTTAAACAGGAGAACAAATTACTGATTGAAAAACTTAATGCCATAAAGTCTGTAAACATAGAATTACAGAAAGATCTTGAAAAACAGCAAAAAGATATGAAGGAAATTGAAAATGGAAGAAAGTATGAAGTCAATTCAGAAGATCAGCTTCTAATAAATAAATTGGTTCAGAATGACAAACTTAAGGAAGAAAATGAGAAATTGAAAATACTGAATTCCATTATGTCTGAGAGACTTCTAGCTTTAGAAAGAGGTAAAAGTGTTTGCGTTGAAGGTTCTGATAAACTGAGCAATCTGGAAAATGAAATTGAGAAATATAAAACTGCTAACAAAGTTTTGAATGAAGCTATGAATTGCAGTGAGCAAGAGATTGCCAGTTATGAGTTGCATATTTCCTCTTTAGAAAATGAAATTCAAGATTTGAAAGTTTCTTTGTCTAAATTTGTTGATGGGCAGAAAAACCTAGACAAGCTACTAGGTATAAAAATCAACCCTAGGAAGGAAGGGCTAGACTACAATAAGATAAATAAGAAAGAACTTCAGAACAAAGTTATGACATCTTTTGTAAATGGTTCAGATGTAGCCACCACCTCTAAAGACAAATAGCCCATTGCTCAAAAAATGTTGGGAGCAAAGGATAATTTTAAGAAAGAGGGACTGGGCTACAGTCCAGTCATGAGGAAGGTCGATGGATCCAATTTGAAAACTATTTTTGTTAAATCTTCTGAACAGGAAAAGCCTTCTACTTCATCTCCACCTCAGTAAAAGGCTACGAAAATAGAAAAACATGATAAAAATCAGAAAATGTTTGGAAAACAGAAAATGAATAAAAAGGGTTCATCAGTGCATGTTGATCACAGTCCTCACACACACTCACATGCATCTAAAAAGAAAATGGCATGCCACTATTGTCATAGATTTGGACATTTAATGCATGAGTGTAAATTGATGGAGAAAGATGACATGAGGGTCAGGATAATGAATGCTAAGAAACTTCATGATAAAAAGTCTTCATTCCAGAAAAAGAAAATTGAATGTCTGCACTATGGCAAACTAGGACACAGCATTGCACAATGCTGGTTTGCAAATGGTAAGAAAATGTCTTTTTCACATCATGCTAAATTCCATGCAAACCAACATGTTTTTAATAAAAATAAACCTGTTTCAATGAACCAGCACATCATCTGTTTTAACTGCAACAAAATTGGTCACAAGACCTCTGAATGTTGGTCAGGTTCGTTTAGAAGAAATTCTCTCAATTGCTCTCACTGTAGAAAGCATGACCATACAGTCAAGGACTGTTGGCATATTCAGGGTAGAAATGTGAATCTCAAACATGCTAAATTCCCTGTAAGACAATTTGCAAAATTTTCATGTTATAACTGTGGGAAGCCAGGCCACAGAGCTGGAGATTGTTGGCATGTTCAGAATAACTCTGCTAAACTCCATGTTGCGAAATTTACATGCCATCATTGTGGGAAGCCAGGTCACAGGGCTGCAACCTGTTGGCTGGCATGATATCAAAACCAAACTGGTTTTGGTAAATAGAATTTTTATTCTGTTAACAGAAAATCTCATGCATATACACATGGATTTCATGCTAACAAGAATGTGCATAGATTAAATCTGAAATCTGGTGCATCTTACTATCATTATAGTAAACAGAACTCTCTCTCTGCCAATAAACTTCATGACAACAGTAATGTGCATAAGAAGAATTTGAAATCTGATAATTCATGTCATTATTGTGGTCAATTTGGTCATTCAATGAATAATTGCTACTTGATGAAATCTGATGACCATGTTGCTAGAAATGTGCTGAGAAAACCTGCTAGAAATAATACTGTCATGTCAGGACCCAAGATTTCTTTGGTGCCTGTTTGTGCAAAATAAACATTGCCTTGCAGGTGTGCCTTGGAATGGAATAAAAAGGGGTATTAATCCAAGGCACTCAAGAATGAAAACCCCTTCTGAACTGTTCAGGTAAATTCTCTGCATTTCCTGTTTTGAAACTCATTACATATCTTGGTTGATGTGTCCATGCATAATTGCTATTTTTTTTTCTGCATAGCATATTCACTCTTCATCTGCATTGTCTAAAATGAAGCCTCTGAACTCTCCTCAACTGAAATTTATGATTTGGACACTATGAGTATTCACATCTCTTAATGCTCATACTGTTTTGTCTGTTTAAATTTGAACTGCATATGAATGTTGTTGAAATCTGTCTGATGCATAGTTCATTGAAAATCTGAATTGCATATAGGACTGCATATTGAATTATCATGATTGACCTCAATGGTATATAAATGGTAAGCTACCAAAAGGTAGGAAAATCTGTCTGGAGGTTCTTACTATGTGTGAGGTGGTCGTTTAGACCAAGTGCTCCACCTAGTACCATGGGTCTTTTTGCTTGATAGGGCAGTCTGAATGTGCATGAATCAAAATCATATGTTCAGTGTCTCATGGCAAACATTGCATGTCTTCAGGGGGAGTTAATTGCATATCTTTGCATAGCATTCAGTGTTGAGTATTTGCATGCATGTAGTTAATTGCATTGCATCTCATGAAAGATGCCAAAAAGATTGACTGAATGCATATTGTCAGGGGGAGTCAATACATTGCATGAAGGTAGTCATGTGCATACATTTATGTCAGAGTTCATTGCATGTTAACTTTGAACATCCTGGAACTTGCCTGACCTCCTGATATCTTGCCTTGTGTGCATATCCCTTTCATTGATTCTATTTGACCAAACCTTGATCATAATTTGAAAACACTGAGCTTCAAAATCTCTCCTATCAATTGGTAACAATTGGTATCATTTGGTATCAGAATTATTTCAGTCCTTCATGAAGATTTCAATGGGCTATCTCGATCATAAATCTAAAAAATCTTGAACTATAAATCTTCTATTATACGTTTTTATGAATGTCTGAAATAACTCATGTGGTTTAAGCTTAATGTATTCATGGAGTTTAACTTTAAAATCCCTTAACATATATGAATCATGTTTAATAAATCTTAACCAACTGTTTCATGCTGTGTCTTGCAAAAACTTCTGAAATCTGCACTTTTTGAATACATGACTTTATTTGGTTAAGTACATGAGATTAATATTGTTTTGAAGAAAATGAATGTTTCTGAATTGTCTAAAGGGTAAAGTAATTGTCAGAGCAATGACCTTAGTCATTGAGAAACACATGTCCAAAGCACTGTGTCATGAGGTGCCTTAGTTAACTCTGCATAAAATTCATTGAAAATCAGGCAGAGCAATGGCATGCACACTGAGAAATACAACTCACTCATCAAGAAATGATTTGCAGTGTGTCATGATGTGTAAATACTATCTCTGTTCATATAAAGCATGACAGTTAGTCACACTAAGTGCTTAGGGATATTGGCCTCTGATCAAGGTATATCTTCTAGTTACAAGGTGTGCACTAAACTAGACTGCTCATAAAATTTGTAGCATGAAAAATTGTTGAACGAATTGAAATATCTGAATATTGATGCTAAAATCAAATTGCTACAACCCTAGACAAAATCATATGACTTCATAATTGCTTGATTTCAATACTGATGCATGTAATTCCGAAAGAAGTCAATAAATTTGATTGTGTAAGAGAAAGGGAGTCTTATTAAGATAAATATGAGGGCTTGGTTCATTTTTATTAAACCATGGTTTTAGATATCAATACAGAATTTTATTGATAAACTCTACATACATCATGTTTAAACCATGATGTTCAATAAAGCTAATTCATAAGCCCTTATAATGGAAGACTTTGAAAACTTATGTTTTGGATTTATGAGATTGATATCTCTCTGAAAATCTGACTGAATTTTCTGAGATTGGAGATTGTTTAAAAATCTGCTAATTGAACCTCTTCTACTCGTTAACCTGAACTTCTCCTTGTTTACCCATGTGGTCTCCTTCTCATTCATTTCATAAGGTTCCATTTATTGAGGGGGAGCCTCCTTGTCATATGCATCATGCTGCATGGAAGGAGAAGAATTGTGCCCTTGCATTCATATTTCTGGTATCTGCATCTACATTCATACCCCTTCCCATGGTTTATATTGATTATACCAAAGGGGGAGATTGTTTGCCAAAGAGGCTCTAACTCATGTTTTTGCTGAAACTCTTAAAGGGAGAGAATCATGTTCTTGCAAGGGGGAGAAATTGACTGAATTTTTATACATGCTATAATTTCTCAAACTATTTTCTTTTTGATGAAGTCAAAGGGGGAGAATAGTTTGAGTCATCAGATTGACTCACTGTGTAGTGTTGCCATCATCAAAAAGGGGGAGATTGTTGTGCCCATGTGGTTTTGATGATGGTTTTAATGGTGATTTTGATGATTGGCCTTTGAAGTGAGTTATTCACTGTGAGTCATCTTGCTGTGTGTGTCATCATGCTATTATTCAGTCATTCTTTGACCATAATGTTGTTTTTCATGTGAGTGAGTACAGTTCATATGGTTGTCAGATAAGCATGCTATCTTTAATTCTATCTACACTCTGTCTGCACAGTCTCCACAGCAGTGCGTCAACTCAGTGTGCTGATGCGTCGACCCTTCAGTCATACTTGTCTCTATCTACACAGCAGTGCGTCGACCCACCCTTGCTGATGCGTCGACCCATCAGAACATTGGCTTCCGGTTGCAAAGTCTACACATCAGACTGCATTGCATTTATTCATGGCTAAGAGTCTATACACTGGAATGTGTCATTGTGCATCATACAAGTCCATACATTGGTCCTCTTTCAAAGTCTGTACAGCCACTGGTCTAGAATCTGAGTCTGTACATCGTCTTGTGCCTTCAACGTTCAAAGCCTCAAGTTTGTACAGCGTGAAGTCTACACATTGGCTTTGCTCCATAAAGCCTATACATTGGGCACTGCTCTCCAAAGTCTGCACAATGGTCTACACACCTGAAGTCTGTACATCCACAGTTAAACCTGAAGTCTGGACACTGGCTCAAATCCTTCTAAGTCTGTACATTGACTTCGTATCTGCAAGTCTATACACTGGACCTTGTTTTACCAAGTCTGCACACTCGCTGCACTGTTCAAGTCCACACACTGGCAGCTCTGCTTAAGTATATACATTCATCTGAACTAAGTTCATTTTCCTCTGTCTGTCTGCAGATGATTCAGGCCATCAAGACTTGGCACGTGATCCAAGAGGCTGAAATGCTGACACGTGGACACAGCACTTCAAATAATCAAGAAACAAGCTCCTGGATTATTCTGGTGCGTCAACGCAGTGAGCAAGTAGCGTGGACGCAGCGGTTCAAGAATCCCTTATTGCAGCCTCTGGAGTACATTGGCAGCATCGACGCTGCAGCTCCATGCGTCAACGCATCATGCTGAGAGCGTCGATGCAGCAGTTACAAAGGGAGAGCCAATGGGTTACTGGATTACTCTGGTGCATCAACGCATTCATCAAGTGGTATCGACGCAGCAGGTTGATGGATCGACCAGGTAACCAGAGGGTGGACGCAGTTGCACAATGCGTCAACGCACTCCACACGAAACGTGAGAGCGCTGAAGCCATCTAAGATCAGATGCTGGATCACCGATGCGTCAACGTAGCAGTGGAGCAGCGTCGACGCAACTGTCAATAGGGCTAGGCTGGTTGCTCACTGGAACGCATCAATGCGTCAACGCCATGGGTTGGAAGCGTCAACGCAGCAGACTTGAGTTTCATAGGTTGAAGATCTTTGAAGGCTGCGTCATCCCTTTGGAGCAAGTGTGTTGACGCCACCTCAACTCCAGTTGCTGAGCGTGCTAATGAAGGGCACGTGATCTGAGGTGCCTGGATTGTGATCCAAGGATGGACGAGATACCAGGATGCTACCACGTGGTCCGACTTTCTTGGGTAGGAAATGTGGAAGTCACACGCGTTAGTGTGCCTGCTATTGCTGCTTATAAAAGGAAGCCTTCATCCTCTGTAGAAGGCTGATCGAAGAAGAAGCCTGGAGAGCAGAAAGCCCTTCAATCCAGAAAAAGAAAATAGGAAGAAAAAGAGAAGAAGAAGAAAGAGAGCAACGATCAAAAGAGCAGAAGAAGAAGAGAAAAGAAGAGATAGGGAGAGCCTACGAAAGAGAAGAAAATAGAGAGTGAGAGCAGTAGAAGAAAGAGAGAAAGATTGCGTGAGCTGAGAAGAAGAAAGAAGAGGAAGAAAAGAAGAGAGGAGAGTTCTATTGAAGACCTGTTCAGTCTGTTCGTGGATCAAATCCAGAACGACTATTGTGTTTCATTTCCAGCCTTTGTCGCTGTTCCTTTTATGTTTTCTTATTTTTCATTTTGTTTCTCTGGTTAGCTTTGTTCTTCCGATTGCCCTGTTGGGGATCGGGTTCCTCCTGTTGGTTCAGGAGAAGGGAGATATGATCACCGGGTTGCAAGTGACAGGTTGTCACTTGTGGGTTCCCTCTGGTTAGAGGAAGGGCGGCTCGTCCTCCGGTTCTGGGCTTGTGGCTGCAAGTCCAGGGGTCCCTCCGGTTGGAGGAAGAGAGGTCTTCGACCTCTGGTTTGCTGGTGACTGGAAGTCACTGGTTGGGTCCCTCCTGGTCTGGAGGAAGAGAGGTCTACGACCTCTGGTTTCCAAGTGACTGGGAGTCACTTGGGGTGTCCCTCCGATTGAGAGGAAGAGGGGAGTTTGTTCCCCTGGTCAAGCTGTGTGTCAGCACCTGTTGCAGACTGAGTCTGCTTGGTTCTAGTATTGGCTAGTGAAGCCTCACTCCGGTTGGGAGTGAGGGGTGGATGTAGGTCTGGAGGATCGAACCACCTAAAAATTCCTTGGTCTGTGGTTTGCTTGTGGTATGCTCTTCCATATCTTCTATCTGTTTCACAGGTTGTTTGAATAGTCTTGTTTCGAGTTACAGTGGCCTTGAGCTTTACATCTTGGTAAGTGAGTCTAGCTTGCATTGTACTGTCATTTGGCATTAGACTTCATCAGGTTCCACTAGTATAGTCAGCAGCTCATCTGGTCGATCAAATGTCTATTTGAACTCGATAGCCTTTATTCTGCAACTGTATCTAGTAGCAGGCAAATTGTTTTTAATTTGGGCAATATTTTTGAAGGGGATACATTCACCCCCCCTCTGTATCCGGGCCTAGCACCCTAACAGCGGCAAGGTCGAAGAGATGAAATTACTCAAGGTGCGGGCTGTCGACCGAATAGTCAGACACCTCAAGAAGATCCCGACCCGATTTACTGTATGGGAGATGCTGTCTTTGGACGAAGAAACACGGCAAGCCATCATTGCCGCACTCCAGACACCAGCACACCTTGAAGCTTGCCTGGCAGAAATCTCACCTGAAGTGGCCGTGGCTTTCACAGAAGATGACATGCTCCTGCCCACCTGCGGTCATAACAGACCCCTCTACATGAAAGGGCAGTTGAACGGCCAGCCTATCAACAGTGTCCTGATCGACCCAGGGGCAGCAGTGAATATACTCCCTTACCGGGTGTACCGAAAGCACTACTTTGACGTACACCTGGTTGAGGTCAAAAATGTCAAGATTGCTGGTTTTAATTAGAAATGCAAGGTGCCCATGGGGGTTGCAGGATTCAACTTGACTTTTGATGATTTCACCACCAAGGTCCAGTTCCACGTCATCAACTCCAACACTTCCTACAAGGCATTGCTTGGACGGCCCTGGTTACACCAGAATAGAGTGGTGCCTTCCACCCTGCACCAATGCATTAAATACCCTTGCGAGGGGAAGGAAGTCAGAATCTTCGCTGACCTCCACCCGTTCGAAGTGTTCGAGTGTCATTTGTCAGACGCCAATCTGTACTTAGAAAAGGTAAAGCAAGCTCCCCAAGCTGCCCAAGGCAAGGGAAAGAAGAAGGTCGAGGAGGGCGGTTGGTTTCCTCCGCCGCCCCCAGGCTATGTGGCTCCCCCACATGTACCATTCATTGCACAAGAAGGGGGGACATTCAAGGCAGCTCCTCTCGCCATCTATTCTACACCGGGGACGCCTTGCCTTGAAGACCTGCTGGAGGATGTCAGAGTCCCGCCAGGGATCGTCAAGCCTATTACTGGAATTGAATGTCAAGCAGCCGAGTAGCTAAGAACTTTTGAAGTGCCTAACCCAGAGGGGCTACCCACTATCTTTTATGTTACCGGGGAAAAGCCGGTCAGGGAAGACGACGATTGCCGGTTCCCTGACGAGTTGCATGACCCGCACGTCCCCATTGCGGGACTTCCCCACATGACTGACCGGGTAGCCAAGGTGGTCAGAAAGCAAAAGATTCCCCCATATCAACCTTCCAGCCGGAAGGAAATGTTTGAAAGAATGTGGAACCCACCAAACCTGGATCGGCGGTTGCTGCAAATCACCAAGCACCCCGGTCTGGGCTTTTCACTAGAAGATTATTACGAAACTAATGTGATATCAATTTCGGCCTTGTCCAGCGATGACCCCACAGAAGCTGCAGATTTGCGGGAAGCACACCAAGATGTATATTCCAGGCCCTCGACTGAGGAGGCGCAAGATGAAGAAGTGTTCCTTTGGAACCCTCTCCGCCACCGTTGCATGGGGAAGACCTCCTCTTTCTCCGAGGGACTAACCTCGAAGGGGAATACCACTAAGATGCCCTCACTCCGGCCTACTAGCGAAGCAAGAAGCAGTAGCATGGGCCATGCTCCAGATTCTCCTCGATACGACCTCGTCATGTACGCCTTGTACCATAGGCAGCAACGGGAGATCGGGATGTTAAAAGCACGGTTGGCTGAGTTGACCTCGCTAGTGACCGACTTGATCCAAGGTTCTCTCCGTCCGTGGGGTGGCCATATGTCTCGACCCCGAGACGCCAGCCCTGACGCCTCCGTCCGGTCAAGAAGGGAAACAAGAGATACGGCAAGCCCACTAACCGGGCGGCCAGCCAGGCGAGGCCTGACACTCCAAGAGAAGCTACAGAAGCCCTATTCCTTCCCAAGGGAGAAGACTCGGGGTATCTTTGACTGGGCCTGCCATTACGGGAAGGTCTCCCTCCCAGGGTCCAAGAGGCCGCAGGACACCCGAAGAAGTGGGGACCCACTGTTTTGTCTCTACCACCAGATGCTGGGCCACGCCATCGAAGACTGCTATGTCTTCAAAGACATTGCTCAAGACCTCATTGACAGGGACGAGCTCAGAATGGGAGACTATGTGGTAGCCCCGCCACGCCCCCACGTGGCGGATAGCCCCAGGAGAGGAGCCTATACACTATCCATCCAGTACCAGGCGCCTGAAGATGTGGCTGCCCCGACCCCCGCCGGAGTTGTCTATGATGAGTACACAGAAGACCCCAAGGTAGCCCTGTGCCTTTGTGCACCAGCGGACCCCGCGGACCCGGTGGCTATAGCCCAGGAGGAGTGCGCGGTGAATGCAGCCTACACGCCCAGTCACGAGGAACAAGAAGAGGGGGATGGCGTCCTCGGGCCCGAGGACAATGAAGACCAAGACTTCGTCGATTTGTCACCATCCCCGTCGGAGATTGAAAATGGCGGCCAGGCCACCATCGACGATTTGATTGAGATCAACCTCGGCACAGAAGGTGACCCCAGGCCGACCTTTCTGAGTGCTCTTATGCCCCCACAGGAGAGAGAACAATACACAAAGCTGCTGCAAGAATTCCGGGATTACTTTGCCTGGAACTACAAAGAAATGCCCGGGCTCAGCCCCAAAGTGACTCAACACATTTTGGCCATTAATCCCAAGGTGGAACCAGTGAAGTAGTCTCCCCGGCGTATGAGGCCGGAATTGATCAGCCAGATCTGCAAGGAGGTCGACAAGCTCATAGACGTCGGCTTCGTGGCGGAAAACCAGTACACTACTTGGTTGGCCAACATCGTACCGGTGAAGAAGAAGAATGGACAGATCAGGATTTGTGTGGATTTCCGCGACCTGAACAAAGCCTATCCAAAAGATGACTTCCTGGTGCCTATCACCGAAGTGATGATTGATGCAACCACTGGCCACAAGGCCCTGTCTTTTATGGACGGATCGTCCGGCTATAACCAAATTTGGATAGCCGACCACGACCGGATTCACACAGCTTTCAGATCGCCCAAGGGGATATTCCACTACAAGAGGATGCCCTTCGGCCTCAAGAATGCATATCAGCGGGCGATGACCAAGATCTTCGACGAGCTACTGTATAGCAAGGTCGAATGCTACATTGATGATCTAGTCGTCAAGACGAAGAAAAGAGATGAGCACCTGAGTGACCTCAGGGTCGTCTTCCAGACGCTCCAGCAGTACGGGCTAAAAATGAACCCCATGAAGTGCGCCTTCGGCGTGTCCAGCGGGAAGTTCCTCGGCTTTATTGTCCGGCACAGAGGGATCGAGATTGACCCCTTCAAGATAAAAGCCATCCAGGAGTTGCCCCCTCCAAAGAGTCTGGGAGAGCTGAGGTCCCTACAGGGCCTTTTAGCTTACATCCGTAGATTCATTTCCAACCTGTCGGGGTGTTGCCAACCTTTTCACAGACTGATGATGAAGAATGCACCCTTCAGCTGGGGTCACGAATGCCAGCACGCGTTCGACCAGCTAAAGGAGTACCTGAAAACCCCGCCAGTCCTGGGGGCACCTGTCAAAGGTAGACCGCTTATTCTCTATATAGCGGCCACCGAATATTCACTGGGGGCAATGCTCGCCCAGAACAATGATGAGGAAAAGGAGTAGGCTCTCTACTATCTCAGCCGGAGATTGGTGGGGGCAGAGGCCAAGTATACCCCGATCGAGAAAGTCTGCCTTGCCTTGGTCTTTACAGTCAAGAAGTTGAGGCACCACATGCTGTCCCATGAAGTAAGTCTAATATCCAGAGCTGGCCCCATCAAGCACATCCTCTCCCAGCCAGTCCCGAAGGGTCACCTTGGCAAATGGGCCGTGCTGCTCATGGAGTTTGACATCACCTACGTGTCGCAGAGGGCCGTTAAGGGACAAGCCGTCGCGGATTTCTTCGCAGCACACCCTGTGCCCGAAGACTCCCCGTTGGCCACCGAGCTACCCGAAGATGAAACACTTGAGGTGGACCAAGTCCAACAAGCCATCTGACAGTTGTATTTCGACGGGGCCTCGAGAATAGAAGTGACCTCGTCCGGACGCGCCAAGGTACTGGCCGGAGCCGGCATCGTCCTCAAATCTCCAAACGGAGAAGTGATGCACACTTCCTGCTGCATTAGCAAGCCCTGCACAAATAATGAAGCAGAGTATGAAGCTCTTACCATCGGCCTCCAGGTGGCCCTCCAAATGGAGATCAAAATGCTCCAAGTATTCGGTGACTCGCTGCTGGTCGTCAAGGAGGTCCAGGGGTAGTTCGACGTCCAGAAACCTGAGTTGCTCCCTTATCACACTAAGGCAAAGGGGCTCATGGAGCGGTTCTACCTCCTCGAGATAGGCCATGTCGCCAGAGGGGAGAACGCACAAGTCGACACCCTGGAAAAATTGGCAAGCTCACTGGCAGTGCCTCCTGATGGATCTCTCAATATCCAAGTAATAAATCAGCGCCAAATGCCCAGTATGATAGAAGAAGAACCAGAAGAAGAAGAGCTAGAAGTCACTACAGCAGAAGCCGTCAGCCTACTTGACTGGAGAGATCCCCTGATGCAGTGGTTCAAATACCAGCAACTACCCAAGCAGAGAGAAGAGAAGATCAAGCTAATCAGAATTAAGGACTCTTATGAGCTCCGAAACGGAATATTATTCCGAGTAGTGGCCGACGCCAAGCAGAAATTACTTCTCCGATGCTTGTCCATTGAAGAAGCCTGGAGGGTCATGAAGGAGGTCCATGCCGGGACGGCTGGTGCACACCAGGTGGAACCGAAAATGAAGATTGAAATAAAGAAGCTCAGCTATTATTGGCCTGCAATGTTCGACGACTACTGCAAATATGCTAAGTCGTGTCAGAAATGTCAGGAGCATGCCACCATACCCAGAAGGCCCCCCGTGCGATTGCACCCAACGACGCCCAGTTGGCCGTTTGCCCAGTGGGGAACAGATGTCGTGGGTCCCTTACATGCATCTTCCACAGGTTGCAAGTACATTTTGGCGGCAACCGACTACTTCTCCCGTTGGGCAGAGGCTGTCGCCTTACGGGAGCTCACCGGAGAGAGCGTGGTCAGGTTTGTTCGCTGCAACATTATATTCCGGTTTGGCATGCCCGATCGAATTGTATCAGACAACGGCAGCCACTTTCGCAACCAAAAGGTCTACCGGCTGGCAGAAAAATACAAGATTGATTGGAGGACATCGACTCCCTATAATCCACAGGCTAATGGGCTGGCCGAAGCTTTTAATAAAACACTTTGCACCCTCTTGGCCAAGATTGTTAGCTCTAACAAAAGGGACTGGGAAGAGAGGATGTACGAGGCGCTATGGGCGTACCGAACCGTATACAAAACCCCAACAGGCTGCTCGCCCTTTTTTCTCTTATACGGCTCGGAGGCAATCGTCCCCGTTGAATTGGAGATACCTTCCCTCAGGGTCGCCATCCAGCATGGGCTCATCCTTGAAGGACAGACCAACGTCGAGTGAAGACTCGAAAAACTTTCCAGTCTGGAAGGGAAGTGGCTTCAGGCCCAACAGAACATTCAGATCTACCAGGCCCGGATTGCGCATGCCTTCGACAAGCTTGTCAAGGAACGCGAATTCAAGAAAGGTGACCTTGTCATGGTCAAGAGAAGAGATCTCATAGCTGCCAACCCCAAGGGCAAACTGAATGAGAATTGGCTCGGACCCTACGTAGTCCAAAAAGTCTACGAGGGCGGAGCCTATGTAATTGTCAACCACCGCGGGGAAGTTCAATTCCCGCCTCTTATTGGAAGGCACTTGAGACTGTACCACGCTCCGGTACCCCCATTCAATCAATAATATTATTCTCCGCCCTATTTTGGGCGGATTTGCGTGATTGATGCCCGAACGACTTGATCCCTATACATGTTTTCAAAAAAGAGAAGAGAAAAAAAAAGAAGAAAAAAGGGAAGAGGAAAGTAAAAAAAAGAGAGAAAAAAAAAGAAGAAAAAAGGGGAAAAGAAAAAAGGAAAAAAAAGAAAAGAAAAGAAGAAAGAGAAGAAAAAAAAGAAAAAAAAAGAAAAAAAGGAAAAAAAAAAGGGAAGAACAAAAAAGAGAGAAGAAAAGAGAAGAAGAGGAAAATAAAAGAAAGAAGAAGAGAAAAGAGCAAGGGAAGAATAAGAGTCAAGAAGAAGGGGGAACACCCCCCATTTCCAGTCATCACCCCGTATCAGCGTAGATACTAAAAACTAAACAAACTCTTCTCTCCGTCCTCCCCGGGCGGTGAGTACCCCTTTGGCTTGGACCTCCCGTCCAGGCCATTGACTGAACAAACTCTTCTCTCCATCCTCCCCGGGCGGTGAGTACCCCTTTGGCATGGACCTCCTGTCCAGGCCATTGACTAGACAAACTCTTCTCTCCGTCCTCCCCGGGCGGTGAGTACCCCTTTGGCTCGGACCTCCCGTCCAGGCCATTGACTAAACAAAATCTTCTCTCCGTCCTCCCCAGGCGATGAGTACCCCTTTGGCTTGGACCCCCCCGTCCAGGCCATTGACTAGACAAACTCTTCTCTCCGTCCTCCCCGGGCGGTGAGTACCCCTTTGGCTTGGACCCCCCCGTCCAGGCCATTGACTAGACAAACTCTTCTCTCCGTCCCCTCTGAGCGATGAGAAACCCGGTCTCTGACTAAGGCTCCCCGCCTGAGGCCAGTGCGCGGTTCCAACATTATGGCGAGGTCGGTGAGTCACCCATTTGGTACGGTGGAGTGGTTCCCTCGTCCTCCCCCTGGGAGGGCGAGCACTCTCCCGTGCCCCCATATGGGTTTCTGCCTGGTTCTCCCAGAGCGAATCGTCGAGGAGATTTACACCCTACCAACGTGTTTTGGCACAGTAAAAAGGAGGAGAGAGGAAGAGAAGGACGATATACACAGAAGAGAATGTAGGAGAAAAGAGATCCCCCCCGGGGTGAACGCACATTGAAAGGACATGCGAGGTAGTAAATGCTCTGTTCTATTCAAGAAAGATTAAACTACATGTGCTTCAGGGCATACCCCTAGGTTACATCTCAAAAAAAAAGAAAGAAGAAAAGAAGAGAAGGAAGCAAGGGAGCGGTGCCTAGTCAATGCCCCTGAAGATGTCCTCGAGAGGGAGGATTCCGACGCAAGGGAAGTTTGTCATGTCGCACAATCGGCCCCTCCGGTCTTCGAGTCGAGCGAGCTCTGCCTCCACGGATGCCGTCTCGACCTGGGTGACGGCAAGAGCCTCGCCTTCTGTCTCGACCGCTCTTTCGGCTTCGACAAGGTCAGACCTAGCCGCAACAAGATAGCTTTCCAGCTCCGTGACTCGGCTCTTAAGGGAGCGAACATTGCCCTGGCCTTCCCTCAAAGCCTTCCCATGGCGCTCTTCATCATGGCGCCGTGCCTCCAAGGTCTGTAAATACTCGTCTGCCTGGGCATCGAGGGCGGCGCATTCGTCGAGAGCCTGGGTCTCGAGGAACTCGCGACGTTTGACATACTTCAGCAGTAACAAGACCCGCCGTGACCATTCCCCCAGTGGGCAGCCCAACACTTGCAGTGCCCCGATCAGCTGCGTCACTATACTCTGCACCTCCCGGTATGACAAAGAAAGACCGACGAAGAGCATTGTCCACAGTGTTACCAACATCTGTCGGACCGGTGCGCCTGACTAGGTGTGACTGACCGAGGGCACAGCCGGAGGAACGAAATCTACAGAGCTGTCCACTTCGGCCCACAAATTAGCGTCCACGGTGACTGAAGAAGATGGAAGAGCAAGGGCCAAGTCCTCGGGCCGGTGCAGCTCGACGAAAGGCCCCTGGCGGGTCATCGCCAGGGGAGTGGATAAGGCCATCGCCGAATCGCTTGGCGTCGCCACCGTCTCCCCGGACAGGGACGCAGGTGCCGCCGCTACAGGCAAAGGAGGGGCTTCGAGCAAAGTCGGGCCCGAAGCCATCGCTGGTCGGCCTCTCTCCTGCGCCTGGGACCCCTCCAGATACGCACGGAGTCCCGCAAATATCCTCTTCAAGAGCGGGTCCTCTACCTGGCCCGGAAGCTTCGGGAGAGGCGAAAGTGGAACCATCAATCGGGGTATGCCGCCCGCTTGCACAAATGCGGCGAGGGTCTCCACCCCCGGGTGCGAGATCAGAACCAACCCTGTTGTGACCCCTCTGTGTTGATGATGTTGAAAATATGTTTTAATTCATTGGCAACATCTTGTTTTGATTGATTAGCAACTGTTATTATGTTGATGAAACTACTTTTATCAGGTTGTCTGTGTATATATATTGTTATGCACATACTCACAGGTCTACACAGTGCATTGCTGCATAAACATAGAATTTATACCTTTCCTTGTGTAGTCTGGACAGCAGTGGGTCGACCCTCCTCTCTGATGGGTCGACGCCGCCAGAGTGAAGTCTATACACTGTCTGTCTATCGTGTGTCTCATGCAGCGTCTTAGGCGTTTTAGTAAAGTCTATACAGTGCAGCTCACACGAACACTCAAGTCCATACATCGTGAAGTCTGCATAGTGTGGCACCCAATGTCTATACATTGCTCATTCATTCATTCAGCATTGTCAAGTCTACACATTGGTCGATGCCAAGTCTATACAGCGAGCGTCTCATTGATGAAGTATGTACAACGGTCTTCAGCAAGTCTGAACATCGTCTGTCTCTGTTAGCAGGCATTGGGCAAAGTCCATACATCGGACTGTTACATCAAGTCTGTACATTGTCCGTCTCAGTTAGCGTTCTATACATCGGGGTGAAGTCTGTACATCCAACTATTCAACTTCGAAGTCTGTACACTCATCAGTGTTCTTCCAAGTCTGTACATTGGAAGTTTCACCTACGTTTCCCTTCAAGTCTACACATCGGTAGTTTTACCATCGTTTCACTTGAAGTCTATACTTTCGACTGCCTTGTCTTGATCAAGTCTATACAGAGCTTCTGTGCTCAAGTCTGTACAACCTTTCACTTGGGAAGTCTATACATCGTGAAGTCTTCACACTGGCCTTTGAATGAAGTCTATACATTGGTTCAAGCTTCCAAGTCTACACATTGGGCCTTCAAGCCTTTGAAGTCCATACATTGGAATGTGCTTCTCAAAGTCCATACATTGGACTGTGCTCGTAAAGTCTATACTTCCTCCCGTTCAGATTTCCAAGTCTATACAACGTTGTTTAGTGGAAGTCTGTACAGCCGTTGGGTTGCCAAAGTCCATACATTGTGAACGTCATAGCCTGTATAGACTCTGCCTTGTTTAGGTCTGTACATCGTTCATTTGTTTTGGCAAGTCCATACATTGAATGTCTATACACTCGATTGCCTTGCCTTGGTCAAGCCTGTACAGAGTTTCTTCAGCTAAGTATATACATTGTTTCACGACATGAAGTCTATACATGCCTTGTTCAAGTCTTCACATGGTGAAGTCTATACACTCAACTCCTTCACACTTCAGGAAGTCTGTACATCCTTCAATGCATTGCATGCATCGTTCGTGAAGTCTGTACATCGAGTTAAGTCTGGTGAAGTCTATACATCGTCCATTTCTCTTAGAGTCTCATGCATATCTGAAGTCTGTACATTGCATTTGGACTCACAACGTCTTCACACTTGAAGTCCTTACATCATCAGTTGACTGTCATGTTTTCATATTGCCTAAGTCTGTACAACGACTGCTTAACATATGAAGTCTATACAGCGGATGCTTCACATAGATAAAATCTATACATTGAGAAGAGTCTGTACACTGCATTCAAATTCACAAGTCCATACAATGCAGTCTATACAATGCAGTTCATCTTATAAGTCTGTACAGAGTTCTTCACTTAATCTGATAATCCTATAATCTGTCTGACAGGGATCTGCTACTGAGATTGCTGACATGGCACGTGATCCCAGGAGGACGAGGTGATCAGGTGCTTCCACGTGGATGGAATTGCCTCGGTTCTGGTGAATTCTCTGGGCGGGAAATGTGGAAGACACGCACCCTTATCCACCTGCTGATAGTATATATAGAAGCCTTCGTCTTCAGATGGAGGTTGATCGAAGTGTGGCAAGTCTATACAGTGAGACAAATCTGAGACAGCAGAGAGCCATCGAGATCCAAAGAGAAGAAAAGGAGAGAAGAAGAAAGTGAGAAGAAATGAGTTGAGAGAGTGATATGAGAGCTTGTGAATCAGCGTCTTGGTCCAGATACCAGAGCTGATATTGCTCACTTTCAGCTACAGTCGTTTTGATGTTCTTTCATTCGATTGTGTTTTTCTTGCTTTTCAGTCTTGTTATTTTTCATTTGAAAACTCTTGTTCGATCAAGCTGTTAGTCAGCGGTGTCAAGCTGTGAGGCAGCGGTGTGCAGAGGTGATACCTCTGGTCAGCTAAGCTATAGTGCCCAGCAGAGCAAGCTGTGAAGCTCAACTGTTGCAGAGGGTGTTCCTCTGGTCGGGATAAGCTGTAAGCCCCAGCCGTTGTTGGTAAGCTGTAGTGCCCAGCAGATTGAAGCTGTGTATCAGCAGTAATCCACATTCGAGTTGAATGTGGGGTGGACGTAGGTCGGATTGACCAAACCACCTAAAAGTCTTTATACCTCTCGTGTGTTTGCTTGTCTATTTAGCAGATCTTGTTTCCATCATTCGGTGCTTTGACTGTGGTTGTCTAGTGTTCTTTTAATTCTCCATTTGAATCTAGGCATAAATTTTTAATTAGCCTGTTGATCTATTCACCCCCCCTCTAGATCCACATTCTGTGGTGAAAGAGCCTTCCATCTAACTCCAACACTTAGTATCAGAGCTAGACTCTTCTATAGGGACTTACCGCCCGAAGAGGATAAGCACAGATGGACGGAAGAGGGATGATAGCTGAAGGACACTCCACATCCAAGCCCCCGTACTTCGATGGAACCAACTACGCATACTGGAAGCACCGTATGCAGGTATTCTTAAGAGCTAAAGACTATGAAATCTGGAAGGTGGTTAGCAAGGGACCTTTCGAGCTGTCCCCTAATGAAGATGTATGGACCATGGAGGAAATTAGAAGGTCCACGCTCAACTAGAGTGCAATCAATGCAATCCAGTGTTCCCTGCATCCCACCGAGTTCTCATGAATATCTGCCTACTCCTCAGCGAAGGAAATGTGGGATGCACTTGAAGTCATCTACGAGGGGACTTCACAAGTCAGAGAGACCAAGACTAATCTACTGGTTTCAGAATACGAGGCTTTCAAGATGAAGCCTAATGAGACAATCAAAGAAATGTATGCTCGGTTGACTATTATCACAAATGGTCTCAGAGGTTTCGGGAAGAAGTATTCTGAGTATGATATAGTCAAGAAGATCTTGCGATCCTTGACTCCAATTTGGCACACAAAGGCCACCGTTATGGAAGAGTCAAGAGATCTGCACAATACAAGGGCAGATGAGCTTATCGGATCTCTAATGGCATATGAGATGAATCTGCCGAAGATAGAGGAGGCTGATAGAAAGAGGAAGCCAATAGCTCTGAAGGCTGGTGCTAGTAAATCCAGTCGATCCAGCCCCAACGGATCATCAACTGAAGAGAGCTTGTCTGAAGAAGAAATGGCAAATGATGATATGGCTATGATTACTAGGGAATTCCGGCGTTTTCTCAAGAAAGAAGGAAGAAGATATAGCCGAAGAAATCCCAGTGGTGGCCGCCGAGACACAAGGTACAAATCAAACCCTATAAAGAAAGCTGAGACTAATGTTTGCTATCAATGCAGGAAGGCTGGTCACTTTAAAGCTGAATGTCCGACAAATCAGAACCTCAAGGACAAGCCCAAGAAAAAGAACACAAGAGGGAAAGCTATGGTGAGTACCTGGAGTGATGA
The DNA here is from genome assembly GCA_022559845.1 of Amorphophallus konjac. Lineage (NCBI taxonomy): Eukaryota > Viridiplantae > Streptophyta > Magnoliopsida > Alismatales > Araceae > Amorphophallus > Amorphophallus konjac. The sequence continues at coordinate 190,472,958 of CM040121.1, read as the reverse complement.
GGGCGAGGGATCCTTGAGCAACACTTCGGACAGCGAAGTTGAAGCTGAGAAGCCAATCTGTCTCATGGCAACCAGCTCAGAAGATAGAGAGGACGAATCTGATGAGGTATCTTCTCATTTTGAAAACTTTACTATTGCTGATTGGATGGATGCTTATAATGAACTTGCTGATAGAGTAGAAGATGTCAGAAAAGAAAATAGGCATCTATGAAGAAAAATTAACATCATGCAAAATGATACTTCATTGTCTGATAAAATTGCATGCTTAGAGAATGAGAATAGTAAGATGAAACTCACATGTTCTGAATTTGAAGATGTTGTGTCCCTGTGATTTTGATGATAGCAAACACTATAAGTCATCATTTGTTTGAATCTGCATATAAATATGTTTATGTTGCATTGTGTTGCATATGCATGTTTCATTGAACATCTTATCTGAATGACATAACCAACGAATAGGCTGAGACTATGTGGTATGTGCATTGGTGCATTTCATAGTTGTTGACGCATTTCATAATTGCATTTAATCTGGATTGTTTGATGTTAGATGCTGCTATACCCTTTTAGCATTGTCTGGATAGTAGTGGGTCGACCCCCCTTTCCTGATGGGTCGACCCCCCAGATCTGCAAGTCTATACAACGCCATTCTGTTCATGCATCATATCTCCATGTCTACACACTGCATTTAGGCAAAGTCTACACATCGCCTCATGTCTTCAGAGTCTATACATCTTCAGTGCATGAGTGTCTTGCAAGTCTATACATTACCTTTGGGCATCCAAGTCTGTACATTGGGCTCTTCATTCAAAGTCTGTACAGCGCCATGTACATTCTTCAAAGTCAAGACATTGAACTGTAGATGCATCGAAGGGAAGTATGCACATCGGACTGTTCATGAGAAGTCTATACATTGGAAGTGTGTACATTGTTCAGCTGCCTTGATCAAGTCTGCACAGCGAGCAGCGTTTCTGTGTCTCAAGCCATTCTCCAAGTCTGTACATCATTCTGTTGAAACCTCAAGTCTGTACAGCGAGCAGCGTCCTTGTGTTTCAAGCCATTCGCCAAGTCTATACAATGGCTTCGGCACACCAAGTCTATACAATGGCTTTGGCACTCCAAGTCTGTACATCGCTTCAGGCACTCCTGTGCAAAGTCTATACATTGTATCTTTTACCTACGTTGCTCGAAACAAAGTCTATACACGACTGGATGATCAAGTCTGAACATTGGCAGCTTTCCCTACATTCTGGCCAAGTCTATACATTCATACCTTTCCCTACGTTCTGGCCAAGTCTACACAACGCTTGCCTGACTTCTGTTTCAAGTCTATACATTCGTTTCTAAGGCAAAGTCTACACATTGGCTCAGGGTCTTCAAGTCTGTACAGAGTTCAAAGCCTATACATTGTTCACTCAGCTTCTTCATGTCTATACAGAGTCTTCATCTTCTGAAGTCTGTACATTCGTTTGGGAAGTCTATACATTCTTTCATCTGAAGCTTCATCAAGTCTGTACAACGCTGCTTTGTCAAAGCCTATACATCGCAGCTATGTTGAAGTCTGTACAGCCAGTCTCTTGCCAAAGTCTATACATCGTGAATCTTCAAGTCTGTACAGACTTTGCTTGTTCAAGTCTGTACACGGTTCAGTTGTTTTGGCATGTGAAGTCTATACATCAGATTGCCTTTGCATTGCTCAAGTCTGTACAACCCTTTCCCTTTCAAGTCTACACATTGTGCTTTGTAGCTCACCATGTCTATACATTGCTCACAGAACACATGTTTAGCCTGAAGTCTGTACAGCCTTGGCAAATGCTCCTAAGTTGATACATCACAATATCTGTACATCGCTGTGTCAAGCCTTCCAAGTTTGTACAGCCCAAGTCTGTACAACCACTGTCTCACTTAGACTTAAAGTCTATACAGTGGTCTGTCTCTGTAAGCGTCTCAAGCTGCAAGTCTGTACAGCCTACAGTGCATCGTCTCTTCAAGTATGTACAGCCTTGGCATATGCATCTTAAAGTCTAAACATTGTGGGACTTCGAATCTTCAAGTCCATACATCCATGCATGATGCGTCGACCCCTCTCTTTGATGCGTCGACGCCCCCAGACTACCAAGTCTATACATCAGCCTTCGCATTACAAGTCTATACAGCGTGCATTGTTCAAAACAAGTCTGCACAGTCATTGTCTGTGGGCATCACGAAGTCTATGCATTACTTGTGCATCATAGTCTGTACAGTGTCTCAAGTTGGCTAAGTCTATTCACTCTCTCACATTGTACACACTTGCTTCATTGCTGTTTCTAAGTCTATACATCGGCTGGGTCGTGTTCATCAATGTCTATACATTGCATTGTCTTCAACCAAGTCTATACGTTCTGTTCCTTTGATCAGCAAGTCTATACACACTTCAGCATATGTGCATCACCTTCAAAGACGAAGTGTATACATCCTTCCAAGCTTTCAAGTCTACACACTCGTTGTTAAGCCTTTGCATCAAAGTCTATACAGCATGTGTCTTGTATGAAGTCTATACAGCCTGTGGCTTGTACATCAACTGAACGTTCTTCAGCAGAGTATATACTCTTCAGAAGTTAAAGTCTGAACATCCTTCTGTGAAGACTGTATACACTCAATTAACCTTCAACCCTATACACTCTATATCACCTTAAGTCTATACACTCGATTGTTAAGTGTTCAAGTCTATACACTCTATCCTTCACACGAAGTCTGTACATTCAGTTAACTTTCAAGTCTATACATTCAAGCTGCATCTTGCCTGTACACACTTTGTTAACAGCCTGAACCATGTATATTCATCCAACTGATTTCTTCTTATGTCTGTGTGACAGGTACTGTTCGTAAAGCCTTGAAGTGCACGTGTTCCGAGGTTGGCACCTGGCACGTGATCCAAGGATAACGCCCTAAATACTGTAGCTATAAATACAAAGCCACCTCCATCTGAAGACGTATGAGAAAGAGAAGATAACAAAGAGAGATCAGATAAGAAAGAGGAAGAGAGTGATCGAGATAGAGCTGCAGAAAGGCAGTGAGCTGAAGAAGAAGAAATAAGAAAGAAGAAAGACAGAGAGAGCTTACGAAAGAGAAGAAAAAGAAGAGTGAGAAGAAGAGAGAGCTAAAGCAAAGGAAGCTTCAACTGAAGATCAGTTTCTGCTGGACCGTGGATCAAATCTAGGCCAGCCAGCTCCTGCGAGAGCCACATTTTGATTATATTTTTCCAGCTTTCTGTTGCTGCGTTTTTGTTTTTCTTTTTAACCATTCACCAGTTGTTCTTCTGATTCTCTAGTGTGAGGTCCGGCTCCCTCCGGTTGGGAGGAAGAGAGGTCTGAGACCTCTAGTTTGCAGGTGACTTGGTGTCATCTGTGCTTCCCTCTGGGTTTTAGAGGAAGAGAGACTTAGGTCTCTAGGTTCCCCTCCGGTTAGGAGGAAGGGAGGATTGGTCCTTCGGTTCTGATCTTGTGGGTTGCAAGACTAGGTGTTCCCTCCTGGTCTGGAGGAAGAGAGACTTGCGTCTCTGGTTTCCAAGTGGCTGGGAGTCACTTGGGGTGTCCCTCCGGTTGGGAGGAAGAGGGGAGGTTGTTCCCCTGGTCAAGCTGTGTGGCAGCAATTTGTTGCAGACTGAGTCTGCAGTTTCTAGCCTAGCTAGTGGAAGCCTCACTCCAGTTTGGAGTGAGGGGTGGACGTAGGTCTTTGGACCGAACCACCTAAAAAATCTTGGTGTTCTCTTGTGGTTTGTTTTTCCTTATATGTTATTTTCTCTGCTGCGATCTTTAGATGTTTGCTTAGGAGCGTGTGAGAGCTAATAGATTTGTGTTGTCTTGCTGAGTTGCTTCTAAGTATTTTCAGCACATTTCATCAACTGCTTTTAATTCCGCATACTTGAGCATTAGAGTTTTAATTGGGTGATATTTAGAGCAGGATACATTCACCCCCCCTCTGTATCCAGGCCTTGCATCCTATCAGAAGAAATCAAGAAAGAACTGAAAATCTCTAAGGAAGAAAATGTGAGATTAGACAATGAAATTGATGCATGGAAATTGAAAATTCAGAATTATGAAAGTGAGATAAAAATTACCTCTGAAAAATATGAAGCTGTCCTCAATGCAAATAATGAGTTGAAAAAGTCTATTGATGAAATTCAGAAAGACAATGAGGATAAGCTGAAAACCATTGAGAAAATGACCCAAGGATCTGAAAATTTAAATGCTTTGTTCGGGTCAAAGGTAAATTTCAGAAAAGAGGGCCTAGGATTTAACTCTAGTGCAACTAAGAGCTTTGGAATGAAAACTAATTCCTTCGTTGCACAAAAGGAGAGAGGACCTCTGATTAACATGAATTATAATAATGCTGTGAACACTAATGTGAATCTGAAAAAGCCCAATGTAGAGGAGATGGGCAAATAGAAAGTTGGTGAGCCTAGTAGAATTGGCACTTCTAAACCTAGCTCTAGTGCTCAACCCAAGGCTAGGGGTCAGCCTACTCAGGTAAATAAGCCCCATGTCAATGTCAAAAAGTCTTCACCACCACCATCACAGAAAAAGACCCAACAAAAACCTATGAACAGGTCAGCAAGGTCAAGAGTGCAGGGAAGACAAAATGCTTTCAGGAGTCAGCCCAACAAATTCAATCCACCTAGAGTCCAGTCCTACTACCCCACACAGCCAATCTATCCTAATGGGTTTGGGTGGACTAGAACTCAAGGGATGCATAAAGGGTATGTTCAACAACCTACACAATTTTACAGACCCTATGTCAGAAATTGGGGTAATGGGTATAGTAGTAGAACAACCAGGAACTTCCAATCTTACAGCCAACCCAAATATTACCCTGATCAAAACTTTATGAATGCTACTTGGCTGAAGCATTGGCACAATAACAACAATTCTGTGAATAACTCTGTTGGTGCGAATAAAAGGAAGAACAACAAAAATAAGAGAAGAAATGACAGAATGAAATTTGCAAAATCCACTGAACAAAGTTCTTTTAAACAAATGTGGATTCCCAAAGCCATGCTTTCTTTCTTTACTTGCACTTCATCTGCATTGGAGCCCAATCAGTCTTGGGTTCCAAACTCTTTGCCCTAATTGTGTGTGTAGGTATGCCTGGCAGCCAAGAGCAACTTGTGGTATTTGGATAGTGGCTGCTCCAGGCATATGACAGGAGATAAGGCCAAGTTCTGCATGCTGACTGAAAAGCTAGGAAGCCTTGTCACCTTTGGAAGCAACACAAAGGGTAGGATCATTGGATCAGATAAGGTAGGTAAGTGTTCCACCTGCTGCATTGATGATGTTATGTTGGTTGAAGGGTTAGCTTATAATTTACTCAGTATTAGCCAGTTGTGTGATAAGGAACATAAAGTTTTATTTGATTCTCAATGCTGTAAGGTTTTTGAACCTGATTCTGATATTGTCAAATTTTCTGGAAAAAGAATAAATAACACATACATGATATATTTAGATGATATTTAGCATTCTAACCTATGTCTAACTGCCAGTAGAGAAGATTTAGCATTTTTATGGCATCGTAGGTTAGGCCATGCGAGTTATACTGTTTTGCATAAACTAAACAAGCATTGCATTGTTAGAGGACTCCCTAGAGTCCCTTTTAAAAAGGAAAATAAATTTTGTAATGCATGCATTCAGTCCAAGTTGACTAGAAAATCATTCAAATCTAGCACAGAAAACCTATCCACTAAACCTTATGAACTGATACACATGGACCTATTTGGGCCAACCAGGTCTGTCAGTTTATCAGGGAAGAGGTATGGGTTTGTCTTAGTAGATGATTTTTCTAGGTATACTTGGGTATTTTTTCTGTCACATAAGAATGATGCATTCTCAGAATTTCAGGAGTTCTATATAAGAATAAATCAGAAAATTGAAAATATTTTGACTGATCATGGAGGTGAGTTTGAAAACTCACACTTTGAAGAATTTTGCAGGTCAAATGGGATTCATCATAAGTTCTCCTCACCCAGGACACCTGAGCAGAATGGTGTTGTTGAGAGGAGAAACAGAACTCTAGTGGAGATGGGCCGAACTCTCTTAGTTGAAGGTCAACTGCCAAGAAAATTCTGGGCTGAAGCAGTCAACACAGCCTGTTATGTAATTAACAGGGCAATGGTAAGACCTTCCACCCACAAAACCCCTTATGAGATTTTGAGAGGTAAGAAACCTTCAATCGCCCACTTCAAGGTCTTTGGTTGTAAATGTTTTATACATATAAATGACAAGAGGGACCTTGATAAATTTGAGCCAAAAGGTGAACCAGGAATCTTCCTCGGTTATTCTGAAAACACTCGGGCTTATAGAGTGTTCAATTTAAACTCAAAAATTGTTGAAGAATCTCCACACATTATCTTTGATGAATCCTTGATGGAAACTAACCATGGTCATTGCAGGAATGAAGATGGGAACATTTTAAAAGATGATAACTCTGCAGACCAGTCTGATGGTGAGGAAGAAAAAGAAGAGCAGAATGAAAAAGAATCTGAAGTTCAGGGGGAGGAAAGTGAAATTCCTGAAACTCAGATTGTTAATATCAGATATCTTTAAGATCACCCTATGAATAATGTCATTGGCAATCTGAATGATCCCCCTAGGACTAAAGGTCACTTTAGAATTCAGGATGAATTAAATACATATGCTCTTGTCTCTTAAATTGAACCCAAGTCCATTGACTGTGCCCTCAAGGATGTGCATTGGACTAATGCCATGCATGAGGAGCTTAATCAGTTCGACAGGAACAAGGTGTGGCACTTGGTCCCACCTCCTGATCATGGAACAGTCATAGAGACTAAGTGGGTATTCAGGAATAAATCTGATGAATTAGGGAATATTGTTAAAAATAAAGCCAGACTTGTTGCTCAGGGGTATAACCAGGAGTTTGGTATTGATTTTGAAGAGTCATTTGCCCCTGTAGCCAGATTAGAAGCTGTTAGGATTTTATTGGCTTATGCATGCTCCCTAGAAATAATCCTCCAGCAGATGGATGTAAAATCTGCATTCTTGAATGGGGAAATTAGTGAGGAGGTCTATGTAAGACAGCCCCCTGGGTTTGAATGTCTAGATTTCCCTAATCATGTTTACAAATTAAATAAAGCTCTCTATGGTCTTAAGCAAGCTCCCAGAGCTTGGTATGATAGGTTGAGCAAGTTTCTTACTAATCAAAATTTCACTAGAGGAGTAGTTGATCAGACCTTGTTTACAAAGGTGAGTCATTCTGACATTCTTATTGTACAAATTTATGTGGATGACATTATTTTTGGGTCAACTAACCCCAAATTGTGTGAGGAATTTTCTAAAACAATGACTAATGAGTTTGAAATGAGCTCAATGGGTGAGCTCAAATTGTTTCTTGGACTACAGGTTACACAAACAAAGGATGGAATGTTTATCACTCAGTCCAAGTACACAAGGGATCTACTCAACAAATACAATATGGACAACCTCAATGAGATAGCTGCTCCAATGGGTACCTCTACAAGCTTGGATGAAGACACTAAAGGTAAACCTGTTGATCAAAAGCTATACAGAGGTATGATCGGATCCCTTCTCTACTTGACAGCATCTAGGCCTGATATTCAATTTGCTGTAGGATTATGTGCTAGGTTTTAGGCCAGTCCTAAAGAAACTCATCTTAAAGCAGTAAAAAGGATTTTTAGATATCTGCTAGGCACCCAAGAGCTAGGATTATGGTATCCTGCTAGGTGTGAGTTAGAGCTTCTAGCTTTCACTGATGCTGATTATGCTGGGTGTCGAGTAGATAGAAAAAGTACTAGTGGCTATTGTCAATTCCTTGGTGGCTGTCTAGTATCTTGGGCATCTATGAAGCAACACACTGTAGCCTTGTCTACAGCTGAGGTTGAATATGTTGCAGCTGGTAATTATGCTGCCCATGTACTATGGATCAAGCACCAACTAGATGATTATCAGATAAAACTGGAATGTATTCTAATTTTATGTGATAATACTAGTGCCATATGCCTTGCTAAAAATCATGTTCATCATTCTAGGACTAAACACATAGAGATAAAACACCATTTTCTTTGAGATGCTGTGAATAAGAAGGAAATCGAACTGAATTTCTTTGAAACAGACAAACAAATTGCTGATATCTTTACTAAGCCACTTGAAAATGAAAAGTTTAAATTTCTTAGAAGAGAACTTGGCTTGTGTAAGTTTCAGCATGATGAATAAAATTTTTGATTTGGACTTGCATCTAATAGCTTGTATGAAAATCTGTGAAGGTTGATTGGTGCAATAGACTCATGATCATGCATGACACTCATATTGTTTTCTCATGATCATCACTGCATATCATTTAGTCATGAATGTGTCTAAAATCATTTGATCAGTCATCTTCTGCAAAAATTGCATGCATATTGACAGGGGGAGTCTTGTCAGAATTTCAAGGTGAACTGCTGCGTCGACGCTGCTATACTGTGGCGTTGACGCAGTGAACTAGATCTGTGAATATCTCTGTTTCATTATTCTGATGAGTTGACGCTGCAATAGCGTGGAGTCGACGCACTGACACTATCTCAGTGTCTTATACTGCTGCCTCTTCAACTGATGCGTAGATGCCTTGAACTCCCTGCGTCGACGCTGTCTATTCATCCTTGACTCTGAATGATTGAGTCTGACGATATGGCAATCTTTTAATCAGTTCTAAAATTAAGCTATAGAAAACAGACCTCTTCCCTCATAAGAATTGTAATTGCTTAAAGACTGACTTAATGGTTTAAATTTTATAATCTTTAGAGTTGAAAGACTACAATCAGTAAATAAGGATGCTGAAAATTGATAAAGCTCTCAGCCCTCATCTTATTTCATGTCAAACAAAGTTAGTTATATCTGAAATCTGAAAACTCATCTAAAATCATGTTAGAGAAACTAAGTATGTGTATTGTCCTTAAACAAGTCATTCTGAAACAAATAAAGGATAGCTCAGAAAGATATTGAAAAACATTGAAAATAAATTAAAAAATAACATTGGCAGAGCAATGACTGGTAAATCACTGAGAAACTGAGTGATCCATCAAAGAAGTGAAAAACACTCATGTCATGAAGTGTATCAGCTATCTCTGTATAAAATGATCAAAACAGTAGGGTGGTTTCATTGAGTACCTGGGGGTAACTGGCGTCTGATAAACGTGTACCCTCACACAAAAGATGTAAATCACTTATATTGAGCTTGAACATAGCAGAATGGTCCATCATGTTGAGTATCTAGGGGTATTGGCGTCTGATAAACGTATACCCTTAAGCAAAAAGATAAATGGTACCTAACTGCCCAAAATGAACTCATAGTGAAAATGATGTTCCTTCAAAGAATTTTCATGGATGTCAATTGTTTAATTTCAATACATGACCTGGTTTCTCTTAACACATTTTACTGAGTCTATGAAAGTAAGATATTCTGCAACTGAATCTCTCATGTAAATATAATTCTGGTTTATTGTTTTATCATGCACACCTACCTTATCCAATGAATGTAGTGCATGAACTCTCATTTTTATAACCTTTAAACCAGAACCTCACTTTCTAAGCAGTTTCAAAATTCTTATGACTGAAGGTTCTGTGCTTTAGCTGCTTAATTTATGAACTACTTGCTAAGAATGCTAGTCAGCTGATTCTTTCTGTTCCTTCCCTTGCATCTTATTTCCCTCCTATTTGTTGATGGCAAAGCGGGAGAATATATTGTCTATTTGATGAATTCATTCCAGGGAAGTGTATGCATCATGTCTATGGCAAAGGGGGAGATCTTGTAAAAAGAGAGTTATGTTCATGACTCTGCATGTCATACATAGCATCTGCATGACAAATACATAGCATTTGCATGACAAATCTGAAAAACAAAACATGTCCTTCATCAAAAATGCATCTGCACAACAGGATGTTGCTATTCTATATTATAGAGTGTTGCCATCATCAAAAAGGGGGAGATTGTTGTGACCCCTATGTGTTGATGATGTTGATAATATGTTTTAATTCATTGGCAACAACTTGTTTTGATTGATTGGCAACTGTTATTATTTTGATGAAACTATTTTTATCAGGTTGTCTGTGTATATATATTGTTATGCACATACTCACAGGTCTACACAGTGCATTGCAGCATAAACATAGAATTTATACCTTTCCTTGTGTAGTCTGGACAGCAGTGGGTCGACCCTCCTCTCTGATGGGTCGACGCCCCCAGAGTGAAGTCTATACACTGTCTGTCTGTCGTGTGTCGCATGCAGCGTCTTAGACGTTTTGGTAAAGTCTATACAGTGCAGCTCACACGAACACTCAAGTCCATACATCGTGAAGTCTGCATAGTGTGGCACCCAATGTCTATACATTGCTCATTCGTTCATTCAGCATTGTCAAGTCTACACATTGGTCGATGCCAAGTCTGTACAGCGAGCGTCTCATTGATGAAGTATGTACAACGGTCTTCAGCAAGTCTGAACATCGTCTGTCTCTGTTAGCAGGCATTGGGCAAAGTCCATACATCGGACTGTTACAGCAAGTCTGTACATTGTCCATCTCCGTTAGCGTTCTATACATCGGGGTGAAGTCTGTACATCCATCTGTTCAACTTCGAAGTCTGTACACTCATTAGTGTTCTTCCAAGTCTGTACATTTGAAGTTTCACCTACGTTTCCGTTCAAGTCTACACATCGGTAGTTTTACCGTCGTTTCACTTGAAGTCCATACTTTCGACTGCCTTGTCTTGATCAAGTCTATACAGAGCTTCTGTGCTCAAGTCTGTACAGCCTTTCACTTGGGAAGTCTATACATCGTGAAGTCTTCACACTGGCCTTTGAATGAAGTCTATACATTGGTTCAAGCTTCCAAGTCTGCACATTGCGCCTTCAAGCCTTTGAAGTCCATACATTGGAATGTGCTTCGCAAAGTCCATACATTGGACTATGCTCGTAAAGTCTATACTTCCTCCCGTTCAGATTTCCAAGTCTATACAACGTTGTTTAGTGGAAGTCTGTACAACCGTTGGGTTGCCAAAGTCCATACATTGTGAACGTCATAGCCTGTACAAACTCTGCCTTGTTTAGGTCTATACATCGTTCATTTGTTTTGGCAAGTCCATACATTGAATGTCTGTACACTCGATTGCCTTGCCTTGGTCAAGCCTGTACAGAGTTTCTTCAGCTAAGTATATACATTGCTTCACGACGTGAAGTCTATACATGCCTTGTTCAAGTCTTCACATGGTGAAGTATATACACTCAACTCCTTCACACTTCAGGAAGTCTGTACATCCTTCAATGCATTGCATGCATCGTTCGTGAAGTCTGTACATCGAGTGAAGTCTGGTGAAGTCTATACAGCGTCCATTTCTCTTAAGAGTCTCATGCATATCTGAAGTCTGTACATTGCATTTGGACTCACAACGTCTTCACACTTGAAGTCCTTACATCGTCGGTTGACTGTCATGTTTTCATATTGCCTAAGTCTGTACAACGGCTGCTTCACATATGAAGTCTGTACAGCGGATGCATCACATAGATGAAGTCTATACATTGAGAAGAGTCTCTACACTGCATTCGAATTCACAAGTCCATACAATGCAGTCTATACAATGCAGTTCATCTTATAAGTCTGTACAGAGTTCTTCACTTAATTTGATAATCCTATAATCTGTCTGACAGGGATCTGCTACTGAGATTTCTGACATGGCTCGTGATCCCAGGAGGACGAGGTGATCAGGTGCTGCCACGTGGATGGAATTGCCTCAGTTCTGGCGAATTCTCTGGGCGGGAAATGTGGAAGACACACACCCTTATCCACCTGCTGATAGTATATATAGAAGCCTTCATCTTCAGATGAAGGTTGATCGAAGTGTGGCAAGTCTATACAGTGAGACAAATCTGAGACAGCAGAGAGCCATCGAGATCCAAAGAGAAGAAAAGGAGAGAAGAAGAAAGTGAGAAGAAATGAGTTGAGAGAGTGATATGAGAGCTTGTGAATCAGCATCTTGGTCCAGATACCAGAGCTGATATTGCTCACTTTCAGCTACAGTCGTTTTGATGTTCTTTCATTCGATTGTGTTTTTCTTGCTTTTCAGTCTTGTTATTTTTCATTTGAAAACTCTTGTTCAATCAAGCTGTTAGTCAGCGGTGTCAAGCTGTGAGGCAGCGGTGTGCAGAGGTGATACCTCTGGTCGGCTAAGTTGTAGTACCCAGCAGAGCAAGCTGTGAAGCTCAGCTGTTGCAGAGGGTGTTCCTCTGGTCGGGATAAGCTGTAAGCCCCAGCCGTTGTTGGTAAGCTGTAGTGCCCAGCAGATTGAAGCTGTGTATCAGCAGTAATCCACATTCGAGTTGAATGTGGGGTGGACGTAGGTCGGATTGACCGAACCACCTAAAAGTCTTTGTGCCTCTCGTGTGTTTGCTTGTCTGTTTAGTAGATCTTATTTCCATCATTCGGTGCTTTGACTGTGGTTGTCCAGTGTTCTTTAAATTCCGCATTTGAATCTTGGCATAAATTATTAATTAGCCTGTTGATCTATTCACCCCCCTCTAGATCCACATTCTGTGGTGAAAGAGCCTTCCATATAACTCCAACAAGCCCCTCCACCGCTATCGGACCAATGCCCGGCCTCCATTTGGTGATAGCCTTCCGGACACGGCTAGACATCTCCCCTGGTGTCGGCATTACCTAATCATGGGAAGCAGAGTTAGCCATCCGTTATCTGGAATGAATTAGAAAAGATCGAAAGGCAAGGAAGAACGATAAGGCCCACGTGCTTACCTCGGCCACCGGGACGATGCTGCCTTCAGGCGCAATCTCCCCGTCCTCCAGAGGCTCGTCCGCCGCTCCACGAGCACTTGAAATCTCCACAGCTGGCTCCTGCTGAAGGGCTTCGAATAAAAGGGCCAGCTTGCCCAGGCCCGCATCAGCTCCCGTCGGGCGGTCGACCGGCACAGCTGGAGCAGCTTCCTCCACAGCCTCCGGCTCGATTGATTCCTAAAAATTCAGGCATAATAAGAACGAAGTCAGTGGGCGACCACAGAAGGAGTCCTGCGCGAATAAGCTTACACTTACGGCAGCCTCCTCCATTAGGCTTAAAGAGCTAGCAAGTGAAGGGGCCTTGAAGATCGGCTCGGGCGGCTCAGACATCTCAAACACGCCCTCGCCGGGGGCCTCTTCATCGGAGGAGTAGTCATAGTCTACCTCTTCGCCTGACGATGAACCAATCGCTACGGGTTCCTCCCTTGCCGGCAAAGGGACCTCCGCTTCGAGGTCGATGACTGGAGCATCCTCCCGAGGGCGGGGCGAGGCTGGTACCCCAAATTTCAACCTCTTCCTCACATACATGTGCGTCGCCGGGAGATGTAGGCGGCCCAATTGCCCAATGGCTGTCGCTTCATCGCCTGTCGCATAAAGGAAAAAGGTGAGTCATATCAATGCCAATGGGCTCCCAAAGAATGGAAGGAGTCAATTAAATGGACAAAGACAAATACCCCCTTCAGCTTCTACAGCACGGGGCGGCATGCGGGTTTCCTTGACAGGCAATACCCTCCCAGAGGCCGCAGTCGTGCCCTCGCCCGGGGTCAGCATAGGTGCCGGCTCCTCCGGACCGCCTGAAAGAAAGAACTGCAATTATCAGAGGCGCATACAAGGCCCACCCTGGGAGGCAAATAAATCCCAAAGGACGGCGGTGGCTGGTGAACCTCACCAGCATCGTGACTCGGCCCAGTCCGGGTGACTTCAAACTCCTCGAAGGATAAAATGGGAGCCACCGGAGAGACGGCCGCCGAAGCCGGGGAGACCTCTGCCCTCCTTCGCTTTGCCTCCTACCGCCCAGCCACTTTGGCAACTGCCAACGCCTTCTTAACGGGTGACTTGGCCCGGAAGCTCCCCTTAGCTTGTGGTGGGGGAGTCGAAGTTGGCGCCGAAGTCGCCTCTGCTGCAGCCGCAGCTTCACCCACATCGGGGATGGGCGTATGAGCCAGCTCCTCCACGTCAGGAATAGACACAGAAGCAGGCTTTTCCACAGCAGTTGAGACAAAAGGGGGAAAGACATTCAGGCGTCAAGGCATTGCCTCGAAGTGAAAATAAACCTTAAAAGTACGCCAAGGATTGGAGGTGCTGATCGGCGGGTTGACTCGACTCGGTCCGGGCGACCTCAAACTCCTCAAAAGATGGGATTCGCGGTACCGGAGGAGCAGCCGTTGAGGTCTTAGCAGTCCCTATTTTTCGCCACTTCGCGTCCCGCTGCTTGGCCGCTTTGGCGGCGTCCACTACCTTCTTCACAGGTGACTTCGCCCGGGACCTCTTCACAGCCTTGGGCAAGGGAGCCGTGGTCGGGGTTGGTAGTGCGGCCTCGAAGTATGCGGGCTTCTGGACGAGCCGAAGGAGGTTCCGGTACGTCGCCATTTGCACGCTGTCGGGATGGTTTGTCAAAATAGACACACGCATATGATTAGCACCCGATAACCTGCTAAGGTCGTAGCAATGAGAATAAAAGAGGTGGAAAGGTTAAATATCATGAGGACCGGTGTACAACTGAAGTGTTATCGGCCAGTAGCTCAGGGACGGCTCCTTGTCCTGACGCGCCGCCTCTCGGACCAGCCAGCATACGTCCTCGACCTTCTGGCACCGGTCTGTAAGGGCAGCCAGATCTGCATGCTTCTTTGAAGAGAGGTGGCAGAAAAGATTGAAGTGGTCCATGCCCCACCCGTCGGCATAATAGTATGGGACGTGCAGGCACTTGCTCAGGATGGCTGCCATCTGATCCTCAATCTTCACCCCATTCACCCGCAGCAGGACATACAGCCAGGTGGTGTCCTTATAATTCTCGGGCTTCCTCTCCTCCCGCCTCATAAACGTGCGGTATGGGCAGATCGGGTCCCTATCCGGATGCCAGCTCTTAGCGGGAGTGCCCTCCTCTTCCATGGGGAGTGGATAATTGATGAGCTCCAGTCGGTCACTCCCTATCCGGCGAAGGTCCCTCAGGGTCTTCTGGTAGCTATCCTTCGCCACCGAGGGTAGCTCAACTTTCGGTGTCGGCCTCGCTTCCCGAGCCTCCCGGTGAGCGGCCAGATATGCCACCACCTCCTTCTCCTGCCTGTTCTTGAGACGGAGGAGATGCTCCGGCTCAATATCGAGCACCGGTACCGGCTGTCTGCTCAGGAATTTCCTCTCGGCCCCGTCCCAGCAGTCGGTCTTGTGCAGCCGATAGAAAGCTGTCCGGGCGTTCCACCATTTTATATACTCCGGGGTCACCCGGGGGATGCGACCGGGGGCTGGCACTCTGAAGGTGGCAGAGTCCGCCCAATGGAAGAAATCCCACCAGCTCCTGGCATGCTCGGCGACTGAACTGCCCCGGAGATTTCGTGAAGGCAGGCCGAACTGTGCATGATAGACAGGGATATGCTGATCATATCCGAAGTTTTGGCCAAACCGGAAAGGGTAATATGGCTCCAGCAGCACATTGTCCCCCTTCCTGAACGCCAGCACGCTCGGGCGGATGGATAACGCCCAGTCCCTGAGCTCGGGCTCCAGCAGCGGCCGGACCACAGTCTCCTGGCTGATCGGGTGGATATACTTCTCCACCTGATCGTCCTTACATTCCCTCTTACTGTTCACCAGAGGGCTAGAATGTGCGGCCAACGTCCAGAAGTGGATGGTGCCGGCCGCGTCCCGTGGGACCATTATCAACCGGCCCCGAATATCATACAGCCGCTGGGAAGTCGGGCCCGACTCCGCGCTGGCGAATTACAGCATCCTCGGCACCAGCCCCCAGTCTTGAAGAGCGCACGGGGCGAACTCTGGGAATAGCGAACAAACCCACGTGTTGAAGAAGTGCAATGGGCACACGTACCGGGCTTGTCTCAGGAACTGATGAGTGCTGATGTCCCCCAGCGCCTTATATATAAGGCAGAGAGTGGCCAGGTACAAGGAAAGCTTGACTCCCCACACCAGTTGACAGGCGCAAATGACTGTCTCATCCCCGTATGGCATGGCAAAAGAGCACAGCCAATATGTCAGATAGGCGGTGCAGTGCGTCAACGGGTCGACCCCCATCGGATTGGGCCCACTTTGGCGCCCCCTAGAAGGGATCTTCACATCGGTCTTGGGCTTGGCACGCTTCTTGTGAGCAACAGCGGTGCCGATGCATGGAAACTCTGCATATTGCTTCAGTCCATCGTAAAAATACTGCAACCACAGAGTCAGGCGGACCCTCTTCCGATCCCCGCGAGGAGGCTGCCTGCCACCGTGCGCCAGCTGATATAACTCCCTGTACGCCTTCATGAGATACCGATAATGATACTCGAGAGAGTAGTAGCCATCCCCATTGGTCTCATCTTTGATCAGGTCGGGGAGACATACTTCTTCATAAGGCTCCCCGTCAATGGGCAAGCCGCTCAGCTGGCTGAGGCTCCACAGGTCCAGTGAAGTTTCGCCTTCTGCCGTGCAAAAAGTGTTGGTCTCAGCGCTGAACACCTCTATCATGCCGCAGTAGAGGCCCTTGGAGATGGGGTAGCTGTAGCGGGAGGTGTAAACGCTGTGATATATACTGGCTCGGACCAGCAACGGGGCGTAGTTGAATAGCACATACTCGGTGAACTCTACTGCCCCTTCTCGGAAGCTGTATGCATCCTGAAGCTTCAGCTCCCCGAACCAGCCTAGCGATAGCTCGTACTTGAACCTGATGGCCAGGCAGTCCAGGATGAATGGCTCCTCCCTGTAGCCCCACTTCAAGGGAGCCAAGAACAGACCAAAGCGAAGCGGCTCGCCTTGCACCCGCCCGACGGACATATCCCATTTCACCGGGACGAATTGGGGTGCTCGCACCAACCTATCTTCAGCCGGAAACACCTCCTGGATCCCCAGGACAGGCTTCCACTCCCGGGCCTCCCCCACCAGATACATCGGGATGCTATACAACAAACTATCGCGTGCTTGCAGGATCACT
Source organism: Amorphophallus konjac (assembly GCA_022559845.1). Taxonomy (NCBI): domain Eukaryota; kingdom Viridiplantae; phylum Streptophyta; class Magnoliopsida; order Alismatales; family Araceae; genus Amorphophallus; species Amorphophallus konjac. The sequence continues at coordinate 190,456,008 of CM040121.1, read as the reverse complement.
TGCTTGACCTCCCGCACAGCTCGTAGCTCCCGCCTCTCCTGGGAGCGGAAGTACTTCAAGAACCGGATGAGATGCTTATCCTTCGGGAAGTCCCTCCGATATTCGCCGGTCCGGTCGAAGGTGAAGCGATTCTCAACCCGACAGAGCAGATTATAGTCCATCGTGTCGGTTTCCGAGTTCGAAGACACGGCCAGTGCTGCTATTTCAGCAAGCTCCCTATCCAGCTCCTCTACGTTGAGCCATGTGACGGCTGGCACTGGAGGCTGGGGAACAAGGTCGGCACCGACCGTGGCAGCGGGAGCAGAAGAACCACTTGGGGCAGCCATCTATCTGCAAAGAGGTAACAAATGGAAGATCAGAATAAGCCACGGGCAAAGGGAAATGAAAACTGCAAACGGGCTCTACTACAAGTAAAATGAATAAGACACTGCCAATTTCTGACGAAATTTTGGCAGAGTTTCCCCTAGGCCAAAGGCGTAAGGGAAAAACACGGGTGCACGCCCACAAGGAGTGACGGCCCCAACAAAGTCATGGTGGGCCCCGAGAGGCATCACCAGAAGTCCGCCGATCGAAGAAGTCTTCTTCCCCTGGCCTAAAGCCTCTTTACCGGTACAACCCCTGTAGGCCTCCACCGGCACACCCTCCTGGAGGCCTTCACCGGTACACCGCCGGGTGCCTTCACCGGTACACCCCCCCCACGGGCCTTCGCCAGCACAGTCATACGCAGCTCCCCCTGCACGCTCGGTGCCTGCCTTCGCCGGCACGCCCCCATGCGTGCCTTCGCCGGTACACCTGACGGGAGCTCTTCCCCGGCACGCTTCTAGGCGCTCTGCCCGGCACATCCCATGGTGCCTTCCCCGGCACACCCCTGAAGCGGCCTTCGCTGGCACAGAGCCCCCGCATCTTCCCCGGCACGCCCTGTGGTAGGCTTCACCGACACACACTGGGAATGGCCTTCCCCGGCACACCTTGAAGCATCTCCCCCGGGCACGCCTTCAGGTGCCTTCCCCGGCACACCTTGAAGCGACTGCCGCCTGCACGCCCTAAAGGGGCCTTCTCCGACACACTCCTGGCAGCCTCCTCGACACTCCAGGAGGACCGCTCGCCGGTATGCCCTAAAGGGCCTTCCCCGGTACACTCCTCGAGCCCTGGCCCGGCACACATCTCTGGTCGCTCCCCGGCACACCCCATGTGGGGTTTCGCAAGCACGGGTCTCCTCCCTCTCCCCGGCACACTCGGCAAACGCCCCCCCCCCCCCCCCCGGCACGGTCGAGGCCCCCCTCCCGTCGGTGCGACCGGCGGTGGCCGACAGCAGGAAAAGGAGGGGAAGAAAAGAGAAGAAGAAGAAAGGGGGAGGGGAAGAGAAAGAGAAAGAGAGGGAGAGGGAAGAGATAGGGAGATAGAGACGGAGGGGACTAGGGCCCCAGCCGTCGTCCACGGTGAAGAAAGGAAAAAGGGGGGAAGAGAAAGGAGAAGAAGGGGGAGGAAGAAGGAAGAAGAGAGGAGAGGGGGAGAGGGAAGGCCTTCATGGCGAGGCCCTCACCACGACGATGGCAGCGACGGCAGTGGCACTCACAGCGGCGTCCGGCGTCGGGGAGGAAGAAGAAAGAAAGAGGAGAGGGGGGGTTCATCTGCTGAAGAGAGAAAGAGAGAGGGAAGAGAGAGAATTCGAAAGGGGGGTTGGCAGTAACCGCCCCCGCACCTTTTATATAAAAAAAGAAGAAAAAAAAAGAGAGAAGAGAAGGAAGGAAAAAAAGGGAGAAGAGAGGAACGGGGAAATAAAATAAAAAGGAAGGAGAAAAAAAAGGGAGGAGAGGAAAGATAAATAAAAGTGAAGAAAACAAAAAGGGGAGGAGGCAAAGGAGAAAATAAAAAAAGGGGGGAAACAAGAAAGAAAATAAAATTAATTACCAAATAAATATGGATATATACATATATATACACATGTATGTACATATGTATATATATACACACGTCTGCTTATATATATATAAGTGTACGTAAATAAGGCACAATAGTAAGATGTTTCCAGGGAACATTCCATTCCCACAATCCTGTGCGGACGGGCGTCCGTACAAGTGGAGACGACTTTATCCCCGCCCACAACGCACCCATGACACCACTACCCCGCCAACAAACAAGTCCTTCCCTGGCACGTAGTCTTGTGCCTCAGCCACCTCCCATCATACAAAATCGCCATCACGGGCCTTACGCCCGGATCGGCAGGACCTCTATCCTTGCGCTGGCATTCGTCCCTTGACAGCGAGTAAACCCCTTTCCGGCGCAAGGCCCCATGCCCTAGCCACCCACTCCATACAATATTGCCATTACGGACCCTACGTCCGAAACGGTACGAATTCTCCCGTTACGCTGGCATTTTCTTCTTGCCAAGGAATGAGCCTTACCTTCCGGTGCAAGGCTTCGTGCCCTAGCCGACACTTGCGTATCACTCACTCGTCAAAAAAAAGGAAGTAAAGAAAATGGCATTAAAAATAGAGATACCCCGTCGGACTTGCCCCTACACGGGGACAAGGGTAAAAATGGCAACAACCCGGCTGTGGCGAAAACCCGAAAGGGCACTACAGGCAAAATCAGGTACCCCGCCGCGTGAAAACCCGAGAGGGCTCGTGGGCAAAAGCAAGAGAGGGCCGGTACCGGCGAAAACCCGAAAGGGCGCTTGTATCGGTAATTTGGTTCAAAAAAAAAGAGAGAAAAGAAGAAAAGAAGAGATAACAAACCAGGTCAGCTCCCGACACCCTGTCGGCACTGACGAAGAGACCAAGAGACAACAAACCAGGTCAGCTCCCGACACCCTGTCGGCACTGACGAAGAGACCAAGAGACAACAAACCAGGTCAGCTCCCGACACCCTGTTGACACTGACGAAGAGACCAAGAGACAACAAACCAGGTCAGCTCCCGACACCCTGTCGGCACTAACGAAGAGACCAAGAGACAACAAACCAGGTCAGTTCCCAACACCCTGTAGGCACTGACGAAGAGACCAAGAGATAGCAAACCAGGTCAGCTCCCGACGCCCCGTCGGCACTAACGAAGAGACAAAGAGATCAACAAATCAGGTCAGCTCCTGACACCCTATCGGCACTGACGAAGAGACCAAGAGACAACAAACCAGGTCAGCTCCCAACACCCTATCGGCACTGACGAAGAGACCAAGAGACAACAAACCAGGTCAGCTCCTGACACCCTGTCGGCACTAACGAAGAGACAAAGAGATCAACAAACCAGGTCAGCTCCCGACACCCTGTCGGCACTGACGAAGAGACCAAGAAACAACAAACCAGGTCAGCTCCCAACACCCTGTCGGCACTGACGAAGAGATAAAGAGATCAACAAACCAGGTTAGCTCCCGACACCCTGTCAGCACTGATGAAGAGACAAAGAGACCAACGAACCAGGTCAGCCCCCGACACCTCGTCGGCACTGACGAAGAGACAATGAGTTCAATAAGCCATGTCAGCTCCCGACACCCGTCGGTACTGACGAAGAGACAAAGAGGTCAATAAACCGTGTCAATGCCCGACACCCCGCCGGCACTAGCGAAGAAAAGAAGAGACAAACAAGTCACGTCGGCTCCTGACACCCTGGCGGCACCGACGAAGAGAAAAAGAGACCAGTACACCCGTGGGCACTGCCCGGCTCATCCTTCGCCTACGCTACCCGTGGGTGGGGGGCATTTGTGGACACCAAACGTTGCACACCCAGATATCCTGTTCGGCCCAGCATCAACAACGAAACCGAGTGAAGAAGCCCCGGGGAGACTGGCCATCCGGATTCCCAGAGCATGCGCACACTGCCGTGAGGCTGCCTCCAAAGTCACGACAGTAAAGAGAAATCAGCCACCAAGGGCCTCCCAAACCACGAGCCACGGAGAAAATCAAACGGGCCATGACTCGTGCTCACAACGGGCTCAGAATGGGCTCATAAATCCACCCAGGGTGGCCTTCAGTGGCACACCCTTGCCCTCCAACGGCACGCCTAATTGGCCTTCAGCGGCACACCCACCCTGGGCTCCAGCGGCATGGTCCCTGGGCTCCAGCGGCACGCCCATTTGGCCCTTCAGCGGAACAGTCCCTTGCTTCGACGGCACACCCACCCTGGGCTTCAGCGGCACAGTCCCTGGCTTCAGCGGCACAGTCTCTAGCCTTCAGCGGCATGACCAGGGGCTTCAGCGGCACGCCCATTTAGGGCTCCAGCGGCACGCCCATCTTGGCCTTCAGCGGCACGCCCATTTGGTGCTCCCACGGCACGCCCTTTTGGCCCTCCTGCGGCACACTTCTTGAGCCCGCCAGCGGTACAGCGTGAAGGCGTTTCAACGGCCGACGTGAAGCCCATGCCCTACATATCCTTGGCGCGCAGTGAGCTGTCCAAGGTGTCAACCAGGGGTTGGGCCACGCAGGCTACTCCCCTGACATCCAGGACGGGGGAAGTCAAACCCCATCATGACCAGCGGCTTCCCGCCTCCGACTGCCGTGCTCGAGGGCTCCCGCTGCTGAGAGTATAAAACCACTCCCATTCCGACAGAGAGAGACGGAGAGAGACCCAGAGGCAGAGACGAATAGAGGGGGTTGCATACAAGAAGAAGAAGAAGAGAGAAGAAAAGGGAGAGGGCTCCGGCCTGGAGTCTTCCGACAGCCACCAGGCAACAAGAAGAGAGTAAGAGAGAGAGAGAGGGCTTGATGTAGTAGGGGAAGGTGGGGGAAAGAGCAGTGGACGATCGTCCCTGCTTCAATCCCCAACACCTCCTCCTCTTTTGTTTCTCTGTTTTCCCCCTCTCCATTCCTTTGTTCTTAGGTTTTCTTTCTTACCTATAGCCTTAGCTCGGGCATGTTTTGTAATGTATACGGGTGGCTACGGCCCTTTATTTCCCATGAATGAAGATCTCCCCCCTCAGTGGGTTTTCTCTTTGTCTCATTGTTTTGGGCCACAGTGCGTTTGATCATTTTTCCCTTCGCTTTCCGGTGTTTACGTTCATCCCTCACGCCGACGGTTTCCTCCGGATGTGGCACCATCTTGAATGGTTTGCGGTCATGAACCTTCTCCTGTGAAGCCCAGTACCAGTACCTTCACCTGTGCCTACCCCTTTGAACCTTTTTCCCTTTTGCCGGAAGTCCCTGTGGGTTTGATCGGTCTAACACCCCTCCCCGCTAGCAGACCAACCCTCTTCTGGAGCCCTGTCTGGTGCACTTGCACTTTCCCCCAGCGGCACACCCTTCCGGTACCTTGGACGGCACACCCATAGTAGCCCCCCCCAGCGGTACACCTCCCCTTGGTGCCCCAATGGCACACCTAGCCTCTCCCTAGCCCGGTACACCCCTCAAGCACCCTGTGCTTGTCCTTGGCCGGTACGCCTTGACTAACCCCCAGCCCACCCTGTCCAGTCTTAGAGGTCTTCGGCTCGTTGTTTCCCCCGTATTTTCTGAGGTTTTATCAAGGTGTTGCCGCCCTCGGGCGCCCACCTCCAGTTGTCTGGTTCCGCCACTCCATGTGGGCGCGTTCCCTTATCTCCCTTACGCTCGGGTCAAGGGGAGATGCTGCCGAATTTTTGTTAAAAAATAACAACACATAAAAAAAAGGCAAAAGGATGCAACAAACAAATGGGAAAATAAATACACACCAAAAGACAACAAAAGCAACAAATAAATAGAGCAGCAACAGATTGCAAGAAGAAGGAGAAAAGATTTGTATAAAACTACACAAAAATCAAAGAGAAGAAGAAAAGAAAAGCCTTAAAAAAATAAGTAACAGAGGAGTGGGCCTTCGTCGGCATGGCTGTCCCAGCCTTCGCCTGTATGCCCTCCACCCTCGTTGGCCGGTACACCTCTAACCTTCCTTCAGCGGTACGCTCTAACAACCCTTCAACGACACACCTTCTTGGCCCTTCAGCGGCACACTCCTCTCACCCTCCGAAGTGGAACACAATGTATAGACCTTAGATTGATGCACGAACATAGCAACAAGCAATGTATAGACTTTGAGCTGGCCAATGTATAGACTCCAATAGATAATGTACATACTTTGGGCTGGCCAATGTATAGACTTTAAACTGCAATCTATAGACTTTGAACTGCAATGTATAGACTTTGAACTGCAGCCAATGGCCAATGTATAGACTTTGAACTATAGCCAATGAATAATGTACCGACTTTGGCCTGGCCAATGTATAGACTTTGAGCTGTAGCCAATGAACAACGTACAGACTTTGAGCTGAAGGATGTATAGACTTTGTGTGCTGGTTGTCAATGTATAGACTTCGAGCCACAGCCAATAGACAATGGCCAATGTATAGACTTTGAACTGCAGCCAATGAATAATGTACCGACTTTGGCCTGGCCAATGTATAGACTTTGAGCTGCAGCCAATGAACAACGTATAGACTTTAAGCTGAAGGATGTATAGACTTTGTGTGCTGGTTGCCAATGTATAGACTTCGAGCCACAGCCAATAGACAACGTATAGACTTTGAGCTAAAGGATGTATAGACTTTGCGCGTTGGTCACCAATGTATAGACTCTGATCTGCAGCCAATGGCCAATGTATGGACTTTGAACTGCAGCCAATGGCCAATGTATGGACTTTGAACTGCAGCCAATGGCCAATGTATAGACTTTGAGCTGTAATCAATGGACAATGCACAGACTTTGAGTTGGCCAATGTATAGACTTTGAGTTGCAGTGAATAGACAATGTATAGACTTTGAAATGAAGGACGTATAGACTTTGTGTGCTGGTTGAATAGACAATGCATAGACTTTGGGCTGGCCAATGTACAAACTTTGAACTGTAGCCAAGGGATAATGTATAGACTTTGAGCTGCAATGTATAGACTTTGAGCTGCAGCCAATGAACAATGTATAGACTTTGAGTCGGCCAACGTATAAACTTTGAGTTGGCCAACGTACAGACTTTGAGCTGGCCAACGTATAGACTTTGGGCTGGCCAATGTATAGACTTTGAGCTGCAATGTATAGACTTTGAGCTGTAGCCAATGGACAATGTATAGACTTTGAGCTGGCCAACGTACAGACTTTGGGCTGGCCAATGTATGGACTTTGAGCTGCAATGTATAGACTTTGAGCTGGCCAATGTATAGACTTTGAGCTGCAATGTATAGACTTTGAGCTGGCCAATGTACAGACTTCGAGCTGATGAATACAGCCAATGTATAGACTCTGAGCAGCCAATGTATAGACTTTGAGCTGATGAATGTAGCCAACGTATAGACGTTGGGCTGATGAATGTACAGACTTTATGTCGCAGCGACCGGCCAATATGTAGACTTCAGCCCTTCAGCGGCACCCTCCTTAAGTCCTTCAACAGCACACATCTCTAGCCCTTCGCCGGCACGCTTTCTGCCCACCTTTCTTCAGCGGTACATCCCCCTTTAGCCCCTTTTCTAACCCGCCAAGGGTCAACTCTTCAAAAAAAAAATAATACATGAATATATATATGTATATATATATATATATATGTATATATGGGCATATAATGGCAGAACTAACAAGCCAATAAAAATCATGATGAATAAATAAACCTGAATAGATCCGTATAAAAAAATGGATGAAATAAGTGACAATAACAATAAAAAAAAGAGTAATAATGACAGTAAGCAAGATGAGGGAAACCACCCGGAACAGATACGGAAAGAGGAATAAGCAACGGAGTAACAAGAACAATAATGATAAAACAATATAAGGTATTAATAATTCCACATTGTAGCCCCCTCTCTCCGTGACTCGACGCAGAAGGAACAATAATGTCGCCCTCTCAGGCCGGGCCCGAGTCTTGGGAATCATCCTGACATGGCCAGGCCCCGACCTAGTCTCGGGCCGACATTACAATCAGACCGGATTCGTTTCTCACCCCAGATCCCTTCCGAGCCATCATTAAAATTGCCGTGCATTCGGTAGACATTTGAACGGGTCCACCTCGGTTTCCGTCGCGTTTCTATCACGGACCCGTGTCCGAATATGAAAAGGTCCGCGAGTGACCGACATGGCCAATGGCTCGTATCCTGATGCGGACTGTAGTGTTATTTATTCCTGTCCCATTCTCGCGCAGTTAGTATTATTTCTTTCGGCCGCAGGGCCCCTAATTTTGGCAATTAATCAAGGGTGTTCCCTCGTATGGGGGATGTAAATGACGTCGTGACCTTTACGACACGACGGGATCTGGTCCCGACACGAACCACACAATCGTCTGATGAAGTCAGGTCGAGCGCACCATGGGCTCTTCGAGGCCCGAATAAATTGTCACTCCGGTGACTGGCATGCCCACGCACTTAATAGACGAATCAACCATTCTCAAACAGACGAGCATAATAGATGAACGAAAAGTGCATCCACAATCTCTCTTCTTCTTACTCTTCTTTTACTTCTCTGCTTCTTTCTCTCACCGTCTTCTCTTCTTCTCTCAATCCTCACGAGCACTCTCTCATTTTCTTTTTCTTCTGTTGCACTCTTCTTTCTTTACACACAGTCTCGATCAGCCCTCTTCCTTCTTGATAGTCGTCTACAGATGAAGAAACTTCATATATATAGCAGCAGCAACTAGGGCATGTGTCTTCCACATCTCCCGCCCAATTGACTCTGCCACGTGTCAGCATCTCAGCTCCTTGGATCACGTGCCAGATACCAACCTCGGATCACGTGCCCAGACACCTGCAAGATTAATTAAAAGTTCAGTCAATGAACAATATCAGCTGAAGACAGTGTACAGACTTTATTCAGCAGGCAAGACAATGGATGTATAGAGTTAGTCGTGTGAAGGAGGACGAGTGTATAGACTTGATAACACATGTTGTAGAATGCATATGATGCAGTGTATAGGCTTGATGAAAATAATGCATGCACAATGATGCAATGTTCAGACTTTGCTGAAGACTGCCAGTCGATGTATAGACTTGCTGCGACAGGCTGCCTGACCATGTATGGACTTTGCCAAAGGTAATGCATGTGGCAATGTTCAGACTTTGCATATGCACACCAGCGAGTGTATAGACTTGGCTACGGCATCAAAGCAACATATCGATGTACAGACTTTGGCTTGAATAATGCACAATGCACATATGGATGTACAGACTTAAAGTGGCATGCAGTGTAGGCTGTCAACAATGTATAGACTTCGATGCATGCTGTGGGACGCAATGTACAGACTTTGCGGCAGGCAGCTGGACGTTGTATAGACATGCTGTGCAGGCTGTGGGACGCAATGTATAGACATTAGGTAATGCATGCGATGCAACACAATGTATAGACTTAGTTGCTGTAGAGACTAGTAAATGCATGAAGAAGAAAGCCAATGTATAGACACTGCTGTATGGACTTTAAGCGAACGCTGTACAGACTTGACAATCGATGCATGAACATTACAGAAGGGAATGTACAGACTTTTGAAAGCTTGAACACTGCTATGTATAGACTTTGTACTTTGAACGACAAAGCATGATGTACTGACTTTGAGCGATGTATAGACTTTATGAATGCACATGCCAAGACCATGTATAGAGTTGCTGTGAAGAACAGTGTATAGACTTCAATGCAAATGCCACTGTATAGACTTAATGATGCAAAGGCTGAAGTTAAGCAAACGATGTATAGACTTGGCCCCTTGAAGGATGTACAGACTTTGAAGACTCGAAGCCCTACGATGTATAGACTTTAAGGCAAGTGAACACAGGGACAATGTACAGACTTGAAAGTAGGCAAAGATACAATGTTCAGACTTTGCACAGGAATGCCTGAAACAGTGCAATGTACAGACTTGCCACCGACCAATGTATAGACTTGAAGATGATGAATGAACAATGTGTAGACTTTGAACTCTGTACAGACTTGTGTGACTGAAACAGTGCACTGTACATACTTGCCACCGACCAATGTATCGACATGGGGTTCTGAACGCAGGTAAAGGCTGGGAATGTATAGACTTGACGAATGGCTTGAAATACAGACACGCTGCCAATGTATAGACTTGCACAGTGCTGCCAATGTATAGACTTGGATGCCCAAAGGCAATGTATAGACTTGCAAGTGTGAGACGCTGAAAGAGACGGTGGATGTTCAGACTTTGGCAGTGTGCAGACTTTGCCTACATGTGGATGTCTAGACTTTGGATGAGACACTGCATGAGACGATGGATGTACAGACTTGGGCTGTACAGACTTGGAAACCGATGTGAGGACTTAACACTGCAGTGTATAGACTTCATATGAAGGAATGCAAAAGACTCTATATAGACATGGCCAATGTACAGACTTCAATGCGGAGACTTTGAACTTGTATGCTGGCAGTGTATAGACTTTGGCACACAATGTAACAAGGCTCTGGACGATGTATAGACTTCACGTTCAATATGCAACAGGGTGTATAGACTTGAACAAAGCGTGAAGCACAATATGCAAGAATGTATAGACTTGGAAGTGAATTTGTGTGCGAGACAATGTTAACTCTGTACATACTTAAGTAATGTGTAGACAGGACATCAAATGCAGTGAGCATGCAGCAGTGTATATACTTGGGTGTGTGTGTGCATGCTTGAAGCAATGTATGGACTTAAATGATCGTGTGAGCATGCAGCAGCCAATGTATAGACATGCGAATCTTGGGGGGGTCGACCCATCTAAGAGGGGGGTCGACCCACTTCTGTCCAGATGTCAGAAAGAACAACTGAATGCCATTCACAAGCACACATTCACAAATACATGAACACATATGAATGCTTCACAAATACATGAACACATATGAATGCACTTAAATAAATCAACAAGGTCTTTCATGCACACATGCATATAATGACTTATAGTGTTCGCTATCATCAAAACCAATCATCAAGACCACAAGGGGCACAACATCATGTGCATGCATTTCATACTAAGGTCGGTGCACATTTCTGTAGAAGTGCATAACAGGTCGGTGCATACATCGTAGCAAGTCTGTGCACATTTGCCTTGTGCTAAACAAGGTCGGTGCACATCCTTCATTAGGCAGAACAAGGTCGGTGCATACATCGTAGCGAGTCTATGCACATTTGCCTTGTGCTAAACAAGGTCGGTGCATACATCCTTCATTAGGCAGAACAAGGTCAATGCACATTCTATCTATCTACATTCAAGTCGGTGCATCCTTGGCCTCGTGCAAAATGAGGTACGTGCATGTTTCACATTTAGCATATGATATAGGTCCTTGCACATTCTGGCACATAACACACATAGGTCAGTGCATGTTTTGCATATAACACATATAGGTTGGTGCACATTTCTGACTTATGCATATGAAGGTCTGTACATGTCTGCCTTGCACCTATATCATGCCGTTGCATATAGTCATTTGCATAAACTCAGGTCGGTGCACATTTGCATTGATCGCTTGAAAGGTTTGTGCACACATCATTCTGTGCATGCTAAGGTTGGTGCATATCTCTTATACTGCATATCGAGTTTAGTGCTCATTCGATCAAACTCCGTGCACATTTGCAAGGACAAGTATGTGCATATTCTCATATGATGCTACAAGGTTAGTGCATATGCATTCTTCGGGGTCTAAGCACATGTGTAATAAAGGTCTGTGCACTAGGTAAGGTCAGTACACAGTTAAGTCCTAACATGTTCAAGGTCTGAGCATTGAGCATGCACTCTAAGTGTTCGACTAAATATCTGTTGTTTAAATTGTGGGATTAATTACTACGTATCTGGAAACAACAGAAACCTAAGTGGTCACGTGATCCTAGGACAATAAGTGGCGTGATCCAAGGTGGTTCACCAATCAGATCTTTCTAACACTTGGGCCACGTGCTTCTATCATCTGACATGTGGAAAGGGCATTTGCCTCTCCTGACACGTGGAGCTTCACCAGAGCATCTTCTACTAATTTTTGGGTGAGAAACGTGTTTCCCACACGCCCTCTTCTCGCGAGGATATATAGAGGGATCAGATCTCTGAGAAAAAGCACAGGAAAGAGAGGAAAAAGTAGATTGAGTAGAAGAGACAAGCAGAGCGAGTGTGAGAAGCATAGAAGAAGTAGAAAGAGGAAGCTATAGTAAAGGTCGTGAAAAGCAGATCATCGTAAGCTGGTTTGATCGTCTGAGTGAGAAGAGAGCTCATCTTTGTAATTGACTCCTTGATCAAATCCAGAGTCAATCTGCTCCTAGAGAGCTACATTGTTTTCTCGTTTCATTCTTTCCATTTTATTTCCTACATTCTCTTAAGCTGTGTGTCAGCGTGTGAGGGTGAAACCTCGATCAGCGAAGCTGTAAGGCTCAACAGCAGCAAGCTGTGAGGCTCAGCGGTCTGGGATCTAATCCCCAAAGTTGTGGATCAGCGGTCTGTAGGGATTATATCCCCGAAGCTGTGGATCAGCGTACTCAAGCTGTGTGACAGCAGTAAGCCTTACTCAATTGAGTAAGGGGTGGACATAGATCTCTGGATAGAGATCGAACCATCTAAAAATTCTCTTCTCTTGTGTGATTGTTTTGTGCTCCAGTGTGTTTACAGCTTCTGTTTCCTTGATGTTTAGATGAGTGCTTAGGAGCATTTAAGAGAAACATGCTTTCATTTGTTAAAATTGCTATCCGAGATTGTTGCTAAAGCTTTTCATCTAGTTGGTATATCAAAAGGTGTGGTTGAATGGATAAGCTACGCTTATCTGGAATTCCACCTCTTGCGTGAGGTTAACCTCTGCCATCGTACTATACCTGGGTGTTTGGCTGACTGTTGAGTGCAATCTTCTAATCTCTCTTGATTTTGCTAAAATTCATCTCTTACAGAATTTGGAGATTCTTTCTGACATTTTACAGCAATTCTTCAAGTTGTTATTGAGCATTGCCTTTCGTGCATACTTGTTAGCATGTTAATTTGTTCTGAAACTTACATCTCTTGATTGATTTACAGTGGTTAGTTGTTATTCTGTATTGTCTTTAACTGCTGTAGATTTTTAGGGGTAGATCTATTCACCCCCCGCTAGATCTTAGTGTCCATCCATTCCAACGCTTTTATCACCCCTTGAAGAATTAGACACTCTGAGATGTCCCTAAAGAGTTGGCAGTCTGGGATGACATGGCCTAGGGACTGGTGATATAGGCAATAGCCAAGCCGAAGCATTGAGCTTGTCGCCTATTCAACCATCGACATTGGGAGGTTTAGTAACCCTCTGTGTTGACAAGCCTAAAAAGTTTCTAGGACCCTATGGCAAGGAAAAGAACATGGCCTCTACTGTGGTTCAACATCACATGAATCTGATGTCTCTTAAAATAGCCATCCTCTGGACCTTGGCATGGTGTAGGTGTCAACTCGCTCTCCCCATCTTGCACATATGGCAGGGTAGATTCCCTTACATTGAATACGAAAGGGAAGATGGCCAATTACTGGTCCGTGCACCTTAGAAATTGCAACATCTCCCACTGTTCTTGTTACAATTGTTGTACCCATGTGGTTTTAATGATGTCAACCACTATGATTCATCTAAGCTTGATGTCATATGTGTTGATGTGGCAAACACTTTATGGTTCTGATGCTACCAAACATATGGCTTATGCTGCATTGGTAAATTGTGATAAATTGTGGTTCTTGTTCTACATGTGCATATTAATATGCTTACTGTAAAGTGTGATACAGGATAGTGGCAAGACAAACAGATAGAAGAGAACTATTGATAGTAAGAGATTAGCAGATTGAGCTAAGGAAATCAAGGATGAAGTCTGACAGGTTGATGCTTTAAAGCCAGAAGTCAACGCACAGTCAACAAGAAAAGTTTACATGGTCAATGAAGTCAATGCCCAGTCAACAAGAAAAGTCAATAGTCTTTGTTGGCCTGTCAAGATTCCAGACAGTACAAGCTGTACTAATGGCTGACAACAAGGTCGGTGCACACTAGCATTTGATGCTGTTCAAGTCGATGCACATTTCAGCATGACAAACTAAGGTCGATGCAACCTTGCCAACAAGGTCCGAGCACACTCTTGCAAGCATCATGAAGGTCGGTGCATATTTCTGAAAGTCTGTGCAAATATGGAAATTAAGGTCTGAGCACATATGAAAGGCACGGCACAAGGTCGGTGCAGGTTTTGATTTCAAGGGTACAAGGTCAGTGCACGTTTGGTTTGAATACAACAAGGTCACTGCACATCTGCTACAAGGTCGGTGCAAGTTTTTGCATTACGCATGATAAGGTCAGTGCAGGTTTTGCCTTGTGCTAAACAAGGTCAGTGCACGCTCTTGTTTACCTGCATAGGAGGTCGGTGCACATTTGGTTGGTCTGCTTGCTAGGGTCGGTGCACATCCAAGACTAGTGCATGACAAGGTACATATGCTCCATGCAATTTGAGGTCGGTGCATGTCCTGCCTTCAATGCATACATGGTCTGTGAAATTTCGCAAACAAGGTCGCTGCAACATACAAGGTCTGTGCAACTTCGCAAACAAGGTCAGTGCAAACACTTCACAAACAAGGTCGGTGCAACATTGCTCTCAAGGTCATAACACTTCTTGCCAGTGCCATACAAGGTCGGTGCAGGTTTTGACTTCAACACAACAAGGTCGGTGCATACTAGCATTCGTGGCATCGAGTCAGTACACATAAAGAACTAAAGTTTGTGCACATGAAAACTCAAGGTCTAGTTATTGTTTTAAAGATTTGAGCATATTACTGTGCAAGGCAAACTGAAGTCAAAGCATATGGCTATAAGGTTGATAGCAAAGGGTTTGATGAATTACCTGACTGAACATTCAAGTGCCAGTGTGTAATCTCAAGGCACGGGAGCTCGAACTAGGTGATGGCACGTGATCCCAAGTCAACTAATGATGGGCACATGTTTCTCCAGAATGGCAGGTAAAGTGGCACGTGAACCCAGGGAACACATGCTGAGCACGTGACCACCTTGAAAGTGGGATATCAAAGGAATTACTCCTAACACCTCAGACGCAACCAGTGAGCATCCCACGTGTGGAGTCCTTTTGGCGCGAAAAGGTATGTCTCCGTGACAGAGTTTCTGAGAGACTAATGATTAAGGAATATTCTCATTCCAAGTGGATTCACAGGATTCGCTGGGTACCTTTTCGATACCGTGTTTTTGGGTATAAATTGGAGGTTTTTTTCAACTGAGAAAAAAAGTCATAAAAGAAAGAAAATAGGAAGATTGGGGCTGCGAGATAAGTAAGACTAGCCTTCTGAAAGAGTGAGCTAGCAGAAGAGGAAGTATCTGAGATTGAGCCAGTGTGCGAGCAAAAAGAAAAGAGAAGGAAAGAGAGAGTTTAGAAAAGAAAGTTTTGAGAAGAAGGAGTGAGCAGCCAGAGCCTTCATTGAAGATCTGTTCATGTAGTGACTCATGGATCAAATCCAGAGTCATCATGCTCCTCGGAGCTACATTTGTTTGTGTTTTTCCTTTTAGGTAATTTCGTTGTTCTCTTCCATTCCTTTGTGCTTTCTGATCCTTCGGTTTGAGGTCGGGTTCCTCCTAAAGATTCAGGAGAAGGGAGACCATGTCTCCGGTTGGCGGGTGGCGGGGTGTCACTCGTGGTTTCCCTCTGGGTTTCAGAGGAAGGGAGACTTGGATCTCCGGGTGTGAGTGGCTGGGTGTCACTCATGTTTTTTTCTCCGGTGTTGAGGAAGGGAGACTGAATCTCCAGTTGCGAGTAGTGGTGTGCTACTCGTGGTTGCCCCTCCGATTTGGAGGAAGGGAGGATTGGTCCTCCGGTTCTGATCTTGCTGGGGCAAGGTCAGGGTTCAGATCCTGTGGGTTGCAAGATCGGTGTTGAGGGATTTGTCTCCCTCAGGGCAAGCTGTTAGGCAGCGGTCTGTTGCAGACTAAGTCTGCTTTGATTTCTAGCTTGTGCTAGTGGAATTCTCACTCGGTTTGAGTGAGGGGTGGATGTAGGCAGACTGTGGGTCTGGCCGAACCACCTAAAAATATCCTGTCCATCGTGGTTTGATCTGTGCGCATACCTCCAAATCTTCTACCTCCACTTCTCTACGTGATTTGTCTGGTTGGTTGAATGCAAGGTTCTCGATATCGTTCTACTTGATCCATTGTCTGCAACATGTTTGAACTAAGCTACGTGTGAGCTTCTATCTCCGTGTGTTAAGCATTTTGTCTTCAGTTCGTAGTATTCACTTGATCTTACTTCGAATTGGGTCTATTTAGCTATTTCAATTGCTGAGTGTATGAGAATAAACCTCAATAGAATATCTAATTACTTCAGCCATCTAGTATTACTTTCACACAAATCTTTCAGAGTTAGTTATTAATCGAAGTATTTTTATTACCAGGGATTCAGTCACCCCCCCTCTTAATCTCAGTCTTGCACCCTCATATTCTAACAATTGGTATCAAAGCAGGTTATTACCTCATCAGATCCAACGATATGCAGAGGATCCTACTACTTCTTGGTGCACTGCTTTTTCTGATTCATTAGTCTGATTTGCTTCCATGGCTCATCCACCGATTTTCAATGGCTCTAATTTTAATTCATGGTTTAGCAGTCTGCGCAGCTATGTTATATCAGTTGATCCTGATCTGTGGAAGTTAATTTCACATGGTCCACACAGATTACCAAAGAAAAGGTCCAAATGGACAGACAGTCATAGATCGAAGTGTGGTGAAAATCAGAATGATTGGACTTAATGAAAGTAGCCACTAACAAGGCTTTCCACTCATGTTTTCATGATTGTAGGTCAGCTAAGGACATCCTAAATAAAATGAAGACTTCCTGCCGTGAAAAGGAAAAACAAAATGCATGATGGCTGAAGGAAGCAATGAAGGTGAGGATGAAGAAGAGGTAAACAACCCTTTCACTAACTTTACTTTAAATGATTGGGAAGATGCATATGCTAATTTGCTAGAGTCCTATGAAAAACTAAGAAAATAGAAGAAATCCTTGAAAAGGAAATTAAAAAAAATTGAGAATGCTGACTCTGTAGGTGAGGACATTGAAATTCTAAAAATAGAAAATGGTATATTTTGAAGACAACTGACAGATCTTGATGCTCTTAGTTCAGAACTTGATTTCTTGAAATCTGAGAACAAGAAACTCAAAAACCAGATTCAGGAATCTGAACATAAATCAATGAATCTTGAAAGTGAAAATAAGTTGATATTTGAAAAATTGGAGGCTGTCAGAGTAACAAATTTAGAGCTTCAGAAAAACTTTGACAAACTTCAATCAGAAAATCAACAAGAAATGTTTAAGGAATGTCAAACTTCTTTCAGAGATTTAGTATTTGATGATGAACTCCAGGAGCAAAATAGTAAACTGAAAGAGGAGATTAACTAGCTGAAACACCTAAACTCAGCTATGTCTGAGAGACTAATCACATTTGAAAAAGGTAAGTGCCTAAGCATGGATAGTTCTAACAAGCTATTGAATGCAGAACAAGAGATTGAGAGTCTAAAAATCATTAACTAAATGTTGAATGAAAATGCCACTTGCTATGAATAGAAGATAGCTGGATATGAGCTCCATGTCTCAAAACTTAAATTTGAAATTTCTGACTTAAACAAATCTCTTGAAAAATTTGTGAGTGGAAAGGATAATTTGGATAAGCTCCTTGGCAGCAAAATTAATTTCCAACGTGAGGGTCTGGGTTTTAACCCAGCTAATAAAAAGGGCTATGACAGTAAGCTTCACACTTCATTTGTGTGTAGTTCTGAGATGACTAGCACATCCAGTGCACCTATCTTCCAATTCAGTGCTCAGAGAAACCAAAAATCCACTGTCAGTCCCAAAACTACTGAACAAACTCAGAAACTGAAAAAGAAAGAAATTTCACAGATAAAGATAAAAAGTATTGCACACAAGTCACATGGACCTCCACACATTCATGCAAAGAAAAATTCATGCCATTATTGTGGTAGGTTCGGTCATTTAATGCATGCTTGCAACTTAATGATAAAAGAAAATCAGAATTTTGGTACAAAGTATGCTAAGAAACCTTATGTTAGAAATCATGTCTTTCAGAAAAAGAATGTTCAGTGTTTTTGCTATGGCAAGATATGCCACATTGCAGCACAGTGCTGGTTTGCCCAGCAAAGAAAATCTAATTCTAAATTTGTTAATTTCCCTATCAACAAAAAGGTGTTTGTTAAAAATGAATTTGATTCTAGAAGTAAGCACATTGTTTGCTTCTATTGTGGAAAGTATGGTCATACAGTCAAGGACTGTTGGCATGTGAAGGAAAAGACAGCTCTTTATGATAAACATGGTAACAGGTTTAGTTATGATCAGAGATTTTATGCTCATGATAATTGGCATAAGAAGAACATAAAACCTGTTGTCTCTCGTCATTACTGTGGGCAGCTTGGGCATTCCATGAATAGTTGCTCGTTGATGATTTCTGATGATGAGAAAGCCTAAGGGATGTAGAAAGCACCTATCAAAGGTGCTACTAACCATGAAGGACCCAAGAGTTCTTGGGTACCTAAATCTACAAAATAAGAATCTATTTTGCGGGAGTGCCTTGGGAGCTGAGGAATAAAAGGGG
Organism: Amorphophallus konjac; assembly: GCA_022559845.1. NCBI lineage: Eukaryota > Viridiplantae > Streptophyta > Magnoliopsida > Alismatales > Araceae > Amorphophallus > Amorphophallus konjac. Next base: position 190,437,521 of record CM040121.1, on the reverse strand, counting down.
GTTTCAATAAACCAAGGCACTTGAGTATGGTAAAACCCCATTCATGTTTCCTTCTGGTTTGATCATTTGAGCCTTCAATAACTTTTCTCTGATGGCTGTATATCATGCTTGATTTGTTAGTTAAAATCTAGTGCATGCACACTTAAAATTTAAATCTGATGATCTGCTTTATTTCTCATGAACATATGTTGAGCAATCAGTGCATTTACGTTGCATTGTCTGTCGATCGTATATGCAGTTGGCATTTGACTCCAAACATATTCTCATCTGAACGAGTTACAGGTATCTTCCATATCAAGTATATAAAAAGCTATGGCAAGAAAGTTTGGTTACGCCAACCTGGAATGTCATATCTTGTGTGAGGGATCATAGATCACACCTCCACCTAGTACTTGATCGTTGATACCTTATAGTCGCTCTAATGATAATTTATGAAATCATCTGAACACTATTTATTTTTTTTCCTATCTGAAATTCTTTGCATTTGTTAGATTGCTCATGCATACTCTCAGGGGGAGTCTGTTAAGATAGCTTCTGTGTTTCATGCAAATGCATACGTCCCAAGATTAGCCAATGTCCACTGCATGGTCTTCATGTCATATATGATAGTTCAATACAGTCAAGTAAGAGAAGTCAATGCATATGCATACATGTGTTAACCACACTTCATTCATATGTCAACAGGATTGATTGACGCAAACGCACATACATAGAAGGAGTTTCTATATTTCATAGTTTACTCATGTGCATTTCTCATCATGCATACACTGATTTCAGAATTGATTGCATGACACTCATATTGAAAATACCAAAAAGGCTATTTGAGTGCATACAGTCAGGGGGAGCATTAATCATGTCTCTGAAATTGCATGCCTATCATCTGCTCTCACGCATTTGTTCATATGTGTTGGCCACATAACAATCCTCTTTGAGAATGTCATCTGGTTCAAATTACATTGTTATCTGTGAGCCTGTGTCAGTCTTCTCACTATTGTTTGGTGAATTAACTGCTGTACACGGATGGACGCTAGGATCTAGAGGGGGGGTGAATAGATCTACCCCTTCAAGGCACAAGAAGAAAAGATAGCGGAATAACAGTTTTGCTATGAAGCAATCGGATAAAATAGAACTCACTAAACAATCTTAAGCATTCATCTAAGCGAGAAATAAGCAAACAGGATGCGCACACGAGCTACAGGAGCAAAATCAAACACTCAGAGACACTAGGAGTTTTAGGTGGTTCGGCTTTCACCTACATCCACCCCACACTCAGACTGAGTGTGGATTACTGCTTATTCACACCTTCAATCCGCTGATCCACAGCTTCGGGGATTGGATCCCTACAAACTGCTGATCCACAGCTCTGGGGATAATATAGCAGACTGCTGAGCCTTACTGCTTGCTACCGCTGAGCTTTACAGCTTGGCTGACCGAGGACTCGCCCTCGCACGCTGACTCAGCTTGACAGAGTTCAGAAAAGTAAAAATGAAAGATGAAAAATAGCAATGTAGCTCTCAATAAGCAGATTGACTCTGGATTTGATCCACGAGTCAAGTATAGGAACCAATGCTCTGAAGCTCTCTCCGATCTAAAGCTTTCGATCCTTTTCTCTCCATCTAGCTTCTCCTCTTTTCTTCTGGCTCTCTTCAGGTTGCTCTCTCTTTTCTTAAGGGCTTCTTGCTCCTTTTTTAATTTTCTTCACATTTTTTTGGTCTTCAGAAGGGCTTATATATATGTATGGCTTCTGTCTTCAGGCCTCACGAGCTCACGCATTGGGTGTGTGGAGAGCTCGTTCCCCCCCTTCCTGAAGATGACACACGTCAGGACCAGATTGGTGAGCATATCCTCGTTGGCGGAATCTTCTGGACGTATCTACCTTGGATCACGTGCTCAATCATAGGCTTCCATGGTGCGCTTGCTTTACCCTGCAATTCAGACAAGGATTAGTTAAGAGAAAAGATGCACCAAGTTTGATTTGGCATGAAATGGGGTATGCACAGACATTCCAAGCAAACACAGCATATATGCACAGACCCTTTTAAGCCAATGACACGACCTATACCGACGTTTTAAGTCAATGCAAGATGTGCACATACTTTCTTGTACGTTTAGCAAGAAGACGTGCACAGACGTTATATGCACGATGAACATAGTGCACTGACTGATGCATGCATGGACAAAGGTGCACAGACCTTTACCTTTGTATGTACAAGAACATGCACTGACTGTGTATATGCGAATGATGAACAATGCACCGACCTTTCACATGCATGAAGTAAGGTGCACAGACCTTGGTAAACATATATGCACAGACCTATATCCACAAGCTATAAAGTGCACCGACCTACATACGCCTCCATGCAAACATGTACAGACTACAGTTGTTCAAACCAGACTGTGCACCAACCTTGTTTATCACAAGACAAAACATGCACAGACCATGGTTTGCCCAAAGCGAGATGTGCACAGACTTTTTGGTGTTAAGACCAAAATGTGCACATACCTTGTTTATGTAAGACGCAAAACATGCATAGACTTTCATGAACAATATTGCCTTTGCACATACCTATATGAACAGACTACATGAACTTGCATCGACTATGTTTTTCCTAACGAAAGATATGCATAGACCTTAACGTGTGTTATGCAAAACATGCACTGACGTTGTATATTGAGGTAAACATAGTATGCACAGACTCTATATGCATTAGGCATAAACAATGCACAAACATTATTAATTTGATCAACTAAAGATGCACATAGTCTATACTTGAGAGACAAACTATGCACAGACATATTTTATGTAAACTGCATGTACATTGACTTATGAAATGCTAACATTCTGAGACTCAATATTTATCAAAATCAAAGGACTGAAAAGTAAAAGGAATTGTTGCCTATCATGTTGTCAATCATGTTTGCCAATCATCAAAACAAAGTAGGAGACAAATGCGTAGAATTCTTATGGTCCAGACACATATGACATCATACACATATGAGTCATAGTGTTTGTCATCATCAAAACATAATATCCAACATTCTCCCCCTTTTTGATGATGGCAACACATTTATATTTTGAAGAACGCATTTTAGATTCTGATGACAACAATGTTTTTATTAAAAGTCAAAATACTGTACAATGCAAAAGATGCATGCTAAACAAATGCACATGCTCCCCCTTTATGCAGAACTCTTTCACTCACCATAGCAACATCAGAATCAACGACCAAAATCACTCCCCCTTTGCCATTAGCAGAAAAGATAGGGAAGGAAAGTACTGAGATAAGTGCCACAGTGAAGAGAAAATCTGATGTGACAAACTAGTTAGGCTTTTCAGTAATCAAGCAAGTAAAGCACAAATTCTTCTTGTATAAGAATACAGATAGTGCATTCCTGAACTTATGTGGTTTAAAAGTTATGAAGGTGAGAAACTAGCTACTTCACTCAGTGAGAACCAGTCTGAGGAGACTTTTAATAGTAATGAACCAGGAGTACATAGGACATGACAATTTTTGTCTTACGGAATCTTGTTTATCTAAGTTTGAAGGCATCATCAGGATTACCCGAAACTGTATTGAGATTAAACAAACTCTACAGTTCTGAATTAATCTTGTAGGGACAGTTTCATATATTATATCTCTTTATTACTTTAGAACAGTCAAGTATAATCTTACCTTTTTACATAAGAGTACACGTTTATCAGACGCCAGTACCCCTAGTTACTCAGCAGGATCCACTATTCTGTGTCAGGTATAGTTTCCACCTTTTTACCCAAGGGTACATGTTTATCAGACGCCAATACCCCTAGTTACCCAGCAGAACTATCCTTTTAATTTTGTTTTGAACAAAGATAACTTGAAGCACTTCATGACATGAGTTTTTCTCTATTTCATTGATGAAGAACCCAGTTTCTCAATGCATTCAATCATTTCTTTGCCTTTAGAGTATTTAATTTATCATTTTGACGTAGCTGTCCATTTGATTTTTAGAAGCTATTGTTTAAGAACAATACATGTTTTCAGGTTATTTCAACCAATTCAGCCAGAGTTTAGATAAGGTCAGATTCTGAAAGACTCAATTAAACATGACATGCACAAAATGGTTAAGAACTATTAACAGGCATTCCATAGTCCTTCTTCATTGAGTTTAGTTTTTAGTCTCTAACGACCATTAAGTTTAAACCACCAATTCATTCAGGGTTCATTACTGCTTCTTATTAGAGAAGCTATCTGATTTTCAACTGCTTGGATTAATGAACATGTCTATCAGTTTGTCCTTTGATCAGACTATACACATGATTTCAAGAGATGTTTAGATACAGAAGCCAAGGATAAGATAGATCAAATAGACGGCGAGTGTATCTGACAGAATGAGTTTTCAATGAAGTTGACATTGAAGATTGACATAGAAAGTTGACATTATTTGGCGTTAATCAGTTTGACTCCTACAGAATTATTCTGAGCTCCCCGTATCAAAATGTTTGAAATAAAACAAGATGCATGGGATGAAATTTTAGAAATGATAAGAATCTGCTCACACTCCCCCTCAATATATGCAATGTTGACTAACTTCCAAGTTTAGAAGTAGATAAGATCAATTTGTTCATGCTGAAAATTTGCAAAGACCCAGTTCTCTTCTAAAAATTTTAAATCTTTCATTACCAAGAGGTTTGGTGAAAATATCAACAACTTTTATTTCAAAATTTATGAATTCAAGCTCAATTTCCTTTTTACTGACTTCATCTCTAAGAAAGTGATGTTTGATTTCAATGTGTTTTGTCCTAGAGTGGTGAACCGGATTTTTGGTTAAGGAAATTGCACTAGTGTTATCACAAAAGATTGTAATACAACCGAGGTTGATAAGATAGTCAATTAACCGGTGTTTTATCCAGAGGACTTAGGCAGCATAGTTTCCTGCAGCCACATACTCTGTCTCGGTAGTAGATAAGGCTACACTATGTTATTTCTTGGATGCCCAAGACACTAGACATCCACCAAGAAATTGACAATATCCACTAGTACTCTTCCTATCTATCCTACACCCGGCATAGTCTGCATCAGTGTAAGCTATAAGGTCTAGCTCACACTTAGCAGGATACCATAAGCCTAGGTCTAGGGTGCCAAACAGATACCTAAAAATCCGTTTCACAGCTATTAAATGAGATTTCTTTGGACATGCTTGAAAGCTGGCGCACAAACATACTGAAAATTGAATATCAGGACGAGATGTAGTAAGGTAGAGCAAGGATCCGATCATACCTCTGTAAAACTTGGGATCTACCATTTTACCTGTTGGATCAGAATCAATACTGGTAGATGTCCCCATTGGTGTAGTTATAGCTTTGAGATTTTCCATCTTGAATTTCTTCAATAAGTCCTTGATGTACTTCTCCTGGGTTATGAAGGTTCCTTCTTTGGTCTGACAGATCTGCAGTCCAAGAAATAATTTTAGCTCTCCCATTGAGCTCATTTCAAATTCACTAGTCATTAAGGCTGAGAATTCCTCACACATGGATGAGTTGGTTGACCCAAACACTATATCATCTACGTAAATTTGAATAATTAGAAAAAAAATTTCTCATACCATTGTGAATAGGGTCTGGTCAACCTTACTCCCTTTTTGGAGAGGAACTTACTCAGTCTATCATACCAAGCTCGGGAAGCTTGCTTTAACCCATAGAGAGCCTTGTCAAGTTTATAAACATGGTCAGGAAATTCAAGACATTCAAATCCTGGGGGTTGTTTGACAAAAACATCTTCTTTTATCTCACCATTTAGAAAAGCAGATTTGATATCCATCTGCTGTAAGGTTATTCTTAGACTACATGCAGTAGCTAAACGAATTCTAATAGCTTCTAGCCTTGCTACAGGGGTAAAAGACTCATCAAAGTCAATCCCAAACCCTTGGTTGTACCCCTGAGCAACTAGCCTAGCCTTGCTCATCAGTTTTATTCCGAAAAACCCATTTGGTGCCTAATATGTTGCCATGAGATAGCGTAGGAACTAAATGCCAGACCTTGTTCCTATCGAATTGACTTAGTTCATCATGCATGGCATTAATCCAGTGTTCATCCTGAAGGGCACTTTCTATGTTTTTGGGTTCTATTTGAGATACTAAAGCAAATGAATTCAATTCATTTTCAATTCTTATGTTTGCTCTAGTTCTAGTCGGTTCATTCAAATTGCCAATTATGTTTTCAAGGGGATGGTCTCTAAGAAATTTAAGGTTAGTCACCTCATTACCTTGATTTCCAGTTACCTCCCCCTGGGTATTTAGTCCTTCAGCTTCAGCTTCTTCAGCAGAATCTTCATTTGTCTTTAAAATTTATCCATCAGTTTTGTCCCTGCATAAATCAATTTCAGTTTTGGTTGCAGACTCATCAAAAACAACATGAGGAGATTCTTCAACAAGGTTCGAGTTGAGATTAAAGACCCTATAGGCTCTAGACCAGTCAGAATAACCTAGAAATATTCCATGTTCACTCTTTGGTTCGAATTTATCAAGATCTCATTTTGAATTAATGTGGATAAAACATTTGCAGCCAAAGACCTTGAAATGAGCTAGGGAGGGTTTCTTACCTTTGAGAATCTCATAGGGAGTCATTTGAGTTTTGGGTCTTACCAGGGCTCTGTTAATTATATAACATGAAGTGTGGACAGCCTCTGCCCAAAACTTTCTAGGTAAGTTCCCTTTCACTAGCATGGTCCGAGCCATCTCAACTAAGGTTCGGTTTCTCCTTTCCACCACTCCATTCTGCTCTAGAGTTCTTGGTGAGGAGAACTTGTGGGTAATTCCATTTTCCCTGCAAAAATTATCAAAACGTGAGTTGATGAACTCACCACCATGATCAGACAAGATGTTTAAAATAGTATGCTCATTGGTCTATTTTATTTTGTAAAAGAGCTCCTGAAATTCTTCAAAGGGTTCATTTTTATGAGACAAGTAAAAGACCCATATGTATCTAGAAAAGTCATCAACAAGTACAAAATCATATCTTTTCCCTGATGAGCTAATCAACGTAGTTGGTCCAAATAAATCCATATGAATTAGCTCATAGGGTTTTGAAGACAGGTTTTCAATCGTAGATTTAAATGATTTTCTAGTATGTTTACACTAGGTGCATGCCTCACAAATTTTATTATCATATTTGAAAGAAATTTCAGGGAGTCCTTTAACCATGCAATACTTTTACAATTTATGAAGCACACCATAACTAGCATGACCTAATCTACGATGCCACAGGTAGGCTAGGTCATCTTTATTGACACTAAGATAAAGATTAGAGTGTGCTACATCATCTAAACTATCATATGGATGTTATTGATTCTCTTACCAACAAATTTAATCGAATCAGAATTGGGTTCAAAGATGGTGCATGCAAGAGAATCAAAAACAACTTTAGGACCTTTGTCACATAATTGACTAATGCTAAGAAGGTTATAAGCCAAACCTTTAACTAACAGAACTTCTTCAATAAAACAGGAGGAACACTTACCAACTTTTTCTGAGCCAATGATTTTTCCCTTAGTATTACCTCCAAAAGTGACATGGCCAGCATCTTTCTTTACCAACATGCTGAATTTTGCTTTGTCTCTGGTCATGTGTCTGGAACAGCCACTATCCAGATACCACTTGTTGTGACTGGCTGCCAGACATACCTGCAAGGGGATCAAGTAGAATGATTTGGAACCCAGAGTTTCTTGGGTCCCAGAAAAGCATTAATTTCATGCAGACCAGAAACAAGATGTTTTGGTATCCATATTTGATTTGGATTTTTCATGACAGTTGTGGATTCCTTCTTAATCTATTTGTTCTGCTTTTTCTTCCCACTTTCATTATTCGAAGACTATTTCTGAGATGTGGCCTTTTTCAGCTTTTTAAAATTGTTCTGAAAGTTTCTTTGCCAGAACTTAGTCCAATAGGCATTGGGAGTAGTGGGTGCACTATAGACCCTGGCCTGTCTAGGCATGATATTGACAGAGCCATAGGAGTTTGGGTTCCAAAAATTTGTGTGCCTAGTCTGCCTATAGGAGTTCCATGGATGAAATCGATACATCTGAGTGGAATGATAGTTCTGGAAGTGTTGCATGGGCTTCATGTGACTTTGGCCTTTCCAAGTTGGCTGGTAATAGGAGTTGTAGAGTGTAAGATGATTAGGAACATTCTGATAGTGGCCTTTACCAAAGGCGCCTCTACCTGGACCTTTCTGAGTGGGTTTGGTAGTTTTGGCCTTGGGATTTCCTTGGACTTTAGCTTTGGCAGACTGACTCCTACCCTGGCTTTTGGTCTGATGTGTGGGAGTGTATGAGCATGATTTCCCGGACACTTCCACCTTCCCTTTGGCCTTGTCCTTGACTTTAAGCTTAGTTTTCTCAATGTTTTTATTTTTATTCTTATCCTGAATTTCTCCAGAAGTCATATTTATCAGGGGTATTCACCCCGTCGGTCAGTCGCTGAGCAAACTCACCTAAGGTCTCCCCCGAACGTAACTTCTCCTAGGGTTTGCATGGCTACCTAGCCATGGCGGCCCCCCCTCCAGGGGATGGTGAGCCCCATCCCCATCCCCCTCCCGCTGTCCCAAAGCCTTCCTTTCTCCAGACTCTAGCCCGTTCCCTTTCTCCTGCTAAGGTCGACATTGGTATCAAGCTTCCAGCATTCACGGATGATGGCCATCCCGCAGTCTTCTTCTCTAAACAGGAAATACAGCAGTCCTTCAAGCCTCTCGAGTTTGCCATCATTGCAAGGTGTTCCTACGGAAGGCCCTCCATACCTGAGACGAAGAGCTTTCTAGCGCAGCGTTTATCATTTCAGAAGGATTTCTTAATAAGCCTTCTGAACCCCAGGCACCTGTTGCTGCGGTTTTCTTCGGAAGATGACTTTCTCAAAGTGCTGCTTCGAAAGAACATCTACGTCAAAGGTTACCTATTCCGTTTCTTCAGATGGACAGCAGACTTCAACTTCACCAAAGATCCATCCAGTATGCCAATATGGGTGAGTTTTCCAGCCCTCCCCGTTAATCTTTATGGTGAAGATTTCCTCCGATCGATAGCAGGCAAGCTTGGAAAGGTTCTGCGGATCCATGAATCAACCCTCGCTTGGACTCACACCGCTGAAGCTTATGTATGCGTAGAACTTGATATTGAGAAGCCTTTGGTAGAGAACATATGGATCGACTGTGGAGGCCCAGGGTTCTGGCAGACCATCAAGTATCATCGTATACCCCACTTATGCACTGCTTGTCACAAGATTGGCCATGAACAAAAGGACTGTGTGAGGAAACAAGGCTTTTCAAGTGCTAAAACCAATATCCCAAAACAGAGCACTCTGTCTGAAGAGATCGCTCCTGCCAAGCCCACCAAAACATGGGTTCCTGTCGGCTCAGCTTCCACTGGTGTGCAGATCACAGAACCAGTAGCAACTCCAGTTGACAACCCTTTTCTTCCCCTTCAGCAGCTGGAAAAATTCAACGAGGAAGGGACTAACTGTCCATCCCCAGAGCCGAGATCTTTCAGTGAGGGCAATGCATCTAAAACAACTGAGGGCCATATCATAGCACAACCTACTCAGGATTCCCCTGCCCAGATGACCCACACTCTGGCCATTGAGGTGTCCGATGTTAGTCCAGAAAGATCCTATACTACATCTCCCAAGGGTTCTGATCAACTAACAATCAAGTATATGGGCACCAATAAAAATTTAGTTCATCCCGCTGCTACCAATTTAGAGGCACCAACTACAATCAGCTGTCCTCAGCCTATTTCCCCAGGCCAAGTTATGGAGATTGATACTAATTCAAGAACGCAGCAGGAGACTCAGCTCCCGAATGATCCAAAATCACTAGAAGTCAGGAACAAAATAGCTTTACAAGCTGAGATTGATAATTTAACAGCCCTCCATGCTGACAGACCAGGCTTCCAAGCTGACAGACCAGGGGTTCTTACCAGAGGAATGAAGAGGATTGGGTCTGAGGGGAAGATCCAATCCAACACCCAACTATAATGTCATTCTTAATTTGGAACATAAGGGGCATTGGCAATGCTCTTTCTGTGGGTCGTGCCAAACTCTTAATTAAAGAGCATAGAGTAGACTGCATTGCAATTCTTGAACCAAAAATTCCAAATTATAACATGGACAGAGTCTGCAAGAAATTGGGTATGGAGAATTATATAGCAAACACAGATGAGGATGCTCATATCTGGGTAATGTGGAAAGGCCAGTGGAATTTTCAACTTATATGTCAGCATGATCAACATATTACAGTCAGACAGATTTCAAACACCTTGCCTGATTTCCATGCTTCTTTCATATATGCCAAATGCACCCCAGTGGAAAGGCTCCAGTTATGGACATGTCTCACTCATATCACCAATCAAATCAAAGGTCCCTGGATTGTGGCAGGAGATTTCAATTGTATCATGACAGTAGATGAAAAGCTGGGAGGTAATATGCCCTCACTTAGATCCATGAATGATTTTAAGGACTGTATAAACGACTGTGGGCTCTTAGATGCAGGTTTCATGGGCTCCAAATACACTTGGTATAACCAGCAAGTAGGTTCCAATGGCATTTGGGCTAGGCTGGACAGAGTACTCATCAACAGTCCTTGGATGCAGTCCTTCCCAATCACTGTGGAGCACCTATCTAGAGAAGCATCTGACCATGCCCCTCTTATTATTAAATTGACTACTCAGCACACTACAAAAACCAGATTTTATTTTCAGCAAATGTGGACCAAGCATGAACTATTTCTCTCTGCAGTGGAGCAATCCTGGAAATCCAGCCCACTTGCCACCTCTGCCATTACTACTTTTATTCTGAAACTAAAGTTCCTGAGACATACCCTTCGGGAATGGAATAAGAACATTTTTGGAAATGTGCACAAAAATTTGATGCAAGCTGAAGATATGGTTTTATTGGCTGAACACAACTATGATCAGTATCCTAACACTCAAAATCTCTCAGCCCTTGACAGTGCCAAAAGCATTCTCACAGAAAGAATATTGCAGCAGGAAATCTTTTGGAAGCAAAAGTCAAGAATCAGATGGCTAGCTGAAGGTGATAGAAATACCAAATTCTTCCATGAAACTGCCACTGCTAACAGAAGGAAAAATTTCATTAATTGCCTCAGGGATGCAATGGGAAATCTCACTTCTGACCCTCAAAAGATGAAGGATATAGCAGTCTCCCATTTTCAAACTGCTTTCACTACCCAACCTCATTATGTTGATATGGAAAGCCTGACTAATATTCCTTACATTGTGACCCAGGAAGACAACTCTATGCTCACTGCTGTTCCAACTGATATTGAAATAAAAGAGGCAGTCTTTGATATTTCCCCTGACAGTGCTCCTGGACCTGATGGTTATACTGGTTGGTTTTTCCAACATGCATGGCAGATTATTGCAGAAACACTCATAAAGGCAATTCAGGAGTTTTTTATCGATAGAAAACCTCTGCCAAGAAGCATCACAGCAACAGTCATAGCTCTTATTCCCAAAACTAAAAATGCTACTAAAATATCTGAATATAGGCCCATCAGTTTATGCAATTTCTCCCATAAAATCATTTCCAAAATTCTAAGCAACAGATTGAGCAAACTCCTGCCCTCACTAATCTCAAAGGAGCAGACTGCTTTTGTCAAAGGTAGACATATCATTGAAAATATTGCTTTGGCTCAGGAAATGGTGCAAGAACTTGGCAGAAAAACCAGAGGTAACAATGTCATTCTTAAACTGGACATGGCCAAGGCATATGACAGAATTGAATGGGATTTCCTTGCTGTAGTTCTAAAGAAATTTGGCTTCGACTCTACATTTATTTTTCTGCTTGAAAGCTTGATTACCAACTGCTGGTTTTCAATAGCCCTAAATGGAGACATGGCGGGTTTTTTTAAATCCACCAGAGGCCTAAGACAAGGTGACCCAATTGCTCCAATTCTATTTATTCTGGCTCAAGAATCTCTTAGCAGGTTACTAAAGGAAAAGTTTGAAAGTGGCACAGTTGGTTGGTATTCAGGCCCCCGGAGGTGCCCATCTATCTCCCACCTATTATTTGCAGATGACACTCTGGTATTTGCCAATGCTAGTGCCACTTCTCTCCGCCAACTGATGCATACTTTAACAATTTATGAGGAAGCTTCATGTCAGTTGATTAATACATCCAAGAGTGGTTTTCTGCTGCACTCTAACAGCAACCCCAGCCTCATTCGAAGAATAGAAAATATCACAGGTTTTTCTAGACAAACTTTTCCACAAAAATACTTGGGTTATCCACTGTTCTTGGGCAGATCCAAAAAGGTTTTCTTTGCTGGCATCATCACCACCATTCAAAAAAGGATAGAAGGCTGGCAGGCTAAACTGCTATCACAGAGTGCTAGGTTAACCTTGATAAAACATGTCTTAGCCTCCATTCCTATATATATTCTGGCTTCTACTCCTCTACATGCAGGCATTCATCAACTGATGGACAGGGCATTTGCTAATTTTTTCTGGGGCTCCTCTATACATGGCAACCGTAAACATTGGAAATCTTGGACTGCTATTTGCAAACCTATGGTGCAGGGAGGTCTTGGGATTATGTCCCTAAGACATATGGACTTAGCTCTTAGAGTCAAAATGCTGTGGAATGGACTCCACTCTCAATCTCTATGGGCAAATTATTTCAGGGCCAAGTATATTCAGAATGTACATCTTGCTGAGGTCAAATTCAAAAATATGAAAGGAGTCAACAGAAGCAGCTGGAATAAAGCTAAAGCTCTCATTCTGGAGCATCAGAGGGTCATTCTAGGTGATGGTTCCAAAACTAATTTCTGGCAAGATGTATGGCTGGGAAACCGAACTCTTAATTCTTATATATGTACTGCTGGAGCCATCACTTCAAATGCCACTGTTAGAGACATAATTATGAACCCAAAGCCGGAAGACATTGAAGCACTGGAACTTAACCTTCCAGTTGAGATTAGGAACATATTTTCTCCCTCCCTTTTAACTTCCCACAGTGATCATTTCATCTGGTCACTCTCAGGGAATGGGAATTATTCAGTCTCCTCCATATATAAAAAACTGATTCTTCAACAACAGCCTCAGATTATGGAGAGGGATATTCCTTGGAAACGCATTTGGTCTCCTTGGATCCCAACCAAAATTTCCCTGCATATATGGAAAGTCTATTTCAACTGTTTGCCCACTGATCAGAATGTTAAAGCTTGTGGTATCCCTCTTTGTTCCAAATGCACCTGCTGTCTTTCTCCCAAAGAAGAGGATTCTAACCATCTCTTCCTCAGCAGTGACTGGGCTGCTAATATTTGGTCTTTCTTTCAAAATAAGGGATTGGAGATAGGTGGCCGGACTATCAAAGATCTGATTGCTAAAAACATTCAAACAGCAGCTGGTAACTCACTGTTTGGTCTTTTTATTATTGCCATCACTGGTTTCTGTTTATGGGAGTTTTGGACTGCCAGAAATTCAGTCATCCATGATGGTAAGACTCCAAAGAGCCAGCAGATGATACCTAAAATTCTATTCCAGGTTAATCAGTCATTAGCACTGTCCAAGCTTCCGGAAAGCAGTCATGAAAAGAGAATTATACTAGCAGCATGTGGAATTCACTCTTTCAGCAACAACAGTCCCAAACTGAAACTTGTCAAATGGCAATTCCCACCTTGGCCACATCTCAAACTGAACACCGATGGTGCATCCAAGCTTGCCCACATTTCTGGTGGTGGAGGAATCATTAGGGACACTCATGGATCAATCATCCTGGCTTTCTCTCATTTTTATGATCAAGCTAGTAGCATGATGGCAGAAGCTCGAGCACTCAAAGATGGCCTTAAATATCTGAGAAGCATTACAACTCAACCGAGCCACATTGAAAGTGACTCCCAAACCCTGGTCCAAGTTCTCAACCACAAATTTCCTTGTCCCTGGGAAATTTTAAAGTATGTGAGGGAAATCTGGACCCTTCTCATGGCTAATGATACCATCACCCACATATTTCGTGAGGCCAACCAGGTGGCAGATTCTCTGGCTAACCTAGCATGTACAAACAAATGTAATATGCATTTTTCCTCACAGCAGCAACTTCCTGCAGTTATTAGAGGCATTGCCCGGATGGATCAACTAGGTTTTCCTAGTATCCGAATTATGTAATTTCTTTTTTCTTCTTATATGAATAAAACACCTCCTAGCTGTGCACTTTGCACCTACGTAAGGATTTTTGATAAAAAAAAAAAATATTTATCAGGGGTTGAAATGTCCCCTTTTCTGCCATAAAGGAGGTGGTTCTCACATCAAACCTTACCTTATTAGTTGGGTTGAAACCCAACCCTTCCTTTCTGAAATTGCCTTTAGTTCCCAAGATATCATTCAGATTTTCTGTGCCTTGCACCATGCTTTCAAGGGAGTTTTGTTTTTCTTTGTTTTCTTTTTCTAATTTTTCTATTGACTTTCTCAACTCATTGTTTACACCATTGACAACTTCATACTTCTCAGTAGCAATTTTTGTTTCTTTCTAAAATTCATTAATTTTTATTTTAAGTTCACCAATGGTTTTTAGCAAGTTCTCATTTTCATTCTTCAAATCATTTATCATGCTTATGTTACCATCAGCTTCATTCAGGGAGTTTTTCAGTTCTGAATTTTTAGTTTGCAGACATGTAAGTTTATCAGACAAGGAAGTATCATTGACTAATGAATTTATTTTTCTTTTTAAATGTTTATTCTCCCTACGCATGTCTTCATATTTTTCTAAAATTTCAGCATAGGCATCTTCCCATTCATTCTGTGTAACTTTATCGAAAGGGGAAGTTACCTCATCATCGCTGTTGGCCATCAGGCAGATTCTTTCTTCTTCTTCACTGTCAGAGGAGCTGCTCTGACTTTCTTCTTCTTCATCGCTCCAGGTGCTGACCATAGCTTTTCCCTTTTTGTTTTTCAACCTGGGCTATTTGTCCTTGAGCTCAAGACAATCTGCTTTGAGATGCCCTGCCTTCCTGCAATTATAGCTAACAATGGCATCAATTTTCTTCGCATATTCAAATTTATGTTTGGGCTATCTTTTTCCAGAGAAATATTTTCTTCTTAGCCCTTTCCCTTCTTTCCTCAAGAATATCTTGAAATTCCTGGTAAACATAGCAAACTCATCCTTATCATCCTCACAACTAGTACAGCTACATTCACTTGAGCTAGGGGTTTCCTTCTCTTCTCAGATTAATCAATTTTCTTAAGGTTCAACTCATATGTCATGAGAGAACAAATGAGCTCATCTACAGCGGTCTTAGCTAGGTCCCTAGACTCTTCAACTACAGTGGCCTTCGTGTGCCATATGGGTGTCAAGGACCTCAAAATCTTTCTAACTAGCTCATGGTCACTGTAGACCTTTCCTAGACTTCTCAAACTATTCGTAATCACATTCAACCTTGCGTATATTTCAGATATGGACTCCTCAGGCTTCATTTTGAAAGCTTCATACTCAGAGACTAACATGTTCGCCTTCGTCTCTCTAACCTGAGATGTCCCTTCATAGATGATCTCCAATTTGTCCCACATCTCCTTAGTAGTGGTGTAGGAGGAAACTCTGGAGAATTGTGTGGGATGGAGAACACACTGTATAACATTTATGGCACCCCAATTCAGAGTGGACTTTCGGATGTGCTCCTTAGTCCAAAATTCCTCATCTGGAGGTAAATCAAATGGACCTTTACTCACTACCTTCCAGATCTCATAATCCTTAGCACGGAGAAACACCTGCATCCTATTCTTCCAGTAGGCGTAATTGCTACCATTAAAGAATGGTGGCTTGCTGGTTGAGTGGCCGTCAACGACAACACCTTTAGCATCCATGACAGTTCTCTCCAGGATGTAAGTCCTTAAGGGAGAGTTAGGCGCTGATACCACTTGTTGTACACAGATGGACGCAAGGATCTAGAGGGGGGGTGAATAGATCTACCCCTTCAAGGTACAAGAAGAAAAGACAGCGGAATAACGATTTTGCTATGAAGCAATCGGATAAAACAGATCTCACTAAACAATCTTATGCGTTTATCTAAGCGAGAAATAAGCAAATAGGATGCGCACACGAGCTACAGGAGAAAAATCAAACACTCAGAGACACCATGAGTTTTAGGTGATTCGACTTTCACCTACATCCACCCCACACTCAGACTGAGTGTGGATTACTGCTTATTCACAGCTACAATCCACTGATCCACAGCTTCGGGGATTGGATCCCTACAAACTGCTGATCCATAGCTTTGGGGATAATATCCCAGACTGCTGAGCCTCACAGCTTGCTACCGCTGAGCTTTACAGCTTGGTGGACCGAGGACTCGCCCTCGCACGCTGACTCACAGCTTGACAGAGTTCAGAAAAGTAAAAATGAAAGACAAAAAATAGCAATGTAGCTCTCAATGAGCAGATTGACTCTGGATTTGATCCACAAGTCAAGTATAGGAACCAATGCTCTGAAGCTCACTCTGATCTAAAGCTTTTGATCCTTTTCTCTCCTTCTAGCTTCTCCTCTTTTTTTCTGGCTCTCTTCAGGTTGCTCTCTCTTTTCTTAAGGGCTTATTGCTCCTTTTTTTTAAAATTTTCTTCACATTTTTTTGGTCTTCAGAGGGGCTTATATATATGTATGGCTTCTGTCTTCAGGCCTCACGAGCTCACGCATTGGGCGTGTGGAGAGCTCGTTCCCCCCTTCTTGAAGATGACACGCGTTAGGACCAGATTAGTGAGCGTATCCTCATTGGCAAAATCTTTTGGATGTATCTACCTTGGATCACGTGCTCAATCATATACTTCCATGGTGCGCTTGCTTTACCCTGCAATTCAGACAAGGATTAGTTAAGAGAAAACATGCACCGAGTTTGATTTGGCAAGAAATGGGGTATGCACAGACATTCCAAGCAAACACAACATATATGCACAGACCCTTTTAAGCCAATGGCACAACCTATACCGACGTTTTAAGTCAATGCAAGATGTGCACATACTTTCTTGTATGTTCAGCAAGAAGACATGCACAGACGTTATATGTATGATGAACATAGTGCACTGACTGATGCATGCATGGACAAAGGTACACAGACCTTTACCTTCGTATGTACAAGAACATGCACTGACTGTGTATATGCGAATGATGAACAATGCACCGACCTTTCACATGCATGAAGTAAGGTGCACAGACCTTGGTAAACATATATGCACAGACCTATATCCACAAGCTATAAAGTGCACCGACCTACATACGCCTCCATGCAAACATGTACAGACTACAGTTGTTCAAACCAGACTGTGCAACAACCTTGTTTATCACAAGACAAAACATGCACAGACCATGGTTTGCCCAAAGCGAGATGTGCACAGACTTTTTGGTGTTAAGACCAAAATGTGCACATACCTTGTTTATGTAAGACGCAAAACATGCATAGACTTTCATGAACAATATTGCCTTTGCACATACCTATATGAACAGACTACATGAACTTGCATCGACTATGTTTTTCCTAACGAAAGATATGCATAGACCTTAACGTGTGTTATGCAAAACATGCACTGACGTTGTATATTGAGGTAAACATAGTATGCACAGACTCTATATGCATTAGGCATAAACAATGCACAAACATTATTAATTTGATCAACTAAAGATGCACATAGTCTATACTTGAGAGACAAACTATGCACAGACATATTTTATGTAAACTGCATGTACATTGACTTATGAAATGCTAACATTTCTGAGACTCAATATTTATCAAAATCAAAGGACTGAAAAGTAAAAGGAATTGTTGCCTATCATGTTGTCAATCATGTTTGCCAATCATCAAAACAAAGTAGGAGACAAATGCGTAGAATTCGTATGGTCCAGACACATATGACATCATACACATATGAGTCATAGTGTTTGTCATCATCAAAATACAATATCCAACATTAACTACTTCAGAAACTCCTTTGTCTTGACTATCGGTTGGGAAGATTTCAATGTGTGAACATTATTCATAAATCTGAAAATCTTTATGTTAAAGAAGAATCTTCTATTATACGGATTTATGAATGTCTGGAAGTTTCAGGTGGTTTTAGTTTCATGTATTTCTTGATGTTTTGATTTGAATATCTTGAAAATATCTGAATCAATTTTTTAATAAATTCTAAACCATTTGATTCATGTTATATCATGTAAGATCTTCTGATATCTGGAAGTTTTAAAATCATGGCTTACCTTGGTTGAAATGCTTGATGTGTGTATTGTTCGTAAACATATGATTGATCTGAATTGTTCATAAAGGTAAATGTTGTCAGAGCAATAACTTTGTCACTAAGAAACTATGTCGAATGGACTGTGTCATGAAGTGCCATAATTATCTCTGCTAAAAAATTGATGAAAAATATCTGTGAAAGGTTGAGGTAGAGCAATTATTAGGTTGCACTGAGAAACTGGGACCCTCATCAAAGAAATAGAGTCAACCTATGTCATGAAGTGCCCTAATTAACTATGTTGAATATGAATCATGACAGTTAGTCATACTAAGTGCTTAGGGATACTGGCGTCTAAACAACGTGTATCCTCTAGTTACAATGTGTGTACTAAACTCAATTGATCTTGAAAGATATTGCTATAAAAAAAATTTGTTGCTGCATGGAAAGGAAAACTTGAGGAATTGTTGAAACCTTGGACAACATCAAATGCTCTCATGAATGCTTAATCTCAATACTATATTTTTTTTTGCTACTCCTAAGGAGTCATTGAAATTGAATGTTTAAGATGAAAGGAGGTCTAACTAGATGTGTAATACCCCGATTTTAAAAATCAAAAATTTAATTGAAATGAATGAATTTCGGAATTTAATATTTAATTCCTTAGTAAATAGAACTAGTGAAATTTTTGACTACCTTATAAAAATCTAGAAAAATGGTAAAAAGGTAAAAGATGATTTATTTAACAACTTTGTCTTTTGTGGTCGACCCAACAAAAATCCGTAACTTAGTCTAATTAGTGGATTAAGCCTAAAGTGCACACTTACCTAACTCTTACCTAACCTTAACTTAAACCACAAAATTAGAGCTTAATACTCCACCAAATGAGCCCAAATCGGTGGAAAATGAAAGGCCACGATCTAAGGATCATTTCCCCTCTGTTAATTGATCGAAACCCTAACCCTAAAACGTGGTGTCGGCCGAGCTTTGGTGAGGTCAACCATTGCGGCGCCGTTTCAAACACTTAACTTGCCCCGTCGAATTCTCCCAGCTCCGAAGGCTCCAGAAGGTGTATGAGCTATAAAAATGAAGCTCTGCAACCCTAGAATCCTTTGGTAGCAGCGGCGGTTGCAGTGGAGATCGATCTAGGGAGATCTCTAGTGTTTAGTGGTGACGTGTCGGTGTCCATTCTTCTTCCTTCCTTCTTCCTTTCTTCCCTGATTGAGGTAGGTTCTCTCGGGCTCAAACCGCAAGTAATATATCAAAATGTTCAGCATCCAGTCCTCTTTCTTTTGGTATATGAAGCACTAAATTCTATTAGGTATTCTGTGCGAATTTAATGGTTTAGTAGAGGCATGTCAGAATTAGGGCAGAACATGTACCCCTTCGATTTCAGTAGCGATTTCAGGCTATAAATCTTAAATTGATCCATGCATATTGTAGAGTTTTTCGTGCTCTTTCCATTGATTATAAAAGCCCTAAATTTTATGGATCATGTTTAGAGAATTTTCGATCTGAGTAAAGATATGTCTAGACTTGGTTTTTTGAAGTATTCTTTTGAGTTAAATTGTGATTTCGTGTGATTTTGAGTTGTTAATCTTGATCCCCATATAACATGTCATATATGGTTGGAATCAGCATCGAGTAAGCTTTCTTGTGATATATAAAGCCCCAATTTTCATTGTGTATATTGTGAGAATTTCACGATTTAGTAACAGCATGTCCAAATTAGGGTTTTTAGTGTTCCTGTCTTTATAAATCATGATTTCAGAAAGTAATTATGAAATTGGCCTTGATGTTAGGTAGCATTTTTCATAACCTTTCCAACGGTACCAAAAGCCCCTTGTTTCGAGTCCGTTTCCATGAGATATTAGTGTTTTAGATCAAACCCCATCAACCCTCAACCTTCCGGCATTCATCGGACGTGGAAAGGGTGACCGGAATACACCCAGAGTTGGACGGTCTTACGATAGAACACATATCCTAGATGAACGGTATCTCAGAGACCACATAACCAGGATGGGTGGTCCCTAAATGACCACACATCCTGGGTTGGACGGCCCTCATCTAACCACATATCTAGTTGAACAGTCCTGAAGTGACCACATAACTTGGAAGGTCCTCTGGTGACCACATAACCCAGGACCCAGGGGATGGGCGGCTCTTACCTGACCGCCCAACCCATGGGCGGATCCCAGAGAACCGCCCAACTCCCTGGGCAGCCCTGACAAAGCCGCCCAACTCCCTACAGTCCAGAACAACCCCGTTCAGCCCCATGTTAGCCCAGCAGATGTAAGGTTCATCCAGAACCATTTATCTAGATAGAATTTGACTTAATACTAGTTCTAAATGATTCATCTTAGTGTCATAAATGGTAATTAGTAAATTAGAAACTCATATGATGAGTGGTTAATTATGCAAGTAAATCTCTGTTAATTGCATGCTATTCATTCCTACGCGATCTTGTTCATTCTCCTTATCATCTTGATTCATCTTTTGGAAATTTGACTTAATGTAAATTATAATCCATGATAATTTGACATGAAATTAGAACTAAAATGAATATTAGGTTGCTGGACAGCCACTTTACTTCAGTAGAACAGTTTGACTAAGTTGCTGACTTCTAGTAAGTAGTTAGCCCTATTAGTGTGCTAGTCTTGAACTTACCCCCGGACACTCCATCCGGCGGACTTACCATCATCTTGGGATCTTGTTATATCCCTCCTAGAACCCTTTGGACCTCCAGTAACTTTGTTTTACATTACTAAATGATAAGTGCTATATTTTACATCATAATTTACATCACATTCATCATCTTTGAGCATTAGTTGAGTATATTTGTGCAACATGAGCATTAATGACATTCTCACACATTATTTGAGTCTTCATGTATTTTATCATCTTTTTGAGCTTAAAAGACCATGTGAGAAATATTTAAATATTTACACAATTATTTTGGAATTGAATATGTTGATATTTTAATTTTCAGGAAACAGCGACCTAGATCAAGGCGCTATTTAAATAATGACAGATGCAAGGGTGCGTCTTCAGCAAGAAGCGACAGCTCCAAGGGCGTCAATTCATTTGAAAGAAGAAAGTGGAAAAAGAAAAAAAAAGAAAGAAGAAAAAGAATTAGCGCCCGAGATGCAGTCGCTAATCATTGAAAGAACACCCATATGAACCGTCGTCAATTCCTATTTTACGAAAAATGTGGAAAATAGCAAAATAAGGAAATAAGAAACTGACGCCCGAGTGAAGAGGCGCTACTTCAAGAAAGGACGCCCTAGATTAAGGCGTCATTTAAAGAAAGGACTGTTGTGCCCCTTGTGCTTTGTTGATGATGTGGTGTTTTAATGATAGCAACATGAATGAGTCACCACATTGTCTTGAATATGTCTGATCTATTCTGTGGGAGATTGCATGAGTGTGCCATGTCTGAATTGTGAAGAATGCATGTGTATGCTTGAGTCATGCTGTGATAAATTGGTTTGTGCTTGATTTCTGTTCTGTGCATTGCTTCTCTGCTGATATGTTCATGTTGTAGTTCATCAAGTCTATACATCCGTCTCACTGTTCACATGCATCAAGTATGTACAGCGTCCGTCTCAGCCAGCGTCTCATGCTGCGTCTTAAGGCTCCAAGTCTATACATTACTGAGCCATTCAACAAGTCTGTAAATTGGCTTCAATTCCTCAAGTCTATACATTGGGGTCGGCTCTGCAAGTCTGTACACTGGTCGAGCATTCAAGTCTGAACATTCACAAAGTCCATACATCGACATTGTAGCTTGCATAGCTCAAGTCTGCACATTGGGCTTTCACGTGAAGTCTACACATTGGTCTCCACTTGAAGTCTATACATTGGCTAAGGGTCTTCAAGTCCATACACAGTCGTCTTATGCATATTGATTGAAGTCTGTACAACATGCCTTGTTCTTCACAGCCTTCTTGTTTGTGACTTCCCTAGTGTTTTGATGATGAGCATCACTATGTTAAATATTGTCATTTTAATCAGATATCTTGCGTAATGTTATGCATTTGAAATTTCCATGATTAACAGGAAAACTGCTATGAGGTAGTACCTTGTATGTCCGAACTGTTCCTTTCATACTTCGTGTTGTTTGTGTTCACTACACTTCGTGTTGTCATTTTGTACGTCGTGTTGTTCCAACTATGTTTGTTGATTGTCTTCGTGCTGTTTACTGAAGCAGCTCGATTTGTTCTGATGAACTTCGAGTCATTTTCCTGTGAACCTCGTGTTGTTCCTTCAGTATTTAGTTGCTAATCTCGAGTCATCCTTTTCATTTTTGCTCTTG
This sequence comes from Amorphophallus konjac, assembly GCA_022559845.1. Lineage (NCBI taxonomy): Eukaryota > Viridiplantae > Streptophyta > Magnoliopsida > Alismatales > Araceae > Amorphophallus > Amorphophallus konjac. The sequence continues at coordinate 190,415,012 of CM040121.1, read as the reverse complement.
TATTTTCGTGTCATTTACTGTAGTTACTCGAGTCATTTTCCTGCTTTCACTATTTTATCACGTGTCGTTGTAGCCGTTCCTGTCTTCTGTCTTCGTGTCGTTTTTCCTAGACCCCGTGTCCTTTCTTGCTTTGTGACCACACTTCGTGTAGGGTTCTATTTTCATCTTCGAGTTGGTTTCAGTCCGTGTCGTCCTCATATTCGAGTCGTTTTTTTAATGTCTTCGTGTTGTTTCTGTGTTTGTGTCTTCGTGTTGTTGTTTTTGTGTCTTCATGTTGTTTTTGTATTTGTGTCTTCGTGTTGCTTTTTTTTATCTTCGTCCAAGGTTCCTCTGATCGTGTGTTTTTATCATTTCACTCCGTGTTATTTCCTTCTCACCTCGTGTTATTCTCATCTGACCTCGTGTCATTCTCTCTTTATTTCATGCTGTCGTCATCGTATGTATCTCGTGTCGTTCTCAGTATAGTGCACCTTTTGTTGTTCCTACACCTCGTGCAGCTTTAGCTTGAGTGTCAACCGACTTATTTCAGGTATATATATAGAGAGAGAGAGAACCTTGAGTATTAATGGTTTTAATCTCTTTGCAGAAGAAGAAGAAGGATTCTGGTTTCAGGATCAAATCCGAACCAGTTTGCTCTATTGTACTGTTCGTGGAGCCTATGCAGAGTGGGCACGTGATACGAGGCTGGCATCTGGCACGTGATCCGAGATGCAGAGGAGCCTCCACGTGGACTGAAGCATTTGGGCGGGAATCGTGGAGAGCACACACCGCCCTAATCTGCTGCTGCTATATATATGTGTCTTCTTCCTCTGAAGAAAGGTATAGGGCAGAGAGTGACTGAAGAAGAAGCAGCCAGAGCTAAGAGAAGAAGTGCAGAAGAGAAAGAAGAGATAGAGAAAGCTGAGAGCCAGATCGAGAGAGCAGAAGATGAAAAAGAGAAGATAAGAAAGGAAGATAGAAATGCAGAGAGTGCCTCCACGATATAGAGAATAGAGAAGAAGGAGAAGGCAGAAGCAGTGAGAAGAAGAAGAAGTAAGAAAGAAGAAGTATAAGAAAAGAGAGTTCGTGCTGGGAGAAAGAGAGAAGCAGTAGAAGAAGTTCCTACTGGACCGTGGATTAAATCCAGGCCAGCCAGCTCCTGCGAGAGCCACATTTGTTTTTATCTTTTCAGCTTTCTGTTGCTGGTTTTATTTTTCCTTTGAACTATTCATTTGCTGTTCTTCCGATCCTCTAGTGTGAGATCGGGTTCCTTCCGGTGTGGAGGAAGAGAGACTTGCATCTCTGGTTGCCTTTGACTGGGTGTCATTGGTTGTTTCCCTCCGGTTGGGAGGAAGAGAGGTCCGAGACCTCTAGTTTGCAAGTGACTTGGTGTCACTTGTGTTTCCCTCTGGGGTTCAGAGGAAGAGAGACTTGGGTCTCTAGGTTCCCCTCCGGTTTAGAGGAAGGGAGGTTTGGTCCTCCGGTTCTGGGCTTGTGGGTAGCAAGTCCAGGGGTTCCCTCCGGGTCTGGAGGAAGAGAGACCGTGTGTCTCTGGTTTCCAAGTGACTGGGAGTCACTTGGGGTGTCCCTCCGGTTGGGAGGAAGAGGGGAGGTTGTTCCCCTGGTCAAGCTGTTTGGCAGCAGTTGTTGCAGACTGGGTCTGCTGTGCTAGTGTTACTAATGGAAGCCTCACTCCGGTTGGGAGTGAGGGGTGGACGTAGGTCTTTGGACCGAATCACCTAAAAATCTCTTGAACAGTGGTTTATTTGTGTGTTTGCTTCCGCTAGATGATTGATTAGGAGCGCTCCAAGTGCTTCTCTTCATTTGTTCAATTGAATTAGTTTCTATTCTGGTATTGCGTTTAGCTTCCAAGTTTTTAATTGGGTGATAGTGCTAGCAAGATACATTCACCCCCCTCTGTATCCAGGGCTTGCACCCGAACAATTGGTATCAGAGCGGTGTCTGCATACAAGGTCCAGCGACCTGCAGATTTGATCTTGTAGTCTTAGGTGCTAACTTGTTTTTAGTGCATAAATATTCCTGGTGCCTTGAACTTACTCGCTATTTATTTTTCAATGGCTCTTCCACCCGTCTTTAGTGGTTCTGATTTCAGTCAGTGGTACACTGCTTTACATGCTTATGTAAATTCTGCTAATCCTGATTTGTGGAAATTAATTTCACAAGGTCCTCACACCTTACCAACGAAAGTGTCCAAATGGACCGACAGACACAGATCAAAGGATGGAGAAAATCAGAAAGCCTTTAACCTGTTGAAAGCAGCTACTGACAGAGCCTTATGGTCTTGTCTTCATAATTGCAGCTCAGCAAACGACATCCTGGATAGGCTGAAGCAATTTCACAGGGTAAACGAGGACAGTTGCATGATGGCTAACAGAAGTAATCCAAGTGGCAGCAATCAAGGCAGCAGTCAGACTGAAGATGATGATGATGAGGTAAATCTCTTCGAGAATTTTTCTCTAGAAGATTGGGAGAATGCATATGCTGAATTATTTGAATCTCATGAACTGTTAAGAAAACAGTATAAAAAATTGAAGAAGGGTACTGGTTTAGATAGTTCAAGTTCTCCTTGTAGAAATTGTGTTGAATTGAAAAATATTCATGATGCCTGTATGTCTGATTTTCTAATGTTGAAGAAACAAATTTCTTTATTGAAAACTGAGAATCAAGATCATGTGAAAGAAATCTCTGAACTTGAAAAGAAGCTTAGTCTAGCTAGTCATGATTCTGTTCAGAGCAAGGATTTGCTGAAAGAAATTGAATGTGTTAAGTCTGAATTAAACAAGCTGAAATCTGAAAATGATTCTCTTAAAGAGTTCTCCAATAAAAATGATGAAAAATCAGAGAAACTTAGACAGGAGAACAAATTGCTGATTGAAAAGCTTAATGCCATAAAATCTGTAAACATATAATTATAGAAAGATTCTGAAAAACAACAGCAAATGTTTCATGAATGTCAGTCTCTCTCAGATGAATGGGTGCTTGATGCTGATCTCCTAGAGCAGAACAGTAAACTGGAAGAGGAAATCAATGAGTTGAAACATCTAAACACCCAGCTGACAGATAGGCTAATGACAATGGAAAAAGGCAAGTGTGTGAGTGTGGATAATTCTGATAGGTTGATGAATGCTGAACAAGAAATTGAGAGTATGAAAACCATCAACTTAATGTTAAATGGAAATGTCAGTTGTAGTGAACGGAAAATAGCTGGATATGAGCTTACTATCACATCCCTTCAACAAGAAGTTGATGATCTTTATAAGTCCCTATCTGAAGCTGACAATGAAACAAAACTAAAATAGGAAGTTGAAAAACTCAAGAGTCTGAATGATGCCTTGCATCAACAAGTCGTTTCCTGTGAAACAGATTTGTCCAAATATGAAGCTAAAATTGCTGATTTGAATTCTGAGATTAAAGATTTGAAAAATTCTCTATCAAAATTTGTCAAGGGAAAGGACAATCTGAATAAGCTTTTGGGAAAGACTGATAACTCTCAGAGAGAAGGGCTGGGTTACAGTTCAACAAACAAAAGGATCAATAGCAATAAAACTTCAACTGTGTTTGTAAAAGCTTCTGATCAAAACACAACTGCTGGTCCTTCTATTTTTCAATTCACTGCACAAAAGTCCACTGTGAAACCCAAAACTGTGGAACAAACTCCAAAACAGAAAAAGGGTGAAAATTCACAGAAAAAGGAAAAAGACACTCCTGTTGTTGTAAAGAAGACTGCACACAATTCACATGATCTCTCACACACTCACATTAAAAAGGGTTCATGTTATTATTGTGGGAAAGGAGGTCACATAATGGAGGATTGTGGATTGATGTTAAAGGATGAGCATGCTAGTGGAACTTTACATTCTAGAAACTCTTTTGATAGAAACCATGTTGCTAGGAAGCCTGATGCCTCATGTTATTATTGTGGGAAGCATGGTCATCTCATGAGTGAATGTTTTATCATGAAAGAAGACAATAAACAGCATGCCAAGTCCCCCATTCATGTTCATGGTCCATATGGATCTAGACACAATTCTAGTCAGCACATTGTGTGTTTCAGCTGCAATAAGCCTGGGCACAAGGCTGCTGAGTGCTGGTTTAGATCCACTTGGGGTAAAAATGGTTTTCATAGAAGAAATTCTTTTGCATGCTCCCACTGTGGGAAAAATGGGCATACAGTCAAGGACTGTTGGTATGTTCAAAAGAACTATGTTAAACCCCATTTTGTCAAATTCCCTGCAAAACCTTTTGTGAAAATTTCATGCTATAACTGTGGTAAGACAGGCCATAAATCTACTGAATGTTGGATGGTTAAGAACAAGCATCAAACTGCTCATGCATATAACAGAAAATCTTATGAACATGTTTATAAACATCACCCTACTGTTAATATGCATCATAAGAATCAAACACCAGCCATTTTATGTAGATACTGTGGAAAATTTGGACATTCTATGGATGACTGTTCACTGATGAAATTTGATGATAATGTTACTATGAAAATGTTTAGAAAACCTGTCAGGGCTAACGCAGGACCCAAAGCTGCTTGGGTCCCTGCAGGATCAAGATGATCAAATACTTTGCAGGTGTGCCTTGGAGGGAGAAATAAAAGGGGTTAACCAAGGCACTCAAAAAGAAAACCCCAGGACTCAATTCAGGTCAGTTCTGAAATCTGTTTCAGTTTCATTATCTGAAATTGTTGTTTTGCTTGGTTGATTTTTGATGTTCTTCTCATGCTGTTGTTTGCACTAAATAAATGAGATTGCTTTGCACTGCATATGTCATTTGCATGACCATCATGGTATATGAAATGGAACAGTGCTGGAGGGCAGATGGAGTATGTCTGGATGCTACTGCCACGTGTGAGGTGGTCCTTGGACCAAGTCCTCCGCTCAGTACCATGGTTCAAGTCATATAGAGCAGTGTATTGCATATCATGTTGATCTGTTGGTGCTAAACTGAAGTTTTCTGAAATATGAATTGAACAATCATGCTTATAGTAATTCTCTTCTGTCTAATTTGCATGAATCATATCTGAATGCTAAATTTGATATCATGTGCTGTGATTTCAATACATTTCATGCATAAGTCAGGGGGAGTCCAACTATTTTTGATCAATGCATATCATAATAATCTGTCTGTGCTAAATTAAATTATCTTGAAAAGTTGATTGCTCCAGCATGATGCTCTCTGAATAAAGAATGCTCTGATGTTTGAATAATCAACTTGCATAAATTGCATCAATTCAGGGGGAGCTTGTTGAGTCTTATGTGAGTCACTGCATATAGACAAGGGGGAGCATTATTATATTGTTGTCACTATTTGAAATTCACTCTCTACACTCTTTCAAATCATCAATTGACTATTTTGAGTTCATACCTTCTTGAATCTGAAAATTTGGCTGCTAATCCTCAATCTGTTGAAGAAGGAGTGTCTCATTTTGTCTGACCGAAATGACTTTAAACCTGCATTGAGTGATTGACTCTGCTAGTGGCTTTAAACCTTATTCTCTCTTGTTGATTGACTCTTCCACCAGCTTGTACTCTTCCTTCATATACCTCTTAGCTGGTGTGACTATTTTGGCTCCATTATTGAGTTGTTGGTCAGCTAAATTTATTATTCTGATCTGAGGAACTTAAGCTGCATGTCATGCAATTCAGTCTGAGATTTTGGTAGAAACTCCTATCATATGGGTTTAAGAATTATCACTGAATCAGACTGATATAAGATTAATGTATTCTCAGCTTTGTAATTAAATGAATTGAAAATATCTATTGATAAGGTTTAATAAACTTTAACCACTTGTGTCATGTAATCCATAAAGTCTCTCATCTGATATCTGAAAATTTGAAATCTAGGCTACTTTGGTAGAGATACATAGAGTGAGTGTTGTGGTTAAACATTAACTTGAAAAAGTTGACTAAATGAAAAATTGTGAAATCAGAGCAATGACTCGGTCACTGAGAAACTGAGTTCTATATCAATGAAATAAAGTAACTCATGTCATGAGGTGCCACAGTTATCTCTGATAAAAATTTAGTGAAACAAAACCTGATAGAGCAATAGCTTATTGGTGTTGAGTAGCTGGGGAGTCTGGCCTCTGATAAAGGTGTCTTCTCATGTAAAAAGACACTCATATTGCTAACTCTGCTCTCAAAGTGAGAAGCAATGCCAGTTATCACACTGAGTAACTGGGTCACTTCAACTAAGACTTGTTGCGCCTCATGTAAAAAGGTGTTGATCAACTTAAATTGCTCAGGAAAAATATAATGTGCTTCAAATAAAATTATCTTGAAAAATCTGTCAACTCATGTTCTTGAAAAAGTGTTTAACTTCAGTACTAACCTGTGTATTTTTCAAAGGTGCAATTGAGATCATATGTGTAAGATAAAAGATGATTATTTTTGAGTGTTTTCTGACTATTTGGTTCACTTTTATTAAAACTTGGATTCAGATATGAGTATTGAGTTTAATTTGGCAAAGTCGGTATACATCAAAATTAAATCAGATTGATTAAGTTGCCACTTAATAACTCTTTATGATAGAAGAGTCTACATCTTTTAAGACTTATTGAAGTGATGTATGCATTCAAATCCCTCATGATCAGATTCATGCATGATCAACAAAAACTGTATAGTCAACTCCTCTCTTATCAGTTGACTGATTCCTTCTGCATTTTTCTGACCATACATATGTGAGGTGCCACTCCCATTATTACCTTGTTCACTTGCAGCCCTCTGAACTTCAGAATCCTCATGGTGGTGGATTTCAGATTGATTCCTGAGATGTATTTCTCTCCACACTGTTGGAATCTTCCATCTTGTTCTGCAATAAGTTCTGATTCTGTGGTATTTTCACCAGAATTCAGATTCTTTGTAATGGCTGATTTCAGATTGATTTATTGGATAACCAGAGTCCTTTCTTGTGCTTCAGGGGGATTTATGGTTTATTCACATCTAAGGGGAGAGTAGTCAATCATGCATGTTGTTAGGGGGAGAGCTGTTTCATTGTCATAAGGGAGATCTTCATTTTAAAGAACCATGAGTCATTCACTGCCTTTATGTGCTGTCTTTGTGTGCTGCATTTATGTGCTGCATTTGACTATCAAATCATTTCCCTTCTTTTTGATTATGTCAAAGGGGGAGAATAGTTTGATGAGTTAGTGTGACTCATTATGTTGCCATCATCAAAAAGGGGGAGATTGTTGTGCCCCTTGTGCTTTGTTGATGATGTGGTGTTTTAATGATAGCAACATGAATGAGTCACCACATTGTCTTGAATATGTCTGATCTATTCTGTGGGAGATTGCATGAGTGTGCCATGTCTGAATTGTGAAGAATGCATGTGTATGCTTGAGTCATGCTGTGATAAATTGGTTTGTGCTTGATTTCTGTTCTGTGCATTGCTTCTCTGCTGATATGTTCATGTTGTAGTTCATCAAGTCTATACATCCGTCTCACTGTTCACATGCATCAAGTATGTACAGCGTCCGTCTCAGCCAGCCTCTCATGCTGCGTCTTAAGGCTCCAAGTCTATACATTGCTGAGCCATTCGACAAGTCTGTAAATTGGCTTCAATTCCTCAAGTCTATACATTGGGGTCGGCTCTGCAAGTCTGTACACTGGTCGAGCATTCAAGTCTGAACATTCACAAAGTCCATACATCGACATTGTAGCTTGCATAGCTCAAGTCTGCACATTGGGCTTTCACGTGAAGTCTACACATTGGTATCCGCTTGAAGTCTATACATTGGCTAAGGGTCTTCAAGTCCATACACAGTCGTCTTATGCATATTGATTGAAGTCTGTACAACATGCCTTGTTGTCCACAGCCTTCTTGTTTGTGACTTCCCTAGTGTTTTGATGATGAGCATCACTATGTTAAATATTGTCATTTTAATCAGATATGTTGCATAATGTTATGCATTTGAAATTTCCATGATTAACAGGAAAACTGCTATGAGGTAGTACCTTGTATGTCCGAACTGTTCCTTTCATACTTCGTGTTGTTTGTGTTCACTACACTTCGTGTTGTCATTTTGTACGTCGTGTTGTTCCAACTATGTTTGTTGATTGTCTTTGTGCTGTTTACTGAAGCAGCTCGATTTGTTCTGATGAACTTCGAGTCGTTTTCCTGTGAACCTCGTGTTGTTCCTTCAGTATTTAGTTGCTCATCTCGAGTCATCCTTTTCATTTTTGCTCTTGTATTTTCGTGTCATTTACTGTAGTTACTCGAGTCGTTTTCCTACTTTCACTGTTTTATCACGTGTCGTTGTAACCGTTCCTGTCTTCTGTCTTCGTGTCGTTTTTGTTAGACCCCGTGTCCTTTCTTGCTTTGTGACCACACTTCGTGTAGGGTTCTGTTTTCGTCTTCGAGTTGGTTTCAGTACGTGTCGTCCTCATATTCGAGTCATTTTTTTAATGTCTTCGTGTTGTTTCTATGTTTGTGTCTTCGTGTTGTTGTTTTTGTGTCTTCATGTTGTTTTTGTATGTGTGTCTTCGTGTTGCTTTTTTTTATCTTCGTCCAAGGTTCCTCTGATCGTGTGTTTTCTATCATTTCACTCCGTGTTATTTCCTTCTCACCTCGTGTTATTCTCATCTGACCTCGTGTCATTCTCTCTTTATTTCGTGCTGTCGTCATCGTGTGTATCTCGTGTCGTTCTCAGTATAGTGCACATTTTGTTGTTCCTACACCTCGTGCAGCTTTAGCTTGAGTGTCAACCAACTTATTTCAGGTATATATATATAGAGAGAGAGAACCCTGAGTATTAATGGTTTTAATCTCTTTGCAGAAGAAGAAGAAGGATTCTGGTTTCAGGATCAAATCCGAACCAGTTTGCTCTATTGTACTGTTCGTGGAGCCTATGCAGAGTGGGCACGTGATACGAGGCTGGCATCTGGCACGTGATCCGAGATGCAGAGGAGCCTCCACGTGGACTGAAGCATTTGGGCGGGAATCGTGGAGAGCACAAGCCGCCCTAATCTGCTGCTGCTATATATATGTGTCTTCTTCCTCTGAAGAAAGGTATAGGGCAGAGAGTGACTGAAGAAGAAGCAGCCAGAGCTAAGAGAAGAAGTGCAGAAGAGAAAGAAGAGATAGAGATAGCTGAGAGCCAGATCGAGAGAGCAGAAGATGAAAAAGAGAAGATAAGAAAGGAAGATCGAAATGCAAAGAGTGCCTCCACGATATAGAGAATAGAGAAGAAGGAGAAGGCAGAAGCAGTGAGAAGAAGAAGAAGTAAGAAAGAAGAAGTAGAAGAAAAGAGAGTTCATGCTGGGAGAAGAGAGAAGCAGTAGAAGAAGTTCCTGCTGGACCGTGGATCAAATCTAGGCCAGCCAGCTCCTGCGAGAGCCACATTTGTTTTTATCTTTTCAACTTTCTGTTGCTGGTTTTGTTTTTCCTTTGAACTATTCATTTGCTGTTCTTCCGATCCTCTAGTGTGAGATCGGGTTCCCTCCGTTGTGGAGGAAGAGAGACTTGCGTCTCTGGTTGCCTTTGACTGGGTGTCATTGGTTGTTTCCCTCCGGTTGGGAGGAAGAGAGGTCCGAGACCTCTAGTTTGCAAGTGACTTGGTGTCACTTGTGTTTCCCTCTGGGGTTCAGAGGAAGAGAGACTTGGGTCTCTAGGTTCCCCTCCGGTTTAGAGGTTTGGTCCTCCGGTTCTGGGCTTGTGGGTAGCAAGTCCAGGGGTTCCCTCCGGGTCTGGAGGAAGAGAGACCGTGTGTCTCTGGTTTCCAAGTGACTGGGAGTCACTTGGGGTGTCCCTCCGGTTGGGAGGAAGAGGGGAGGTTGTTCCCCTGGTTAAGCTGTTTGGCAGCAGTTAAAACTGTGCTAGTGTTACTAGTGGAAGCCTCACTCCGGTTGGGAGTGAGGGGTGGACGTAGGTCTTTGGACCGAACCACCTAAAAATCTCTTGAATAGTGGTTTATTTGTGTGTTTGCTTCCGCTAGATGATTGATTAGGAGCGCTCCAAGTGCTTCTCTTCATTTGTTCAATTGAATTAGTTTCTATTCTGGTATTGTGTTTAGCTTCCGAGGTTTTAATTGGGTGATAGTGCTAGCAAGATACATTCACCCCCCTCTGTATCCAGGGTTTGCACCCTAACAAGGACGCCCCAATATAAGTCGCTATTCAAAGTTGAACCTGAAAAGGCAACTGCAGGCTCCCGATCGAACTGTTCTTCCATATTTGCTCTTATCTAAGCAACCTTTTATGGAAAGGAGGAGTTTAATAATGGAAAGGAGTCTAATGGATCAAGTTGCATTGCTAAAAACCTAGATTTGAGTGGATTTGGGAAGTCCACGATCGTGAGAGACCAAAAACCCTATAAAAGGATGCCATGGTCGCAGGGTTACGAGGAGAACAGGTTGGAGATCTGCCTTAGGGATTAATTTCGAAGCCTTTCCTTTCGTCTTTTGCAGTTACGTTATTCATCAAAGTTCTTTGTTTTTAAGTCTTCTCTAACTTCTTCTTCTTCATCTTCTCCTAATTCTTTCTCGTTTTTATGCTATAATTAGTTTTTCAAAGCTCTGTCTACGATTTGTACTGTTCACCCGATTTTCATACTTTCTGTTCTTCATCATTATTCTCAATCTTCCTCTCATCTTTTCAAGTTGTTGTCTTCATCAAAGTTCTTCTATTTTTAAAGATATACATCTTATTCTTCTTAGCCTTCTTCTAATTCTTCCTATTTTTGAAGCTATTCTCAATTTTCTAAAGTTGTTGTTTTACATTTTCTACTGTTCATCCGATTTTTGCAAACATTGTTCTTTAGCGTTTTTATCCCTCTTCTGATCCTCATCTCTCTCTTTTGTCTTCACAAAAATTGTAGGTTTTTAAAAGTTCTCCAACTTCTTCTTCTACTCATCTCCCAATTCCTCACCGTTTTAAAGTTATAGTCAATTTTCTAAAGTTTAGATTTTTAGAGTTCTGCACTGTTCATCCGCGACCACCTCCTGTTCATCCTTATTTTTCTCCATCTTCATTTCGTTTTCTGTCTCTGAGGTATTCATCAATCTTCTTAATCTTCTCAATCTCTACAACTTTAATGTTTTCCACTTTTCCTTATTCCTTCTGATTTTAAAGTTATTCTTCTCTCAATCTACCTCTATTTTTAGTTCTATTTCTTTTCACTGTTTATCTCCATCGAGTCTTCTTCTTCTATCTCTCTTTCTCTCTTTTCAAAATACACCGCACACATGTTGTCACAGTAAAATTTTTCTTCCTTCTATCTTTCCCTTTTTCCTCTCATATCCCAAGGCGGATCTTCATCCATTAGTCTTCTCACGGCGTCGGCATCCAAGGCGAGGCGATCTTCATCCAAGGCTTGGCAAGGAGGCGGCGTTATTCTTCATGCATTGGCTATATTTTCTTATCTTTTCTCTTCCTATGTTGTAATTTTTAGCTTCATAGTGTGACCTTTCACTATCATCTTAATGAAATTCATCATTTGTGAAATTGTGTTTGTCTCTCTATCTCTTCCAAATTCTTTTCTTAAACCCTCTCACATTCTTTAATTAATTTTCTTACACTTTATTTTCCTTAGTTTTAATCTCACTCAAAATTTGATTTTCAAAGCATAAGGTGTTTTTCCAACTTGATAAAATAAGGATTTTTTCTCCTCGTGGGATCGACTCCACTTACCACTATATAATTTGATTTTCCAATTTTTTAAAGTGAGTGAGTGTGAACATTTTGAAATTGTGACACGGCTTTCTTAACGACACTAGTCGGTGCGCATCACTAAACCGCTGGTTTTAAGTCTTGGATCGAATAGGGCTAAACAGGCATGTGCGGCCAGTAGTGGATCGCATATCCTTATAGGCGGCCCTATGATGACCGCATATCTTTAATACGGCCAGTATGGACCGTATATCATGTTCATGGGTCTTAATGTCTTCCGGACATGCACGGCCCAGTATTAACCATACATATATTGAGCGGCCCTTGTGTGACTGTTTATATGACAGTTTTTCGAAAAGTGATTATTCCATGAATTTCGAATTGTGTGAGCTAACCAAGCCTATGTAGGCTATGGAATTTCATACTTTGACCTATTGTTAGGTCCATTGATCATTAATTATAGTCCTTAGGGACAACTATTCTTCTCGATTAAGGAGCTTATTGTTTGGACTCTTAAGAATCATTATTTTTACGTCCTTTACCTTGACTAGATGAACATGACCTTGGAACTCTTGGCCATTAAATATTATGGATGTCTAGATTCGTGGGATCTGTGATCCAAACATAAATCAATGCCAAGGCAAACAAATGAAGGGCCCAGTCTGGTCCTGGGAGGAGCACCCGAAAAGTACTTGATCCCCGGGGAGGTGAATGACTAGGTGTGGCATTTGGCACCGGTACTATCTAGTGTGTTGAGTCTATGACATTCCACATTCTTGTGAAACTTGCTATTCATGCTTAAAGTATGAAGTACTTGCTTGCTTGCTTGACATGACTCGAAATTGACTTGTAAATGACCATTCACTAGAAAATCTTGTTAATCTTGCTTGATATCTCGACATGCAACCATTTCTTCCATTTAATTATCGTTACTCTTTCTATCTTAGTGATTATTTAGTTCTACTTATTTTATCGCGTTAATCATGCATATTCATTAATTGGTTAATCACTTAAACTATGCCTGACGATAGAGTATAATTCCTACTGAGCTTCTTGCTTACCCCTACATCCAATCCTTTTCAGGTAACGCAGTAAACGGTACGTTGCAAATGGGAATCGGATCAGTGTGATCGAGTGAACCTGGAACCTAGAGATCGGAGTATGTCTTTTTACCTTCTTGAGTCTAGCTAGTGTCGTGAGTCTGGTTATTTCTTTTTCCTTCCCTTGTTCTTTCTTCCCTAAATTTAAAAATCTAATATTGTTAAGTTATACTTTTAATATTAATAAGAGCTCGTATTTTCAACGTGTGTTTATGGCCTCCATGTGTTTAATTGTGGTTATTTATTTTCACTCTTGTTATCATGACTGTTAACTGCCACGTTCCGAGCATCGCTTCCCGCTGCTATCGGTTCGGGGCGTGACAAGATGTTAACATGAAAGCTTGGTTCAATTTTATTAAATTTGACTTCAGATATGAGTACAGATAGTCTATTTTGGATAATCTATGAATGCATTTTCCTCAAACCATCCTGCTCAATAAAGATTTATTCATGAGTTCTTATAATTGAAGACTCTGGAATTTGTTTATTTATGGATTTATGATTTTGATGTCTCACTGAAAATCTACTTGGACATTTGACCTTTTCGGCCTTCGGTCTATTTACTAATGCTCAATTTTGACTTTGATGCGGGACGACCGCGCGCATGAGAACGTCGACGGCGGCGGCTGGAGCAAACCTGTGGTACACCCTTAAGGCACTACGCTCCACGCAGGGAGGGGATCACGGGGATGGGAATGAATAACACAAAACTACCCTCATGCAGGAGGGGGGAGCACGGGGGAGGCAGTACTCAAGTAATTACCACACGCTGTCCTATATGACAGAACTGCGAAGCTCTGAAAGGTACACCACGCACGGGACTCCGAATGCAACACCGCTGGCACCAAAACGCTGCTGGAGAAGTCTAGAGGCGCTCCTGAAATTTTGGCATTGTTCTAAGGTCGCTGGAGGGCGTGGCCGGCAAAAGAAGAGGTCCCGCACGAATCTATCCTGCTAGACAGATCTGCGCAGTCGGCGTGCAAAGGGTGGCACGCTCTCCACCAAACTCCGATTGATGCGAGACCAGCACGGTTGGATAGAAAACTGGGAGTTCTACGTACCCTCAAGAGATGGCTGCGATTGGATCACCGAGCCGGGCGTGGTCGCAGTTGTGGTGAACCTCTGATTTCTGGACGAACAGCCGGACAGAGGTACGATGGTCATAATGGCACCTTCTGCTCGGATGTCAGAACGAGGTGAAACCCCCTGGGTTGGTTTTGTGTTGTCAAGGGGCACAACTTTGATGAAGACGCCTTGGACCGATGACGAACAGGTTGGGCGTGGCACGCTCTCCAAGGAGAGCACACAGTCTGGGCAGACTGGGTTGCTCCTGATCCGCGCAGTCGTGGAAGAATGAGCGCCAACACCAGTGCCGACGTCGAAACGGAGTGATTCCACCTCGCACACGAAGAGGACTTGGAGGTGCACGATTTCTTTGAAGGAAGCTCGGACTGGTTTGCATTGTGGATGACGGTGTGGATGCTGCTAACTAGTCCAAGGTTTCTGCTACAAGTCTGTGAGCAGCAGAACAATGAGATCTTCAACGTCGACGACAAGGATGATGCCGGGAGAGGCTGGGGCCGCCGTGGACGCACCTGGAAGGGGATGGGGCATGGGTTGCAGAGAGGAGGGGTGGCTAGAGGTGGCTGGGGTGTGAGAGGCTTGGGGGTGCGAACTAGGGTTAGGGTGGGGGTGGGGTGCGCACTTGGGAAGGTGGGAGAGGGAGGTGCGGCTGCTAGTTGGGAAGGAGGGAAGAAAATTTGGATTTTGGGTAATTTTTTTGAACGGATGGAGGATAATTAGGAGGGAGGGAATATTGGAGAGGGATTAGGAAAGAATTGGAGGGCTGGGATTTAATTTGAAAGGGATTAGGAAGGTGATAAGAGAGGTAGGAGGGAAATAGGAAACTAGATGGGGGAAAGGAGGAGGGAATCAAGGGAGATAAGGCTGATGTGGCAAGGTGGAGAGGGAAGGGGGGAAGGTGGCTCATGGCCCAAGGAGGGAGGAGAGAGAAGGGAGTTTCGAATTCCCAAGGAGAGAGAGAGATCAGGTCGCAAGGGGGAGAAAGAGAGAGAGAGATTTCGCAAGAGAGAGAGAGAGGGAATCACACACAATTTGTGCTCAACTCAATTCAAATTTTCTTTCTTCAATTTCTAACTTCAAATGAGAGTCCTTGGTCCCCTATTTATAGGAGAAGCCAGGGGTTACAAAGGACATTAATTACCCCTAACAAATGAGAAAAGACCCCACTATCCCGGGGGTAACAATAAGCAACCTAATAATCTTTATTGGCCTGTCAAGATTCCAGACAGTACAAGCTGTACTAATGGCTGACAACAAGGTCTGTGCACACTAGCATTTGATGCTGTTCAAGTCGATGCACATTTCGGCATGACAAACTAAGGTCGATGCTACCTTGCCAACAAGGTCCGAGCACACTCTTGCTAGCATCATGAAGGTCGGTGCATATTGCTAAAAGTCTGTGCATATATGGAAATTAAGGTCCGAGCACATATGAAAGGCACGGTACAAGGTCGGTGCAGGTTTTGATTTCAAGGGTACAAGGTCAGTGCACGTTTGGTTTGAATACAACAAGGTCACTGCACATCTGCTACAAGGACGGTGCAGGTTTTTGCATTACACCTGATAAGGTCAGTGCAGGTTTTGCCTTGTGCTAAACAAGGTCGATGCATGTTCTTGTTTACCTGCATAGGAGGTCGGTGCACATTTGGTTGGTCTGCTTGCTAGGGTCTGTGCACATCCAAGACTAGTGCACGACAAGGTACATATTGGTGCGGACACCGGAGCACACGAGCGGCACGGGTCGGCGAGCCACCGGTACCGCACGCGGAGCACGACTCGAGCCACTTCAGCGTCCATCTGACTCGGAGACAGCCTGGAGACTCCCCCCTGAGTCAACACATTTATCATATTTGTTTAGACGTTATTTGTGTGTAATGTGTGTGTGTTTCATTTTATTTGGTTTGTAATTTTGATTGTAAGAGGGGTTTATTTGTAAGATGGGACCCCCGGGCCCCACGTGCCCCCCAGACCTCTTCCCATTGATCCACCTCAGCCTAGGACCTCATGTGGGGTCAGTCAACATTTCAAATGGAGACATCTAGAAGGTTGAATGGTAAATGCCACATGGGTAGATAATTGGACTTCAAAGTCCAAGGTAGGCTACCTACCATTCTACCATGTCCCCCCCTTGGTCAATAGGCTGCCCCCCCTTATATTTTATTTAATTTTTGTGTGTGTGTCACATTCAATATTGGCCATCCATTCCCCCATCCCTAGATCCAAGGGTTGCTATTGGATTTGATATGTAACCTATAAGTACCTTGTATTTTCTCATTTAGGAGAATGAATGCATTTGAATTAGAAGAAAATCCCCTTGAGCAAGGCCTAGGCCGCCCCTCTCTCCTCCTTGCAGTTGGGAAGGCTGTATTCTGGTGGTGTGACTCCACCCCTATCAGTTCCGGTCGCCGCCGCCGCCGCCACGTGCCGCCATCGCGCCTCCACCATCACCGCCGGTGTTCTGTCCATCCAGGACAGAGGTGTCTTCTCCGAATTCTTGCTCTCCACCCCGTCGTGTTTTTGAGCTGGGATTTTGAGGGGATGTTTCAGAGGTGTTCCTCACGTTCCAAAAAAATTGGTTGGTCATGAATCTTCCATGTGATAATTTTTCATTTTCGTCCAACCTCTTTTCCAAGATCTGTCTGCTTGCTGTTTCAATTTCCACCTGCCCTGTATTTCAAATGTTCGGACCCCTTTCCGATTTTTGTTAGAGTTTCCAATTTTATTGAGAGTTTTGACCATCAACCCCCCCGTCCCCAAATTTTCTTGAATTTGTGTGAGGCCATCCCATATTTTTAAAAAATCGATCTCAGATATAGCTACAGTGATATCCACATGTTCCCATATCTGATCACCCTCCAGTAAACAAATCATAACAAATCACAGCCACCTCCAATCAGTCCACAAAAAATATCCCCGTTCTCCTTGTTCAAAATCCCACAAGTTGGATGAAGATCTCAGGAGCTGAATCGGCCATCTTCCTCGCATTCAAAGGCAGTCTTCAGACATCTCACCTGTAGATCTAAGATTTCGGTTACTGTACAACAGGGACTTGTAAATTCAATAAAGTTCTGATCCGACCAGATCCAATAGATCTTTCTGGCTCTAGAGTGAAGCATTTGAAGAGAGCTTTCCAACGATAGCTCATGCGTCCCGATCCGATGTTGGGATTGATCGCAGCGGCCGTTTTCGCCGGAGCGCGCGTCGGAAGACGGCAACCAAAATCCGTGGGAAGTTAGTTCCCGAATTGGGAATCGGGGCCGATCGACCCCCGATCGGTGTTCCCGACCGACCGCCGTCAGTGGAGGCGCGCCACCAGGGGTCCCCATCACAGTGGGTCCCACCCCCACAGATCCGGAGGACAGCGCCGTCCGCGGGCCCCACGGGTCCGTAAAACCCGCCACTCGGAAAGCACGAAAACGCGGAGTTCGGCATCGCCGGGCGACATCAAGATGCTGCCCGTCAACCCGATTTGCACGATTCCCAGACCCCACATGTGACCTTTTACCTCCCTGTGTGGAGTGGGTCAAATTATTGTATTGCCGTAAAATTGTGTTAACCGGGAGTCCGTGATTGGCCGGGGTTGTCGTCGCCACGCCGGGTGCATGGAGGTACGGTCTTAACTTCTCGGCATTCGCTTGCTAGTTTAGTATATGGTCTTTTGCCGCTGCCGAGAGCGATAGGTACTAGCCCGTGTGTTCATGTCACCGCTGTGAGCGTGAGAGTGACCCGTCCCGTGACTCGATCCGAGTCCGGAAGTGAGTCTGACTACCTTGAACTCTGCCGGTTCTTCAACCGCGCACGATCCGCGTTTCCCTCGCTTGGGACGACGAGTGAGCTTGCGTTTCTGTTAGCAACGTATAGCCCATAGGAGCTCTCCGTGTCGGGCTTAGTGTCTCTCCTATCACGTGTTGCTGGTCGTGTCCGCATCTAGAGTCCGAGGTCTATACCACGTAGAGTCGGTCCCCGTGTCCGTCCCGCATCAGTTTGGTATCCGAGCGAGTTGAGTTTAGGGTAGTCTTGCATAAGTCTTGCATGCATCATGGTCTAAGTTGAGTCTAGGATCATCATTTATTTTCAAAATAAAAAAAAGGTGTTTTAAAATTATATTTCATCCCGATAATTCAGTATCTTAAAAGGTGTTGTCCAAACGTTAGGCTACGCCTATCGGGAGGTCGCACACTTGCGGGAGTGATCTTCGGATCGATTAACTCTGCCACGTACCAGATATTGGTTTAAGTCTAGGTGCATTAGTCGGTGTTTGCATCAGTTTGTGTCTCCTAGTTTGTGTGTAGTCCAATAAGAGTCAGTCGGTCTTGTCCAAGTGTCGGCATGTCTATCATGTAGTTCCGCCAAATTCACATGGAATCCCCATCACCCGGGCAATATGGCCGTTGGTCCACCCATGGGCTTGGCAACCACACACTCCACTTCTGTAGGCCCGAAGCCTCAGATTTTTATGGCTCCAATGACCCGGGCGACTACCTCAAGTGGGAGGCCGCCATGGACACATACTTTGATTGTTATACCATGTCCGAAGCCGGGCAATTCTATTTTGCCAAGGAGAGGCTTCTACACGAGGCCGCCGAAAAGTGGGACCACATTGAGCGCTTGAGAGAGGTTAGGAGGCAATGGCCCATCGAATCATGATGGGACATGAAGAGAGAGCTTAGGAAGGTCTACGTGCCCCAACCGGTCACCTCCAACCGGCCCCACCCAATCACTTCCAACCAAGTGGGTCCTAGTCGGAGGCAAAGAGCCCCACACGTAGATGAGCCAAGACCCAATCCTAGGACGGTTGACTACGGGCGAGTCCACCATGATATCCCTATTCCAACCCACTCCGTTGCCGAACTTATGCAAATGATTTTGGACCGGTTGGATGGGGTGGATAGGACACGTACTCCTAGTGATGTACTCCTACCCGAGCCTAAGGAGGTCATCGCCGGTAGTCCCAACCCAGTGCCATCTATGGCTCCATCCCAAGGTCCTCTTTCCATCATAATGGATCCTCTTTCCCCACCCACGAGAGCTCCCACGCTACCACCCTCTACTTCCGAACTCTATTCGGAACCATCTCATTTGGAGCCACCCAAGCCTGAACTACCCGTATTTCTAACGGGTACACTTTACATAGCCGAGTCACTACTTAGTTGGCTCAAGGATAGCTTGGTCTCACTTCCCTTCCAATCTATGGACCCTATCCTACCTCTGGTGCCAATCAACTCATTCCATACCACTTTCCGGTCTAGTCACTATGTGGATACATTGAATGGCCTTCTTAAAGGGTTAGACCGGCAATTGACATTTACACACTTGTTGGCTCCAGGCTTCGACCGACCCACAGGTCGTAGTTTCACTCATCCCGCTTTAGGGTCCATCACCTCTGTGTACACCGTGGGTCATGTTACCACGGAGGTTCTTCTACTCCTCCCGTTACCGGTCGAGCCCGACTTCATTCCTTTTATCCCAAGGGAGGAGCCATATCTTCTATACACTTTCTCATCTACCACGATGGATGGAGGTGACCATCACCTTCAGGAATTTCAAACATGGGACTATGTAATGGAAGAACCGAGGGGTCACACATTCTTTGACCCATTCGACCCCTTCGCTAGTGGGCCTCGTGATCCACCACTTCCCTTCTACCTTGTCAAGGAAGTCCCCTACCACTCTCTTCCCACTCAGGCCAATCAACCTCCACATAGCAATAGGTCCGATGATTGGGGAACATGGCATACCTTACCTACATCTAGGGGTATTGACAAAGGTAGTTTTAGATCTCCCAATCCTCCCACATCCAAGCCCGATACACCTACTTCCGGCCCTCCTAAATCCCATGGGCAGCCGCATGCTAGGGACAAAGTAGGATGTCTAGGAGTCCCACTTTCCACCAACCACCGGTTGCATCTAGTGCATGCTTGGCACACATTCGGGTGTCCTGGTCCACCTTTTGCATATGCATGAGTCGGATTAACTGTAGGGTTGTTTAGGGTTGTGTGTGCATCCGTGTGTTTTTTTCTTTTGCTAAGCATGTTAGGAGTTTGCATGACGACATTCGTCGTCACATTGAGTCCAGCAATGTGCGTTACAAAGAGCTAGCCTATGCTCACCGACACCACCGAGAGTTCCAAGAGGGCGAATATGTCATGATCAGGGTAAGACCTGAACGGTTTCCCTCTGGAACCGTTAAGAAGTTGCAAGCTCGCGGAGCCGGTCCATTTAGTGTGTTGAAACGCGTTGGATCCAATGCGTATGTTGTGGACCTGCCCGAGGAATATGGTACAAGCTCTACTTTTAATATTTCGGATCTAGTTGCATATAGGGACCCATCGGTGATCCCTAGTGAGCCTTTCGAGCCATCTCCTCCCCTTGAGAGTGATCCCACACCTGAGTGCCCATCTCCAGCCCCGTTGTCACGGCAGTGTGAGCATATCGATCATATACTGGATGAGCAGGTGACAAATTACCAGGAGTGGATCCTACCCGCGCTACCTAGTGCGATGGAGAGGACGGCCCGCTAACGAGGACACGTGGATCACGCATGGAGAGTTGCAGCAGATTGATCCGGACCTTTTGGAGTGATACCGGAGCGATGCAGACCCTTACTCGACAGGGTCGAGTTTCTCCCACCCGGGGAGAATTGGTGCGGACACCGGAGCACACGAGCGGCACGGGTCGGCGAGCCACCGGTACCGCACTCGGAGCACGACTCGAGCCACTTCAGCATCCATCTGACTCGGAGACAGCCTGGAGACTTCCCCCTGAGTCAACACATTTATCATATTTGTTTAGACGTTATTTGTGTGTAATGTGTGTGTGTTTCATTTTATTTGGTTTGTAATTTTGATTGTAAGAGGGGTTTATTTGTAAAATGGGACCCCCGGGCCCCACGTGCCCCCCAGACCTCTTCCCATTAATCCACCTCAGCCTAGGGCCTCATGTGGGGTCAGTCAACATTTCAAATGGAGACATCTAGAAGGTTGAATGGTAAATGCCACATGGGTAGATAATTGGACTTCAAAGTCCAAGGTAGGCTACCTACCATTCTACCATGTCCCCCCCTTGGTCAATAGGCTTCCCCCCCCCTTATATTTTATTTAATTTTTGTGTGTGTGTCACATTCAATCTTGGCCATCCATTCCCCCATCCCTAGATCCAAGGGTGGCTATTGGATTTGATATGTAACCTATAAGTACCTTGTATTTTCTCATTTAGGAGAATGAATGTATTTGAATTGGAAGAAAATCCCCTTGAGCAAGGCCTAGGCCGCCCCTCTCTCCTCCTTACAGCTGGGAAGGCTGTATTCTGGTGGTGTGACTCCACCCCTATCAGTTCCGGTTGCCGCCGCCGCCGCCACGTGCCGCCATCGCGCCTCCACCATCACCGCCGGTGTTCTGTCCATCCAGAACAGAGGTGTCTTCTCCGAATTCTTGCTCTCCACCCTGTCGTGTTTTTGTGCTGGGATTTTGAGGGGATGTTTCAGAGGTGTTCCTCACGATCCAAAAAAATTGGTTGGTCATGAATCTTCCATTTGATAATTTTTCATTTTCGTCCAACCTCTTTTCCAAGATCTGTCTGCTTGCTGTTTCAATTTCCACCCGCCCTGTGTTTCAAATGTTCGGACCCCTTTTCGATTTTTGTTAGAGTTTCCAATTTTATTGGGAGTTCTGTCCATCAACCCCCCCGTTCCCACATTTTCTTGAATTTTTGTGAGGCCATCCCATATTTTTAAAAAATCGATCTCAGAGATAGATACAGTGATATCCACATGTTCCCATATCCGACCACCCTCCAGTAAACAAATCATAACAAATCACAGCTACCTCCAATCAGTCCACAAAAAATATCCCCGTTCTCCGTGTTCAAAATCCCACAAGTTTGATGAAGAGCTCAGGAGCTGAATTGGCTATCTTCCTCGCCTTCAAAGGCAGTCTTCAGACAACTCACCTGTAGATCTGAGATTTCGGTTACTGTACAACAGGGACTTGTAAATTCAATAAAGTTCTGATCCGACCAGATCCAGTAGATCTTTCTGGCTCTAGATTGAAGCATTTGAAGAGAGCTTTCCAACGATAGCTCATGCGTCCCGATCCGACGTCGGGATTGATCGCAGCGGCCGTTTTCGCCGGAGCGCGCACCAAAAGACAACAACCAAAATCCGTGGGAAGTTAGTTCCAGAATTGGGAATCGGGGCCGATCGACCCCCGATCGGTGTTCCCGGCCGACCGCCGTCAGTGGAGGCGCGCCACCAGGGGTCCCCATCACAGTGGGTCCCACCCCCACATATCCGGAGGACAGCGCCGTCCGCGGGCCCCACGGGTCCGTAAAACCCGCCACTCGGAAAGCATGAAAACGCGGAGTTTGGCATCGCCGGGCGACATCAAGATGCTGCCCGTCAACCCGATTTGCGCGATTCTCGGACCCCACATGTGACCTTTTACCTCCCTGTGTGGAGTGGGTCAAATTATTGTATTGCTGTAAAATTGTGTTAATCGGGAGTCCGTGATTGGCCGGGGTTGTCGTCGCCACGCCGGGTGCGTGGAAGTACGGTCTTAACTTCTCGGCATTCGCTTGCTAGTTTAGTATATGGTATTTTGCCGCTGCCGAGAGTGATAGGTACTAGCCCGTGTGTTCATGTCACCGTTGTGAGCGTGAGAGTGACCCGTCCCGTGACTCGATCCGAGTCCGGAAGTGAGTCTGACTACCTTGAACTCTGCCGGTTCTTCAACCGCGCACGATCCGCGTTTCCCTCGCTTGGGACAACGAGTGAGCTTGCATTTCTGTTAGCGACGTATAGCCCATAGGAGCTCTCCGTGTCGGGCTTAGTGTCTCTCCTATCACGTGTTGCTGGTCGTGTCCGCATCTAGAGTCCGAGGTCTATACCACGTAGAGTCGGTCCCCGTGTCCGTCCCGCATCACATATGCTCCATGCGATTTGAGGTCGGTGCATGTCCTGCCTTCAATGCATACAAGGTCTGTGCAGTTTCGCAAACAAGGTCACTGCAACATACAAGGTCTGTGCAACTTCGTAAACAAGGTCGATGCAAACACTTCGCAAACATGGTCGGTGCAACATACAAGTCTATGCAACTTTGCTATCAAGGTCAGAACGCTTCTTGCCAGTGCCATACAAGGTCGGTGCAGGTTTTGACTTCAACACAACAAGGTTAGTGCATACTAGCAATCATGGCATCGAGTCAGTACACATAAAGAACTAAAGTCTGTGCACATGAAAACTCAAGGTCTATGCATTGTTTTAAAGGTCTGAGCATATTGCTGTGCGAGGCAAACTGAAGTCGAAGCATATGGCTATAAGGTTGATAGCAAAGTGTTTGATGAATTGCCTGACTGAGCCTTCAAGTGCCAGCGTGTAATCTCAAGGCACGGGAGCTCGAACCAGGCGATGGCACGTGATCCCAAGTCAGCCAATGATGGGCACATGTTTCTGTAGAATGGCAGGTAAAGTGGCACGTGAACCCAGGGAACACATGCTGAGCACATGACCACCTTGAAAGTGGGATATAAGAGGAATTACTCCTAACACCACAGACACAACCAGTGAGCATCCCTCGTGTGGAGTCCTTTTGGCGCAAAAAGGTATGTCTCCGTGGCAGAGTTTCTGAGAGACTAATGATTAAGGAATATTCTCATTCCAGGTGGATTCACATGATTCACCGGGTACCTTTTCGATACCCTATTTTTGGGTATAAATTGTAGGTTTTTTTTTCAACCGAGAAAAAAAGCCGAAAAAGAAAGAAAAGAGGAAGATTGGAGCTGCGAGATAGGTGAGACTAGCCATCTGAAAGAGTGAGCTAGCAGAAGAGGAAGTATCAGAGATTGAGCCAGTGTACGAGCAAAAAGAAAAGAGAAGGAAAGAGAGAGTTCAGAAAATAAAGTTTTGAGAAGAAGGAGTGAGTAGCCAGAGCCTTCATTGAAGATTTGTTCATGTAGTGACTCGTGGATCAAATCCAGAGTCATCATGCTCCTCGGAGCAACATTTGTTTGTGTTTTTCCTTTTAGGTTTTTTTGTTGTTCTCTTCTAATCCTTTGTGCTTTCTGATCCTCCGGTTTGAGGTCGGGTTCCTCCTGAAGATTCAGGAGAAGGTAGACCGTGTCTCCGGTTGGCGAGTGGCGGGGTGTCTCTCGTGGTTTCCCTCTGCGTTTCAGAGGAAGGGAGACTTGGATCTCCAGGTGTGAGTGGCTGGGTGTCACTCACGTTTTCCCCTCCGGTGTGGAGGAAGGGAGACTGAGTCTCCAGTTGCGAGTAGTGGTGTGCTACTCATGGTTGCCCTTCCAGTTTGGAGGAAGGGAGGATTGGTCCTCTGGTTCTGATCTTGCTGGGGCAAGGTCAAGGTTTAGATCCTGTGGGTTACAGGATCTGTGTTGAGGGATTTGTCTCCCTCAGGGCAAGCTGTTAGGTAGCGGTTTGTTATAGCCTAAGTCTACTTTGATTTTTAGCTTGTGCTAGTGGAATCCTCACTCGGTTTGAGTGAGGGGTGGACGTAGGTAGACTGTGGGTCTGGCCGAACCACCTAAAAATATCCTGTCCATCGTGGTTTGATCTGTGCGCATACCTCCATATCTTCTACCTCCACTTCTCTACGTGATTTGTCTGGTTGGTTGAATACAAGATGCTCGATATCGTTCTACTTGATCCATTGTTTGCAACGTGTTTGAACTAAGCTACTTGTGAGCTTCTATCTCTGTGTGTTAAGCATTTTGTCTTCAATTCGTAGTATTCATCTGATCTTACTTCGAATTGGGTCTATTTAGCTATTTCAATTGCTGAGTGTATGAGAATGAACCTCAATAGAATATCTGATTACCTTAGCCGCCTAGTGTTACTTCCGCACAAATCTTTCAGAGTTAGTTATTAATCGAGGTATTTTTATTACCTGGGATTCATTCACCCCCCCTCTGAATCTCAGTCTTGCACCCTCATATTCTAACAACAATCACATAATTTCTTCTGTGATCCTCTAAATGCTCCTTCGGACCGCTAGACACTTTGGCATTCTTGAAGAAATGCCATCGGGTGTAGAATTGGGGTGCTGGTGCGAAGGTCCGGCCTCTGGCTCACCAGTGTCTCCATAGGGAGTTAGAGTAGATTCAATCACCATCAGTCTCCTTTTTGCTTCAGAGACCTTATGCGGCACATTTACAGTAGCATTCTGTGTTGGCGTGGCATGGGTTGAGGCGGCTCTACTTTATGATCGTGCATGTTGACAATGTTGTCTTAGATCAACTTCTCGACTATGTTTTTGAAACATAGCAATCCCCTATCACATGACCCAACATGCGATGATACATGCAATAATTGGATTCATTTGTCTTTCCCACATTTGCAAGCTTCTGCGAGTCTAGGAGGACTATCAGATGCTCCTTCGTGCAGAGTCGAAAGAGCCCTTTAATATGTTCCTTCTTGAAGGAATAAGGCGTTTTCAAATGCTCCACCAAGGGAAGGGCTGGTGTTTTTCCCGTAGAGTTCTTGCCACTAGCATTTGGATTTCCTCCATTCTTTTCATTTATCAGAGAGAAATCCACTACATTAGCATTGCAGTCTTCTGACGACCTGCCTTTAGCTGAGGTGTAGCTTGGGTTGTCAGTGAAGAACATCTCTATCTCAGCAATGACCAAATTCAGTTAGTCAAAACCTTTAATACTGGTGCCAAGGAATTTTGCACTAATTGCGGTCTTCTGACGACCTACCTTTAGCTGAGGTGTAGCTAGGGTTGTCAGTGAAGAACATCACTATCTCAGTGATGACCGAATTCAATTGATCGAAACCTTTTATATTGTTGCCAAGGAATTTTGCGCTAATCTCCGTAGCAAAGCCTGTCTGGCATATAGTGATAGCCCCCTCCTAGGTAGAGGGATTATCACAACACATTCTAAAGTCCCTCCAGCGCTTGATGAAGTCTAGGGCCATCTCCCCTTTCTTCTACCTTAGGAGCATAGTTCGGCCAGGAAAACCTTACATTCGGCTATTTGGAACTGATCGAGAAACTTCCTCTACATATCAACCCAATTGACTACCGAATGAGCCTCCAACCTCAAGTACCATTGAAAGGCAATACCCATCAATGAAGTGGCAAAGTAGCGAGGGAGATAGGATTTATCCAATGCCAACTTCCACATGCCTATTATATAGTAGGCCAAATGCTCATGTGGAGAAGTCTATTCATTAAACTTCTACAATTTGGGAGGCTTCAAACAATCTGTCGGTAGCTTCTCGAACTGGCGGTGGAGGGGACATGGCACATTGTACAAGTCTATAGTGGTAGAACCCTCTCCAAGCTGAGCAAACTTGGCTTCCACAATCCCCTCGATCATTTACCTCTAGGCCATCAAGTTTTTTAGCCACAAGCATGCTGGATGACTGCACATTGGTGTCGGTAGGTGGGGCTTCAAATTCCACCATCATCGAGGCCTTTGTTGCCATTGTTGAGGTATTAGCATTCGTTAGAGTACCTTGGGAAGGACGCTCTACTACTTGTGTTGCCATTGGAGGCTGTGGAGGGGCTTCCCTCTCTCGCATGATTTCCTACAACAAGGCTTTGAACTCTTGATTCTCATGTTATAATTCTACCAACATGATATCTTAGACGTCTTCTTCTAGCTCATCCCTTTATCCTTGTACTTCATGTTGGTGGCTGCCGTAGATTTCTTTTGGAGACTTATCGGCCTATGCTTGTCCCTGGTGGATTGGCAAGGTGATGATGGCATGATTTACTTGTGCCACGGCTTGGGCAACTGTATGAGCTCTTCTTAATGATGAGAATGGCTCATTTAGGTCATCTTGTTCTTCATTTGGCTACTTTCCAGCAACCGAGGTGTAGCATGAGAACACCTTGATGGTATACTTGCACACATATACAATTGCCTTTTCCTTCGAAAGTTGTCTTGGGTCGGGTTAATGCCCCCAGTCTGTCTAAGACTAAGACACGAGTTAAAGACTCCCCCGGTAAGTTCTGGCTTTCCACATGAATGGATTCCATGTGGCAAGGTGCGTGCTAGGGCTTTTTGTAAACCCCCTTACGTTTTTACCCCTAAGGACGTGGAGTTTGTTGTTTCTGGACTCTCAGAGCCTCTGATTATTGCAGGTCCAACGTCCCGATGGGCTTACCTACCCTTGCTCTTCAGAGAGCATGGGTGTCACGCCCCGAGATTTCAGTGGAAACAAGTCGAGAACATGAACAACCGACAATGTAAGCCTCTAGCTAGAGAGACAATCATGGGGCCACATTCATTCATACAAAAGCATAAATAATGTACGCAATATCATAAGATCAAAAACCTTCAACTTTATTGAATAATAATCGGAGTTACAACTGGACATTGACTCACTTGACAATACGACTCACTAGACTCAAGAAAATAGAAAATTACATAGACATGACCAACTTCACCGCCTATTACAGTGAATGATTCCAAATTGACATCACAGACGCAAGACTTGCTAGGGTTCTTCTCATTCTTCAATCACTCTTGGACCCATCACTAGAATGATCCGACTCCGATCCACTAGAGCTTCCTTAAAAGTTAGAGAAAGTGGGGAGTGAGCGCACTCGCCCAGTAGGTATCTTCATGTCATCATAACGGCATAGTTTACATAAATAATGCTTTAGCTCTAGAAGGTATGATAATGAAAGAAAATGCGGTAAATCATGCGGTAAAAACAACAGTAACAAGTAGTAAGTCTAGTTGTAAAGTGTGATATTCAAGAATGTATGAACATGATCTAGCAAGAATATAAATTGGCCTTTCAATCAAGAATGTACTATCAATCACAAGAATGTACTTTTCATAACCTTAAGAAGGCTATGCACAAGAATGTCATGTAACAAGCATGTAACAAGAATGTACTTTTCATTTCATGGATGGTCTCGTGGAATCATTTAGTTTATAAAAAAAGTACTCCCAGCGCAATACGATGCCAGTAATCATTATACCCCATGGTTTATAGTATATTTTTGGCCCTCTACCGTGGGGGCTAGACTGGAGCCCTTGGACACCATTCGTGCCCGCACTTGTATCTTCAAGTTATAAATCTAGTTATTTCCACGAGAATATCAATAAGTTCGGCCGAGAAAGTTAAATTCAATAATTGCCTTTGAGGTGATAGTAAGCAAGGTAAGAACGTACCCAATTCTTTGAAAAATAGATCAAGAATGAATTCAAAGGATGTTGTGCTACGGAAGAATTTCGGTAGCATAACGACATCTTTCTTAATTTCATAGTTAATTAATGACTTGATAAGTACAGTGTTATGTTACAGTCAGTTAGAAGGTCATCTGGGACTACAAACAGAACACAATCAACCCTTTTTGGTCAGACCTTCGGTTGAACAATTTTGATAGAATGCAATTGCAAGAAGATTGCGATCTTGAAGACGCAGTTAGGTAGAGATCCGCGATCAGAAGTCTGTCAACCAAGGAAAACTTAGTCGACTGAACTAGAAATCTATCGATTGAAAAATAGAAGATTGGTCGATTGAAAATAACCAACCATATGGGAAGAACGCGGTCATTGGCTAGCCGCGATCTAGAGAATGCGGTTACTTGATAGGCTGCGATCAGGACAGAACACAGAAACACGAAGTGCTCATCTAGCATTTGGGTTTTGTGGGTACAATCGGCTCGGCGTCCTAGTGGGAATCCCAGGCTCGCGGAGACTTACGGAGGCCTTGAAACATGAATACCTAGTAAGGCAGAAGGAATATCCAACGGAGAGGCGTTCAATGTCCAAGAGGGTGTTCCTATCAAGTGCAAGTGACTAATAGCAAACGTATCGGAGTACGGGCTATGTACAAGTAACTATGGAAGAAAAAATACGAGAGTGAACATGTCAAAATGAAGATCGATGTTTAAGAAGTTTCATTAAAAATATGAAAGACCCTTTAGCACAAAACTATAAGGTTTTCAATGTGAAATTAGCATATGATGAAAATAGTCCTTTAAAACATGGTATGGCAAGGGGCATAACCCTTTTAAAACATGATATGGCATGAAATATAAAAAAATGATATTGAATGTAGAAACTACTATATATAATAGGGAATCATAAGGCTTGATCTGGTTGCTATTTGGCGTGATAGTATCCAGGTCACGGTTTTACCTCGGCCGCCTTCTGGAGGTCGCAGTTGATCATGCATCCGCGACTTCAAGTTGCGGCTCCTGGGTCGATCGCTATTACTCTGCCATCAGATAGAGACAACACCGGCCTTACAGGACCCCTTTCTATGGCTATTCCAAAATGCAACTAGTACGAAACAACAAAGAGAAATCATGCTAGCATGTAAATAACTCATGAAAGGGCATGAATTTGACCAAAGTTATTATCTTTTTCATTAACGTTGCATGGATAGCATGAACTAGAAACCCTATTGCGCGATCATGGTAAAACTTGAAATATGACGTGCATGAAGCATGAAAACAAACAGGACGAGAGAGATTTTGTTCCTAACATCATGTTTAGGCCGATCATGAGACAACCAACCTCTTTTGTTGATCCTATGTTAGGTGCAAGGTGAGATCTAGAGGGGGGGTGAATAGATCCTGTTATAAAAATTAATCCCAATCAAAAACTCCCAATTCAAATTATAAATGATTGCTTACTGCAACATTGAATCTTAAGAACAAAACTGATCAATGACTGCTTAGGTAGCAACAAGTGTGTTGCTAATAGTTCTATCTAACGGAAGCCAACAACATCCAAAGGTTCAGATATAACCATTATCAAATATATGACGGTATGCTAGAACTAAATAAAAGTTAACCTTGGCATGTATTGATTCATGCAGAGCAGATATCGAACACTTAGCTTATACCAATTTAAACCGACTTAAGCTAAAGCATTCATTCTTGTAAATTCAGATCAGAGAGAGAAATCAAACACATGAGGCAAACCATAGTGCACAATGATTTTTAGGTGGTTCAATCTACATCCAGCAGACCTATGTCCACCCCCCACTCAACCCGAGTGAGGATTCTGCTGACTCACAGCTTGAATCGCTGATCCACAGCTTCGAGGGAACAAATCCCTTACAACCCGTTGAGCCTCACAACTTGCTTAACCACTGAGCCTTACAACTTGCTTAACCGCTGACTAATAGCTCGAACGAGGATCAAATCCTTACGAGGCACAAGCCTCCGCTGATAAACAGCTTAACCCAACCTCCAAATAGAGTATCTGAAGTAACCAAAGGAAATGAAAAATAACAAACTGAAAACAAAATGAAAATAGAAAATAATATAGCTCTGAAGAGCATAATGACTCTGGATTTGATCCACGAGTCAATAACTTCAACAGATATTCAATCGCTCTAGGCTGCACTCTGATATGAACTCTCGAATTGGGCTTCAGATCTATGAATCTGAACTCTCAAACTCTCTCTTTTCTTCTTCTTCTACTCTCAGATTCTCTCTCTATTCTTTCTCTTCTTCTTCTCTCAGATTCTCTCTCTCGGATCTTCTTCGATGTACACTACTCACTCTTCTCTATTTTCTTTTCTCACAGCCCTTTGGAAGCTCCTCACTTGCAGCTCCCTTCTTCAGAAGAAGAAGGCATGTATTCATAGAACGGAAATACCAATTTCTGATATGATTCTTATCCACAAGGAAATTCTGCCATTTGTCCACGTGTCCTGGAGAGAAAATATTCTTATGTCAAGTAACCTTGGATCACGTAACAAATCATTGGCCTTCGAGCTTGGGCGTGTGACAGACACAAGATTTTTGAAAATCAGCCTTTCAGGCTATTTGTCAGCCTTACTAGCTATTTTACACCCTTATCGCCCATTTGCCTGCCATATACACCTATTTGTCACCCTTATACTCCTAAGCTGTCGCCTTCGCTTGTGGTTTTCTGCCTTGCGGGATTCAACGTGACTGACGTCGACTCCAAAGCCATATGGAGTCAACTCTGCTTCTTCATCTTTCACGTTTTCAGCCTTGCCGCCCATTTTTCACCCTTATTGAGCTATTTGTTAGCCTTATCGCCTATTTGTCACTGCTGACCACCTATTTATCACCACTATTCGGCACAAGCCATCGCCTTAGATATTTGCTTCTCTGCCTTGAGCCGTTGCCTTAGCTAATTGTCACCCTTGCATGTGTATTCTTCACCGTTAAGGCTCATTTGTCACTGTTAGCTTCTATTTGTCTACCATGTTGTCTATTTGACTCCCTTGCAAGGCACTTGTCATCGTTAGTCAACATTTGTCTCCCATGTGACCATTTTTCACCTGTATCAACCATGTGAGCCATTTTTTGCCCCTACGACCCATTTGTCACCCTTAACAACCTTTTGTCACCCATATGAAGTATTTGTCACCAGTATCAGTCCTCACTAGCATTGACAACTGCTGAGCTTGTGCTTCTAGTGCATTGAATTGGGACTTGGTTGCGTTGACTTTGTTGCTTGGCTTCTTAGACTAACTGCGTTGACTGCGTTGCTTGGCTACTTTGACTGACTACGTTGACTACGTTGCTTGACTACTTTGACTGACTACGTTGACTGGATTCTTAAGTTGACTCCAAATCATGAAAGCTTCTTCATCTTCATGCTTTTAGCTTTGTTAGAGTTCATCTAGCCTATTCTTTGTCCAAGGTTGATTTCTTCAACTCAGTTTTGTAACAACTTAAAACCTATTCTTCAAGAAACCTCATCAAACACATGACATCATCAAAGCATGAAACCCATGCACTGACTCATAGATGAGTCATAGTTTGACATCATCAAAACACAGGGACACCTAGACCTCAAATTTATCGCCAGAAGGGAGCCCTTATTCCTACACATCGTACGTGGAACCAGCTACTTCTGCTTGCTCTATCTCCTGGGTTGATCATCCTCCTAACAGGAAATTTGGAGGGGTGTTAGAAGATATGAAGGAGAAGAAAAAGTTCTAAAGGAAGAACTTGAGAAGATGACGTTTTACCTCTACTCTGTGCGATCCAAAATCTAGGGCTCACGCAAGACGATATGGGTCCTATTTATAGGGAATGGCCTAGGGTTAGGGTTTGTACTTCGAATTAGGATCCTTATTGGGTGTCAAGTCGATCTCCTAAGAGTCATGGGTAGGTGTCCTCTCTAGATAACATCGAATCATGGCCAATTCATATATAGAAATCTGAGTTTTCTGTGATTATCCCCTTGCCATTTTCGGAACCAGATCATGGTTGAGACATGACCGCTACCTTCAAGACGCGGTCGCGCGATAGACCGCGACCTGCCCATCTTTTTTGAAATTAGATTTTTATTCAAACTCCACCTCTAATTATCCCCAATTTCCCTATTTTAATTAGGGAACTTACCCTATTATGTCTCTAGGGTTTGGGCTTGGCCAAAAGGCTCAAATTTAGGTTTTAAGGCCCTTTTTAAGTGGGCTTAAACATCTAGTTAATAGCTGGGCCTTTTTATCAAAAGCTTTAACATATTAACCCATTATTTAACCCATTTAGGTCTTTAAGCTCATTAAAATGCTTAAATAAATTTATCTAAACTTTTGAAAAATCTAAAAAATGACCAGGGGTGTTACACCCTCCCCCACTTAAAAAGAATTTGGTCCCCAAATTCATTGCATGAGATTATGGAGGTGCATTTTACTTACAATTAAATAGCTCTTGGAATTTTCTACGTATTGCTTCTTTCATTTCCCATGTAGCTTCTTACTCTAGACACTTATTCCATTGGACCTTTACCATAGGAATGGTCTTGTTCCTGAGCTGGCATACTTCACGATCAAGTATTTTATGCGGCTTTTGCTCGTACGTCAGGTCCTTCTATATTACAAGATCGTCATGACTTATAATATGATATAGGTCATAAATGTACCTTTTTAGCATTGAGATGTGGTACACATCATGTACTCCAGATAATTGAGGTGGCAAAGCTATCCGATAGGCGACTTCGCCAACCCTTTCCAGAATTTCAAAAGGGCCCATAAATCTCGGAGTAAGCTTGCCCTTGATGCCGAATCTTCTGATTCCATGACCCGGGGAAACCTTGAGGAACACATGGTCTCCAAAATAAAATTTCAGGTCTCTTCTTCTATTGTCAGCATATGTCTTTTGTCTTGATTATGCCATCTGAAGTCTTTCTCTAATAAGTTGTACCTTTTTTGTCATAGTCCTGACTAGTTCCAGGCCTAGAAGTTGTTTCCCCCCAACTTCATTCCAGCAAATTACTGAACGGCAACTCCTTCCATACAATGCCTCGAACGGTGCCATTTGAATGACAGCTATTGTAGGCGAACTCGACTAGAGGCAAAGGGTCATGCCAACTTCTATCAAAATCTAAAACACAAGCCTTGAGCATATATTCTACCACTTGGTTTGTTCTTTCAGTCTGGCCATTTTGTTATGTCCCTGAGGTCATTTGAGTCATTCTGTGGTCACTTGGGTCATTCGACATCATTTTATAGTCATATGAGTTCTGTGGTATTCTTGGTTTTGATAATGGCTTAACACTATTAGTCATTGTTATTTTTCAATCTTATATGACTAACATATGTGCTGTTGTGTTTCATGACAGATATGCAAGTGAAAGCTCAATGTTGCGTCCTCGCATGCGGATCGACCTGCGCGGTCAGGTCGCGGGGATCGACCTGCCCGGTCAGGTCGCGGGGGTCAAGGGGGCAGCGTCCCTTGCTGGGGTTTCTGGGGGCGGAGCCCCCGGAACAAAAATTTGATTGAAGACTCAATAATAAAATCTTCAAGACAGTCAAGGAAGATGCCACGGACATGACCGGGCTGCTAAAGAAGTTGAACGACGGAGCTGACGCGGAAAACGGACCGACCCGGGATGGGCCGGGTTCTGCCCAGCTGGCGGTCGACCGCCCCAGCCAGGGATCGCCAGTCTGCATATGTTTCAGGTGGCGGTCGACCGCCAGCCCATGTAGGTCGACCGCCAGTCCCAGTGATCATCCGTCTATAGTGTTTCTCAGTGGAGGTCGACCGCCAGGAGTTGCAGGTCGACCGCCAGCCCCGATGCAGCCTTGTTTGACTTCGAAATCCACCTCGTGGCCAGCCCCTTTCCATGGATTTGTTTAATCAAACCTTACCTAATCTTCCATGATTTGTGGATCTGGTCTAGGGGGCATCTATGGACCATTCAAGGGTTATAAAACTAACACATGAGGGGTTAGAAACCCTAATGCTTCAAGGGGCTTCTTGTGAGATCTAGGGTGGCTGCAAGCGAGGTTGCAAGAGAGCTTGGAGACGATCTACTGTTCACGTGAACAGTAGTTCATGAAGGAGTTCTTCATCCAATCAAAGGGGAATCAAGCTCAAATCAAAGCCAGCAAACTTCAAGGAAGATTACATCAAAGCAAGGCTATCAAAGTGATCCAAGGAAGCCGGTTTGATTCAAGTTCTTCAAGGGAAATCATCTACATCCATTCAAGCTCTTTCAAGCTCATCCAAGGTGATCTTTCAAGCATTCAAACTCCTAGGAGCTAACGAAGCAATCAAGATTCAAGGTAGCTTCATCATCTCCTTCATTCATTCAAAGAAGTTCAAAGAGAAGATCAAGAGAGAAGAATTGAAGGAAGAGGTACTGTTCACGTGAACAGTACTCCGTGAAGAACATTCATCCAATTAAGGGTGAATCAAGAAGATTGAGTTGAAGCCAAGAGGAGCCTTGTTGCTGATCAACATTTCATACAAGGGACAATTCATTTTCACTCATAACTCAATCTCTTGTCTTAGTTCATTCACATTTGTTTCATTTTCATTATTGTTTAAACATTGAAAGTGTGATTCATCCCTACCGGTGGTTAGTAGGAAGACAATTGGAGGGTGTTTCAATTTGCGGTTGACATCCCTACCAGGTGGTGAGTAGGAAGGCAATCGATGGTTTCCGATTTGCGGTTCTGTGCGCTGCACAAGTGAAGCCTCATCGGGTTTTGGTGAGGGGTGGACGTAGGACTGAGGATTCAGTCCGAACCACCTTAAAAATCCTGTCTAGTGTGGTTTGCCTGTGTGATTGATTCGTTCTAGATGCATGCTTAGGATCGAATTATTATATATCTTGCTTATCTTGCTAAGTGAATCATAGCGTACTTGGAAGCTAGTTTCTATTCCACTGCAATTCATTTTAACTAGCTGTTTAGAGGGCCGCATGGTGAAAAGTGGAGCTGATCTATTCACCCCTCCCCTCTAGATCCGCTATCCACCACTCAACACATTTGTCTGGGAATGCAATGTTATGCTGAAATTTAGTCTTGTCCCCAAGGAATGTTGTAGACCTTTCCAGAAATGTGATATGAAGTGCGGGTCTCAGTCATATACTATTGTGACAGGGACTCCGTGTAGTCAGACAATCTCCTTGATATATAGTGCTGCTAATACATCCACTGTCCATCGACTCTTAATCGGTAGAAAATGTGCAGACTTTGTCAGTCGATCAATTATCACCCATATTCCGTCATGTCCGCCGCTTATTTTTGGCAAACCCATGACGAAATCCATCCCTATACCTTCTCACTTCCTCTTCGAAATTTCCAAGGGATGTAGTTTTCCGACGGGCTTTTGTTGTTCCGCCTTGACTTGTTGGCAAGTTAAGCAGCGGGAAACAAAATCGACCACTTCTCTCTTCATATTGGGCCACCAAAAGTTCCTTTTTAGGTCTTGATATATCTTGGTAGCTCCAGGGTGAATCGCATATCGTGACCTATGGGCTTCTTCCATAATCAACTTCTTTGTCTCTGCATGATCTGACACACAGATCTGACCTCGGAATAATAATCTTCCATTAGTCGTGACAGAGAAATATGGCCGTTGATCAATGTTGGTTTTGATCTCAACCAGTGTAGGGTCATCTTCTTGTAGCTTCGCTAAATCTTCTATCAATGTAGGTTGTGACCGGATGTTGGCAATGATACACCTTTCACTATTCGTGTCCATGTCCAGGTTCAATTTGGCAAAATCTTCTAAGAGATTTATCTTACTCATCCTGAGGCTAGATAAAATTGCCATAGGTTTTATACTGAGTGCATTTGCTACAACATTAGCCTTTCCTGGGTGGTATTAAATGGAGAAGTCAAAATCTTTAAGATACTCTTGCCACCTCTTTTGCTTCATATTTAATTCTTCTGAGAGAAAAGATATTTCAAACTTTTATGGTTTGAGAATACTATGAATATTTCTCCATAGAGGTAATGTCTCCATATCTTTACGGCGAAGATAACTGCGGAAAATTCTAGATCATGCACTGGGTAATTCTCTTCATGTCGTCGCTTCAACTGTTTTGAAGCATAACATATTACCCTACCATGTTGCATTAGAACACAACCGAGGCCTATGTCTGATGCATCGGTGTAGACCTCAAAGCCACCACATTCACCTGGCAATGCTAGCATGGGTGCTGTAGTGAGATGTTCCTTGAGAGTCAAGAAACTCTCTTCACATTCTGTTGTCCATACAAAAGGATTCTCCTTTCTTGTTAGTCTTGTCAGAGGAATGATGATTTTTTAGAAATCTTTTATGAACTGCCTATAGTAACCAGCCAGACCGAGAAAGCTTATGACTTTGGTCACGATTGTTGGTCTGCCCCAATTCTTGACTACTTCAACCTTAGAAGGATCCACAGAGATACATTCTTTCTAAATAATGTGACCAAGGAATGAAACTTCCTTTAGCCAGAATTCACATTTATTTAGCTTCGCATAGAGTTGGTGTTCTCTTAGCACTTGCAAAGCTATTCTTAGATGCTTTTCATGTTCATATTGTGTCTTGGAGTAGATGAGAATGTCATCTATAACGACGACCATAAATTTGTCAAGATATGGCTTGAAGACGTTGTTCATTAACTACATGAAAGTTGCAGGGGAGTTGGTTAACCCAAATGACATTACAACGAATTCATAGTGCCCATATCTACTTCGGAATGCAGACTTGTGGATGTCTTCGTCTTTGATCCTCAGTTGATGATAACTAGACCTTAGGTCTATCTTTGAGAAATATTCTGCTCTAGAGATCTGGTCAAACAACTCATCAATACGCGACAATGGATACTTGTTCTTGATTGTTAATTGATTCAACTACCGATAGTCGATGTATAACCTGAGAGATCCACCTTCTTTCTTACAAAGAGAACAGACACACCACAAGGGGATGTGCTTGGCGTGATAAAACCCTTCTCCAGTAATTCTTGTAGTTGTTTCTTCAATTCCTTGAGTTCCGTGGGGGACATCCTATAAGGTGCTTTGGAAATAAGTGCTACTCTCAGAATTAGTTCAATGGAAAAGCTTACTTCCCTCACGGGTGGTAAACTAGGTAGCTCAGAAGGAAAGACTTCGGAAAATTATTTTACAACAAAAATTTCCTTAAGGACGAGTTCTTTGTTTTCGGTGATAACTACGGAAGCAAAAAAATCTTCACAACCTTACGAGATGAGTTTGCAAGCGTGAAGTGATGAAATAAGAACAAAATGCTTTCTGTACTTGATGCCAAGAAAATAGAATTTTGGAAGGTCTGATTTATAGAAAGAGATTCTCCTATGGCGACAATTAATATCAGTATAGTGTTTCGACAACTAGTCTATACCTAAGATTGCATCGTAGCCTTCCATGTCTAGGCATACCAGATTTGCAGGGAGATTTTGACCTTCTATGGTTACCTTACTATTAGGGCAGTGATACTTGAGTTCAGTTTCAGAACCTAAAGGTGTAGTAATTGCAAGATTTAAAGGTAAGGGAACTTATGAAACAAGTAAAGTCGTTACAAAAGTAGTGGAAATGAAAGAATGAGATGCTCTGGTATCAAATAAGACAAAAAGCCAGATGCGAATATATTAGGATAGTACCTTCAATCATATCACCTTCCTTGGTGGGTTCATCTTCCATTACACCATTTAGGCGACCTTGCCGCCTACGTCCTCCATCATTCTTCGAAGGCTGATCCTTCAAGAGCGGGAAGTCTGACATTCTATGTTCTCGGCTAC
This sequence comes from Amorphophallus konjac, assembly GCA_022559845.1. NCBI lineage: Eukaryota > Viridiplantae > Streptophyta > Magnoliopsida > Alismatales > Araceae > Amorphophallus > Amorphophallus konjac. The sequence goes on along the minus strand of CM040121.1, from coordinate 190,377,268 downwards.
CATAACGTAAGCATGCACCGAGGTGCTTCCATCACTCCTCTGACGTGTGTCCTAATTTCTCACAAAACTTGCAAGCCTCCATGACTTACTTTTCTTCTTCCTTGACCCTATTTCCTTTGCCATTGTCCTTTCCATTGCGTGATCTTTTCTTGTTATCCCGGGATTTATAAGTTCCTGTGATGCTAAATCTATCTTCTTTCTTCCCCCTCTTGTCATGTTTACGGCTTGACTCCTCATCCTTTCCCTTGAATTTTTCTACATTCTCAAGGGTTCTTTCATAAAGATGTGCCCTATGCACTATCTCCGAGTAAGTTCGGATGTTTTGTGGACCTAGCTGCTTGACAAATACCGGCCTCAATCCATTCATGAATCGATTGGCCTTCAATAGTTTCGTACTGACGAGGTGTGAGGCATATGGTGCTAGCCGTGAAAACTGCAGTTCATACTCGGCTATAGTCATCATCCTTTGCCTTAGCGCGGCAAACTTTGCTGCTTTCCTTTTGTGGACATGCTCCACGAAATACTTCTCACGAAAGGGCACGAAGAACTCTTCCCAGGTGAGTTGTAGGTTTGGTATATGAGTTGATGTGGCTTCCCACCATGTGTGAGCATTCTTGTTAAGTTGAAAAGTAGCAAGCAGGACCTTCTCCTGATCCGTGCACTGCATAACCTGGAAGATCCGATCCATTTCATCGATCCAGTTCTCAACCTCATCTGGATTAGATGATATAGAAAAACGAGGAGGGTTCATGCTCCTAAAATTGCGGTGCAAATTTCTAGTGCCAGCTCATGCGCCTGCTTATGCCTGTTGTGTTTTATGTTTTGATGATGTCCGACTATGACTCATTGATGAGTCTAATGTGGATTTGATGATGTCAACAAGCATTACGTTCAGGTCAAAGAATATCAATAGGTATGATAGATTTCTTAATAAGCAAAAATAGCAGTAGGCTGCAGTGGGGATCCTAAGCAAGAGAATATTGGAGAGATGATTTTTGGCAGATCAAGATATCATGAATCCGGACATGGAGTTTGGAAGCAGCTGACTCAAGCAACCTTAGATGGTTGGGGCAACTGAGTGAAAGTAGGCAAGTCAACTCAAGCTCCAGTCATATGACAACACAGACTGACAGAAGCCTAAGGTGCAATGGCCTTTGGATGCACAGAAACCAAGAAAGGCAAAAAGGGCTAGCTAGTTAGTCGACAATTAACCTATAAGGAAGAGAAGAACCAAAATGAACAAGGTTGTGTTGACACAAGTTCCTTGTTGAGTAGTGAGTGCGTCGACTCACTTGTTCACACGAAAGAACAAGTCAAAGCGAACCTCTTCAAGCTGCGTCGACGCAAGATCTTCACTACGTCGACACATCTTTAGTTATACTGGAACTCCTTACAAAGCTGTGTCGACACTAGTCCTCATTGCATCGACACAACATGCTTGACCCGCTATCCACCAAATGCAAGAAGTGAAGTGCGTCAACTCAACCTTCAAGGTGCGTCGACCTAACTCATCTTCCAGATTATGAAGCAATAGCAGTCAGCAACTTCAGCAAAGTCTACAAGCAACAACAACAAGCAACAATGGCAGCAACTTTAGCAAGACCAATAATAACAAGCAACAATAGTTAAGCATCAGCGAGCAACATATCAGTAGAAGCTAGCATCAATAGCAGCAACAGCAGCATCGGTAGCAGCAACTTCAGCAAAGCATCTAGCAGTAGCAATATGCAGCAAGTCGACTCGGAAAGAAAGCAAGTCGACTCAGAACATTATCCAAAACCTTGCTTCAAAATCTGCAAAACAGACAAGTCGACTCAAGCATAAGGGCAAGTTGACTCAAGGCCATTCCAGAAGTTGGAATCTCACCAAATACAATTGGAAAGTCGACTCAGTCTCTCACCAAGTCGACTCACACTCTTCTAGAAAGTTGAATCCTCCTGAAAGCAAAGAACAAGTCGACTCAGTCTCACTCCAAGTAGACTCATAATGGCAGCTCTGGCAGATTTCGAACAGGGTCGTCCAGTCACGTGATCTCTCATTCCAAGTCAACAGCACCAGGCTTTAAGACACATGCTTCAAGGTCCAAAAGGGTCCTAGGATGGAGATATGTCCCTTTCATCATGAGATAGTTAAAATACCTTTTTGTGAGAAGATTCTGTCAGAAAATAGATTTGGAAAAAAGGCACTTTCCAAGTTGTCCTCCTTTTTCCATCGGACCAATCAAGTTACCTCTGCTAATGATCCTGACAGAAAGCAAATCTGGAAAAAGTCTTTGTCCATACTTTGTTATATACACGGGCCAATCAAAAACTGCCAGGAAAAAGGTCTGTGTACAAGAACCTTATTTTTATATTGGACCTTTCAGCATGCGGATTTGGAGGGAAAATTTTCTGCCCTCTTCCTCTATATATATGGTTCTCCTGCATGAAAAACCATGTTGCTACTGCCCTTGAAAAAGAAAAGAGTTGAAAGAATTAGAGTGCCCAAACCTGTAGAAGAAAATATGTAAGAAGAGAAGAAGAAGAGAGGAGCAGTCCAGCACTTGGTCTGACCCAGTCTAGTGCTGAGAAGAAGAGAAGAAGAAGAGAGACTAGATCTGACCAGTCTTCAGATCTGAGTCTGGATCTGCAGCCAGAAGCTTCTAGATCTTCATCTGAAGCTACATTGGTTTTTTTTCTTGTTTCATTTTGTGTTTTTCTTTTCAAAACTATGAATCTGTTTCAATGTGTTGTGATGTGCTTATAGCAATGTGTTCGGTGCTCTATTTAGAGGCTAGGAGTAGTTTTAGGCTACTGGGCAGCCGTGTGTGTTTGTGGGGGTCTGTCCTCATGTTTTACTGCATTTTGCAACGTGTTTGTTTCTTTGTTTTTGTTTTTCCTTTCGGGCTTGTCCCCATGTAGTGCTGTAGTTTTGCAGCGTGAGGCGCTTGCTCCTCGTGTAAGCTGTGTATCAACGTGTGGGGCTTGTCCCCATGTGTGCTGCGTATAGCAGCGTGTGTGTTTGTGTGGGTGTTGGCACCGGCTTATTTTTTCAAATTAATCGAGGATTAAGCATAGGGAAATACTCCCTAAATAGAGCAAAATGGCATATCGCCAAAGCTTCTCTACTAGTCAAGTTGAGCTCGAAAATCGAGACACTTCGCTTGGTCAAGCGGCACAACATAACAATCGGGGATCGGCCCCAAGCAAACGGCACTATTCCATCCAGTTTCCCGACAACCGGGTCAATTTCAGGATTCAGGATAACCTGCCATACCTTACGGCACTCTGAAAAGATTCGAGGATCACCCCCGGACACTCTGCATACGGTGTCACACCACCAGCGCCTCAACAACCGGGTTAACCCGGGACTCAAAACAGCTTGCCGCATCATACGGCTCTTCGCCAAGGAGGGAGGGTGTGGAACGCACTAGGTTTTGGGTGTGAAAGTATCGGGATATCGGTGGTCTTTTTATCGGTTTATCTAGTGCGAGGGCGTGCCAGTCACCTAGGTGACAATGTGTTCGGGCTTCAAGACTGGAGTGGTCCGAAGCCCGGGGTGCGCTCCATCTGACTGATCAGATGATTGTGGATATCGGGTCGGGACTGGAGACCCGCCGCGCCATAAAGGGCGCGACGTTAATTACATCCCCTCAGAGAGGGGAAGACCTCTGATTAATCGCCAAGAAAAGGGGTCAAATGACCTAAAGATCGTTTTTCATTAAAGCATGCGAGTTGGGTTGACATGATTTAAACCCTCCGCGTCGGTATGTAAAACGGTGTTCAAAAACCGTACAAATACTTGCTGCGAGTGCGGCGAATTTAATGAAAGTGCGGGATTAGATCCCGGTATATATATATATATATATATATATATCAGTCACTAAGGACCATCCAGTATTCGGTCGAGAGTTCATATTCGAAGCATCGAAGGTAACAACAAAGACATTCGGATATCTACCGTAGGTACGGCACGTTTCATGTGGGTGCGGGATCGGATCCCGGAAGAAGTGGGTCAATTTGATGAACTATCGGCCCAAGAGGTGCACGGATCATGACCATGTCGGGGATCCCGAGGTCCATGTCCGATACCACGGGGCATCATCACACAGTCCGGGGGAGCGGGTCGTTAAGTGTAAGGCCAAAACTCGACAATGTGCGCCCTCGCACGCGGATCGACCTGCGCGGTCAGGTCGCGGGGTTCGACCTGCCCGGTCAGGTCGTGGGGGTCAGGGGGGCAACGCCCCTTGCGGGGGTTTTCGGGGGGCAGCGCCCCCGGAACAAAATTTGGTTAAGGCGCGGGTATGCTATTGTCATTGTTCCGATCATTGAGTTAAGTGTTTTATTCCCATTCCATTCTTTCCATTTTGTTCATTGATTTAATCCTTATCCTCTGGTTTATTCTTTAGTTTCAATAGTTCTCTTTCTTCCTTCCATTCTTTTAGTTTTCTTTTAGCACGCCGTGTTGGCAGGTTGCAAGAAGATGGGCGCGCCGGATAAGGGGCGCCGGGTCAAGATATGAAGGGGGGGGGGGGGGGGCGCGCCGGGTAGAGGCATCCATGGGCGCGCCGGTTTAAGGGAGTTCAAGGGGGGGGGCGCCGGTTAAGGGGCGCCGTTTTAGAGATACTACAAGGGGCTGAAGGGCGCGCCGGTTTAAGGGAGGCCAAGGGGCGCCGTTTTAATGGTTAAGCAAGGCAGTAGGGCGCGCCGGATAGAGAGGCTCCCACGGGGGCGCGCCGTTTTAGCATTCAAGGGAGATGGGAGGTTACGAGGGTGGTGTTAAATCGGCGCGGTGAGGGGTGACCGCGCCGGGTTAGGCCACGCCGGGACATCATCTCTTGAGTTTTCTTATTCGTTCTGTGGACTTGTTTTGCTTTCTGTTCTTGATTCTATGGCCTACAGAAGGATCGATAGTTAGATTAATTGTTCAATTGACACCCTAGATCAATAGGATGAAGGTTTAAGCATCGTTGATGGTTTGTTAAGGTGAGTGAGCAGGAGGTTTAAGTGTTTTATTCGGGGGGGTTTGATTCACAGAACTTACTGTGTATTGGATTAAAAGTCAGTTCGTTCTTGAGTGTTCTATTTGTTCACTTGTTCTTGGCCCTGGCGAGAATCGGACAGCACCTCCCCTAGATCGGAAGGGTCCGAGGAAAAAAATGGGGCGCGCCATGCGGAGAGAACTCCGACGGCCCCGAAACATCCCGGTGTGTGCATAAGCAACGACACCAGTAAAATTACCCCATTTGGGGCCGGAGATCCCGAGGGCTAGCCTACAAGGGAAACCGGTGACCCATGGGTTGTTGCGATCGTATCGACTCCCCCCGTTCGGGGCCGGAGGTCCTGAGGGCCAGCCTACAAAGGAACTCCGACGACCCGAGGGTTGCCGTGATCGCGTGGCTGAAGACCACGTGAGAGCCGAAGTCGACACAAGAACACGGCGGTAAAAAAAAAATAGAGCCACTATGGGATGAGTATTGAGGGGGATTGAGGCATCAAGATCTCCCAAAGGGGAGTTTTCCTTTCATTTCACAACAGACCGAACTCCGATTACATTGAAAGGGAATACGAAGACAAAGGTCTACATGTGCAGATCACCAAAAGGAAATCAAAGGGGCAGAAGGAAATGCAAAGACAAAGGGGGGAACCGAGCTCTCTTCCCCTCACCTCTCCTTCTTTCTTTCACCCTCTTATCTCTCTTCACACTTCGGAGCCGGGCTTCACCGCCAGTAGAGCGTCCCCCCTCTCTATTTGCTTCTTGCCTGGAGCTTGTATTTATAGGGGGAGCAGGGAAGCAAGCTTCCCATTTCTATGGCTTTTGTTCTGTTCGCAGTTGCCGTTGCTGACGTCGCTGGGGTCACCGTGTCGAGTGCCGTTGTCGTGGACGTCACCTCCGCCGCGGCTACAGTGTGATCGGGAGAGGGGCAGAGGCATGGCCTCCTCCTCTGTTGGCATATCCACCGCGAGACACGCGGCTTTCATCATTTGCAGGAGCATGGGTGGCCGACGGACGAAGTGGACGTTCGACGGTGCAGGGCTCGAGGGTTTCCATTTGAAGAACATGCTTGGATGCCCAACGGGTCGAAGCATACCTTTTGCCATTTTAAGCAGTTCGTCGACGTGCTGTTCGCAGGAAACAGGGGACCGTAATGCCGACGGGATGGGTTGGTTGCTCGCCAGGAAATGCTTCAGAGAAAGGGGTTAAAACGGCGCCACATCCAAAGGGGGGGCGCGCCGTTTTAAGCATCCAAAATGGAGGCCCCCTTCGAGCGCGCCGTGTAGCCAATGAAAATAAAAGAGGTTAAAACGGCACCATATTCCAAAGGGGGCGTGCCGTTTTAAAGGGGGGGGCGCCGTTTTAAGGTGCGCCGTTTTAAAGCCCCCTCGTGCCGTTTTAAGCACTAAACGGATTCTTCTCGAAGTCGCGGCCATTTTACGTGAATGTCGACATTCCCGGAAGGTTCCGGTTGCTATGTATGACCTCTACAATGTTCCATTCGCAGCCTTTGGGGCCCGGTCCCAGACTCTGCGTGACTTTCGGTGCACGTCGGGCTATGTCGGAGTCCCCGACTCTTCTTTGATTCAGCTCTCGGCACGGCCGGCTGTAGAGTTGTGGCCATATCTTCCGCCCGGGGGGCTCCCTCATCGGCTAGCGGACCACCAAGCAAGTCCTCATCCTGATCGGGGAGGCATGAGGTTTATTTGGTATTTTCATCTTCGGCTTGCTCTCGAGTGTCGAGACGTGCATGCCGTATGATCATCATCGACATTTTTCGACGTCCACAAATGCCCCCCACTCGCGGGTGGCGCAAGCGAGGGATGAGTGCGCGGGGATCGCGAGTGTAGAGTTCTTCGACAGGACGTCTGTTCTTCTGAGCCAGTGGGATGCTAGTCCGGTGCAAATTCACGGGAAAGCGCTCACTCCTTCAGCGAAGGGATGAGGGGATCGCTTCACCGCACATGCACACGGACTGGCATATCTGAGTGGAGGTTTGGTCGACGGCATGGTGGAATGCCGAAGCAAGAAGGAGGGGTTCAAGTTTCTCTGACTTGGGTGAAAAGTCAAGATCGGATCGCACGGCTGAGGCCCCAGAAAGGCCTTAGGCGCCGTCAAAGGTGGTTCGTTGACACTGGGGTTGCATCAACGCAAGGATTTCAATCTTCTTCCGACCCAGACGAAAGGTCTAAATCGGAGCTTTCGGCGAGGGCGCCGCATAAAGTGGATTCGTCAATGCTGGGATTACATCAACGCAAGGATTTTGGTTTTCTTCCGACCCAGACGAAAGGTCTGAATCGGGGCTTTCGACGAGGGTGCCGCATAAAGTGGATTCGTTAACGCTGGGATTGCATCAACGCAAGGATTTCAGTTTTCTTCCGACCCAGACGAAAGGTCTAAATCGGAGCTTCCGGCAAGGGTGCCGCATAAAGTGGATTCGTTAACGCTGGGGTTGCATCAACGTAAGGATTTCAGTTTTCTTCCGACCCAGACGAAAGGTCTAAATCGGAGCTTTCGGCGAGGGTGCCACATAGGGTAAATTCGTCAATGCTGGGATTGCACCAACGCAAGGATTTCAGTTTTCTTCCGACCCAGACGAAAGGTCTAAATCGGAGCTTTCGGCGAGGGTGCCGCATAGAGTGGATTCGTCAATGCTGGGATTGCATTAACGCAAGGATTTTAGTTTTCTTCCGACCCAGACGAAGGGTCTACATCGGAGCTTTCGGCGAAGATGCCGAGTAAAGGTGGATTCATCAATGCTGGGATTGCATTAACGCAAGGATTTTAGTTTTCTTCCGACCTAGACGAAAGGTCTAAACCGGAGCTTTCGGCGAGGGTGCCGAGTAAGGTAAATTCGTCAATGCTGGGATTGCACCAACGCAAGGGTTTCAGTTTTCTTCCGACCCAGACGAAAGGTCTAAATCGGAGCTTTCGGCGAGGGTGCCGCATAGATTGGATTCGTCAATGCTGGGATTGCATTAACGCAAGGATTTTAGTTTTCTTCCGACCCAGACGAAAGGTCTACATCGGAGCTTTCGACGAAGATGTCGAGTAAAGTGGATTCGTCAATGCTGGGATTGCATTAACGCAAGGATTTTGGTTTTCTTCCGACCCAGACGAAAGGTCTAAATCGGAGCTTCCGGCGAAGATGCCGAGTAAAGTAACACTAAGGAACAACTTCTTTCTCATTCTTTTTCTTTTCCTTCTTCTTTTTTTTTCTTCTTTTTTTTTCTTTTTTCCTTTTTCTTTTTTCTTTTTTCTTTTTTTTTCTTTTTTTTTTGATGATCACGGTGGGACCGGATCACAAAGGTGTGATAGTATCGTCGACATTGGGTTTATGTCAACGCAATGGAATCGGGTTTAATCGGCTTAAACGGAAGGTCTACGCCATGCTGCTCGGTTGAGGCCTCGGAGGGCCATGGGCGCCGAGTTGAGTTTTCGGATGTTTTATGTAAAAAGCTCCATGATGGAATCCTCTTCATTGTGGGGTATTGGTTTCAGTTGATCACCGAGCAGGGGAAGCGGCGCATAGTATAACTTCAAGTGTTTCCCATTGAGTGGTGGGAATTGAATTTCCCCCCGGTGGTTGACGATGACATAAGCACCGCCTTCATAGACTTTCTGGACCACATAAGGTCCTGTCCAGTTTTCATTCAGTTTGCCTTTGGGGTTGGCCGCCATGACCTCTCTTCGCTTGACCATGACTAGGTCTCCCTTCTTGAATTCACGTTCTTTGACGAGTTTGTCAAAGGCGCGGGTCATGCGGGCCTGGTAGACTTGTATGTTCTGCTGGGCTCTGAGCCGTCGTCCTTCTAGATCGGAGAGCTCCTCTAGTCTTCTTTCTATATTGGCTTGGCCATCTTTGACTAATTCGTGCTGGATCGCCACTCGTAGTGAGGGTATCTCCAGCTCTATCGGGACGACCGCTTCTGAGCCGTACACCAAGGAGAATGGTGAGCAACCCGTGGGGGTCTTGTACACGGTGCGGTACGCCCATAGTGCTTCATACATCCTATCTTCCCAATCCTTCTTGCTAGAGCTGACCGTCTTGGCAAGAAGTGTGCATAGTGTCTTGTTGAAGGCTTCCGCTAACCCGTTTGCCTGCGGATTATACGGAGTGGAGGTCCTCCAATCAATCTTGAATTTATCGGCCAATCTATAGACCTTTTGGTTTCGGAAGTGGCTTCCGTTGTCAGAGACAATTCGATCGGGCACGCCGAATCGGAATATGATATTTCGACGGACGAATCTGGCCACGATTTCTCCCGTCACTTCTCTTAGAGCCACAGCTTCCGCCCAGCGAGAGAAGTAATCTGTTGCCGCTAGAATGTATCTGCATCCCGCTGAAGACACGGGGAGCGGGCCCACAACATCAGTACCCCATTGAGCAAAAGGCCAACTGGGCACCGTTGGGTGCAAATGAGCTGGAGGTCTTCTTGGGATCGCAGCATGCTGCTGGCATTTATGACATGACTTGGCATACTTGCAGCAGTCATCGAACATAGTCGGCCAGTAATATCCCAGCTTCTTGACTTCAATCTTCATTTTCGGCCCAGCTTGATGAGCACCAGCCGACCCGGCATGAACTTCCTTCATGACCATCCAAGCCTCCTCCACGGATATACATCGGAGGAGCACCTTTCTTCCGGCATCAGCCATGGTTCGGAACAGAGTTCCATTTCTGACTTCGTAAGAATCTTTTGTTCTGATCAATCTGATCCTTTCTTCCCTCTGCTTGGGCAATTCTTGGTGTTCAAACCATTTCATTAGGGGTTCCCTCCAATCAGAAGAGTTAGTTGTTTCTGCTATCGTAGCTTCATATTCTTCTTCGTCACCTGGCTCCTCTATCATGCTGGGGACCTGGCGCCTATTTATGACTGTTATGTTGAGGGATTCGCCTGGCAGGGCCGCTAGTGAGCTTGCTAATTTTGCTAGTGCATCAGCCTGGGCATTCTGGCTTCGGACGACATGACCTATTTCAATGAAGTAGAACCGCCCCATGAGCTTCTTCGCCTTGGCGCAATACGGAAGTAACCCGGGCTTCCGGACGTCGAACTCTCCTTGTATCTGCTTGACAATCAGCATAGAATCACCAAACACCTGCAGCATTCGGATCTCCATGTGGAGGGCTATCTGAAGACCGATAATCAAGGCCTCATATTCTGCTTCATTGTTCGTGCACGGTTTGTTGATCGAACACGATGTATGCAACACTTCTCCTTCTGGGGATTTGAGGACGATGCCTGCTCCAGCCCTTATCCTCGCATGCCCTGATTGAGATGTCTCCGTTCTGGATGCTCCGTCGAAGTATAACTGCCATATGGCTTGACGGACTTGGTCCACTTCCAGTGTTTCATCTTCCGGAAGTTCCGTGACAAGCGGGGAATTCTCAGGCACAGGGTGTGCTGCAAAGAAATCTGCTATCGCCTGGCCTTTAATAGCCTTTTGCGGCACATATGTAATATCAAATTCCATCAAAATGACGGCCCACTTCCCTAGTCGCCCTTTCAGCGCCGGCTGGGACAAGAGATGTTTGGCTGGATCGGCCCTTGATATCAGCTGTATTTCATGTGAGAGCATGTAATGCCTCATTTTCTTGGCCGCAAAGACCAAGGCAAGACAAACTTTCTCGATCGGGGTATACTTTGATTCTGCCCCGACCAGTCTTCGACTGAGGTAATAAAGTGCCTGCTCCTTTCCCTCGTCGTTGTTTTGAGCCAACATTGCCCCGAGTGAACATTCGGTGGCGGCTATGTAGAGAATTAGCGGCCGCCCTTTGACAGGTGCCCCCAGCACTGGTGGGGTCTTCAAGTATTCCTTTAGCTTATCAAAAGCCTTCTGACATTCTTGATTCCAGTCGAATGGTGCATCTTTCATCATCAACTTATGAAATGGTTGACATCGGCCGGACAGGTTGGAGATGAACCTGCGGATATAGGCCAATCGACCCTGCAGTGATCGCAGTTCCGTCAGGTTCTTCGGAGGCGGCAGCTCCTGAATGGCCTTTATCTTGGAGGGGTCTATTTCAATCCCCCTATATCGGACAATGAAGCCCAGAAACTTCCCACTGGAAACGCCGAAGGCGCACTTCAGTGGGTTCATCTTCAACTCGTATTGTCGGAGCCTTTGAAATATAACCCTGAGGTCACTCAGGTGATCTTCTTTCTTTTGGGTCTTGACAACCAAGTCGTCGATGTAGCATTCGACCTTCTCATAGAGCAATTCATCAAATATCTTGGTCATTGCCCTTTGATAAGTGGCGCCAGCATTCTTGAGGCCAAAAGGCATCCTTTTATAGTGGAATATCCCCTTGGGTGATCGGAAAGCCGTATGAATTCTATCATGTTCGGCTATCCATATCTGGTTGTATCCGGACGACCCGTCCATGAAAGATAAGGCTTCATGGCCAGTGGTGGCATCGATCATGACTTCAGTGATGGGCACCGAAAAATCATCTTTCGGACAAGCCTTGTTCAGGTCTCGGAAGTCCACACATATCCGGATCTGGCCGTTCTTCTTCTTGACGGGCACAATATTGGCCAGCCAGGTGGTATACTGGTTTTCTGCTACGAAGTCGACGTCTATGAGCTTGTCGACTTCCTTGCAAACTTGGCTTATCAGTTCTGGCCTCATTCGCCGGGGTGACTGCTTTACTGGTTCGGCCTTGGGGTCAATGGCCAACATATGCTGGGTAATGGCCGGGTTGAGGCCCGGCATTTCTTTGTAGTTCCAAGCAAAACAGTCTCGGAACTCTTGTAGGAGCTTGATGTATCGCTCTCTTTCTTCTGGGAGAAGGAGGGCGCTGAGGAATGTTGGTCTGGGGTCATCTTTTGTACCCAGATCCACTTCGATCAGCTCATCAACAGTGGCTTGGCCACCATCTTCTATCTCCGGGGGAGCCGGTTGCAAGTCGATGAAGCCTTCATCATCTTCTTCAGCCTCGAGGGCATCATAGATGTCTTCTTGTACCACCCCGCTTAGTGGCAGGGCTTTGTCATCTTCTTTCAGAGGGGTTGAAAGGGGTGCTTCACTGGCTTCCGGGCATCTTCCATCGGTGGGGCTTGTGACCTCCGTGAGCAAAGAGATCATGTGGACCCCGCTTCTATAAGCGACCACGTCATGCGGACGCGGTGGGTACACTTCATATTTTCCCAGCCTTAGTTCGCCCTTCCTGATTAGGCCCTGAGCGATATTTTTGAATACATAACAATTTTCAATAGGATGCCCCAGCACCCGATGATAAGGACAGAATTCGGGGTCGTCGCTTCGTTCGACATCCTCTGGCCTTTTGGATTCCGGCAAGGTAATCTTGCCGTAACGACAAGCCCATTCAAAAATCCTCTGAGTTTTGTGTCTTGGGAAGGAATAAGGCCTCCTCATTTTCTCTCGCAACGAGGCCGGTTGATTGGTTGAAGGATTGGCGACCTCCTTTGTCTTCTCCTTCGAATGCCCAGAAGTGCGGAAGTTGACACCTCCGGGTTTGTCTTCTTGCCTTGCCAGGGTGATGGCAGGATGGTATTTTGCCGGGAAGGCTTCAATATCAGCCGCTATTATGGCCAACTGATCAAGGGAGTGGACGTTAAGGCCGACCATCCGCTGCTGAATATCCTTCTTTAGACTTTCCCCGCAAGCCCAAGTGGCAACCTCGTGGCTTAACGGGGAGATGCATCTCACATATAGGCTTCTCCACTTTCTGATGTAGTCCAGGACGGGCTCATCATCTTCTTGCCTGTGGCTGTAGAGTTCTGCCCTGGTCACGAGGAAGTGCTCCGGGCTTGAGTGACTGTATCGCTGAGGGAGGATGTCCCCTGCTGGGTCAAACCAGTGCATACTTATTTCGGCTAGGTGCTCCTCCAGCCTTTCAATTTCCTGATGTAACCTGCCGAGCAGTGAGGGCAAGGTGGAGTCAGGCTGAGGGAAATCTGCTTCAGGACATCTTTCACCGGCCGGGCTTGTGACCTCTGCGAGGAGGGAAACCACATGGACTCCCTTTTCATGGACAGCTGCTTCATGGGGTTGTGGGGGCTTCACCTCATAATCCTCCATCTTCAATTCTCCTCTGTTGATCAGGTTCTGGGCGATATCCTTGAAGACATAGCAATCTTCTATAGGGTGGCCAAGGATTCGATGGTAGAGGCAGAATTTAGGGTCATCACTCCTTGTAGCATCCTCTGGCCTTTTGGACTTTGGCAAGGTAACCCTGCTATAGTGGCAAGCCCATTTAAAGATCTCCCGAGTTTTATCCCTCGGGAAGGAATAAGGCTTCTTCATCTTCTCCTGCAACGTGAGGACTCGTTCCGCCGGCCGGCTAGTTGAAGGACCGGCTATTTCTTTCACCTTCCTCCTTGAGTGCATAAAAGTACTAAAGTTGGTGGTCAGGTACTGATTCTCCCATCTTGCCGTGGTGGCATAGGAGCCCCCCGAGTTCATGGATCTGCCCTCCCGGAGGTGGATACCCTCGGTAAGACCGGACAGTAGTTTGATCATCTTGGCCAACTGTGCCTTCAACATCTCAATCTCCTGCTGCTGCTCATAACATATTGCGAGCATAACAGGGTCACAAAGGGAGAAATCTGGAGTGTAGCTTGGACTGCTATCTTCCGTTTCGGCATCAAGTGGAGGTGGCAGCACCCCGCCACCGTGACTATCTGGGAGTGGTGCCTCGGAAGTCGATGGCACCCCCTCTATATCCTTGCTTAGAGGTGGGTTCTGGAGGAACACTTCTTCATCTTGAGCTTTGTCGGCTGAAGTCATATTCTGCTCTTTGCCCTTGGTTTCTAGTGCATCTGTGTCTTCTGGGGGACCGTCGCCAACTAGAGCTGAGACGGCTATCATGTTTGCTTCATAGAATTCTTCTGCTGAGAAACCCAACCCAGGGTGCTGGGTAATCTTCAGGAGCTCCCTATCCAGGTTCGGTGGATACCACAGCTTCTTGAACATTTGATTCCGACTTTCGGTCTGAAAGAAGGGCAATTGTTGCCCTCTAGCCATTTTCACCACTCTGCTGGATATATCCGGAAGTCCCATGATTGGGCCGACCGGGTCACAGATTTCTTCGGGGAATTTACAATCATCATCCCCTTTCACTGGATGTTCATCAGCCACATAGAATATCGTAGGTGGGCCCTCTGGGTTGGGCACCTCCCAGATCTTCAAGAATTCGACTGTTTGACAGTCTAAGTCTGTGGGGGGCTTCATGATCCCTGGAGGGACCTTCACATACCCAGGCAAATCTTCGAGCTTCGGAACTCCTGTCTCGAGGTAAATATTGAAGGGGATGGCTCGAACCACGCCTTCAACTTTAGAAATGTGTGACACTTCCTGCGGTGCCACATAGTCGGGCGGTGGTGGAGGGAACCAGTCGTCGTCCTCTGCTATCTCCTTCCTTTGCTTTGAGTCGGCTGGGGATTCTGCTTCGGCTCCTCCATGTAAAGTGCAGCATCGAGCAGGTGGCATTCAAACACCTCAAAGGGGTGTAAGTCTGCAAATATTCTTTCTTCTTTTCCATCTCGGGAGTACTTAATGCACTGGTGCAGGGTCGAAGACACTACCCGATTCTGATGCAGCCACGGTCGGCCGAGCAATGCTTTATATGTGGTATCGGAGTTGATGACGTGGAACTGCACTTTGGTGGTGAAGTCTCCTAGTGACAGTTCAAACTCTGCTACACCCATGGGAACTTCAGACTTCTGGTTGAACCCAGTTATCTTCATATCCCTGACCTTGGTCAGGTGCACATTGAAGTAATGTTTCTGGTAAACCTGGTAGGAGAGTATGTTTACTGCTGCCCCTGTATCGACCAAGATCCTGTTTATAGGCTGGCCGTTCAACTGCCCCCTCATGTACAAGGGTCTGTTGTGGCTGACCGAAGGAAAGAGCATGTCTTCTTCGGTGAAGGTGATGGTTGTTCCCAACTGCATCTCAGCAAAACAGCTTTCATAATGCGCCGGGGTTTGCAGAGCCGCAATGACAGCCTGCCTGGTTTCCTCATCCAGGGAGAGTATCTCCCAGACACTGAATCTTGCTGGGATTCTTTTCAATTGTTTCAATATCCGAGAGCCGGCTCGGACGTTAGCTAACTTTGCTTCTTCGGCTTTGCTATGCGTGCCATGTTCTGGTGTCGGAGGAGTCGGCGGGGAAGATAGTTTATCTTCTTCGGGGGCCGCCCGACTCCGGCTTGCTTGGTCGGCTGGTTCTTTCATTTGCACGGGCTGAGCCACAGGGGTGGCGCCATCATCATCTTTATTTGCCAGAGGGGGCATTCCCGAGGTGGAGGCAAGAGTGCTCTTGGCCTTGGACCCGGGCTGTTGGTATGGTTGTTTGCTCTTCTTCGCGAGCAAAAATTCGGCGAACGAGGGTACCACTTCGCCTGCTGCATCTTCAGGGTACAAGCCCGATGGAGGCGGGATTGCTGCGCCCTTCACTTCAAGTTCGGGGATTTGGTATGGCCGCTCGCCCCTGAATATAATATTGTGATTGGCCGGGGGCACACGTCCCCACCTTCTCCCAGACCTGGTGACATGTTGGGAAGTAGAGGCCTCGACTTGGTTTGCTTCGGTAGGTGCGAAGCATATTTCTTCTTCTCCCTCCTCTTCAGAGTTTTGGGCCATGTTGAACAAGGCCGACAAGGTATTGCAAGACAAAAGGCTGCATTTTCTTTTATTCTTCAGCTTCTTCTTCTTTTTCTTCTTCTCTTCTTTTACAGCTGGAAGCTGTTCTCGGGGAAGTTCATCCCATATGCCGGTTTCTTGTGTTTCGGGTTCAGCTTCTTCAGCCAATTTTAAGGATTCAAAATGTTCCCAGGGGACATATTCCTTCAGCCGCACTGGCTGGATCTTGGGTTGTTCATATTCTTCTAACCCGTCAATGATTGCCTGCAGCCGTTTAACCACCGGGCTGACTTGCATGTGCATCCGCAACAAGAGTGGCTTCTTCCTGTTGTCAGTCATTCTTCGGAGGACCAACTGAGGAGCAGTTTCATACCAGACCGGGGTGACAACCGGTGGTGGTGGCTGAGGCGTGACGCCATGAATTCGGACTCCCGGGGTAGGGCGGGATGTCGACTTTCTTCTTGTCTTCTTTGGCACCATCTGCCAATCTCCATGGCTCTCTGCGGGAGCGAGAACAAATGCCTCATAGGTGTGCATTGTACAAGTATCTGACACTTCTTCAGGCAGTTGTTGGTATAAGGATATCATATTTACGGTTGCCCCCAGCACTGGCAACTCATGCGGGCGGGGCGGGTCCACCTTGTGTTCGCCCATCTGGAGCTCTCCCTTCCTGATCATGCCTTCAATGATGTCTTTGAAGACGTAACAGTCTTCGAGGGTGTGCCCGAGCATCTGATGGTACGGACAAAATCGAGGATCATCTTTCCTCTTGATGTCACCGGGTCTCTTTGGCTCCGGGAGAGTAATTTTGTTATATTTGGTGGCCCACTCGAAGATGACCCGGGTCTTCTCCTTCGGGAAGGAGTAAAGTTTCTTCATTCTTGACCGCAAGGAGGCGGCCTCTTGTTGTTCAGCCTGCTTGGCCGGAGGAGCACTGGCGACTCCTTTATCATTGTCCTTCTGCTTCTCGAAATCCTTGAAGTCGATAGTGTTGACTTCTTTGGGCACGGACCGCTTCTCAATTGATTTTCCTTTTTGGGCTGAGGTGGCCGGTGCGGAAGAGTATTTGGAGAGGTAGGACTCAATTTCCACCACCACATTATTTAATCGATCAAATGACTTGATCTCCATCCCGATCATTTTCTTGAAAACTTCACGCTTCAAATTCTGCTTGCAGATTTGAACCGCATCTTCTTGGTGTGGCGGGCGTCTACACCTCATGCTGAGGTTCCGCCATCTCTTGATGAATTCTAGAGCAGTTTCATCATTCTTCTGCTTGGTTGCATAGAGCTCGGCCACTGTGACCTCTCTTTCGGTGACGTGGAACCGCTCCCGAAATTTTCTTTGCAAATCTGGCCAGTCATTAACGGACCCCGCCGGCAAGTTCGAGTACCATTCGAAGGCGAGCCCTGTGAGCGAGGACCCAAAGAACTTCAGTAGGTATGATTCATCAGTCGCCAGATCGCCCATCACATTGACGTAATAGGCTATGTGCTCCTTCGGTGACCCCTGGCCATTAAATTTGTCAAACTTTGGCGGCTTGCTGACGCCAGGAGGCAATCTCTTCCCCGCATGATGGACAGGGTAGGGTACCTTGTACACATCATATGAGGCATATTCTTCACTTCCCCGGTCGGCCAGCTTCATCTCGACTATCTGCTCGATCATGAGCTTGTTAGCCGTTGCCGGATCCACTGCTTCTGGGTAGAAATGAGCTGACTGCATCTGTGGCGTCGTCAACACCGTCGCCTGGGGTATAGTGGCGGTGCCTTGGTGTTGAGGAGCCGAAGGGGTCATTGGGGCCATGCCCCCAGCATAGTTGGGGATTGGCTGAGAGGCCGTCACCTGGGGTGAACCCTCAAATTCTCCAGCGCCTTGCCTGGATGTTTCTGGAGACGGTTCGACCTGCTTCGACGTGGAAGCATGCATGGTCAGTTCGCCCACCTGTCGCTTCAGAGCTTCGATCTCCTGTCGATAGGCTTGAAGCAGCATCAGCATCGCCGGGTCGGAGGTGGAAGGGCTAGGAGCTTGGCCTCCCCCTTCTGTCAGAGTATCTAGAGAAGGCGCTACCCTTTCTCCTTCATCCCCAGTGGTAATCACGTTCGCTGCCATGGCGACCGCATCTGAACTTGTTTCACCGACGAGGGCTTGTATTATCTCAGCTGCAGCTGCTCCTCTTCTAGTTAGGGGACCCGACCTGCCAGCCAACCTGGCCATCTCTTCTTGGTCTTCAGGTAGGGCTCCATATTGGTTGGCCACTCCGGCCATATTACAGGTATAAGCCCGCATCTTTTGGTTTCTTCGAGCCGCCTCCCTGGTTGTCTGTCTAGGAAAGGTTAGCCTATCAAACACCGAGACTCTTGGTGGAGCTTCTTTACAGAGGGGCGGCCCATAGCACCCTGACTCCGCATCTTCGATATCTTCCGGGTTAACTTGTTGCTTCCGGTTTCTTTCAGCATCATTCATGGCTTCTAGGAGCCGCTGAGTTCCCAAGAGGGTGTTTCCAAGGCTGTGGAGATATCCCCTCACGGCTTGAGTGATGTCGTCTTCTCCCCGGCTGGGGCAGACAGTTGGTGGTGATGCTTGCACTGGCGGTCTATAGGCGAGACGCCTCCGCTCGTGCATCATGTTGTATCTTCTTTCCTTCAAATAGATGTTCGCCTGCCGACCGTGAGTACGGAAGGCAGGTCTTCGAGACGCTCGAGCTGACGCCTCAATCTTCTCTTCTTCATCTTCCTTCATCTTTTTCTCGAGCCGGTCAGTCCTGACGAGCTCCAGTTGAGTTGAGGCTGGGGCCCGCCCTGATGGGGACCCATGCTTGCTTGAATTTAGTCGGCTTCTGGGCCGACTCTTGCTTTGGCATGGACCTGATATGGTCCTCTCGCTCCCGGGCCAGTGCATGGAATTGGTTGTGCACCGGCACCATCGGGATTACCCTATCTGGTGAGATCGTGGCCTGACGGCCATTCAGGTACACTCGGACTCCTCCGATCATCACGGATTTGCCCGAGAGGGAAGGCCGGCCTTGCGGCGTGCTAGTGGTTCTCCTTGCCGCCCTCCTGGCAGCCGAGGTGCATTTCTTCTTTGCTTCAATGTGGTGGACATAGTAGCCCACCATCTTCACAGCTTCTGGTGTCGCCTCCACGGGGGCGACGGGCTCGACCTCCTTGACATCCAAGAGGTCCACGAACATAACCCCGAGGAAGTTGGGGAAGCCAACGACCGGGGGAAAATTGCCGAACTGGATCGGCACTGCCAAGTAGCCATGCTCGGCATGGCTCGCCACAACCAATGGACCGAAAGTGACAGCCATCGGTTCTTCAGAAATGGATCCCTCCTGCAATTTAAAAAATGCGGAAGTTAAGACTTCGGAAAAGGCCATTGGGCCCCTAATCTTGGCGAAAAGATGAGAGGTAGTCCAGTCCCACCGGGCGTGCCAGCTTGTGGAACGCACTAGGTTTTGGGTGTGAAAGTATCGGGATATCGGTGGTCTTTTTATCGGTTTATCTAGTGCGAGGGCGTGCCAGTCACCTAGGTGACAATGTGTTCGGGCTTCAAGACTGGAGTGGTCCGAAGCCCGGGGTGCGCTCCATCTGACTGATCAGATGATTGTGGATATCGGGTCGGGACTGGAGACCCGCCGCGCCATAAAGGGCGCGACGTTAATTACATCCCCTCAGAGAGGGGAAGACCTCTGATTAATCGCCAAGAAAAGGGGTCAAATGACCTAAAGATCGTTTTTCATTAAAGCATGCGAGTTGGGTTGACATGATTTAAACCCTCCGCGTCGGTATGTAAAACGGTGTTCAAAAACCGTACAAATACTTGCTGCGAGTGCGGCGAATTTAATGAAAGTGCGGGATTAGATCCCGGTATATATATATATATATATATATATATCAGTCACTAAGGACCATCCAGTATTCGGTCGAGAGTTCATATTCGAAGCATCGAAGGTAACAACAAAGACATTCGGATATCTACCGTAGGTACGGCACGTTTCATGTGGGTGCGGGATCGGATCCCGGAAGAAGTGGGTCAATTTGATGAACTATCGGCCCAAGAGGTGCACGGATCATGACCATGTCGGGGATCCCGAGGTCCATGTCCGATACCACGGGGCATCATCACACAGTCCGGGGGAGCGGGTCGTTAAGTGTAAGGCCAAAACTCGACAATGTGCGCCCTCGCACGCGGATCGACCTGCGCGGTCAGGTCGCGGGGTTCGACCTGCCCGGTCAGGTCGTGGGGGTCAGGGGGGCAACGCCCCTTGCGGGGGTTTTCGGGGGCAGCGCCCCCGGAACAAAATTTGGTTAAGGCGCGGGTATGCTATTGTCATTGTTCCGATCATTGAGTTAAGTGTTTTATTCCCATTCCATTCTTTCCATTTTGTTCATTGATTTAATCCTTATCCTCTGGTTTATTCTTTAGTTTCAATAGTTCTCTTTCTTCCTTCCATTCTTTTAGTTTTCTTTTAGCACGCCGTGTTGGCAGGTTGCAAGAAGATGGGCGCGCCGGATAAGGGGCGCCGGGTCAAGATATGAAGGGGGGGGGCGCGCCGGGTAGAGGCATCCATGGGCGCGCCGGTTTAAGGGAGTTCAAGGGGGGGGGGCGCCGGTTAAGGGGCGCCGTTTTAGAGATACTACAAGGGGCTGAAGGGCGCGCCGGTTTAAGGGAGGCCAAGGGGCGCCGTTTTAATGGTTAAGCAAGGCAGTAGGGCGCGCCGGATAGAGAGGCTCCCACGGGGGCGCGCCGTTTTAGCATTCAAGGGAGATGGGAGGTTACGAGGGTGGTGTTAAATCGGCGCGGTGAGGGGTGACCGCGCCGGGTTAGGCCACGCCGGGACATCGTCTCTTGAGTTTTCTTATTCGTTCTGTGGACTTGTTTTGCTTTCTGTTCTTGATTCTATGGCCTACAGAAGGATCGATAGTTAGATTAATTGTTCAATTGACACCCTAGATCAATAGGATGAAGGTTTAAGCATCGTTGATGGTTTGTTAAGGTGAGTGAGCAGGAGGTTTAAGTGTTTTATTCGGGGGGGTTTGATTCACAGAACTTACTGTGTATTGGATTAAAAGTCAGTTCGTTCTTGAGTGTTCTATTTGTTCACTTGTTCTTGGCCCTGGCGAGAATCGGACAGCACCTCCCCTAGATCGGAAGGGTCCGAGGAAAAAAATGGGGCGCGCCATGCGGAGAGAACTCCGACGGCCCCGAAACATCCCGGTGTGTGCATAAGCAACGACACCAGTAAAATTACCCCATTTGGGGCCGGAGATCCCGAGGGCTAGCCTACAAGGGAAACCGGTGACCCATGGGTTGTTGCGATCGTATCGACTCCCCCCGTTCGGGGCCGGAGGTCCTGAGGGCCAGCCTACAAAGGAACTCCGACGACCCGAGGGTTGCCGTGATCGCGTGGCTGAAGACCACGTGAGAGCCGAAGTCGACACAAGAACACGGCGGTAAAAAAAAATAGAGCCACTATGGGATGAGTATTGAGGGGGATTGAGGCATCAAGATCTCCCAAAGGGGAGTTTTCCTTTCATTTCACAACAGACCGAACTCCGATTACATTGAAAGGGAATACGAAGACAAAGGTCTACATGTGCAGATCACCAAAAGGAAATCAAAGGGGCAGAAGGAAATGCAAAGACAAAGGGGGGAACCGAGCTCTCTTCCCCTCACCTCTCCTTCTTTCTTTCACCCTCTTATCTCTCTTCACACTTCGGAGCCGGGCTTCACCGCCAGTAGAGCGTCCCCCTCTCTATTTGCTTCTTGCCTGGAGCTTGTATTTATAGGGGGAGCAGGGAAGCAAGCTTCCCATTTCTATGGCTTTTGTTCTGTTCGCAGTTGCCGTTGCTGACGTCGCTGGGGTCACCGTGTCGAGTGCCGTTGTCGTGGACGTCACCTCCGCCGCGGCTACAGTGTGATCGGGAGAGGGGCAGAGGCATGGCCTCCTCCTCTGTTGGCATATCCACCGCGAGACACGCGGCTTTCATCATTTGCAGGAGCATGGGTGGCCGACGGACGAAGTGGACGTTCGACGGTGCAGGGCTCGAGGGTTTCCATTTGAAGAACATGCTTGGATGCCCAACGGGTCGAAGCATACCTTTTGCCATTTTAAGCAGTTCGTCGACGTGCTGTTCGCAGGAAACAGGGGACCGTAATGCCGACGGGATGGGTTGGTTGCTCGCCAGGAAATGCTTCAGAGAAAGGGGTTAAAACGGCGCCACATCCAAAGGGGGGGCGCGCCGTTTTAAGCATCCAAAATGGAGGCCCCCTTCGAGCGCGCCGTGTAGCCAATGAAAATAAAAGAGGTTAAAACGGCACCATATTCCAAAGGGGGCGCGCCGTTTTAAAGGGGGGGGCGCCGTTTTAAGGCGCGCCGTTTTAAAGCCCCCTCGTGCCGTTTTAAGCACTAAACGGATTCTTCTCGAAGTCGCGGCCATTTTACGTGAATGTCGACATTCCCGGAAGGTTCCGGTTGCTATGTATGACCTCTACAATGTTCCATTCGCAGCCTTTGGGGCCCGGTCCCAGACTCTGCGTGACTTTCGGTGCACGTCGGGCTATGTCGGAGTCCCCGACTCTTCTTTGATTCAGCTCTCGGCACGGCCGGCTGTAGAGTTGTGGCCATATCTTCCGCCCGGGGGGCTCCCTCATCGGCTAGCGGACCACCAAGCAAGTCCTCATCCTGATCGGGGAGGCATGAGGTTTATTTGGTATTTTCATCTTCGGCTTGCTCTCGAGTGTCGAGACGTGCATGCCGTATGATCATCATCGACATTTTTCGACGTCCACAGAGGGTCACCCCGACCAGCAGACAAATGGCATCATCATGTCGACGTCCCAGTCAGCGGGCCCAACCAAGGGTCCTAACCAGCTAGCCGTGACCCGTGGCAACATCAACGATCGATCGGGTCCACCCCCGATCACTCAGTTTGCGGGTTTGCTCGCGTTCAACATAGTTACCCGAGCCGACCCGGGGGAACCCTGACTACAAGCCACGCCACGTGATGCCCAGCAACGAGGCCGGGGTCTACCCTCGAGTCACCTCCCGCCAGCCCTCTAAAGTCAAAGGAAGACCCGTCAAGGCCAACCGCAAGCTTCAAGAGCTCACAGCACCCGTATACGGCCCCGCACACATTTGTCGGGAACTTCCCCGAGCACCTGGTGGGCGCGTATGATCCAGCCACTCTACAGCAAGTTCGAGTCCGACTCGGGACTCCCAGCAACCCATCGCGTCATGCACCATTTTTTGTGCGCCCTCACAAACGGATCGACCTGCGCGATCAGGTCGCGGGGGTCAAGGGGGCAACACCCCTTGCGGGGGTATTGGTGTCTTTCGATACTCTAACCCAGTCAAACCCAATCGAACCCAGTCAAACCTCGGTAAAACCGGCGTAAACCCCTTCGGGGAGGGGTTTAGGAGGACCAGCCCATCCCCTTGGGCTGGTCCGCCTAAACCCCCATTAAACTTAAAAAAAAAAGCTTTTTGAAGTAAAAAAGGCGCCTAGCCAGTCCGCCCAAACCCCCCCTGGGGGAGGGTTTAGGCGGACTAGCCTGGACCCCCAGGCTGGTCCGCCTAAACCCCCTGGGGTCCAAAACTAAAAAAAAAGATTTTTTAAACAAAAAAAACCACTCCGTGAGTGGTTTAGGCGGACCAGACCAGCCCCTTGGGCTGGTCCGCCTAAACCCTCCCTCCCCCACTTCGTAACAAAAAAAAAGTATTTTTAGGGTTTACCCGGACCAAACCCAGCCCTCAACTTGGTCCGGGTAAACCCCTTCCACCCCTTCACCTTCCACTATAAAAGCCCCCCTAGGGAGCTCAACATGCAATGCAAGGCAATGCAACATGGAATGGAAGGATGCAATGCAACACCCTCCGACCTAACTGCCATGCCCTCGGACTCTCGAGGCCTTCGACAAAGGTCGGGGATGCGAGGAACTAAGT
Organism: Amorphophallus konjac; assembly: GCA_022559845.1. Lineage (NCBI taxonomy): Eukaryota > Viridiplantae > Streptophyta > Magnoliopsida > Alismatales > Araceae > Amorphophallus > Amorphophallus konjac. The sequence goes on along the minus strand of CM040121.1, from coordinate 190,353,733 downwards.
GCGCACGTGGTTGGCTTGTCGATCGGCTTATACACGTCGAGGGTACGTCATACGTACTTCCCTCACGCGGCGTCTAGCCATCTCACACAAGTCCATGCCCGTCGCACGAAAGGCAATATGACGATGGTGAATACACCCGCATCCTGGGTCCGCCCGTGTGTAACAACCCACGATGGCTATACACACGCCCTTATGTCGCACCTACTTCTGACACGGAACTACGTGCCCACTACCCACTCTGAGCTAGCCGTCGACCGCTCGGACTGATGACTCGAGTTATCAGGACCCTTGCCCGGGAATAATAGTCCCAGGGCTGGCCTCGACTCCCCAGCATGATGGCATTCACCTTCCGAGGCCCGGACCTGACCGCTCACCTTGAGCCGCGTCCAACCTCCGCCGGGCGCCAGCCCACGATCGCCCCCACCACCTAGGTAGTTGAGCTTGTCTCGATCTCCTCATGGAGAGCCTCTGTAAAACATGTGGATATCCGCCTTATTATGCAAGGACCCGGGGACCGACCTGCGCATTGAAATTGTCCCGTGACTTGCGCCAGTTGTACTTTGGCCTCCTTGGCCCAGTTGTAAAGCCCATGTGGCTCTCATATAGCATGAAACTAGTTGAACACATGTATATACTCGGACCTCAGCCTCTTCACGGTGCCCGCCTCCTCCAGTCACAACGGTGCCCCCAACACCCGACTGCCAGCTACTCCAGTCATATCGGGGCCCGCGGCGGCACCCGATCACTCAACAACTCCAGTCATAAGGGTTCCCTCGGCACCCGACTGCCAGCAACTCCAGTCACAACGGTGCCCGCAGGACCCGACCGTTCAACAACTCCAGTCACAATGGTGCCTCCGGCACCCGACTGCCAGCTACTCCAGTCACATCGGGGCCCGCGACACCCGATCACTCAACAACTCCAGTCACAACTGTGCCCCCGGCACCCGACTGCCAGCTACTCCAGTCACATCGGGGCCCACGGCACCCGATCACTCAACAACTCCAGTCACAACGGTGCCCCCGACACTCGACTGCCAGCAACTCCAGTCACATCGTGGCCCACGGCACCTGATCACTCAACAACTCCAGTCACAGCGGTGCCCCCAGCACCCGACTGCCAGCTACTCTAGTCACATCGGGGCTCGCAGCACCCAATCACTCAACAACTCCAGTCACAACGGTGCCCCCCGACACCCGACTGCCAGCTACTCAAGTCACATCGGGGCCCGCGGCACCCTACCACTCAACTTCCCTAGCACAATGGTGCCTACGGCACCCCTACTGCCCCGACCTCGACACTGTTTCATGTCGGGAATACATTGTGACGCGTCTTGGGCGCCATCCTGCTAAGTCAAAGGTCCCTTGGCAGACACTACGTACAGATACAGAACTACCCATACAATAACGCAATGACCCGGGGACCGTCACAAATGATGGAATTGTCCCGCGGCTTGCAAGCAAATGTAATCGGGCTCTCATGTCCCAATATAAATGCCTTTCATGACATATAAGTCATGTAATCCAGTGAAGGAGTGGATTCCCCTCCTCACTGGAACCAGTCTCTCTGCCCCAGTAATCCCTGTTGTGTTGCTGTAGCCCTGTCGCTGTAACACGAGCTAAGCCCTCCCGACGTCGCGGCTCCCAGGGTCCCCGACTCTCTCTTTGGCAGAAGAAACAAAGGTATTCAGATTCAATCCGATGTAAAATAAACATCGGTTGCTTACGACTGGTGGGGAAAGACGTCCAGTACACGAATCCCCATAATCACCTGCGCACTCGCACCCGTGGAACCCCTTCTATCCACGTGTCACCTGATCCCTCGAGGCACGTGCCGCATCCTGGCGACGCTTCCCCGGTCAATCCTCAGTTCCATAGGTGATCGTCAAGAAATCGACTGGCACGCCTGCATTCCACCCAGCCATCCCTGTCCCAGTCTCCCAGAATGATGAAGCATACGCCATACCTTCCAATGCGTTCCCATCGTTCTCTCTGCCTTCTTCTCAATACCCCCAGAATCCCCGCGTGCCCAGTCAACCTATCTCGACCTTCTGTAAATGGCGAGTCTACACCCCCGTCGCGAGGACAAAACGACAAGTGACTCCCCCACGGTCGCAAGGCACGCCCAGTGGGACGTCTCCTACCTTTCTTCTTTCTGCCGAAGAAGAGTCACACCTATCAAGTGTATGCCGTAATGCCCTCGCCTTTTCTTACCGGAGAGAAAGAGGAGGGCCCTTGTCCAGAATGCAACATGCGACTGGTCATCATTGAGCGACCAACCTGCACCAGCAACAGCAACAACAGACCGGTGGCGATAGTGACCTACGGTCCAATCATCATCGCCATCCACGTCGGGCACCTACGGTTGGCAATGCCAATCGTGTTCGGCAATGCTGCCTCGACTTTCGGCTTGCCCTGATCTTCGGGCGGCATTGACGTGGCCGACAAGCAACCCAGTCCGGTGACTGCCCATACAGGTAGCTGGCCCCTCTGCTCCTCCAGCAACAGAGACCCATGCGGTCAATGACCCCTAGGTCCCCAGCTCTGCCATCACCCGACACGGGCTTTCTGCCCCGGGTCCCCGGCTCCTCAGCACCTCACTCGGGCTCTCAGCTACGAGTCCCAGCCAAGCCTACCCCCAGCATGGGTTTCCCACCCCGGGGTCAAGGCCTCCCACTATTCTATTCATGCCTTCCGACCCGAGTCTCAGATGAGCCGGCACTCAATACGGGCTTTCAACCCAGAGTTCGAGGCTCCCCAGCATCTGGCTCGGGTAGATGACCCCGGTCTCATCAAGGTCGGTCCCCGATGCGGACTCTCCGCACTGGGCCCCTGCCCTCCCAGCTCTATGACGGGGTCTTTACCCCTCCGATCCAGCAATGCCAACTCCCAGCAAAGGGTTTCCTCTTTGGGACAAGGCCACCTCAACACCCAACACGGGCGTATAGCCCTAGGTCTCAGCTCCAGCAATACCCAACACGGGCGTCTAGCCCTGGGTCTCAGCTCCAGCAACACCCAACACAGGCGCTTAGCCTTGGGTCTCAGCTCCTGCAACACCCACGACGGGCTTTTAGCCATGGGTCTCACTTCCAGCAACACCCAAGATGGGCATCTAGCCCCGGGGTCCAGCTCCAGTAACACCCGACATGGGCCTCCAGCCCCGGGTCCCAGATACATCAATACCCGAGACAAGCTTTCAGCCCCGGGTCCCAGATACATCAATACCCGAGACGGGCTTCCGACCTCGGGTCCCAACTACATCAACACCCAAGATGGGCTTTCCACCCCGTGTCTCAACTACATCAATACCCAAGAGGGGCGCTCCGCCCTAGGTCCCAGTATTCCCACATCCCCAACACCCAAGACGGGCGTTCAGCCCAGGTTCCAGTTCCAGCAATACCAAAAAAGAAAGGGGGTCGTCCAGCTCTGGGATCCAGCTTCAATAGCAGCCAAGGTGGGCGTTCAGCCTCGGGTTCCAGCTCCATCAACACCCAGGACAGGTTGCCTGCCCTGGGATCCAGTTCCATCAATACCCAAGATGGGTGTTCTGCCCTGGGATCCAGTTCCATCAATACCCAAGATGGGTGTTCTGCCCTGGGATCCAGTTCCACCAACACCTAAGACCGGGCGTTCAGCCCCGGGTCCCAATTTCAGCCACACCCAAGACAGGCGTTCAGCCCCGAGTCCCAGCTTTATCAACACCTGAGACAGGCATTCGGCCACCCAGTTTCATCCTCACCCGAGAAGGTCCTCCAGCCCCGGGTTCCAGTTTCGACAACGCCCAAGACCGACATCCAGTCCTGGGTCCCAGCACCATCAGTATTCAAGATGGGCTTCTGGCTCTGGAACCCAGTGTCGTAAAGCACTCAGTTTGGGTTTCTAGTCCCAGATCCCAGCTTCATCAGCTCCCAATACAGGCTTTCAGCCTCGGGCACTAGCTTCGCCAACACCCAGTATGGGCGTCAAGCTCTGGGTCACCATTCCTCTGACATCCTCAGTTCATGACATGGGTCACGAACCCCGGGTTTCAGCAACAACTCCGATGGCCCAAGTGAACGCCAAGTTCTAGGTCACCATTCTGTCAGCCCCAGCTCGGGCACTGCACTCCCGAGTTCCAACTACATTGGCACTCACCAGAAATGCCATGCTCCAGACAACCTCAGACCGGGTTCGTTCGGTCCACCACATTGGTGCTGAGTCAACCTTGGCCCTCAAAACAAAAAACGGGTGCCATAGCGGCTACAAAAATGGGTGACCCACTGCCGCCACCCCTACCTCCAAAAGACTAGGTGAGGCTCAGAGAAGATGATGCACCAGTATCACACTGGGGGCAATAACCCTGGTCCAGTATCCAGCCTTCCAAGCCCAAACAATGGGGGCAACTCCAAGGAGGAGCGTCCGTCCTCCCTCGTATGAATCTGGGTCATTAGAAAAGAGGCCCAACCCATTCGGAGGTCCCGAGTCAAGAGGTCCCTCCACTCACCAGAATGGTACCAAGCTCAAAAGCCAGCAGAGTGAAAGAGGGTGAATCCCGCCGACACCCGCCCAGTAGCTCCAAAGAAACTCCACATGCGTCAGCTAGCGACTCGGTGGAATCCCGGGTAATGCCAATTGATGACACTAGCAAAGCTCCATCGGGTCCCCACTGGTGGCTACCAGCAAACCATGGCGAGAAGTCTATCCCTTCGGTATTTATTATGTCCCAAGGGGTAGCAACACCCAGGCGGACACCCTATCCAAGCGTGGCTTCGGCCATCATGTTCAATAAGGCCGAGCCACCCAGATCCCAATCAAGGTCCCAGCCACCTAAAGCAAAGACCAGCCATTCTCTGGATCCACCCTAAAGTCCCGAGCTACTAGGTTGAGGGTCGATCCATGGTCGCTTCTACAACACCAACAAGTCGCCAATGACGCAACCCCCGGGCAACATCCCCCGATAGCAACAAGCTAAGGACGAAAGTCGCAAGGCTCACAGGTATCAAAAAATAAAACAAAAAAAATAACACAAAAGGGGGGCTAAAAATAGAGATGCCCCGGCGGACTCAGCCATTCTCTCCATAAGGTGGCTGGGGGCAAAAAGGTCATAAACCTAGCTGAGGTGAAAACCCGCGAGGGCACTTCAGGCAAAATTGGGTTACCCCTCGGTGTGAAAACCCGTAAGGGCATACCGGAAAAAGTAAAAGGGGGCCAGCTCTGGCAAAAACCCGAAATGGCGGTAGAGCTGGTAAAGAGAAAAAGAAAAATCTCTCTTTCTCTATAGGAACAGCCAACCACCTTACCCTAAATCCCTGACCGACCCACCTCAATACTGGGTCAGCATACCTTCTTCTGGCTATCACACCATAACGGTCGGCCTACACCGAATTTTTGACCAATACACCATCATGGTTGGTCACCACCCAGCATCCAGGTCAATACACCATCATGGTCGACCTACCTGTTTCTCCTAGTCTCACACTATCCATGTTTGTCGCTACCCTTTTGACCTATATGCCGCCATGGCTGGTCAAGCCTCCACCTTGGTCGTCCTCCTTCACAGTCAACCTACACATACCCTTGACTAAGCACCTCCATAGTAAATCCAACACCTGATCTCTGGCCAAAACACCATAATGCTTGGCCTACACATCACCCAGTTCCTCACCGATACACCTTCTCAGTCAGTTAAATCCCTAACCTTTGGCCAATATGACTCTTTGGTCAGCCTATGACAATTCTTGGCCTATACGCCACTACAACCCAGAAACTCAGCCTTAGCATCACCAGAGTCGATCCGCTCAAGCTTCAGTTCGAGCTCTAGCCGCAAACTACACAGATCAGCCAGCCTAAAGGCATGCATGAAGCTCCAGATTGCTTGGCAACCAGCCAAACCCCAGCGAGCGACTCCAGCATCAACAACAGAGGATCAACAACAACGATCCCACCGACAGCGTCCTTCGATAGCAGCAAGCTAAGGACACCCAGCGTCAGTCACCGAAAAGCCAAAAGGCTCTTAGGTAAACAAAAAATAAAAATAAATAGGGTTAAAAAGAGAGATATCCCGGTGGACTCAGTCATTCTCTTTCTCAAGGAAGCAGCTGGGGGCGAACAGGCCAGTAACCTGGTTGAGGTGAAAACTCGCAAGAGCACCTCAGGCAAAATTGGGTAACCCCTCGATGCGAAAACCCGCATGGGCGCATCGAAAAAAGCAAAAGGGGGCCAACTCTGGCGAAAACGCGAAAGGGCGGCAGAGCTGGTAAAGAGAACAAAAATAAAATTTTTTATTTCCCTCAGCTGGGGGCAACCAGCTACCCACCTTCCAACAATCATATCCCCGGCCAGTTGGCCCACACCAGTCCCTGATTAATCCCCTGCTCCAGTTTATAAATCCTGCACCTTCCTGTCGGCCATATACCATCACGTTTGGCCTAAACTAGCTCTCCAGGCCACTCCCCTCCCTTGGTGGCCTATACCAGTCCCTGGCTAGTACATCTCTCTAGCTCATTGATCTTACACTGCTCATTTAGCCATACACCACCCTAGTTGGCTCACACTTCTTCTGGCCTCACACCACCATGGTTGGCCCATACACACCAGTAATTCATACACTAGTCCAGTCATTAATTCCAGCAAACCTCTGCCTACACACCTCCTCGATTGGCTTTTAAACAACATCAACCATAGATCCATCTATCGTCAGGATCCATAAACCCATGATTCCTAGTCACCTACTCGTCATGGTCAAGTCACCATGAACCCAGTCATAACTCCAGTAATACGAAGTAAAGGCATACCAATTCACAGATCCCAGTCATGATTCCACTAATACGCCACTAAGGCTCACACGTTCCCAGTGTCACGCCCCGAGCTTTTATTACAACGGAAGACTCGCTCGAGGAACGCGAACAGCCGACATGGTAAGCCTCTTGCAAGCAAGAATAATCAGAGCGCAAGATAATCACATATAAATACAATTGCACAATACTTTAATCAAACTCCAACTTTATTTCATAAATGATCAAAATATTCTTTTACAATAACCTTTTCCATTTCACTAGACTCAAGAAAGGAGAAATTACAAAGACTCGATCTTACATTATAGACTTCCTAAGTCTTCACGCTCCATTTGATATGACTTTCATTCGCTCTCGGACCCGCTACTTGTATAACCCGAATCCGAATTCGAATCACTTTCATTTCTTGAAAAGAATTGAAATAGGTAATGAGCACACTTGCCCAATAGGTATCTTTGCATCAACATGAAGGCATCATTAAAGTAATTAACGTTTTTGCTCTAGAGGAATAAGGTAAAATCATGTGAATGCGATCAATCATGCGATTAAACCAAAGTATGTAAGATAGAATGAGAGCAAGCATGAACTAGTAAGAATGTTATAAGAACATGATATGGCCTTTCATGAACAAGAATGTAATGAGAATGTACTAGCAAAGCACATAATCATCACTCCAGTATCTTTTGCTTATGAGCAAGTACTTCGTGAATTTCTGTGGAATATCAAGAAAGTCATGTATAAGTATCAATCATGCTGTATCGTGTTGTGGATTTTCACTCATTTATAAAGAAAGTACTCCCAGCGTAATGCGACGCCAGTAGCATCATACCCCATGATTTATAATAGTATGTTTCTGACAATCAGTCGAGGGGACTAGCATAGAGCCCTTGAACACAATCAGTGCTCGATCGCATCTTCAAGTATAAATCAAACTTTTTCCACGCATGTAACAATAAAGTATGGCCAAGAATGTATAGTTCCAACAAGCTCTTGATAACAATAATTCAATGAATGAATACTTTAATAAGAATCATGAGAAATCAAGAATGACTTATACTATGTTATGCTTATGGAAATAAATCGACAGCATAACGGTACGTTCTTTATCTTCCATTCATTATATTAGGTTTCTTGATCAATATGATAAGTTCTAGATCATCAATAGTCTATTTAGAAACCTTGGAATATCAACCCTTGGGTCAAACCTTGGGTTAACATATTTAAGCCTTATGACGGTCTTGTACTGGGCCGTTACATAACATGACGCTCCAGTATTGGGCCGTTACATTAGTCTGAATCCAGAACCAAGAAATCAGACTCAGTTGAATGTGACGGTCGTATATTGGGCCGTTACATGTGCCTGATGGTCCAATATAGATCAGTTACACTACTGATAATCAGAAACATCGATAGTGTAATCTAATCAATTGGATTTTAATGGTACAACCAACTCGGCATCCTAGTGGGAATCCTAGGCTCGCGGAGAATTACGGAGGCCTTGCAATAAGATTTCCTAGTCTATTGGAAGGAATATCTAATAGAGAGGTCCTCATGTCCAAGAATAATGTTCTTATAGTGCAAAGTGTGAACTAATGGACATATACCTGAATATATACATGTACTTAGAGAAATGACTCTATTGATAGAGAGGATGTGTAACAATAGGAAATCATGATAAAACTCCGTCAATACATCTTTGAAAAATCATGATTTAGATACAAAACTATAGAATTTTGGCACATGAAATTAACATAACTTAAGATACCTTAATCATGCGCTTTCTATTATGAATCAGTAAATAAACTTAAAGTTGTGATAACAGGTCCAAACTTAGATAACTAGGCTTATTTATAAGTTAAATTAACTAGTTTCACATTCTGTCTACAGTTACCCTGACGGTCTAGGATGGGTGCATCATAGTGACTGTGACGGTTTATCGTGAGGCCGTTACAGTAATGTAACGCTCCATTGATGGTGCGTCAGCGACAACAGATAACTTCAAACACCAAAGAAGGTGTTACGGCTTATCGTAAGGCCGTTATATCATTGTGACGGTCTAAGTATGATGCGTCAGAGTCCCTGGTAACAGTATAAGGAAATTAAACGACTATGATTTAAAACCATGTCATGTTTTGAAAAGATTTAACTACTCCAATCATGACAAAACGAAGTAAAGGTCATCTAGATGCATAGGTTGCAGTGAATTGACAAGATAATATCTTTGATCTTTGATTATGGCTAAGGATATGTATGTATGCATGAACCCACTAAAACATGAAATTCATAGTCTATAATGCATGAAATCAAGCACAATCAGAGGGCTTTTATCCCTAACAAAATATTTTTGCCAATCATGAGATAACCTACATTTTAACTAGGCTTTAAGCTTCTAATTTGAATCTGAAAATCGAGCCCTAGCTCTCCTTTTCCAGTGATTTTCTAGCAACTTCCTGCTACTCTATCTCTCCAACCTCTTGTCCTAAAAATGTGAAATTTTGAGGGTAAGAAGACGAAACTAAGGTGATCAAAAAGTTCTAAAGGATTGAATTCTAATTACCTCATTTAGATGTCCTAATCTCTTGATCTTCAGGGGTCTTTTGCTCTGAATCCTGAGTTACTATGGTCAAACGAGCAACTTTGGAAGCTTCAATCTCCTTGGTTGCTTAATCTCCTAACATGAAATTTAGAGAACTATTAGTATAAAGTATACTAAACAAAATCTTCTAAAGAACTTACCCAAAATTCTATCTCCTTACCTTGATTCTTTACGAGCCAAAAGTAAGGGTCGCTCAGTTCAGAACTAGGTCATATTTATAGGGTTTTGAAGATTAGATCGATTCTAGAGTCCTTGATTGCCAGAACCTAATCCCTAAGAGTCCTTAGTAATGTTATAAACTCTCCCAAGTCGATCTCTTGCAGATAGGATCTCAAAGTTCTAATCTTTTTGCTCGTTCTTTCATTCACGGAACTGTCAGGGTGTAACGCATCAGTCTAGGTGCGTTACATTCATGTGGCGGTCGTACGATAGACCGTTACATACAACGTGCACAGAGTTCAACATCAATCAAACTCTTTTGTTAATTATCTATATTATTATCCATAAAAATAATATTTTATCATTAGAATAAGTAAATAGGCTAAATAACCTTCTAGAATATGGGCCAAACTTAATGAGCTTGCTCCCTAGACCTTCTGGATCTTATTTAAATAGGATAGGTTAATTATTTGACACAATTGGGACTTATAATGACTTATTAATCCAATAATCTATTTATAAATCTATTTAGTCTTTAAAAATTCCTAATAAATTCTAGAAAATTATATAAATGATCAAGAAATTATTACATAAATTCTGGGGCACTACACCCTCCCCCAATTAGAAGAATTTGGTCCCCAAATTCAATACATGGATTATGGAGAGTGTACTTACTGTTGAATAATTCTGGAAATCTTTTCCGCATGGCTGCTTCAGTTTCCCATGTTGCTTCATATGGCCATATTTTCTTCCATTGAATCTTGACCATAAGAATAACTTTATTTCTTAGTTGACGCACTTCCCGTTCCAGAATCTTTATTGGTGTTTGCTCGTACGTCATATCCTTCTGAATCTCCAAATTGTCATAAGTGATAATATGGTCAGGATCGTATACATATTTCTTCAGCATAGAGACGTGAATTACGTCATGAACTCCTGCTAATTGTGGAGGTAAAGCCAGTCTATAAGCCACTTCACCGACCCTTTCGAGAATTTCAAACGGACCAATGAACCTTGGAGTTAGTTTGCCCTTAATGCCAAATCTCTGAATACCACGACCTGGAGAAACCTTGAGATACACATGATTCCCAACCTGAAACTCCAAGTTGCGCCTTCGATTATTAGCATAAGACTTTTGCCTATCTTGTGCCATCTTTATTCTCTCTTGAATAAGCTTGATCTTCTCTGTAGAATCTCTGATAATATCGGGGCCTAGGAATTGTCTTTCCCCTATTTCACTCCAACATATTGGTGATCGACAACTTTTTCCATATAGAGCTTCGAAAGGTGCCATTTGTATACTGGCCTGATAACTGTTGTTATATGTAAATTCTATCAGAGGCAAGTGATCATGCCACCTACCTCCAAAATCAATAACACAAGCCCTGAGCATGTCTTCTACCACTTGATGCGTTCTTTCTGTCTGACTATCAGTTTGTGGATGAAAGGTTGTGTTGAAATTCAATCTAGTCCCTAGTGACTGTTGTAGAACCTTCCAAATCTGTGATGTGAATCGAGGATCTCTATCAGATATAATAGTGACTGGGACACCATGTAATTTAACAATTTCCCTTATGTATAATGCTGCCAGGATATTCACACACCATCGACTTTTGATTGGTATGAAATGTGCAGATTTAGTTAATCGGTCTATGATTACCTATATACCATCGTGTCCACCTCTTGTCTTAGGTAATCCCATAATAAAATACATCCCTATACTCTCTCATTTCCATTCGGAAATATTCAAGAGATGCAGTTTACCTGCGGGTCTAAAATGCTCTGCCTTTACTTGTTAACAAGTGAGACAGCGAGACACGAAATCAGCTATTACTCTCTTCATGTTGGGCCACCAGAAATTTCTTTTAAGATCTTGATACATTTTTGTACTACCAGGGTGAATGGTATACCTGGATTTATGTGCTTCTTCTAGAATCAATTTCTTCGTTTCTTCATGATCCGGTACACACACTCGACCCTTGAATAGCAATCCTCCATCCTCTGTAATAGAGAAATTCGGTCGTTGTTTAATATTAGCTTTAATTTCTAGTAACACGAGATCATCATTTTGCAACTTGACTAGATCCTCTATTAAGGTAGGTTGAGCTCAGATATTAGCCATGAAGCAATCTTCTTCCTTCCTGTCAATATCTAAGTTCAACTGAGCAAATTGAGGAATAAGATTAGTCATACTAATCATGAGACTTGACAGCATACCCATTGGTTTTCTATTGAGTGCATCCGCAACAGCATTAGCCTTGCCAGGATGATATTGAATAGTAAAATCAAAATCTTTGAGATATTCCAACCATCTTCTCTGCCTCATATTTAGCTCTGTTTGAGAAAATAAATATTTCAAACTCCTGCGGTCCGAGTAGACCGTAAACTTTTCTCCATAAAGATAATGACGCCAAATTTTCAAGGCAAAAATGACAGCTGCTAACTCCAAATCATGCACAGGATAATTTTCCTCGTGACGTTTCAATTGTCTTAAAGAATAACATATTACTTTTCCATTTTGCATGAGAGCGCATCCTAAGCCAATACCTGATGCATCCGTATATACATTGAATCCACCACCATCCATCGGTAGTGATAGAATAGGAGCTGTGGTAAGATGATTTTTAAGAGTTTGGGAACTCTTCTCACATTCCTTGGACCATGCAAAAGGATTTTCTTTTCTCGTGAGTCTAGTTAAAGGAACTGTAATCTTTGAAAAATCTTTAATGAATCTTCTATAATAACTAGCTAGACCCAGAAAACTTCGTACTTCTGATAAGGTCGTTGGTCGGCTCCAATTCTTGACAGCTTCTACTTTAGAAGGATCCACTGCAATACCTTCTTTTGAAATAATGTGGCCTAGGAATGAAACTTCCTTGAGCCAGAATTCACATTTATTTAGCTTGGCATAGAGTTTATGTTCTTTAAGTGTTTGCAAAGCTTCAAATGTTCTTCATGTTCCTCCTTTGTCTTGGAATATATCAAGATATCATCAATGAAGACGACGATAAACTGGTCCATATATGGCTGGAAGACACTGTTCATAAGTTGCATGAATGCTGCCGGGGCATTAGTTAATCCGAATGGTATTACCACGAATTCATAGTGGCCATAACGACTTCGAAAAGCCGATTTATAAATGTCTTCTTCTTTAATTCTAAGCTGATGATAACCTGATCTGAGGTCAATCTTAGAGAAATATTCTGCTTCTAAAAGCTGATCAAAGAGCTCATCAATACGCGGCAACAGATACTTGTTTTTAATTGTGAGTTGATTCAGTCGCCGGTAATCGATGCATAGCCTGAGAGAACCATCCTTTTTCTTGACAAATAGAACCGGCGCACCCCAAGGGGATGTACTAGGTCTGATGAAGCCTTTGTCTAGTAATTCCTACAACTATCTTTTTAATTCCTTGAGTTCTATGGGGGACATCCTGTAAGAGGCTATAGAAACAGGTGCTGCTCCTGGGATGAGTTCAATAGTGAAGTTTACTTCCCTCTCGGGCGGTAAACTGGATAATTCGGATGGAAACATGTCTGGGAACTGATTTACAATAGGAATGTCCGCTAAGATAATCTCCTTGGATTCGGTAATAATGATAGAAGCAAGAAAAGCTTCACATCCTTGCGAGATAAGTTTGCAAGCGTGAAGAGAAGATATGATAGTAGGATGCTTCTGGTACTTGATGCCAAGAAAAGAGAATCTTGGAAGATCGGGCTTTCAAAAGGATACAATCCTATTTCGGTAATTGATATAAGCATCATGATCTATAAGCCAATCTACCCCTAAAATGACATCATAACCTTTCATGTCAAGGCATACTAAATTTGCGGGGAGATTGTGACCTTCTATCATCACCTCACTATCAGGATAATAGTTGGTAAGTTTTGTTCCAGAACCTAAGGGTGTGATAATAGCGAGATCTGAAGGTAGGGGAACTGAAGCAATTGATAATGTTTTTGTAAAAGTAGTAGAGATAAAAGAATGAGAGGCACAAGTGTCAAATAGCACAAATGCAGGACGAGAACAAATTTGAAGAGTACCTTCCATAAGCCCACCATCCCTGGGTGCTTCATCTTCTTCTAGAACGGCATTGAGGCGAGCCTGCCTCCTACGTCCTCCACTAGACGATTGATCTTTCATAAGAGGGCAATTTGGCATGCGATGCTCCCTGCTTCCACAACGTAAACAAGCACCGAGGCGCTTCCAACACTCCTCAGCCGAATGGCCGAATTTTTCACAAAACGTGCAAGCCGTGGCGACCTGCTCCTTCTCCTCCTTGACTTTCTTTTGCTTATGGGAACTTCCACCATTCCCATTCTTGGATCTTTTCTTACTATCACGGCACTTGTAGGGCTCCGTGATGCTGAAATTTTCTTTCTTATAACGCCGATCTGAGCGTCGGCTGGATTCTTCTCCTTTCCCTTTTACTTTTTTGACCTTCTCTAAGGTCTTTTCACACAAATATGCTCGTTGAACCATTTCCGCATAAGTAAAGATGTTTTGGGTCCCGAGCTGCTGAATGAAACCGGGTCATAACCCGTCCATGAACCGATTTACCTTCAATAAATCGGTGCTGATAAGATACGGTGCGTAAGGTGCAAGCCTTCAGAATTGCAGTTCATATTCGGCAACCATCATCATTTCTTGTCGAAGAGCGGCGAACTCCATAGCCTTTCTCTCTTTTACGTGCTCAGAAAAGTACTTGGCATGGAATAGGGTAAGAAAACCATCCCATGTATGAGGTGCATCGGCCGGAGGTGCTGGAACCGACTTCCACCATGTACGAGCATCTTTGTTGAGTTGAAAGGTTACGAGACGCACCTTTTCTTGATCGGTGCATTAGATAACATCAAAGATACGATTCATTTCGTCTATCCAGTTCTCCGCTTCGTCCGAATTTGAAGAACCATAGAAACGCGGAGGGTTTAAGCTCCGAAAGTTGTGATGTAAATCACTAGCCCTTGCTCCTGTGCCAGCTTGCGCCATGGTTTGTAATGCCTGAGTGAGGCCAGCAACTGTTTGTTGCATGCCATCCCAATTTACGTGATGAGCCATGGTAATTATAGAGTACCTGAGGGAAAAATAACAACTTGTTATTTCTCGTGGAATTGGAAGAAAAATCAATCTTAAAGCTAATTAACTATCTTATCCCGGGCTCTACCCAATTCTCACATGGGTGTGGAAATTTCTTCCTTAGTTCGTAGGTAGGGGTCCTTAAACCTTGGACTTATCCTATGACATAACACTTCCCCCTAAGTCTTGAGACTTAGGCTCTGATACCAACTTAACTGTCACGCCCCGAGCCTTTATTACAGCGGAAGACTCGCTCGAGGAACGTGAACAGCCGACATGGTAAGCCTCTTGCAAGCAAGAATAATCAGAGCGCAAGATAATCACACATAAATGCAATTGCACAATACTTTAATCAAACTCCAACTTTATTTCATAAATGATCAAAATATTCTTTTACAATAACATTTTCCATTCCACTAGACTCAAGAAATGATAAATTACAAAGACTCGATCTAACATTGTAGACTTCCTAAGTCTTCACTCTCCATTTGATATGACTTTCATTCGCTCTCGGACCCGCTACTTTTATAACCCGAATCCGAATTCGAATCACTTTCATTTTCTGAAAAGAATGGAAATAGGTAATGAGCACACTTGCCAGTAGGTATCTTCGCATCAACATAAAGGCATCAATAAAGTAATTAACATTTTTGCTCTAGAGGAATAATGTAAAATCATGCGAATGCGATCAATCATGCGATTAAACCAAAGTATGTAAGATAGAATGAGAGCAAGTATGAACTAGCAAGAATGTTATAAGAACATGATATGGCCTTTCATGAATAAGAATGTTATCAGAATATACTAGCAAGCCACATAATCATCACTCCAGTATCTTTTGCCTATGAGCAAGTACTTCATGAATTTCTATGGAATATCAAGAAAGTTATGTATAAGTATCAATCATGTTGTATCGTGTTGTGGATTTTCACTCATTTATAAAGAAAGTACTCCCAGCGTAATGCAACGTCAGTAGCATCATACCCCATGATTTATAATAGTATGTTTCCGACAATCAGCCGAGGAGACTAGCATAGAGCCCTTGAACACAATCAGTACTCGATCGCATCTTCAAGTATAAATCAAGTTTTTTCCACGCATGTAACAATAAAGTATGGCCAAGAATGTACAATTCCAACAAGCTCTTGATAATAATAATTCAATGAATGAATGCTTTAATAACAATCATGAGAAAGCAAGAATGACTTATACTATGTTATGCTTATGGAAATAAATCGACAGCATAACGGTACGTTCTTTATCTTCCATTCATTATATTAGGTTTCTTGATCAATATGATAAGTTCTAGATCATCAATAGTCCATTTAGAAACCTTGGAATATCAACCCTTGGGTCAAACCTTGGGTTAACATATTTAAGCCTTGTGACGATCTTGTACTGGGCCGCTACATAACGTGACGCTCCAGTATTGGGCCGTTACATTAATCTGAATCCAGAACCAAGAAATCGGACTTAGTTGAATGTGACGGTCGTATATTGGGCCGTTACATCTGCCTGACAGTTTAATATAGATCCGTTACACTACTGATAACCAGAAACATGGATAGTGTAATCTAATCAATTGGGTTTTAATGGTACAACCAACTCGGCGTCTTAGTGGGAATCCTAGGCTCGCGGAGAATTACGGAGGCCTTGCAACAAGATTTCCTAGTCCATTGGAAGGAACATCCAATAGAGAGGTCCTCATGTCCAAGAATAATGTTCTTATAATGTAAAGTGTGAACTAATGGACATATACCTGAATATATGCCATATACTTGGAGAAATGACTCTATTGATAGAGAGGATGTGTAACAATAGGAAATCATGATAAAACTCCGTCAATACATCTTTGAAAAATCATGATTTAGATACAAAACTATAGAATTTTGGCACATGAAATTAACATAACTTAAAATAACTTAAGATACCTTAATCATGCGCTTTCTATTATGAATCAGTAAATAAAGTTAAAGTCGTGATAACAGGTCCAAACTTAGATAACTAGGTTTATTTATAAGTTAAATTAACTAGTTTCCCATTCTGTCTACAGTTACCCTGACGGTCTAGGATGGGTGCGTCATAGTGACTGTGACGGTTTATCGTGAGGCCGTTACAGTAATATAACGCTCCATCAATGGTGCGTCAGAGACAACAGATAACTTCAAACACCAAAGAAGGTGTGATGGCTTATCGTAAGGCCGTTATATCATTGTGACGGTCTAAGTATGATCCGTCAGAGTCCCTGGTAACAATATAAAGAAATTAAACGACTATGATTTAAAACCATGTCATGTTTTGAAAAGATTTAATTACTCCAATCATGACAAAATGAAGTAAAGGTCATCTAGATGCATAGGTTGCAGTGAATTGACAAGATAATATCTTTGATCTTTGATTAGGGCTAAGTATATGTATGTATGCATGAACCCACTAAAACATGAAATTCATAATCTATAACATATGAAATCAAGCACAATCAGAGGGCTTTTATCCCTAACAAGATGTTTTTTCCAATCATGAGATAACCTACCTTTTAACTAGGCTTTAAGCTTCTAATTTGAATCTGAAAATTGAGCCCTAGCACTCCTTTTCCAGTGATTTTCTAGCAACTTCCTACTGCTCTATCTCTCCAACCTCTTATCCTAAAAATGTGAAATTTTGAGGGTAAGAATATGAAACTAAGGTGATCAAAAAGTTCTAAAGGATTGAATTCTAATTACCTTGTTTAGACGTCCTAATCTCTTGATCTTCATGGGTCTTTTGCTCTGAATCCTGAGTTACTATAGTCGAACCAACAACTTTGGAAGCTTCAATCTCCTTGGTTGCTTGATCTCCTATCATGAAATTTGGAGAACTATTAGTCTAAAGTATAATAAACAAATCTTCTAAAGAACTTACCCGAAATTCTATCTCCTTACCTTGATTCTTTACGAGCCAAAAGTAAGGGTCGCTCAGTTCAGAACTAGGTCCTATTTATAAGATTTTGAAGATTAGATCGATTCTAGAGTCCTTAATTGCCAGAACCGAATCCCTAAGAGTCCTTAGTAATGTTATAAACTCTCCCAAGTCGATCTCTTGCAGATAGGATCCCAAAGTTATAATCTTTTTGCTCGTTCTTTCATTCACGGAACTATCAAGGTGTAACGCATCAGTCTAGGTGCATTACATTCATGTGGCGGTCGTACGATAGACCGTTACATACAACGTGCACATAGTTCAACATCAATCAAACTCTTTTGTTAATTATTCATATTATTATCTATAAAAATGATATTTTATCATTAAAATAGGTAAATAGGCTAAATAACCTTCTAGAATATGGGCCAAACTTAATGGGCTTGCTCCTTTGACCTTCTGGATCTTATTTAAATAGGCTAGGTTAATTATTTGACACAATTGGGACTTATAATGACTTATTAATCCAATAATCTATTTATAAATCTATTTAGTCTTTATAAATTCCTAATAAATTCCAGAAAATTCTATAAATGATCCAGAAATTATTACATAAATTCTGGGGCACTACACCCAGACCACCAGTCAAAGCCACTACCATGGCTACGACGACGACAAGCCATCAACAGCACAAACTCCAGGTCATGTCCCCTGACAGCAGCACGCTACGGACGGCAGCCACAAGGATCCCATGTCAAAAAAAAATGGGGTTAAAAATTGAGATACCCCGGCGGCCTTAGTCAACTCCCTCTACGAGGCGACTGGGGGCAAACATTGCCACCAACCCAGCTGAGGTGAAAACCAGAGAGGGCACCTCAGGTAAAATCGGGAAACCTCTCGGTGTGAAAATCCGCAAGGGCGCACCGGAAAAAGCAAAAGGGTGCCAGCTCTGGCGAAAACCCGCAAGGGCGGTAGAGCTGGTAAAGAGAAAACAAAAAAAAACTCTCTCCCTCTCTACTCCTCACTGATGAAAGCCGGCAACTGTGACATCCCACCAACGGTGACCTCAGCATCACTCCACAACACCGGTGGCCACTACGCCCCCGAGGGTCGGCCATCGCCAATTCCAGCTCCTGTTTTTGGCTATACACCTCCACGGTTAGCCGACCAGCTCCAGCCCCGGCTACAATGCTCCACAGGCCAGTCGCCAGCTCCCAATTCCAGTCCCGACTACAACGCCTTCACAGGCCAACCGCCCAGTCTCCAGTCCCAATTTCGGCTACAACGCCTTCACAGGTCAGTCGCCTAGTCTCCAGTTCCAGTTTTGGCTACAGCGCCATTATAGGCCAGCCGCCCAGTCTCCAATTATAGTTTCAGCTACAACGTCTTTACAGGCCAGTCGCCCAGTCTCCAGTCATAATTTTGGCTACAACGCCTTCACAGGCCAGCCGCCTAGTCTCCAGTTCCAGTTCTGTCTACAGCGCCTTTACATGCCAGCCGCCCAGTCTCCAGTTCCAGTTTCGGCTACAATGCCTTTACAGGCCAGCCGCCCAGTCTTTAGTTCCAGTTTCGAGTACAATGCCTTCGTAGGCCAACCACCCAGTTCCAGTCCCAGTTTCCAGTCCCAACAATCCGGCTACAACGCCCTCGCAGGCCAGCCGCCTAGTTCCAGTTCCAGTCACCAATCCCAATATCCGGCTACAACACCTCAACGGTCAGCCGGCCAGCTCTAGCTCCAGTCCCGGTCTCTGGCTATGTTACCATGGCAGCGTGCCAGCCAACCCCAACCTCAACTCCAGCTCCCCAGGCTAAAGAATACCAGCAATATAGGCCAGTACACCCTCACGGATCGGCCTCCAGCTTCCAGACTCCAGCAAGATAGACCAATACACCCTCACGGGTTGGCCTCCAGCTTCCAGTCCTCAGCAACATAGGCCAACATAGCCCCATGGGTCGGCCTCCAGCTTCCAGTCGCCAGTAACATAGACCAGCGTACCCTTGCAGGTTAGTCTCTAGTCTTCAGTCTCCAGTAGCATAGGCCAACATACCCTCGCGGGTCGGCCTCTAGCCTTCAGTCTCCAGTAACAAAGGCCAACACACTCTCGCGAGTTGGCCTCCAACTTCCAATGACACGGGCCGACACACCCTCATGAGTCGGCCTCCAGCCTTCACCCTCCAGTAACATAGGCCAACACACCCTCTCGGGTCAGCCTCCAGCTTCCAGTCTCCAGCAACATAGGCCGAAGCACCCTCACAGGTCGGCCTCCGGCTCCCAGCCCCTAGTTACATAGGTCAACGCACCCTTACGGGTCGACCTCCAATCCCCAGCAACGTGGGACAAAACACCCTCGCGGGTCGGCCTCTAGCCTCCCGTCACCAGCAATACAGGCCAACACACCCTTATGGGTTAGCCTCCAACTTCCAGTCCCCAGTCCTCTGGGTCAACACCTCCTTATGGATTATTCTCCAGCTTCCATTCTCCAGCCATCCAGGTCAATATGCCTCATTCAGGCAGGCCTCCAGCACCCAACCTTCGATATCCAGCTTCCAATACCCAATTTCCAGTGCCCGGCTTCCAGTATCTAGCCTCCAGTATCCAATGTCTAATACCAAGCTCTAAAATCCAGCTTCTAGTATCCAGTTTCCAGTGTCTAGTTCTAGTGCCCAGGCTCCAACATCCAGTTCAAGTACCCCGATTCCCAGTATCCAGCACCAGGACTCCTCTTTCGGCTTCCAGTTCCAGCCTCTGATTCTAATGCCCAATTCCTAGCATCTAATTCAGCATTTCCCATTTCCAATTCCAGTTTCCAGCAATGGGCGAGCATGCCTCATAGGGGCAGGCCTCTAGTCCCAGCGCCCAATATCCAATTACCAGTTGCCATATCCAACATCCAGTTCCCAGTTCTAGCCTTCCATCCTAGCACCTAGTGGCCATAGTCCAATCTCCATTCCCGGTATCCAGCCCCGATATCCAATTCCCCAATTTCTAGTTTCCAGTCCCAGTATCCAGTCTCCATCTCAATATGCAGTTCCCGATCCTCAGTTCTAGTTTCCAACAACAGGCCTGATGGGTGCAAGGCTCGGATTCAAAAGGGGGGGTTGAATGAATTCCCTATTTAAAATTTTGTCCGATTAAAACCTGTAACTGAACAATGATGCAAAATTAAAACAAATAGGTGCCTTGTATGACATAGGTGCTCTCTTCAAACGAAATGGAAAGATCAGATAGACGGAACTTCTGATCTACTATTTATGTGCTGGTGTGCAGACCCATATTCAATCAAATATGCGGTGTGCGAATAAACCACTCACTAGATGAAGGAACACATCGAGCCTACGCATGCATCTAGCGAAACACAATAGATAAACAAACCACTGCATAGAAGATTTTTAAGGTGGTTCGGTCCTCCAGACCTACGTCCACCCCACACTCAAACCAGAGTGTGGATTCCGCTGATACACAGCTTAAACCGCTGAGCCTCACAGCTTGCCTACAACTGTTGAGCATCACAGCTTGCTTCCGCTGGGCAGTACAGCTTAGCCATCCGCTGCCTAACAGCTTGACCCGCTGGGCAATACAGCTTAGCCGACCAGAGGAATCCTCCTCTCCAACCGATAAGCAACACAACTTGCTCCGCTGACTAACAGCTTGAATAAAGGTTCAAAAGAAAAACAAGAGACAAGAAAACACAGCAACTGAAGGCTGTAAACGACATCAACATAGATGTGGCTCCCATAGAGCTGACTGGATTGGATATGATCCAGATTCCAGTAGGGACAGATCTTCTGATGAAGCTTCTCTGC
Source organism: Amorphophallus konjac (assembly GCA_022559845.1). Taxonomy (NCBI): domain Eukaryota; kingdom Viridiplantae; phylum Streptophyta; class Magnoliopsida; order Alismatales; family Araceae; genus Amorphophallus; species Amorphophallus konjac. The sequence goes on along the minus strand of CM040121.1, from coordinate 190,332,428 downwards.
TTCTTCTCTAACTCTCTATCTCTCTCTCTATCTTTCTTCTTCTTCTTCGTTTCTTTCTTCTCTGCTGCTCCCTCTCTTTTTCTCTCTCCTTCTCTTCTTCTCTCTTTCTCCTCTTTCTCTTCTCTCTGGATCGTGCAGGCTCTTTCTGCTTCTGCTCTTCTAAGGTATTTTTCAATCCTCACACACACGATCATCTTCTCCAGATGGAGAAGTCTTCTTTTTATAGCAGTAGCAGATAGGTGGGCGTGTGTCCTCCACGAATTCCCGCCCTAGCGCCTTGACCACGTGGCAGTATTTCAGCTCACTGCTTTACACGTGTCACGATCCTGGCACATCCTCCATTCTTGGATCACGTGCTCTTCTTAAACTCCTCGAGCAAATATCCTGCAAAGGTCAGACTTAATATCAGTTAAAATCAATATGAGGATAGTAGAAAGATGCACAGAGTTGGTTCGAGAATGTACAGACTTTGCGTGCAATGTATAAACGATGCACAGATATGCCACCGAAGAATGTACAGACTTTGAGTGCATGGTACAAAAGATGTACAGACATGCCGTCGAAGAATGTACAGACTTTGTTGTGTAAGATGCACCCATGCACGGACTTAGTCGCGTGCAGCAACAAAAGTTGCATCGACTTGAGTTCATGCTACAACAGGAGTAGCACGGACTTGGTGACATTGTGTATGCATGGAATCAAAAAGATGCACTGACTTCGCTTATGCAAGAAAACATGCACTGAATATGTATGCCTTAGACACAATCAAGACGCTGAGTGAGACTCAGACATGCACCGGCTTGGCATGAGCGAAGGGAAGAATATGCATTGACTTATAGCCACCATGAACCACAATTATGATATGCACAGGCCTAGATAGTTAATCATGCACTGACTCGGTTACGTGCTGCAACAGAGCTTGCATCAACTTTATGTATGCATGTACGAGCTTATCGACATGTGAGCAACCTTGTATGAACTCAGGGTTCATGCAGCAAACATATGCATGGACTTAGCTTGTTCAGGATGAAAGTATGCACCAAGAAGCCATGTAGTCTAGGCAAAACTTTGTACTGACTTAACCTGAGCATGGACATTTAATCAGAACAATGCACTCAAAACATCATATCATCAATAATGCACAAGGGGCCTGGACCTAACACACTCCCCATAACGCTCCCTATAGCAGTTAGCATAGATCATCATCATTCTTATGTGGTGACTCATTGAGTTTCTATCATCAAAACAACAACACACTATCAATAAAACACAAGGGGCACAACAAGGCCAACACTCCTCATGCAGGTGGGCCTCCAGTCCTAGCGTCTGGTACCCAGATCCTGGTCTCCCGTCCCAGTACCGAGCTTCTAGCCTTCAAGTTCCAGTTGCCAATAATAGGCCACTTCGCCTCGTAGGCTGATCAACAACAACAACCGCATGAACAAATCTAGACACCTTATAGACTAGCATGCCTCGAAGGCTCGTCCACAGTAGCCCTAGACCAATGCACCCCCGAGGGTCGGTCTATCACACACTCTGATCATTGCGCCTCAATGGTCGGCCAGCAACAATCCCTTCAGCGGCACCTCAGTTATCAGCTGATCATGGCTACCAGTCATATACCTAAGTAATCAGCCGAGTGGACTTCCTAGTCGATACACCTCGGCGGTCAACCAGCACATTAACAGGTACCATCCACCATATTATGATGATTATGTGTCTAACATCATTTGTGGTCATTGTACTGTTTAAAGGGTCAGAAAACCTCGACTTCGGCTATTTTACCATGACGGTTAGCCGCCAGCATCAACATTTGACCATACCCCATGAGGATCGGCTGAATACGATTCCAAGCCAACACCCCTCTCTGGGGGCAAACCATGCAACCTCAGACCAAGACGCCTCACCGAGGTAGGTCTCCAACATTCTCAGACCAAGACGCCTTGCCGAGGCAGGTCTCCAGCAACCTCAGACCAAGACGCCTCACCGAGGCAGGTCTTCAGCAACCTTAGGCCAAGACGCCTCGCCGAGGCAGGTCTCCAGCAACCTCAGACCAAGATGCCTCACCGAGACAGGTCTCCAGCAATATCAGACCAAGACGCCTCTCCAAGGCAGGTCTCTAGCAACTCCAGACCAAGATGCCTCGCCAAGGTAGGTCTCCAGCAACTCCAGACCAAGATGCCTCACCAAGGGAGGTCTCCAGCAACTCCAAACCAAGACGCCTCACCGAGACAAGTCTCAAGTCACTCCAGACCAAGACGCCTCGCCGAGGCATGTCTTCAACAACTTCAAACCAAGATACCTCACCGTGGTGGGTCTCTAGCAACCCCAGGCATACATGCTTCCCCGAGGCAGGTCTAAAGCAACATCAAGCCAAGATACCTTGTCGAGGCTAATTCCCAGCAACACCAGGCTAGTAGGTCTCGTCGAATCTTGCCTCCAACAGCATTAGACCAGCATGCCAACGATGCCGATTATCTTCGGCAGCTTCGCCCCAGTTGTCGGATCACCCTACTTCTTGGGTGTGGTCCCCGTGGCTGCTCTACAGCTGCCCACTTCTCGGTTAACGTCATCCATCTCCTTGTTACTCCGGCCTCTCCTGATTCCCTGACACCACTAGCCAACCACCCGGCCCCTACCACTTCGGCCGTGCAATGGCGGCCCAGGCAGGAGTTGGAAACTCTCAACTTCGAAGCCCTATTATGATCCTAGTTCCCCCTGCAACCCCTGACCCACCAGCTATAATCCCAGTCACATCCAGCCATGCCAAAGTGGCCTCCAGCACCATAACTTGATGATTTGCAAGAGCCCTACAATACAACTCCAGCTACAATGCTTCAGAGCTATGACCAGCCCGTCCCATAGGACGGTCGGCGCCAAGCTTGGCTAAGGCGCCCCCATGGGTGGTCAACAAACAATGCCAGCGCCACACAAAAAGTCAACCACCACAGCAGTGGTAGGCTGCCAGCGACCGACCACAGGCTTCACCACAAAGCCCTGGTAAGAGCGGCGGTCATCTCGTCGCCAACTAGCAATCCCAGAAGCTGAGGGATAGGTGGCCGGCCAATCCCCAAGACAGGGAAGTCTCGAACCCCCTTACACAGCATCGTCGGCTACGGTCACGACCAAAGGGGAACATGCCAGGGAGTGAAAAATGCTCAAAGCACTCCTTGACTTAGACAAGGTGGAAAACTTGACAAAACATAGATCTCAGTCTATAAGTCCACCTCCGGGGGCAAGGCATGGCATCCGCCAGTGCAACCTCAGATAATGGAAAGGGAGCCACATGTGGTCTCCCATTGCTCGCTAGCCACCCTATAAGGCGGGATGGGCTTAACAGTCCTGGCCTCCCTTGTCTCAGATTTCCAACGGGGGAGGGTCCTTTCCACCGAGCTGCCTCTCCTCTGAAAATCCACAAAGCCCGCTGCGCAAGGCCGGCCCCAGACATAGGCAACAAAGTCAAAAGCATTGTTACACTAGGCTCCCCTGGCCCCTCTTCGCCATCGGCATTGGCGTCCAGCCTAGTCACACCATCAACCGCCGAAGCAACCACCTGCATGGAGAGTTTGGCATCCAGACCGGATTAATCCCACGATGCGGGCCCTGTACACCTCTGCCACAAGCCCAACACGCGAGACAAACGGGAACATAATTCCCAAGTCTCGGATAGTGAGCTACAACTTCAAGCACCACGCGTGTATCTAGCCACTCAGATCCCTCTGAAATCCAGCTCTACAACCTCTCGGACATAGTGGTCTTCTGCAAACATACCACCATCGCGTGAAAGATCACAACGGGAGCGTCAACCCTCAGAACAAGTAACTCCCACACACCAACAGGGCCGGGAGAAATCAAGCTTGAAAGGTGCACGGGCCGCACGCCATCGTCTTCGCCTCCGACGCACGCCCCGTGGGGGGCATTTATTGGCACCGGCTTATTGTCTCGAATTAATCGAGGATTAAGCATAGGGAAATACTACCTAAATAGAGCAAAACGGCATATCGCCAAAGCTGCTCTACCAGTCAAGTTGAGCTTGGAAATCTAGACACTTCGCCGGGTCAAGCGGCGCAACATAACAATCGGGGATCGGCCCCGAGCAAACGGCACTATGCCATCTAGTTTCCCAACAATCGGGTCATTTTAAGGATTCGGGATAACCTTCCGTACCTTACGGCACTCTGAAAAGATTCAGGGATCACCCCCGGACAATCTGCATACGGTGTCACACCACCGGCGCCTCAACAACCGGGTTAACCCGGGACTCAGAACAGCTTGCCGCATCATACGGCTCTTTGCCAAGGAGGGATGGTCACCCCGACCACCAGACAAACAGCATCATCATGTCGATGTCCTAGTCAGCGGGCCCAACCAAGGGTCCCAACCAGCTAGCCGTGACCCATGGCAACATCAACTATCGATCAAGTCCACCCCCGATCACTTAGTTTGCGGGTTTGCCCGCGTTCAACATAGCTACCCGAGCTGACCCGGGGGCACCCTGACTACAAGCCACACCACGTGGCGCCCAGCAACGAGGCCGGGGTCTACCCTCGAGTCGCCTCCTGCCAGCCCTCTGAAGTCAAAGGAAGACCCGTCAAGGCCAACTGCAAGCTTCAGGAGCTCACAGCACCCGTATACGGCCCGCACACACGTGTCGGGAACTACCCCGAGCACCTGGTGGGCGCGTATGATCCAGCCACTCTACAGCAAGTCCGAGTCCAACTCGGGACTCCCAGCAACCCATCGCGTCATGCACCACCCTTGTGCGCCGTCACACGCGGATCGACCTGCGCTGTCAGGTCGCGGGGGTCAAGGGGGCAGCGCCCCTTGCGGGGGTTTCCGGGGGCGGAGCCCCCGGAAGAAAATTTATTTTTATAACAGGGGCATTGGTGTCTTTCGATACTCTGACCCAGTCTAACCCGGTCAAACACAATCGAACCCAGTCAAACCCGCGTAAACCCCTCCGGGGAGGGGTTTAGGCGGACCAGCCCAGCCTCTTGGGTTGGTCCGCCTAAACCCCCTTGGGGGAGGGGTGTAGGCGGACCAGCCTCACCCCCAAGGCTGGTCCGCCTAAACCCCCATTAAACTTTAAAAAAAAGCTTTTTTAATTAAAAAAGGTGCCCAGCCAGTCCGCCCAAACCCCCCCTGGGGGAGGCTTTAGGCGGACCAGCCTGGACCCCCAGGCTGGTCTGCCTAAACCCCATCCAAAACTAAAAAAAAAAAATTTAAAACAAAAAAAACCCTCCGTGAGTGGTTTAGGCGGACCAGACCAGCCCCTTGGGCTGGTCCGCCTAAACCCTCCCTCCCCCACTCCGTAACAAAAAAAAGAATATTTTTTAGGGTTTACCCGGACCAAACCCAGCCCTCAACTTGGTCCAGGTAAACCCCTTCCACCCCTTCACCTTCCACTATAAAAGCCCCCCTAGGGAGCTCAACATGCAATGCTAGGCAATGCAACATGGAATGGAATGATGCAATGCAACACCCTTCGACCTAACTGCTGTGCCCTCGGACTCCTGAGGCCTTCGGCAAGGGTCAGGGACGCGAGGAACTAAGTGCGCACGTGGTTGGCTTGTCGATCGACTTATACACGCCGAGGGTACATCATACGTACTTCCCTCATGCGGCATCTAGCCATCTCACACAAGTCCATGCCCGTCGCACGAAAGGCACTATGACGATGGTGAATACACCCGCATCCCGGGTCCGCCCATGTGTAACAACCCACAATGGCTATACACATGCCCTGATGCCGCACCTACTTCTGACACGGAACTACGTGCCCTCTGCCCGCTCTGAGCTAGCCGCCAATCGCTCAGACTGATGACTCGAGTTATCCGGACCCTTGCCTGGGAATAATATTCCCGGGGCCGGCCTCGACTCCCCAGCATGATGGCATTCGCCTTCCGAGGCCCGGACCAGACCGCTCACCTTAAGCCGTGTCCAACCTCCATCGGGAGCCAGCCCACGACCGCCCTTGCCACCTAGGCAATCGGGCTTGTCTCGATCTCCTCATGGAGAGCCTCTGTAAAACACGCGGATATCTGCCTTATTACGCATTGACCCGGGGGCTGACCTGCGCGTTGAAATTATCCCGTGGCTTGCGCCAGTTGTACTTTGGCCTCCTTGGCCTAGTTGTAAAGCCCATGTGGCTCTCATAGAGCATGAAACCAGTTGAACACATGTATATACTCGGGCCTCAGCCTCTTCACGGCGCCCGCCTCCTCCAGTTACAACGGTGCCCCCGACACCCAACTGCCAACTACTCCAGTCATATCGGGGCCCGCGGCACCTGATCACTCAACAACTCCAGTCACAACGGTGCCCCCGGCACCCGACTGCCAGCAACTCCAGTCACAACGGTGCCCGTGGCAGCCGCCGTTCAACAACTCCAGTCACAACGGTGCCCCCGGCACCCGACTGCCAGCTACTCCAGTCACATCGGGGCCCGCGGCACCCGATCACTCAACAACTCCAGTCACAACGGTGCCCCCGGCACCCGACTGCCAGCAACTCCAGTCACATCGGGGCCCATACCACCCGATCACTCAACAACTCCAGTCACAGCGGTACCCCCGGCACCCGACTGCCAACCACTCCAGTCACAGCGGGGCCCGCGTCACCCGATCACTCAATAACTCCAGTCACAACGGTGCCCCCGGCACCCGACTGCCAGCAACTCCAGTCACAACGGTGCCCGCGGCACCCGACCGTTCAACAACTCCAGTCACAACGGTGCCCCCGGCACCCGACTTCCAGCTACTCCAGTCACATCGGGGCCCGCGGCACCCGATCACTCAACAACTCCAGTCACAACGGTGCCCCCGGCACCCGACTGCCAGCAACTCCAGTCACATCGGGGCCCACGGAAGCCGATCACTCAACAACTCCAGTCACAGTGGTGCCCCCGGCACCTGACTGCCAGCCACTCCAGTCACATCGGGGCCCGCGGCACCCGATCACTCAACAACTCCAGTCATAACGGTGCCCCCGACACCCGACTGCCAGCAACTCCAGTCACAACGGTGCCCGCAGCACCCGACCGTTTAACAACTCCAGTCACAACGGTACCTCCGGCACCCGACTGCCAGCTACTCCAGTCACATCGGGGCCCGCGGCACCCGATCACTCAACAACTCCAGTCACAACGGTGCCCCCGGCACCCAACTGCCAGCTACTCCAGTCACATCGGGGCCCGCGGCACCCGATCACTAAACAACTCCAGTCACAACGGTGCCTACGACACCCCTACTGCCCTGACCTCGACACTGTTTCATGTCAGGAATACATTGTGACACCCCTCGGGCGCCATCCTGCTAAGTCACAGGTCCCTTGGCGGACACTATGTACAGATACAGAACTACCCATACAATAACGCAATGACCCGGGGACCGTCACAAATGACGGATTTGTCCCGCTGCCTGCAAGCAATTGTAATCGGGCTCTCATGCCCCCATATAAATGCCTTTCATGGCATATAAGTCATGTAATCCAGTGAAGGAGCGGATTCCCCTCCTCGCTGGAACCAGTCTCTCTGTCCCCAATAATCCCTGTTGTGTTGTTGTTGCCCTGTCGCTGTTACACGGAGTTAGCCCTCCCGACGTCGCGGCTCCCAGGGTCCCCGACTCTCTCTTTGGCAGAAGAAACAAAGGTATTCAGATTCAATCCGATGTAAAATAAACACCGGTTGCTTGCAACCGGTGGGGAAAGACGTCCAGTACACGAATCCCTATAATTGCCTGTGCACTCGCACCCGTGGAACCCCTTCTATCCACGTGTCGCCCGATCCCTCGAGCCACGTGCCACATCCTGGCGATGCTTCCCCGGTGAATCCTCGGTTCCATAGGTGATCATCGAGAAATCGACTGGCACGCCCGCATTCCACCCAGCCATCCCTGTCCCAGTCTCCCAGAATGATGAACCATACGCCATACCTTCCAATGCGTTCCCATCGTTCTCTCTGCCTTCTTCTCAATACCCCCAGAATCCCCGCGTGCCCAGTCAACCTATCTCGACCTTCTGTAAAAGGCGAGTCTACACCCCCGCCACAAGGATAAAACGACAAGTGACTCCCCCGCGGTCGCAAACAGTGGGGTTCGTCCCCGTGTGGTGCTGTGTGTAGCACTGTGAGGACTGTGTCCTCGTGAGGAGTTGTTCCTCATGTCAAGCTGTATGACAGTGGTTATAGGGGACTTGTTCCTATTGCTGCATTTGTAGCATTGTGAAGCCTCATCGAGTTTGGTGAGGGGTGGATGTAGGTCTGCGGGTTACAGACTGAACCACCTTAAAAATTCCTTGTGCTGTGGACTGTAGTTTGTGTGATTGATCCATTTCTCCTTTCTCCCATTCACAGGGTGGTTTGCTGATAAGTGTGCCTATTTATCATTTCAACTTTAGTGTTTTCAATACGGATTTCACAGTTACCAACTACGTGCTCGATCCAGGCTTAGTGTGAGCCAACTTTGTAATAAGCACTGTTTTTATTTCTTGTGAGTGGTATTTTAGTCCGACTTGACACATCTTGTTAGGGAACATAAGAGTTATAGTTATCTGCATTTCATTAAGTGACCGAACTGATTTAGTTTTAAACTGGGCATTATTTTTAAGAGGATATATTCACCCCCCCTCTAGATCCTATTGGCGCACCCAACATTTGGTATCAGAGCGGGTCTCTGTCATACACAGATCCAACGATCTACAGAGAAGATCTTGGTGCACCGGCCATCATGAGCTCTTTCGCGAAACAAGCTTCTATGATTTGCCCTCCAGTTTTTGATGGTTCTGTATTCACTAGCTGGATAGGAAAGATATGTATTTTTGTTAACTCTTTTGATCCAAGATTGTGGAATCTTATATCTCATGGTCCTCATGAGCTGTCATCAGATACATCTGAATGGTCTGCTGAACACAAGACCTAAAATATTGACAATCTTGCTGTTTTAAACTTACTGAAAGCTGTAGTAGATATCACAAAATTTTCTTTTGTTTCTAGCTGCAGCACAGTCAAAGAAATTCTGAATGGTTTGGTCAGCATCCATGAAGAAGGAGAAAGGCATGACTGCCTAATGGCCGATAGCCAAGATCAGCCAAGCGATCCATCTTCATCTCAGGTAAGTTCTGACTCCGAAGACTTTACCTTCGAGGAACTTATGGATGCATATAATGAGTTAGTTAAACAATATAAAAAATTAAAATCTGAAAATAAAAAATTAAGAAAGAAACTTGAAAACAACCCCAATGATAGCTCCTCTTGTAAAAATTGTTCTACTCTTGAGGAGCTAAATGAAACTCTTATGATTGATATAGATTTACATAAAGAACACATTGGATGTTTGAAAGATGAGAATGGAACCCTGCAAGCTGAAATCACTAAGCTAGAAGAGATTGAAAGACAACTTCAAAACAAGCTGAAATCAATGTTTAATGATCAAACACTGCTTGATGAGTTGATCCATGACAATAGGCTGATTGAGGAGAATGAAAGGCTGAAAGAACAAAATAATGTGTTGACTAAAAAGCTGGCTACCTTTGAGAAAGGTAAACATGTTGTTGATAACTGTTCTGAAAAGCTACATATCTTAGAACAAAAAATTGAGAATTACAAAAATGTAAATGCTATGTTGAATGAGCAGCTTGCTGCATGCGAGGCGGACCTCACTGACTCTGAACTGCACATTTCATCTCTAGAAGATGAAATTAAAGATTTGAATAACTCACTAACAAAATTTGTTCAAGGCAAAGCAAATCTAGATAGACTTTTGGGGACTAAAACCAACTTCTAGAGAGAAGGGCTTGGGTACAATTCAGGAAATATACAGGCCTTCGAAAACAAACTGTACACCTCCTTTCTCTCTAGCTCAAATGAAGCTAGAACTTCTGATACTTCCCCAAAACCATTTGCAGCCCAGAAAAATCAAAAACAAAGAAAAAAAGAAAAAAAAGAAAATTCTTAAGCAAAAACAGAAAAATGAATCTGCTTGTTTGAGTATGCATGCAGAAAATTCTACTAGACATTTTCATGTATCAAAAAGAATGAATGTTTCTTCTATCTACTATTATATGTATGGTCATGTTATGAATGATTGTTATGCAATGAGGAATGATGATATGGAGGCTTGTAGATGCAGAAATGCGCTTAAAAAATCAAGGAAATTTTCAAATAAGAAAAGCATGTCCAGAAATTGTCAATCTGTTAACCACAGCTCTGCAAAAAGAAACATTATTTCCTACTATTATCACTGTGGAAAGTCTGGTCACATTACAAAAAATTGTTGGGCAAGAAAGAGAAGAAATGATGGGCTTAAGGAAAATTTCAGACCTCCTATCAATGAACAAAAGGCTTTCAATCTCGTGCACAAGAAGAAAAATCTGAAATATCATGTATGTTGTTTTTATTGTGGTGACTACGGACATGTAATTGATAAGTGCATGTGCATGAAAGCTGATGATGTGAAGGCTATGAAAATGAGAAAGAACTAGATTGGTAGAAGTACCACTGATCTTCATGGACCCAAGAAAGCTTAGGTACCTAAAAATATCAAATGAGAACTGTCTTGCAGGGTGCCTTAAGGATGAATAAAGGACGGCAAGAAATGGATGCTCAAGGCACAGGTTTAGAAATAAAAAATTCAGTTCATGTTAACTTTACATGTTAGATTCTCTTTAAATAGTTGAAGTTAAGTTCTTCTCCCTGCTTTCAATAAATCTTGCTCAAGTTAAACATCTCCATCCTGAATTGCTAAACCCCCCTGTGGTTAAGATTGAAAATCTGAACTGGGTTACTTGATTAATATCTCACATGAATTTTCTGGTATATTAAAAGGTGTCTGTTGGAATGGTGGGCTATGCCTATCAAGAAGATAACACTTTGCGTGAGTTGGGTCATCGGATCAATATCTCCGCCATGTACCAGAAATCAAAAATTTCAGATGCTTAATTCATGAAAAATCTGTTATGCTGATGAAATTGATGTGATGATGAGTTTGTTGTCAATAATCTGCAAGGCTTTGGGTTCAGCTTGTTGCTCTCCCACTTTTAGCAGCCATACGAATCTTTTGTTTATCATTGGTAACAATTACTTGATCATGTCTCCCTTGGCTGCATTAAAATTCAATCCTATGGACACTTTCATGTGCGTTGATTGAGGGGGAATTTGAGAATTTTGCTTTTCAGCTTAGAATGCATTGCACATACCTTGAGTCTGCGTATGCTGTGAATATTGAATATCATTTTGTGCTCTCGTGCATTCTCTTATATGTCATGCTAAGGGGGAGTTCGAAGAATGTGCTCCTCATGTTTAGATGCACTGCACTCTCAATGCATCACTATGTCATGACTCTTTGGTATATAGAATGGTGATTTGTGGAAGGTTGGGTTAGGCCAACTAGAAACTATCACTATGTGTGAGATGATCTTCGGATCAAGTTTTTCGCCTGGTACCATGGGTCAACTGTTCATATATGCCATATGGTGCACACCTGCTTGTCAAATTTCACTAAGGATCTTTGAAGTTCATGCACATATTAAGGGGGAGTCAGCACAAGAGCTTAGTCTGCATATTTGCATAATGCCTCTTCTGAACTTTCAGCATCATCATGTAAACATCTGAATTAATTGCAGTCTCTTAGGGGGAGTTTGATCTGATTAGACAAAATTGCTCATTGTTCGAATTGTATGCCTCCTTCTTTTGTATGCTTCTTGAATAAAATAGGTTCAACTTAAGGTGGAGTTTTAGTTTTCAAACAAAATTGAAAGCACATTTGGATCTATCTTCTTGATGTGTAAATATTTATTCAATGTGATGTTGCTAAATGAAAGCTTTGCCAAGATTCTTATTAAAAAAATGCTTGCTGAATGATTTTGGAATCCTTGGGCAATACATCTGCCATCTGGACCTGAAAGTCTTCCTAAAAATCATATTGCCTGAACAATGACTCAACCTACTAGTTATATGTGTCAACCCAGCCTCGCTCTAGGCTTGTTCAATCTGCATTCTGCATGAAGGATATGTCGACCTGCTGACCCTCTTGAGTCGACATGAAGTGTTGTCTGTCTTGTTTGCATACCCATTATTGCAAAACACAACACTTGTTATCATTATACACCATCTTGTGTTTGTGTATTTCCTTAGATGTGCTTAACTGGTTGTTCTGAAAGATGTCAGTGTGTCGACACCAACCTATGGGAATGAGATTTTATTTTAAATCTTTTTATTAATTTGGATTTGTTAGATTTATTTGACTTATTTACTTATTGCGTAGTCGTGCCAGTCACTGGGTTACGAATTCATTATGCGCACTGTCTGACTAACCAGACGATTATAGGTGATCGTGTCGGGACCCAAAACCCGCCATACTATAAAGGCTATGATGTTAATTACGCCCCTCCGAAAGAGAGACAACTCTTGATTAATCGCCAAAATAAAGTGACTATGGGGCCAATAGAGTATACAAAAGAGATGATTGTGCATGCAAGCATACGGTGTGGTAATATTTATTTTATTAGATTGATTCTTGGTATGGGGTGGAGTTATGCACTCACGTATAGTGAAAGCCTCCGGTCGGGCATAACCTGACTTTCCGCTAGTCGCCATTTAATATACCAGAGAATCGGATCATACAAGCATGCAGGGTAATGGTATTTAATATTAGTATTTATTATTTATTTGATCATTTATTTGTAGTTTCAAGGAAGCTTTCGGCAACAACTCCCCTATCCCGAGGAGTATTGGGAAGAGTATAAGAGGATCTCCCACGAGGGGTCGAGACGATCCCTTGAACGGCGGTCATGCCCAAACGACAATCCCGTACCCTATGACGAGTGGGGAACCCGAGGGCTAGCCCTCTAAGTAATCCCTATCACTCGCATGGCTATCGATTGATTGTTACCCTTTTATTTTGAGACTGCGCATGGCATTACGATGCACACATATGGGCCCATGAGGTGGGCCCAGCGTGACCGTATTCGACTAGACTCATGTGATGTCGGGACAATGTATGCCAGGGTATGACAAATTTACTATTCAAGAACTGAAGGGACGTGGTTAAAACCTGGTCAAAACGAATTGAATTCAGCGACTTATTGGCCCAAGACAAGGTCATGCCATGGCCATAACGGGGGAAATCCCGGGATCCAGACATGACTCATAAGGGCGTCATTAATATTCCCATACGCGGGATCTAGAGGAGGTGAGAGCTTCGAAGCGGGCACAATTATGTCCATCATTCTTTATTTATTATTATTTTCTTTATTATTATCATTTTGGTGCATGAGCGTGTTTCTTTTTCTTAAGCTCAGTATTCTTATTTTTATTTATGTTATCCCCATTTCCATTATTTATTTATTTTTTACATTGCATGTATACATTTTTTTAGTTTCTTTATTGACATTTGTTTGATTGTTGTTCATTCAACCATTTTTTTTATTTCTCTTTTTTTCATTATTTATTTATCACTTTTATTCCCCCTTTTTGTTGTCACTTGCTTGACTACTACTTATATATTTTTAATGTTTATTTATCCTTCACTCTTATCTTTTAATTTCTCCCCCTCCTTAATTGCATGGGCTGTACATTTTTTTATGAACCAAGTCATCTAATAGGACGTAGGGAGAGTGCACCCTCATTCCAAAGGACGGGGATATTCCCACTCCACCAACTCACCATTAGATGCTTTATTTTATTGCTTTATCAAAAACATGTGCAGATTCAGAGGAGGCAATGCTTCTAAAGAATAAAGAAAAAAGTCAAAACTATATAAGTCTCTTGCGAATATTTGGAATACCAATAGCATCAGCTATGGCATACCCTTTAGCAAGCAAAGGTAGCTCCCCAATAGACCTTAACTCCTTGTTGCATTCCATGAGAATCGCATTATTGGCTAAGGCATCGGCAAGCTCGTTAGCTTCTCTGTATGAATGAACAATAGGGCATTGAAGTATAGAAAATGACTGTAGAAGACTGCTCCACCAAGGAAGAAGAGACCACAGATCGTCCTTTTTATTGTTTAGCAGATCAATCAATATCATGGAATCAGTGATAATGACTAAAATAGGAATAGAATGAGTCTGTGCAAGCCGAAGTCCATCTAATAAGGCCCGACCTTCAGCCACCATGTTAGAGCCAATACCATAGTAATAAGAAAAACCCAGCTTTACTTGGCCATAAACATTTCTGAAACATCCACCACCACCAGAGGGGCCGGGATTACCTTTACTTGCACTGTCCACATTAAGGGAAAAGTTAATGACATGGGCTAGCCATCGGACAGTGATGCAAACAGGCCGGATATAGTTATTCTGATACCAAATTCCTACAGAGTATTCAGATATCTAGAGCTGGGCCCTCGCTTAAATTTGAGTTGAGTAACAGTGTGCTTGATCTCTGAGAGAATCAGATCTGAGATCCTCATAAAGTCTATTTGAAGATCTTCATACTTGACCCGACATCTATGTTTCCAGATTTCCCAAACAATCAAGATAGTAACCAGCAGAGAGATAAATCCTTTAGGTTTATAAATGGCAGCTCCATGTATGACAGCTCTCAGCCTACCACTAATAGAAGTAGCTTCCAAACAGGGAGTGGTTAGCAATGGGGTAAATTTACTCCATAGGAACTTTACTAGATCACTGTTAACAAATAAGTGATCCTCATCATCAATGCCATGAGAAGCATGACAGCAAACACAGCAAGATGCTAAAGGAATTCCACAAGCTTGAATTTGTCTGTCAACAGGGACAACATGTCTCAGAATTTTCCAACAGAAAAGGGAGGCTCTCGGGGGGAGTCTTTGATTCCATAGTTTACATAACATAGGCTCAGAGCCAGCTCTCTATCCTTGCCTTCTGATAAAATAATAGGCAGTTTTGATACTGAATTTTCCAGAATTGGAGAAGGACCATATGGGTATATCATTCTCATTTTGGGTAGCAAAGTTCTGAATATCATTCCTCAACTGCTGATCACCCAAAAGGAGCCATATCGGATGATGGAGATTTGCCAAAGCAGTTTGAATAGTACATTCATCTTCAATCTGAGAATAATTCTGTCTGGGAATATAATCCATCAAGGCCTTATCTTTATACCACTTATCTTTTAAAAAATTGGTGGAAGCACCATCATGGACAATCATTCTGGCTCCTGCCATGATGACAGAGCGGACTTTCTCAAAATCACTAGTTTTTATCCCCGCAGGGTATGGTTTTTTGCAATCTGAAATGTGTAATCCCTGGAGATACTTGCTTCTAACAAACTTGGCCCAAAGTGAGTTACTTTGCAAAGATAGCCATAGGTGCTTAACATAAAAGCACAACTGAGAATCAGGTAGGCTTTGGATGCCAAGTCCTCCTTCAGCAATAGGACATCATATCTTTTCCCAAGAGACCCAGTGCTTCCTGTGAGCGGTTTCAAAACCCTGACATAGAAAATTGGAACATACTTGACCAATTTGCTTGAGGATAATGTGTGGAATAGAAGCTGCACTAGCAGAGTAAATTGGGATGGACGCCAGGACTGCCCGAATCCGGACAAGTCTTCCTGCCTAGGAAAGAAGCCTACTCTGCCAACCAGCAAGCTTGGCAGTTACTTTATCCAGTAAAATTTTGAAGTGGGAAACTATTACTCTGCCTTTAAACAAGGGTATACCCAGGTATTTAATGCTACCAGATTTATATTGATAATCAGATAATTGACATATACGCTCGATCGAGCAATGAGGCATCTGTTTAGCCACCATGAAGCAACTTTTAGTGGCATTGATCCGCTGACCTGAAGAGAGTTCATATCTTTCCAAAAACTGAAGAAGGTGTTTAATAGATGAGGCCCCACCATTCATAAAGATAATGGAATCATCAGAATAGAGAATATGGGAGATGGGATGAACCCCTCGTGGAAGATGAAAATATTTGCATTGACCAGAAGCAAATAGCTGACTTAAACCCCTACTCAGCACTTGATGGGAATCGACGCCGAGCATGTACTTTTTCTTTTGCATTTATGTCCTTTTAGTTTGTGTTTATATCCTTGGGAAAGTATGTACATAATTGTACGGCTTTGTAAGCCAATACGTCATTCCCACGGATTGTGTGGGTTTCTATGTAATTTGTCAGTAGGACCAGCAAGGGGGCCCCCATCCCTTTCTCATTGGTCCATGTCATCCATGTGGGGCTTGTCAACCATCCTAGGTGGCCATCTAGAAGGGTTGAATGTCATTTGACCACATGGGAGACAAGTGACTTAATTAGTCCAAGGTGGGTTACCTACCTCACCTACCCATTCAACCCCATTAACCATGGTCAAGGGGGCGCCCCTCTCCCCTTAGTATTTTATTAATTTCTATGTGTCATTCACACTTAATCCCAGCCCTCCATCCCCCATCCCTAGATCCAAGGGTCCACATTAGATTTGATACCTTTCATATAAAATGTTGTATTTTCATGTGAAAATCAATGAAAAATCAGAAAATTGTGTTGAATGCTTGAAGCTTCACGCGCCCCCAGCCCCTCCTCCTGCTGTTCTTCCCTCTCCAACCTCCTCTCTAGAGTGGAATCATATCTATTCCCCTTCCCCAATCTCTGGTTGTGATCTGTGCCGCCGCCGCCGCCGTTCGTGCCGCCGTCGGACCGCCAACGAGTCACCGTCGAAGTTCTATCCTTGGCAGACATCAGTCTCTTCTCGAAATTCCTGCTATCAGTCACGGCCTCTTCTTGGCCTGCAATTTTTATGGTGTGTTCCCATCTTCCACCCCATCATCCACAAAACAATTCAGGTCCAAAATTTCTCGTTTAGTATTTTTCCATTTTCGTGCTTCTTTCACTCCCAGATCTGTTTTGTCTCTATCTACAGTGACAGTAGCCCTGTGTTTCTCACCTCCTACCCTCTTTTTAATTTTTCCAAACCCTTCCAATTTCACTAGGAGTTCTGTCCATAATCCCCTACATCCACGAATTTTCTTAATTTTTGATCAGCCTTGCATCTATTTTTAAAAATTCATGTTCTTCCTCAGCTACAATGTTGTCAGCCAGATTCCAGATCCGACCCACTGCTAGTGCAAAAGTCATAGAAATTCGTAGCCTTTTTCAAATCCAGATCGAAAAATAGTCCTGATTTTCTAGATTGATTTCCAACAACTTTCCTGAAGACCATAACCTCTGATTCGGACGTTCACATATCGGTCAAAGGTAACTCTCAAGAAAGTTCTCTGCTAGTCTGAGAGTTCAGACACTGTACAATAGTAACCTTCAAAATTCGACAATCAGAAGTACAGGCTTGATTATTTTTCTATAATCACCTTGGGTTGAAGCCCTTCGAAGCATCTTTCCAACGGCGCCAGTTTCGTCGCATTTTGACATCGGGGCTGATCGCAGCGTCCGTTCTCGCCGGAGCGCGCATCGAAAAACAGAACCGGCAGATCCGTGGCCGGTTATTCCGATCGGTGCCGATCGGAGCCGCCCGGCCTCCGGTCACCGTCCCAACGTGCCGCCAGCCCGGGGATCGCTTCCATAAGTGTCCCCACCACAGTGGTGCCACCGGGTCACACACGACCCCTTCGGACAGCACGTGGGCCCCACCGTCACTAGTTCGGGTGCTGCCGAATCAACGCGAGAAGCCGCCCGTCAACCCAAATTCGGTCCTCCTGGATCCCATTGTGTAGCCCTTTACCTCCCTACGTGGAGTGGGCGATATTTCATTGCTGTCATCATTGTGTAATATTTATCCCGGGAGTACGAGTTTCGGCCGGGTCCATCTTCCCCACGCCAAGCGCGCGGAGGTATCGCATTCGCTCCCTTACTTGGCATTTTGCTTACTTGATATATATTTGTTTATGCCGCTGCTAGAGAGCATGTGTAGGGATATCTAGCTCACTTTATCTATTCATTACTGCTGCTGCGAGAGAGTGAGAGACCGTCACGTGACCCGATCCGGGCACACGAGAGAGCCGATCACCCTAGCTCACTGCCGGTTTCTCAACTGCGCACGTCTGACGCTTCCCTCGTTAAGGGGCAGTCACGAGCTTGTCGTGTCCGTGGTCTCGTCCCGCATCAATTTGGTATTAGATCGAGTTGAGTCTAGGGTGTCAAAAAAAAAGAGTGTCATTTAAGTCTAAGTGTCTAAGTCGGTCTTAGGAGTTGCATTTGTATCTCTTTACTCGGTATATCAAAAGGTGTTGTCCGAACGTTAGGCTACGCCTATCGGGAAGGTCGCACACTTGTGCGAGTGATCTTCGGATCGGTTAGCTCCGCCACGTACCGAGTCTTGGTTGTCATGTCTAGGGTTGTAGTCCATTGTCTAGTTGGTTTATCTACTAGTGTCGACATGTCCACCCACTAGTCCCCAATCACCCACGGACTTCCAAACGCCCGGATGGTGGCGATACTATCTCAAATGGAAGGACCACCCGAACCACCCCACGAGACCCGAGACCCGGGACTTCTACGAGTCCGATGACCCGAGTGTCTACCTAGAATGGGAAGCCATTATGGACGATTACTTCGAGGTGTACATTATGTACGGGCCCATGCAAGTCGATGTTGCCAAAAGGTGACTTTTTGGTGAAGCCGCCGCAACTTGGAGGAACATCAAATATTGGATGGAGGATAGGAATCTAAGGCCCATCGAGTCATGGTGGGAAATGAAGAGAGCGCTTAGGAGGGCCTACGTTCCCCGCCCACCTACCTCCAACCACGGAGGTCATACCACTCACCAACCCCACCAACTCACCCACAATCAAGTGGGCCACACCTCTACCCAATCCCACCCCTTCACCGCCATCCAAGCCCACCAAGGCGACCCCAATCTAGTGGCCCGCCCAGTCACCTCCAACCAGCCTCCCCTTGGCACCCCTATCCCAACCCACTCAAGTACCTCCAACCGAGTGGAAGCCCCGCTTATAGCCGAGCCTAGGACAACACCTAGGCCGAGGGACAAGGAGTGAGTCCGCCCCAAGGTCTCTACTCCAACCCGCTCCTTTGAGGAATTCAAGAAAATGATTTCGGATTTGTTAGACGGGATTCACCTCTCGTAGGTGCTCCATCACCACCCTCTCCTTCCGAGCTCTATTCGGAACCTTCTTCTTTGGAGCTACCAAAGCCTGAGCCACCCGTGTTTCTTACGGGAACACTTTACATAGCCGAGCCACTTCTTAGTTGGCTCAAGGATGGCTTGGTCCCACCTCCCTTTCCATCCATGGGCCCCATCCTACCTATAGTGCCGGTCAACTCATTCCATACCACATTTCGATCTCGTCACCATGTTGATACGTTGGACGATCTTGTCATGGGATTAGATTCACAATGGGAGTTGACGCATCTTTTGACCCGAGGCTTTGACCAACCCGCTAGTCTTAGCTTCACTCATCCGACCTTCGGGTCCATTACCTCCGAGTGCACTGTGGGTTGTGTCACCACGGAGGTTCTTCTACTTCTCCCGCTACCGGATGAGCCCGACTTCATGACTTTGCTTCCGAAGGAGGAGTCCTATTTCTTATACACGGTCCCATCTACCATGACGGAGGAAGGTGACCACCCGCACCTTCAAGAATTTCACAATTGGGACCATGTCATGTTGGAACCCACTTCATGGGGTCACACCTTCTTCGACCCTTTTGACCCCTTCACTAGTGAACCTCCCGAGTTTTCATACTCACTACACTTCCTCCGCGGAGTTCACTATCATGCCTTTTTCACTCGGGCCAAGCAACCTCCACATAGCCATAGGTCTGAATTTTCATATGGGGGTAATGAAAACTTTGGTTTCTCCGATCCATCCAAACCACCCGCACCTCCCGAACTTCCCACATCCAAACCCAATGTCCATGATTGGTGCATCGTAGGGTGTCTAGGAGTTCCCCATGACGTCAACCTCCGGTTACGTCAAATGCATGCATGGCACACGATCGAGTGTCCTGGTCCGCCGTTATCCATGTACGGGTCGGACTAACATTAGGTGTGTCTAGGGTCATAGATGAGCCCGTGTGTTTTCCTTGTGTGGTTTATTTTATGTGATTTGTTTGCATGGTTTGTGTGTCGTTTGTTTGTCTGCATGTGTCTTGTGCAAGCTCGTTGTCGTTCTATTATGAGTAAGAGGCGAGTGGACTCATTCGATGAGTATGGGATCGGTTCTACATCTATACCCGGATCAGTCACCTACAGGGACTCAGCGGTGATTCCTAGTGAGTCTTTG
Organism: Amorphophallus konjac; assembly: GCA_022559845.1. Lineage (NCBI taxonomy): Eukaryota > Viridiplantae > Streptophyta > Magnoliopsida > Alismatales > Araceae > Amorphophallus > Amorphophallus konjac. The sequence continues at coordinate 190,312,255 of CM040121.1, read as the reverse complement.
AGTTGCTTCCTTCCCTTTGAGAGTGCCCCACCCGGAGTGTCCACCTCTAGCCCATGGCAGCTTGCGCATATCGAGTATATATGGAATGAGCAGGTGACAGTCACTTGGAGTGGAGCATACCCGTGCTACTTGGCACGGTGACGGATCCGCCGGAGTACTCGAGCATCCATACCCCTACTCGACGGGGTCGAGTTCCTCCCACCCGGGGAGAGTTGATGGGAATCGACGCCGAGCATGTACTTTTTCTTTTACATTTATGTCCTTTTACTTTGTGTTTATATCCTTGGGAAAGTATGTACGCAATTGTACGGCTTTGTAAGCCAATGAGTCATTCCCACGGATTGTGTGGGTTTCTATGTAATTTGTCAATAGGACCAGCAAGGGGGCCCCCAGCCCTTTCCCATTGGTCCATGTCATCCATGTGGGGCTAGTCAACCATCCTAGGTGGCCATCTAGAAGGGTTGAATGCCATTTGACCACATGGGAGACAAGTGACTTAATTAGTCCAAGGTGGGTTACCTACCTCACCTACCCATTCAACCCCATTAACCATGGTCAAGGGGGCGCCCCTCTCCCCTTAGTATTTTATTAATTTTTGTGTGTTATTCATACTTAATCCCAGCCCTCCATCCCCCATCCCTAGATCCAAGGGTCCACATTAGATTTGATACCTTTCATATAAAATGTTGTATTTTCATGTGAAAATCAATGAAAAATTAGAAAATTGTGTTGAATGCTTGAAGCTTCTTGCGCCCCCAGCCCCTCCTCTTGCTGTTCTTCCCTCTCCAACCTCCTTTCTAGAGTGGAATCATATCTATTCCCCTTCCCCAATCTCTGGTTGTGATCTGTGCCGCCGTCGCCGCCGTTCGTGCCGCCGTCGGACCGCCAACGAGCCACCGTCGAAGTTCTGTCCTTGGCAGACAACAGTCTCTTCTCGAAATTCCTGCTATCAGCCACGGCCTCTTCTTGGCCTGCAATTTTTATGGTGTGTTCCCATCTTCCACCCCATCATCCACAAAACAATTCAGGTCCAAAATAAGTATTGGGTTTCATGGGACAGAATTTGTAATCCTATTATCAGTGGAGGCCTGGGTATTAGAAGTATTGCTGATATTCAGATTTACTGTCAAGTAAAACTCCTGTGGCTTTCACTATTTAGTGATTCTCTTTGGGCTCGGTTTGTTAGGTGCAAATATTTGCAAGGCTGTCATGTTTCTGATTGCACCTCTCCATATCCAGCAGGTATTAGAACCATAGATTTTTTAAAAGCTAAAACTACTCTTCTTTCTGGTCTCCAGATGATTATAAAAGATGGTTCATCTATAAACTTTTTCAAAGATACTTGGTATAAAGATAAAGCTTTAACTGCCCAGGCTTCTTTTCAATCTTCTGTTGAGGATTATTCTGCAAGGGCTGTATTAACAGAAGAACAACACAATGCTTGGAGTCTCATTACTGATCAGCAGACCCGGTGGGACCTTCAGAACATTAGTTTACAGAATGGTAGGGATATACCCATCTGGTCCTTATCTAATTCTGGAAAATTCAGCATTAAATCCACTTACAGATATATAAAGGGGCAAACAACTCAACAGGACAGCTCAGGTTTTAGCAAGTTATTGAATATCAAATTTCCTCCAAGGGCAGCTTTATTCTGTTGGAAGCTCATACAACAGGCGGTTCCAACTGACAGCAGAGTACAATCAAGTGGTGTACAAATGGCATCTTGCTGCTCTTGTTGTCAATTCACTAAGAATAATGAAGATGATGATCATCTATTCCTGAAAAGTGAACCTGCTGCCCTCCTTTGGAATAAGTTTGGACCCCTCTTAGCTGACTCAAAACCAACATCTAATTTTCGCTTGTGGCTAAAGCAATTCATTTCAGAAATTCAAATTACTTCTCCTATAGGCTTTATATCTCTTATGGTGGTGATTTTGATAACTTGGGAGATTTGGAAATATCGATGCTTGGTCAGGTATGAAGGTAGCTCTTCCAATATTTTAAGGGTGGCTGATAACATTCTTTTGGAGATTAAACAAACTGTGCAGCATTCCCATTTCAGACAAGGCATTAGACATGATCACTGGAAAATGATTCATGAATTTGGTATTGAGGTTAACATAAAACAGCCGGCATTTACTATCATTAGATGGATGCCCCCTTCTGTTAACTATTCTCTTAATATTGATGGGGCTTGTAAGGGCAATCCAGGCCCGGCTGGAGGGGGAGGCTGCATAAGAAATCCTTATGGTCAAGTTCTGCTAAGTTTCTCCTACTTCTATGGGAATGGCACAAATATGCTTGCTGAAGGAAGAGCTCTTCTGGATGGTCTACGTCTAGCCAGCCTGCATTCTATTCCTTTGTCAATCATTTATACGGATTCTATGGTTATGGCTGATATGCTAACCAATAAGAAAGATCCCCCTTGGTCCCTTCTTCCATGGTGGGCAGAAATTCAAGAAGTCTTCCATTCCTGTGGCTGCCCCATCACTCACACCTACAGATAGATTAATCAGGTTGCTGATGCCCTTGCCAATCATGCAATATTCATTGGCCGCAACAAGGAGTTTTATTCTTTCAAAGATTTGCCCATATTAGCCAAAGCTTATGCTTTAGCGGATGCCTCTTCTGTTCCTAATTTTCATAGAACTTTTGTATAGTCTCTTTTCATTTTCATTGTACTAGAGACTTGGTCTCTTCGGTCTCTATTGATCTGTACAGATTCTTCACAAAAAGAGAAGTAATAAAATCAGCATTTAGGGGTTTGCTTGGTGGAGTGAGAACATTCCCTTCCTCTGGAATGGGGGTGCACTCTCCCTTCGGCCGCTAGATGACTTTGTGATTGATAAAAAAAAAATTCAGGTCCAAAATCACTCGTTTAGTATTTTTCCATTTTTGTGCATCTTTCACTCCCAGATCTGTTTTGTCTCTGTCTACAGTGACAGCAGCCCTGTGTTTCTCACCTCCGACCCTCTTTTTGATTTTTTCAAACCCTTCCAATTTCACTAGGATTTCTGTCCATAATACCCTACATCCACGAATTTTATTAATTTTTGATCAGCCTTCCATCTATTTTTAAAAATTCGTGTTCTTCCTCAGCTACAGTGTTGTCAGCCAGATTCCAGATCCGACCCACTGCTAGTGCAAAAGTCATAGAAATTCGTAGCCTTTCTCAAATCCAGATCCCAAAATAGTCCTGATTTTCTAGCTTGATTTCCAACAACTTTGCTGAAGACCATAACCTCATATTTGGACGTTCACATGTCGGTCAAAGGTAACTCTCAAGAAAGTTCCCTGCTAGTCTGAGAGTTCAGACACTGTACAATAGCAACCTTCAAAATTCGCCAATCAGAAGTACAGGCTTGATTATTTTTCTGTAATCACCTTGGGTTGAAGCCCATCGAAGCATCTTTCCAACGGCGCCAGTTTCGTCGCATTCCAACGTTGGGGCTGATCGCAGCGTCCGTTCTCGTCGGAGCGCGCGCCAAAAAATAGAACCGACAGATCCGTGGCTGGTTATTCCGACCGGTGCTGATCGGAGCCGCCCGGCCTCCGGTCACCGTCCCAGCGTGCCGCCAGCCCGGGGATCGCTTCCATAAGTGTCCCCACCACAGTGGTGCCACCGGGTCCCACACGACCCCTCCGGACAGCACGTGGGCCCCACCGTCACTAGTTCGGGTGCTGCCGAATCAACGCGAGAAGCCACCCGTCAACCCGAATTCGGTCCTCCCGGACCCCATTGTGTGGCCCTTTACCTCCCTACGTGGAGTGGGAGATATTTCATTGTTGTCATCATTGTGTAATATTTATCCCGGGAGTACGAGTTTCGGCCGGGTCCGTCTTCCCCACGTCGAGCGCGTGGAGGTATCGCATTCGCTTCCTTACTTGCCATTTTGCTTACTTCATATATATTTGTTTATGCCGCTGTTAGAGAGCATGTGTAGGGATTATGAGCGACGTCACGCGGTTCGGGGTGCGAAGAGGACGCGGAGCGCGCGGGCTCCTTCTTTTTGTTTGCTGCAACACAGAAATAAGAGAAAAGAGAAGGGGCCACCACGGGAGATTGCTCCGGTGGGACGAGCGGGACAAATGTAATATAGCAAGATACGGGGGTTAAATGGCCATAGCGGGAAGTGACTCGCCGCGACCTCGGGGGGACGGGAATGGTGCAGAAATTAAATAGCAAGAATTGAAACGGCCATTGGGGAAGTGACTGGCCGCGGCCTCGAGAATATGAGCAGATAAGAATATAACAGAATATAAGGAGAATATAAAGAGCGGGAATTTAAATGGCCATTGGGGAAGTGACTCGCCGCGGCCTCGAGAACATGAATAAATAAGAATATAATATATAAGAACGGGAATTTAAACGGCCATTGGGGAAGTGACTCGCCGCGGCCTCGAGAATATGAATAGATAAGAATATAACATATAAGAACGGGAATTTAAACGGCCATTGGGGAAGTGACTCGCCGCGGCCTCGAGAATATGAGCAGAATACAACAGAATATAAAGAGAGTATAAGAACGGGAATTTAAACGGCCATTGGGGAAGTGACTCGCCGCGGCCTCGAGAACAAGATGTGATCGTCAGGGGCCGAAAGACCCCAAAATAAAGAAAGTGATCGCGCCTACCTCAAGAGCGGGAGATGGCGGGTTGCTTCTTCCTCCCCCTTCGACCGGCCGACGGAGAGGGCTTTCCTTGGGTACCCTTGCAAAACAACGACAAACAAGTAACGAGTGGATTAGAAAGATGGAGGTGTAGTATTCAAATCCTTGCGATAAAAATAACGAAATGATGGCAAGACACACACCTGGTTGGTGTTGTCTTTTAAACCCCTCTCATACTCGAGTAGGAGGAAAATGAGATGATGGATGCAAGAAGTATATAAGAAGAGGCGCCCTTATGAAGGGGGATAGATGATGCGAGATGATGAATGCAAAAGAACTAAGAAGAAAAGGAAAGGATTGGCATATTGGATGTGCCGATGGTGAAATCCGGCGGAGCTCCGGCAGCGTTGGGATGGCGTGGAAGCGCGGTGGATGAAGACGACCTTCCTCTCGCGAGCGTGGGCACCCGAGAAGCCGGCAGAACCTCCACCTACAAAAGACCCCACGGGTTAGAAAATGACTCCGGTAGCCTCTGGGCTCCGGCAGCCTATCGGATCTCTTCGAAGCTCCCTCAGAACTGAGGGGGGGGGCCTCTATTTATAGGGCTCCGGAGGGTGGAGGCGTCCAGGACCCTGGACACCTCCATCAGGGCCGAACTAATATTTTATTCTATTTTTATTAATTTTTTTGGAATATTTTTGTGGAGGCGTCCAGGGCCCCGGACGCCCCTAACAGGTCCACCGAACACCACCGACGGCCGCACGCGGTTTGACACAACGCGTGGTTTTGTGAGCGGCGCCTCGTGATTTTGAAATGGGCGCGTCCAGCGGGCTGGACGTCTCCATAATTTGGATTTTTCCACACACGACAAACCGTCGTTCGGTGGGCGGCGCCCATGAGGGAGTTGATGGAGGCGTCCAGGGGCCTGGACGCCTCCATAAATATATTATTTTTTATTATTTTGTTTTGTTTTTTATGCCAAAGTTGGCATTTTAATTTTTATACTTGTTTTTATGGAGGCGTCCAGGGGCCTGGACGCCTCCATTAATATATATTTTTTTATTTATGTTTTGTCTTTTATGCCAACTGGCATTTTACATATTTTTTTATATTAGTTTTTATGGAGGCGTCCAGGGTCCTGGACGCCTCCATTAATATATATTTTTTATTTATTTTTGGGTTTTTAAAAAAACAAATAAAATAAATTAAAAGAATGGGGGGGTCTAGGGGCCTGGACGCCCCCATTAAGACCCACCCGGGTCCTCAGTTCAGGCGTTGGCGGTCGCCCGGCAGACACCCTTCTTGATTCCAGAACCTCCTGATGCGTCTGACTTGTGTTGATGCCGTCCGAATGCCGTGACGAGACGATTCCGGATGCCGGAAAAGGCAGAAGAAGACCCAAGAAAAGGAAGTATTTAAGAGATTCGAAATGCGTAAGTCGTCACGGGGCGTTGTATAGTAATATGAGACTTTCTCAGGAGACGTCAAGAATGGCGTGTCTACAGCTGCCCCGCCTTGGCGTCTGCTTTGCAAGGGAGCGACACGTAGTGGAATGGTATCGAAGTGGAGTGAAATGAAGTGGGAGCGGACTGATAAGTTGATGCCAAGGTGTGATGAGACACGCTTTTGACGTTACTGTCTGGAATCTTTCTTGAAGTTTCAATGAGACGACCTTGAAGAAGGTCTTTCAAATATTGACGATTGCTTGGACGGGGGTCAACTAAGGGAGGGTGAGATGTGCGCTCAGGCATGAAATAAAAAGAGATCAACTTCTCGGTGTGGAAGCACCTGGGTCATAAACCTGCATGTTTCACCTTTGGGGAGCGGTTACCAGCCAACGTGGAAGTGCTGCGGCCAAGGTGGGTCAAACAAGGTAAAAAGGAATATCTGAGGGTCTGTCCAAACAAGGGTCTCCTTTTGGAAGAGCAACGTAGGGCCGTTTCAAGGAAACTCAGTATTTCATTCGGAGTGGAATATCTCATATTTGTAGGAATTGAAGCATAACGGCCTTCGCAATCGAATCACTTGAATGATCTTCCGCAATAAATCAAAGTCCTATATGAATGCATGCCGGGTTAAAATAAAAATTTAAAATAAACTAAAATAGAAAATAGCCAAGGATAATATTGTCAACTTGTTAAGAACGGGTCAGGATACCGATCCGGTGAGCCGACACTGGGCTGGGGCCCGTTTATCCGCGCACCAACTCACTAAATGGAACCGTCGTCCCCATGCTACCACAAGTTAACGGCCTATCCGTACAACCCAAATTCTTCCGGGATCATCACTGTTTTTGTTGAAGGGGAACTCAAATCCCAGATTTGTTCGGGCCGCAAGGTCCTTGACATGTTCTAGTAGCGTAGGTATCGTATACTATGATGCATGACATGGTGGGACCAACCATTGAAAGGTGGGACAGGAGACAGGACAAAGACGTCCGTTAGTAAAACCTGCACAGACTAGCAAAGTTAGCAACATCAGAAAGTAGCAGAATCACAGCAGAATTGCACCACAGTACAAAGGAGATCCAGACAAAATCTTGACAATGACCACTGATGTGACATGTTCCGTCCTGTAGCGATCTTCCCTTCCTATAAGAACTCCCCTTAGGCTAGTTCATTCAAATGCACCAAGGTGGGTTTTGGAAGCTCAGGAGAGGAAAGAGAGGAGAATCTAGAGATTTTCGGGATGGAAGGAGAGTCTTCCCGCATTATGAAGAGGAGCAGGCCTAACAACGAGATCAGGCGACTCTCCGACCTCGAGGGTCATTTGAGTGGGACGATCATGTCGCATATGGTAAGCTAATTCATTTCAAATTTCTCCACGTGAACCTTCTTCTTACTTCCTTCCTTTCTTCTTCTTTCTTTTCTCTTCCAGCCATATCCACTCTTCCCATACCCGAGGAAGTTTTCCAAACTGCCATGGCTTTCAAAGCTAACTTCCAACATCTCCATCGGCATGAGGGCCATACTCTCGAAGTGGCATCTGCAGGGGCTCCTTATTCACGCCAAACACTATGAGAAGATTCGTATGGACTGGGCGGTTATGGGCGCACTAGTGGAGATCTGGCATCCCTAGACCCATACTTTTATCTTCCCAACCTTCGAGGTGACCATTCTCCTCGAGGAGGTGGAACTTCTGCTCGGATTGAAGAAATTCAAGAGTGATGGGAAGGTGAAGGCTATGCGGATGCTGACACGGGGGACTTCCGAAAGCGTTCTTGGAAGCTTCATGCCGCCCGACGCAGCCAGAAAGGTCCGTACTCAAAAGGGGATCGATCTCCAAAAGCTTGCGGAGTGGGTCATGGACGCCCTGAGAGGGTCACCAGACGATGACTATTTGGAGGGAATCATGAAGGGGTTCACCATTTGTCTGGCGGGTGCTCTCTTATTTCCTTATACCGACAACATGGTGGAGGAAGACCAACTGAGTGCTATCTGCGGGATCTGGCGTGGAAAGAGGGTGGGACCCGCTGTCCTCGCCTACCTGTATAGTGGCCTTACTGCCTCGAGCATGGGTAAGCCTCCTTTTGGTTGCGCACTTGTCCTGAGTTGCTGGCTGGATTTGCATTTCAAGTTTGATCACCGTGAGGGAATGCCAACCGCTTTGAAGCTCTTTCAACAAAGCCCTCTTCATCACATAGCCGACGTGTTAGGGTTCGGTGGTACTGTAGTGAACCGCGTTCCGTGGCTGAAGAAACGTGAAGATTGGCGGTCTCACTTCTGCACTGTGACACAAGGCTTCTTTACTTGCGCACCGGCATGTTTACTTTCGCTTGATCTCCTCATGAGGCCTTCCCCCGAAGTTGATCTTCAACTGATCGGCGCGACCGAGTTTGTCCTTTATAACGCGCATCGATGCTGCCTCCAAGTCGACATTCCACGCCATTCGTTCCCACTATCGACTGGCATCGTTCCTTTGAAGAAGAGAGAGTTGGGTACTGAAGCGGATGCGAAGGAAGCGAAGGCCGTCAAAGCACCCTGGAAGACAAGTGTTGCGGGAAAGGCCTTAGCGCACGTGGGGGAAGAATGTGAGCTGTGGAGGGCTTATGTAACCGAACTGGGGAAGTTAAGGCCTAAGGCGCCTAAGCCCCTGATGTAGCCTATTCTGCTTTTCTGATGGAATAAAATCTGAGCATGGATGTTTTGGACCCTTGTCCCCTTATTTATTATTATCTTTTTTGTGGTTTTTCTTTTTCTTTTGTTTGGATTATATACATACGCTTATCTCTTTTTTTTTCTTTTATTATATATTTTTTTGAAATTTTTATTATGGGGGCGTCCAGGGGCCTGGACGCCATTAATTTTTTATTTATAATTTTTTTAAGTTTTTGTTTTGGGGGCGTCCAGGGTCCTGGACGCCCCTAATTTTTTTATTTATTATTTTTTTGGTTTTTTCTTTTGGGGGCGTCAGGGGTCCTGGACGCCCCTAATTTTTTATTTATTTATTTTTTGTTTTTTTCTTTTGGGGGCGTCCAGGCGCCTGGACGCCCCAAAGTTTTTAAATTTTTTAAAAAAAAATGTGGGGGCGTCCAGGCGCCTGGACGCCCCAAAGAAGGTAGATTCTATATATAAGGGCTGCCCCCCCCCCTTTGCTCATTTACTGTTCATTCAGACGACCCAGTCAAACCAGACGACCCATTCTTAGTCCCAATGGAGCAAGGAGGCCCGAGCCGGGGTGGAGAGAAGCGCAAACGACGGGCTCGTCGTCCGAGGAGGCTGAGGGATGATGCCGAGGAGGCTGCAACAGAGGAGATTGCTGCGGAGGAGGAGATGGAGGTGCCTCTTCTGGCCGCGGAGGCCGCTGCGGGCGCTGGCGACGTGGGAGAGGACGATCACGACCCGGTAAGCCCTTCGGAACTCTCACTCTGTGGTTCAATAGGCTAAACGGACGGGCGAGAGGCTGTGAGAGAAGGCCGGGGAGTGAGGGAAAGGAGGCGTCCAGGGCCCTGGACGCCTCCACATTTTCTTTCTTTTATTTATTTATTTATTTATGTAAATAATAAAAATAGAATTAAAAATATGGAGGCGTCCAGGGCTTGGGACGCCTCCATGATAATATATATATATATGTTATTTATTTGGTTTTAGTTTTGGGTTTTTCTAAAATAAAATAAAGAAAATGTAAAGGAGGCGTCCAGGGTGTTGGACGCCTCCAAAAAAATATATATATATTTTTTAAAAAAATAAAAAATAAAATAAAATAAATAAGTAGTATATACAGTGTTATTATCTATTACTATTCATAATGCTGATGTGTTCTTTGTTGATTTTGTGGTGTGCAGGGTGTGATGAAGGGCCGGATCAGCTGGTCCCTAGTGGTGGCAACATACCGTGGGCTGCCAGACTTTCAGAGGGCGCGTGTGGACGCCATGGGCTTTGGAGCTTTCCTCAGGATCGAGCCCTTTCGACTCGACCTTCCTCTTATCCAGGCATTGAGGGAGCGGTGGCACGCGCCAAGCCGGGCGTTTCTGATGCCCTGGGGGCACATGGTGCCGTCACTGGAGGACGTGGCTCAGATCACCGGGCTACGGGTGGACGAAGAGGCGGTGAGTGGGGTCACCTACCCCGACTACCGAGAGAGTGCCTTGGACCTGCTGTGGTTAGAGACGAGCGTGACTGATAGAGACAGCAGGGTAGTTGGCCGAGTGGAGATTATGGAGGTGCTCAGATTCGTCAACCCGCGCCAGCGGGTTAGCGAGACTGGAGCGGAGTTTCTGGCACGACTGGAGGGAGATGCCCGTGCAGCTTTCACCCAGGACCCGAGCGAGCGGGAGCTGGTGGATCTAGACCTCCGGAGGTTTCTTTTCTTCTTCTTGGGCCGCCTTCTACTGGGGACGAAGGGGGGTGGCATCCACTGCCGCTTCCTCAGGATCCTGGCGGACCTTGACAGAGTGGGGCACTACGCGTGGGGAGTGGCTCTGCTTGCCCATTTGATTGCTGATCTCTCCCAGACTTCAGAGAGGGAGACGATAGTCAGCGGCTTCGCACCTTTTCTCCAGGTACACAATTTATTTATTACCGTAGTTAAATATGCAATTACTCGTGCTAATGATGTATGATGGATGCAGGTGTGGAGTTATTACTATTTCCCAATGGGGAGGGCCAGGCAGGGGAACAGGAGAGCCGTTCCTCTAGCGCGACAGTGGAGGCCGATCGTGGTAGCGGCACCACACAGCTACCAGCTGGCGTCACTTCGTCGGGAGCTGAGCGAGTATCCTGAGGCCATGGTATGATGCGTATGATTTTTTGTGTTTATGCATGTGACTGAATGGTAACTAACATGATGTATGTATGGTGATGCAGGTGGTGTGGAGACCCTACCTGGGCATGGGCGATGCTGGCCAGCCTTGGGTTGTAGCGGGTCTTCCTCGTTTCAGGCGGGACGTGTGGGTCCATTGCCTGAACGAGATCGAGCCGCTTCGGCTGAGGCTGGTTATGAGGACGTTGGGGCTAGCCCAGGAGTGGGTTGATGAAGATGAGCCGGCCCGCATCGGGCGGAAGACCAAGGGAAAGGCAAAGATTGTGGACTGGCGCACGCGCTTCCCAGCACAGTATCAGGACTGGCAGCAGGGTGGGGTCCCAGTGGTGTCCCATGTACAGGACAGCACAGACTACATGAGACAGTACCGAGCTACGTACGGGCACCGCCTCTCCTTAGGTGGTATGGCAGGAGTAAGTGAAATGAAACTGCTTCACCCTTCTATATGTATATGCATGTGGCACTAACTTATGTGCAATGCAGGATGCTCGTGACAACAAGATTGCCGACCTACGGGCCCAGCTGGCAGACGCCAGGCGGCAGTTAGTGGCCATCCGACAGGAGTTGGAGATCCTGGTGAGTCTATGCAATGCATTTTTTTTGTGACCTAGATTTTTGATGCTTAGCCTTTGACTGACATTTGCCCCGTGTTTCAGCGGGCCCACCAGACAGCGGCAACCGGGACGGCTGGTGGAGCGGGTTCCAGTTCGCGGGGCCCTCCTCCGGAGGTTTCTGCCCTCCAGGAGCAGCTGGCGTATGCGGTGGCTCAGGTTGAGGAGGCCGAGCGTGACCACGAGGCTCGAGTGAGTGCTTGCTTGGCCCTGACCCTCTTCTAGCTGCTTTCCTTCTATCACTGTTCTCTTACGGTGCATGCGTGCTTTGACAGGTGGCCGAGATTCGGGAGGCCCTGGCCCGTGCTGTTCGTGCTGAGCAAGAGCGCGATGCCTGGGTGGCAGAGCGTGACGCCCGGATTGCGGAGCTAGAGGAGGAGCGGTGACGGGAGGCTGAGGAGCTTCCTCGCGACGTAGTGGATCTGCGGATCGCCCTCGAGCTGTCGAGGAGAGAGGCGATGAGGGAGAGAGAGGAGAGGGAGAGGGATAGGGAGACCGTGGAGAGAGAGAGGGAGAGGGATAGGGAGACCATAGAGAAAGAAAGGGAGTATAGGATGGCAGAGCGATATCGAGATTGGAACGAGAGGAGAGCTCTGGTGGCCCAGGTGTCGGAGCTCCAGCTGAGTCTTGGCACGGCGGAGGGGAGACTTCGGGAGAGTGAGAAGCGGTATCAGAGGGCGAAGGAGCGCGGGGCGCGACTTCGTCAGTCCGGTTCCTTTTCTGTGGGCAGCTTTCTAGTTTCTTCGGCCGAGTAGCGTCGCCGCACCTTGGAGGCTGGCATGGTGCCACCTGAAGAGGCGAGCACGGCTTCCCAGGGTTCGCAGAGGTCGCAGAGGCCGCCTAGGGATCCCCGTCAGAGGAGGGAGGAGAGAGATGACCAGGAGGGTGGTGGTGAGAGTTAGAGAGTTGTTTGTACACCCCACCGTCCTCATTGTATGATGTACTTTTGACTGTTTGTATGAAATGGATTTCGTGTGGTTCCTTTTGTCGTGTGCCCTTTTCCTTCCTGCACTTTCTTTCACACCACCTTGTTCACGCTTCACGGGACTTTGCCCTGGACAGGAGGGAACTACTTTGCATGGAGGGTTTTTTGTTCCCCCCCTTTTTTTTTCGCTTTCTTTTAGGCGCGTCCAAGCGCAAGGACGTGTCTTAATCCTCAAATTCAAATTTAAAGCGACGGGTGGCCTTTCTTCTCTGTGCCTTACCCGCAAACGAGCCCGCCTTCCGCCGAAACTTGCTCGCCCGTCTTTGTCTTCTTCCCCTCGATCGATGGAGTTCAGCGGTCTGGACCACGGCGAAGGTGGAGAGGGACGCGGGACCCCTCGCCCAAGGAGGGACGCGCCAGAGCACGGAACGGCGTCTATGGAGGAGGAAGGGCCGCTTCGGGCCCCCGAGGGACCCGAGGGGCCCGATGTCGCGGAGGGAGGTGAACACGGTCTGGTAGGTGCTTGATTTTCCCCCTCTTTGATCCATTTTGAGTTTTGAAGCAAGCCGTGCGAGGGGAGAAAGGGTTCGGCGAGTGTTGCACTTAAATGATGGACGCGTCCTAGACAGGGGACACGTTCTTTTTGACTGATGTGGGACCCCTTTCTTGGTGCAGGACATGGCGAGGACCCCGGGCCTGGCCGATGAGTGGGCGAGTGCGGACGAGCCGAGCCGCGTCAGGAGGGGGAGTCGCGGCAAGGCGAGGCTCGAGGACTGGCACGTACGTCTCCCTGGACAGCAAGGGAGTGTATTGGTGCAGGACAGCGCCGACTTCCTGCGGCGGTAGAGAGAGAGTTATGCGGGGCTTCCCCAAGCTGGGGACACTCGTGGCATCGGGCGGCTCGCGTGCCCAACTGTCAGAGGCTAGGCGGCAGCTGGCCGTCGCTCAACATGAGCTGTCGCTCCTGGTAAGTTACGTGCCGCACTTTTATCTTCAGATTTTGGAGTTTCACTGACGGCCGTTGTTTATTTTGTTCCAGCGTGCCCAGTAGACAGCGACGGCGGGGATGATTGGTGGCGCATCTTCTAGTTCCTCGGCCCCTTTTCTCGAGATTGCCTACCTCCGGGAACAACTTGCGAGTGCGGTGGCCCGCGCGACCCGGGCGGAAGAGGAGCGTGATGCCTGGGTGGCGACTGTAGCGGAACTGCGGCATCGTGGTGAGGAGAGGCCTTCTCCAGATATCCTGGAGTTAAGGGTTCTTATGCAGGTGATGAGGAGAGAGGCGGAGAGAGAGAATGCCGAGAGAAGGTCCGAGCGACAGCGGGATCAGACCGAGAGGAGGGCCTTGGAGGCCCAAGTGAGGGAGCTCCAGCTGGGCCTTCAGGCCGTCGTGCAGAGGCTAGGAGGGATGGAGACGCGCTACGAGAGAGCGTGAGAGTTCGGGGAGCGACTCCGCCAGTCCGGTCGCTTTGCCGCTAGTGGCTTCTTCGCCACTCCAGGGGAGGAGCAGCGAGTCACTACTGTGAAGCAGGCGCCAAGAGGCGAGACAGGTGCTACTGCACGAGGATCCCAGAGGCTTCTGAGGGACCCGCACCTCAGGGGAGAGGAGGGGAGCGCCCAGAGAGATGAGTGATGGTGAGGATCGGCGAGCTGGTGGACTCGCCTCCTCCTTATGTTTATGATGTTTTTGACAGCTCATGTAGAATTATGAAGGGAGTGATTTGATTTTTTGCTGCTCGTTTGTTCTCTTGTGCGTTCCTTCTTCCCTACACTTCTTCTCCGTTGCACTGTTCCCATGTGATGGGTCTGCCGATACTCCACCCCAAACAGAGAATCGCGTCTTGTTGTGACCATTTTCCACGGTAATCTGCCATCGAAGTCAATAATGACGGCCCTAGTTTCTTCTCCCGGATGTTGCGTCAAATTTTGCGGACGTCCTCCAAAACGTGATAGGGTATCCCTAGACAACATAGGGTGCTAGTCGTCATATTCTTCGTCCAATCAATCACCCTGTGCGAGCGGTGAAGTGATACATGGGATCGCATGGCAGGTGCCTCATCGTGAGGGCTATCATTAACAGGTGATGGAGGCAATCTTGACCTGCACTCCTTCCATTTCTATAAATTCGTGTCCCTTTTATCCTCCCAGGTATATCAAGAGCTAACTCGAGGAGCACAAGTTCTCACGGGAGAGGAGGAGTTCAAAATTTCGAGAGTTGGATGGAGGGCGAATCTTCCCACTCCTCGAAGAGAAGCAGATCTAGTGGTAGTAGTTCCAGGAGGCTTTCGGACCTCGAAGGGCACTTCAGCGAAAGGGCCCAATCACAACTCGTAAGCTGAGCTTTCTTGCCCTTTTTTCATTCTTTTTTCTTCCTTTCTTTCTGACCAAACCTCTCTCCATTCTTGTATGCGTAGAGTGTGATGAAATCTCAGATCTCATGGGAGTTGGTAGTGGCAGCATATCGAGGTCTCCCAGATTTTCAGAAGGCCAGGCTAGACGTGATGGGTTTTGGCACCTTTCTTCGGATCGAGCCGATCCAGCTCGACCTGGTCCTGATCCAAGCCTTGTGTGAGAGATGGGACCCAGTGAGTCGGGCATTCCTGATGCCCTGGGGGCACATGGTGTCTAGTCTGGAAGATGTGATCCGAATTACGAGTCTCAAGGTGGATGGTGAGGCAGTGACTGGAGTCACTTACGCGGACTACCGAGAAGGTGCCCAGAAGTTACTGGGTTTGGACCTAGATGGTCGGAAAAATAGGTCGGTAGCTAGGGCGTCCCTCATGGATGCATTAGGGCTCACCAACACTCGTCGGCGGGACGACGAATCCTCAGAAGAGTTCATGGAAAGAATGGAAATAGGATGCCGTGCCGTGTATTGCACAGATTTCGGCAACTGGGAAAGATGCAACATAGATTTGAGAAGATTTCTCCTCTTCTTTTTGGGGAGATTGGTACTGAGCTCGAAAGGGGATGGTATCCAATGTCGCTTCCTGGAATTGCTGTCAGACCTTGAAAGAGTAGGATACTATGCCTGGGGAGCTGCCATGCTGGCACACTTGTTTGCAGCTCTGTTCTAAGAAGCGGACCGTGAGATGACTGTGAGTGGTTTCACACCATTCATCCAGGTATTTTTGGTTTTGCTTGTTTTGTATTTTTTTTATGTTTTTGCAAGGTACTGATGACCTGCGCCGAGCAGCTGTGGAGCTATTATTACCTCCCTATGGGGAGAGCTCGGCATTGGCGACCCGTGATGGTGCCGCTAGCCAGGCGGTGGGAACCCATCATGAGTGCGGCACCCCTAACCTACCAACTGATGGTGCTAAGGCGGGAGCTACAGGAGTTCCCTGCAGCGATGGTAAACTGGAGACCCTACTCAGACATGGTCGATGCCGACCAACCGTGGGTTCTAGCAAGTCATGCCCGGTTCGGACGGGAATTGTAGATGCACTGCCTAAATGAAATCGAGCCGCTTCGACTATGATTGGTTATGAGGACTTTGGGACTGGCTCAAGAATGGGTGGATTCAGCTGCGCCACCTCGTGTCGGGAGAAAGACGCGGGGACCGGCGACCTGCATTGACTGGCGCGTGCGGTTCCCTGAACAGTATGAAGACTGGCAACGGGGTGGCACGATTGTAGAATCACAGGCACGGGATAGTGAGGACTACTTGCGTCTATATAGGATAAAGTACGCAGAGCGGTTCCAACCCCGAGGACTTGTGGAGGTAGGTTTCCTCTTTTTCCTCTTTTCTTCTTTCTCCTTTTCTTGGTTTTCTGGTGAAATGCTGACTCGTAAGGCTGCAGGATGTCCGGGATGCCATGATAGCGAATTTACGAACTCGCTTGGCAGAGATAGAACAACAGTTGGGCGATGCCCGCGGAGCTACGAGCGCCTTGGTAGGTGTACAGTACGTTCCTAATTAAAACCCCAGATTCCAGATGTTGGCTGCTAATTCACGCGGTCGTAGCATGCCCAGATTGGCGCGGCTTCCCCAGCGATGGGAGTAGGTGGTGCCTCTTCCAGCTTATGGATTCCCACCTCAGAACTTGACTTGCTTCATGAGCAACTTGCTCACGCCACGCAGCGTGCTGCGGAGGCAGAAGGGATGCTCTCTATACAGGTAAGAGTCTCAGTGTTGAGTTCTCCTTGTTTATGCCTTATCGTGTATCTGAGATGGTACACTTGGCAGGAAAAGGAGACGAAGAAGCGCTTGCCAAGCTGCGCAGAAGGAGGCTAGGATAGCAGAACTGGAGAGGGAACTGCGGCGTCATCCTGATGACGACTCCTCTAGGGATGCTGTGGAACTGAGGATCACTCTCCAGTTGGAGAGGGAAGACCGCGAGAGAGAACGTGCAGAGAAAGAAAGAGACGCAGAGAGAGAAAGAGCCAACAGATTGACTGAAAGGGAGGAACGAAGGGCCATGGAGGCCCAACTATTCGAACTCCGAATCAGCCTTGGTCTTGCTGAACAGTGGCTGAGAGATGGTGAGGAGCGCTACCGAAGAGCACGAGAGCGTGGCTTTCGTGTTGGTAGCTTCTCTGCTGCTTCCGTAGATCAACGTCGGGATGTGGGAATAGGAAGAGGAGTACAGAGCGGTAGGAGTACCGCTTTTCGTAGTTGGGTAGCACCTTTGAGAGCGTTGTGCCCGGAGAGTAGTGGGACGAGTAATGCAGAGAGAGAGGGCGGAACTTGATGTAATTTTTTTAGTTTTTGGAATAAAATACAAGGTTCGGTTTGTTTGTTTTTCACCTTTGCTTCTGTTGCCTGAATCCCTGCACACATCACTGAAACAAACAAATCAGAATTTCTGTTCTGACTTGGCCCCTTGCTCAATAAGCAAATGGTCACTGTGACTGTCCTTGATAACTGGTCAAGGGGCCAAGCCTTTATTAACGAAGGCAATGGAAAAATGTGGTGATGATAAATGCGACAGGCAAGCACACGAATGCAAGCGGTATTAAAGTGAGATGCTGTACGCAAATGCGATCATGCAAAATTGATTTGTTTTCTTTTTATATTTGGCATTTTTTGTTTTATCATAAAAAGATTTTTTTTGTTTGCAAATATGTACATTTTCTCTTTTCCATTTTTTTGTTGTTTTTATCATTTCAATTTTTTTTGTTGCTAACGCCCGGCAAGCACCCAAATGGCACCTAACCTACGTGAGAACAGGGGTTTCTTACTAACCTCCCAGGTATCCTAAGTGCACATCTAGGTTGATTTGGGCCTCTAGACCCCTCGAATGATGATCCCGCCGGCTAAGACTTACCCTGATGACAATACCGTCATGCCATGCTTAGGCTCCCAGTCGCTTCCGACCACAGGGATTCACCCAAAAGATGTTTGAGGTAAATGATTTGCCCGACCCGGGTCTGTTTCCTCACAACTCTAGATGGTATATGATGGAACACCCTGGAACCCTAACGACCAACCGCGCGACGCTGACCCGAATCAGACGCCGTCGCACCCATAGGTGACGCGCTTGCATTGGCCTAAGCCCGAGGTTAAACAAGAAGACATCAAGGTGGTAAACAGGGGTCTTGACCAGCCAGAAACACGGAGACTCCTTCGCAGCGATAGCTTTTACTTTTCAAAGTAGGCAACCATATGTGTATATTAAAATAAGGTCGCAGACCCTGGGCAGTTTTCACCCTTCAGAAACTCCATCGAACCTTCATCTTTAGAGGAAGAAGGAAGAGCGTGGGGGATAAACCTCCTGAGAGGATCGGCAAAACCGTTAACCCGGCGAGCGAATAAGGGCCCATTAACTCTTTCCTTTCGGACAACTTCGGACCAAATCTCGAGCATTTACATTCCACGGCCCCTTTTGTGGATTCAGACTTTTGCTTTGAGGGGTTCCGTTTATCGCAACAGGCACGGTCACGACCAGGCTTTTCTCTTGATTTTGATTTTGTATTTCTTTTTGTGAGGGAGATATAGTCGTTTGACGTTTGTGGGCTCCCTTTTCGTATGCCTGCGGGGACACTGCCCTCTTCTCGTGCTCTGATCGATGCTCGAGGAAATGGATCCTACTCTTGCCTTTGGGGTTTGAGTTTCGGTTTCTCATGCTCAGCGTTTTAAGGGCGCCGACTGTCTCATTTGGTCGAAGAGAAAAGAATAAAGATTACAGCTTCCGGAGATCTTCTGGGTGACGCTCCACCGTAGGTGATGCTACCGACTTTTTTGAATAAAATACATAAGTGAGCACATGTTAGCTTCCTTCGAGCGAGCATAGGCCGACGTGGCCGGACAGGGATCTCCACGGTTCTGGCAAACCAAGACCCGGTGACTACCAAGCCTTAATGGGCCCTATCCTAACATGAAGGTTAGATGCAGGAACTTAACTACATGGTGACTGCCAGGCATCGGCATTTTGAATTTTCCATATTTTTAGTGGTTTTCGGTATTTCTTTGTTTTTGATGTTTTTTTATCTTTTCATCATTTTTTTTTGTTTTGTGCTAAGGGTAGTATTTCTTAAGATAAAGCCCATTCCAAGGGTGGGATAACTCGGTCCCTTCGGCGTTGATTAGCTTGTAGGCGTTGCCAGGGTACACGGCTTGAATTACAAATGGTCCTTCCCAATTGGGTTGGAGCTTAGAATGCGGCCCTCCAGGTTTGACAAAAATTCTTTTTACGACCATCTCACCGACTTCGAATTTTCTCTCAACGACTTTCTTTTGGTAAAAGCGAGCGAGTCTATTTTGATACACACGCGTGTGTTCGGCAGCGGCCAGCCGCTTCTCATCCAAGAGTTCCAACTGGGCGAGGAGTGAATTACGACGATCGTCGAGGGAAATTCCTCGTCCAATTGTACCCTGAGAGAAGGGATCAGAGTCTCGTACGGGACTACCGCTTCCATACCATAAGTAAGGGCAAATGGAGTCTGCCCGGTGGGGGTACGGATTGAAGTGCGATAGGCCCATAGGGCTTCGATAAGTTTTTCTGGCCAGTCTGAAAACTTACTAGACTCGCAGGTTTTTTTGATGATTTTGAGCAATGTTTTATTGGTGGCCTCCGCTTGGCCGTTACCTTGTGGGTAATAAGGCGATGAATGATGCAATGCAATTGCGTACCTTTTGCAGAGGTCCTGTAGGTCCTGAGAAATGAACTGTGGCCCATTGTCGGTGACGATTGTGCTTGGGACGCCGAATCTGGCGAGGATGTTTTTCATGATGAACTTGCAGACTGTTGACGCCTTGATTTCCGCGTAAGCTTCGGCTTCGGCCCATTTGGTGAAGTATTCCGTCGCAGTAAGGATGAAAGATTTCTGCTTGGTGAGGGAATTGGGATCACCTAGGGGACCAATGATGTCGAATGCCCACATGGAGAAAGGCCACGGGGAAGATATTGGATGAAGTGAGGAAGATGGTGAATGGATTTTATCGGCGTGAAGTTGACACTTGACACACCTACGGACATAGACAGCACAATCTTCTTCCATAGTGGGCCAATAAAAGCCTTGGCGAATGATCTTCTTGGCGAGCATCTGACTATTCACGTGGCCACCGCATACGCCCGAGTGCGTCTCCTCTACACATTTCCAAACCTCATCGTCACCAAGACATCTTAACAGAATACCAGTAAGGCTCTCCTATAGAGTAGACCTCCAACCAATGTATATTTCTGAGCCACCCTTCTTATGGCTTTCTTGTCCTCTGTGGTGGCCCCTTCAGGATAAGACTGATCTTGGCAGTATTTGACAATTTCATAGAACCATGGTTTCTCTTCATCAGCCAGTTCTTCTTCGGCCTCTGCCAACATGATCTCCCTCTTCTCAAGGATATCTTCCTGCAGGATCTTTCTTGCTATCCTGTCTTTGATGTTTACGTAGGAAGCATCGTCGATTGCAGGGGCGTGAAGTTTGTAGATGGAAATGGACTTAAACCATCTTCCTAGAGGGAACCTTATGGATGATGCCAACGAGGCGAGGGCATCGGCGAGAATATTCTGATGACGAGGGACATGAACAAAGATCAGTTTTGTGAACAGTTTGGCAAAGGCAGCAGTGAGTTCTTGGTATGGCTTGAGTTTGGGATCGCGAGTGCGATATTTAGTGAGCACCTGGCGAAGGATGAGTTGACTATCACCTACGACTCGCAACTCAGTGATACGAAAAGAATGAGCGAGTTCTAGGCCAGCTAGAAGAGCTTCATATTCGGCTATATTGTTGGTGACTGGAAATTTGAGTTGGTATGCCAATGGGAATGTGAGGCCTTCAGGCGACAGGAGGGCGACGCCGATTCCTCTCCCTTGAGAATTCAGAGCTCCATCAAAATATAGCGTCCACATTGGCTCATCTGATTGGTTGACGGACATTAGTTCCTCATCTGGAAACTCTGATTGGACGGGATCGAACTTGGGAAGAGGATGGTGAGCGAGATGCTCGGCTATGACATAGCCTTTAATCGCCTTTTGCTGGATGTAGGTGATGTCGAACTGAGAGAGAAAACTTTGCCAGCGTGCTAGCCTATCCGTAAGGACGGCTTTCTCCAGAAGGAATTTGATAGGATTCATTCGAGCAATCAAGTGGACCTCATGAGCCAAGAAGTAGTGCTTCAATTTCTGCACTACCCAAACGAGGGCAGCACAGGTTTTCTCCATGACGGTGTACTTCTGCTCACAGGGATTGAGAAGTTTGGACAAGTAATAGGTTGCCCGTTCCTTGCCTTCTTCATCAGCTTGTGCGAGGACGGCTCCCACGGAGTCATCCAAGACTGAGACGTAAAGGATCAGAGGTTTTTCTGGTTTGGGTGGAATGAGAACGGGTGGACTAGCCAGATATTCCTTCAACCCTTCAAAAGCTTTCTGACATTTAGAATTCCAGTGGAATTCTACTCCTGGCTTGGTCAACTCGTAGAGAGGTCTACACCTTTGTGAATGTTGAGACACAAACCGACGAATAAACTGCAACCTCCCGATTAAACCTCGGACTTCCCTCAAATTCTTGGGAGGCGGCATATCCCTGATAGCCTTAGCTTTGTCGGGATCTATCTCGATCCCTCTTTTGCTCACAATGAACCCCAGCAATTTACCTGACGACACACCAAACACACACTTCTTCGGGTTCATTTTCAGTTGGAACTCCCTTGACCTCTGCAAGACCTTAGCCAAAACTTCTGGATGTTCCATCCTGGTCCTTGATTTTACCAATAAGTCATCCACATACACTTCCAGATATATGTGCATCATGTCATGAAATATGGCCATCATCGCTCTTTGGTAAGTAGCTCCAGCATTCTTTAATCCGAACGGCATGACCACGTAACAATATGTTCCCCAAGGGGTAGTGAATGACGTCTTTTCCTGATCCTCTTCTGCCAAACGAATTTGATTGTATCCTGAAAATCCATCCATGAATGAGAGGGTTTCGTAGCCTGCCGTGTTATCAATCAACACATCAATGTGAGGTAAGGGAAAATCATCTTTTGGACACGCGCGGTTAAGGTCCCGGAAGTCGATACAAATCCTGACTTTCCCATCTTTCTTCATGACCGGGACAATGTTCGCCACCCATTGAGGATAAAGAACGACTCTAATGAACCTGGCTTTGTGGAGCTTATCGACCTCTTCTTTCATTTTCAAAGCCATTTGAGGGTGGAAACGCCTTAACCTTTGTTTTACCGAGACGGACCCTGGTTTTAGGGTTAAACGGTGTTCGACCAAGGTTGAATCCAGACCCGGCATATCCTCGTAGCTCCATGCGAACGTGTCCTTATATTCCTTGAGAACCTCAATTAATGCCTCTTCTTCAGAGGGTGGTAGGTTGTCACTTATGAGGATGATCCTAGGGTCTTCCTCAGTTCCCAAGTTGACTTCTTTGGTGGATTCTTCTACGGCGGTTGACGGCTCGTCGAATCTCCTCATTCCACTAGCGTATGCGCCCGCCGCATCCTCATATTCTTCACCCTCATCTTCAGTGGGGCATTCTTCATCCGTGATCTCGTAGACTCCATACCCTTCATCAAATGCACAGTCGCCCTCACATTCTATTTCCGGTAGCTGGATGGGATTTTCTAGCAACTGGGGGATGGCAAGGAGGGCTTGACACCTGGCGGCTAAATCCAGAAGGAATCGACGAGGGATCTGCCTACCCTTGGATTTCTTCCTAGGTACTACCCTTGGCCTATCATTCCTAGATTGACTGACAATATTTACAGAAGAAGAGGAAGACGAAGAGGATGGTGTAGAATGTACAGGAGAAGACCCCTCAGAGGAGGGGTAGAAAAGGTCGCTCATCGGACCTTGGACGGGTGGTCCGCAAGGCGGTACGCACCCGTGGGAGATGTAGGAGGTTTCCTCAACGAAGATGTGTTGTTGGGGAGTTTGAAAATTGACGTTTTTTTTTCGTTTTCATTTTTAATGACAAAGCAGTGAAAAGAGATTGGAGGAGAGAGAAAAGTGGTTATGGCTAGAGGATTGTGAGGCTCATAGAGCAGATCATGGTTGAAGACCTGGCGCGGGTTGAAAAGCCCGCGTAGGTATGTAAACAGAGAAGGGGATCTGGGAAGATCATCAGACAATTGTCTGGCCCAGGAAGAAGATATCAGCAAAGGCTGAGACGAGTGGATGGAGAAGATGGCGGCTAATGAGCCGTCGACGGCAATGTTGAGGACGGATGAAGATCCGTCGATGACAGGGTCCTTCTGGCGAGGACGAGGATAGTTTGGAACCTTGGCAAGAGTGGTAATATTCTCTGGTATTCCGGAGATCAATGGTGGTCCTTCAGGCTGCGGAGACGAGAACATCCTTTCCAGTGCAACGGAAATGTCCCGTATGTCGAACCATTTGTTCCACTCGCATTCCGGATCTTTGATCTTGCCTCTTTTGGTGATCCTCGGACATTTTTCAGCCAAATATACAGCATGTGATCCCCCATATGCTTCTCGTGGGTAATCTCCCATCTGAACAACGGGCCCTCTGTTGAAGTGGTTTGATAGAGTCCATGTGAGGGGCTTCCAATCCGCCCTGAACGGTCCTTTGAAGCCTAGGCCAAACCTACGGTTCGGCCTAATTTCCTTTGGCGGTTTGAGCATACCCTGTAATTGTGCGCCCAGACCTTTACCCTGTTGATAGCCGATGTTCCTCATAATCTCCCAACCTTTGGAGTGAAAAGGGAGACATGATGTTGCGGTTGTCCTGACCGGCTCCTTTGGTGCTAGTGGAACGTGAGATAGATCACGTACATCCAGTAGTGACAATATGGGCCGATGAGACGGCCAAACAGAGGGCAGAGAGGTGTTGATAGCATCCACTGTGTGAAGGACAGGTGTACTGACCACTTTAATAATTCTCCCATTGTAAGGAAACTTCATGCACTGATGGTTGGTGGAAGGCACAGCGTCCATGGCTTCGATGTAAGGGCGACCCAGTATAGCCTTGAATGTGGGGTCCATGTCGAGGACATGGAATTCCGTGGGAATTGACATGGGGCCTAGTTCTGCCTTCAGAATAATCATCCCCTGCGGCGGCCTTTTGCTATTGTCATAGGCCGTGACCGTGATCGAGGAAGGTCTTATTTGTTCCTCGTCGATCCCACACAACTGAAGAGTGCTCATGGAGATCACATTTATGGACGCACCCGTGTCCACAAGACACGGGTTTATGGATACCCCATTAATTTTTATTGAAATGCACAGTGCATATTTCGAGCTTCCTTGGGAGCGAGCTCGTAGTTGTGGAACATGATGGCCGGTTGTGTGTCCGTTGGGGTTAGGACGGTCGAAATCTTCTCCACGGGGAGGTCTTCATTAACCATGACTCTTTGAAGGTACTCCATTAAGGCTGCCTGGTGGGATGTGGATCTTTGAAGAAGCTCCAGGATGGAGATCCGAGCAGGCGTCTTGTCCAAATGTTTTAATAGATCATACTGTGTTCCAGGGATAGCTCTTTCTGGTTGTTCTCCATCATCCTTCTCTGGCTGAGATTGCTCAAGATTCTGACTGTTGTGGGGGAAAACCCTGTGGAAAATCCTTCCACTCCGGAGCACCATTGCCTGCGGCTTTTGTACCTCTGTGGGGGTAGCAGTGGGTTTTAACAGAGGTTTGAGGGGTAGTGGTGGAGGAATGGTTGATGAAGCAGGGGTGATGACGGGAGCAGGGATTCTGATGAGGGGTTTGTTAGGTGGAGGCATGGTGGAGGTAGAGGGGATATCGCGCGGATTATGAAGGATAAGGGGTCTGGAAGGTGGAGGTGGAGACGAAGTAGAAGTGGGTAGGGCTTGAAGCGGGCAATGATTTTGAGGTGGGTGATGGGTAATGAGTGGTTTTGAAGGCATTAGTGGTGATACGGTGGAGAAAGACGGGGTTATGTATGGTTGACGGATGATAAGGGGTTTAGAAGGCGTAGGGGTAAATGTGGTAGAGGTGGATGGTAAAGTGGGGGAGTGAGAGAAGATGAGAGGGTGTGAAGGCGTAGTGGAGAGTGTCGGTTGATAGGAGATCGGGGTACGGATGAGAGGGCGTAATGGTAGTGGAAATGGTGAAGGTGATACTGACGCGGGTTGATGAGAGAGAGGTGCTACCCGGGCAAGGCAAGGGTGTTGCGTGATGATAGGATTGGCGGTAGAAAGAATGGAGGTACTTTCCTGGTGCCACACCTGCTCTCTCCCGACTTCCGGGAAGGAGGAGATGGGGTTAACCTGATGATTGGGCTGTTGGTGCTCCGGTAATGGATTCTGGATTATGCCCATGTCGGGCTGTTGTTGTGGGGCCTGCTGAGGCTGTTGTTGTTGTTGTGGTTGCTGCTGCTGCTGCTGTTGTAACTGCTGCTGTGGCCTATGAGGAGGTCTCCTAGCCTTAAGAGCGGCGACGTATCGTCTCATTTCATCCCAATCTATTTGATGTTCATCATTCATATCGTGGATGTAATCTTTGAAATGGAAGCAGTAATCTACTGTGTGTCCTGGCTGCCTGTGGTAGACGCAGTATTTGGAGGTATCAACATTTGGGGGCCACACGGGCCTTTCTCTGGGTAGGGCGAGTTGGTTTGATGCCATGAGGGCATTAAAAATGTCTGCTAAGGTTTCTGGCAATGGTGGATAGTAGGCTCTCTTGGGACCGAGCGGCCTCCTTTGTTGCTGTTGGGGACCATAGTTCCCCGGGGGTGGAACTTGGTTGTACTGAAGTGGTGGTTGTTGTTGCTGAGGTTGTGGTTGTTGTTGCTGGGGTTGACGTAATGGAGGCATATTATCCTGGGGTGGATTATTTTGGGGTGGAGGACGAAGAGGGAAAGGACCTGGTTGGAGGGGAAGTCGGGGCATTTGTGGAGGCCTTGGGTTGACTGCATAGTTGGCATTGTTGACCGCACCCACTTGCTCATTTGTCACGACCCCTTCTGTGGCTCCGCCCGGGACACCAGCGCCTGTCTTTCTGACTACTTTGGGCTTCGGCGACTCAAACATGTTCATAATGGGGGAGTCTTTTAACTGGGTTTGGATGTACCGGGCCCTTTCATAGAGTTCCTCCATTGTAGTAAGTTTATTCATGGCCAGGACGTGTCTGAACTGTGGGGTTGCATTAGACACAATCATCTTCACTTGTTCGGGCTCGGAGAGGGTATCCCTTATTCTTTCCGCCAGAGACCTCCATCTATCAGCATAGCGGACAAAATCCTCATCGGGCTTCATCTTTTCGGCCACTAGGTCGGTAATGGAGAGTGAGGGACCGACCCTATCCCTATATTTCTGCAAGAACCTTCTCTGGACTATTTCAAAATTCTCGGCCTCGCGGGGCTCCAAGGAATAGAACCACTCAAGCGCGGGACCATCCAATGATCTCCGAAAGAGGTATGCCAGGGACCTCTGATCGTTTTGCCAATAGGAGGATTCATACATGAAATCCTTGAGGTGAATGAAGGGGTTGCCGGTACCGTTGTATCTGCGGTACGTGGGCATTTCGGAGGGAGGAAGATGAATGACGGGAAGGATTGGCAAAGCAACCTCCGGGGTGGCTTTCACGTCCACCATCCTTCTCAGATTTTGAAACTGCTCGTCCATACGATTGAACCTATTGAGGAGCGATTGGGCGAGCTCCTCTGGAGGTGAAGGTGGCACTTGCCACTGGGGGAGAAACTGTCTCCCGGAGACTTGAGGGGGGAACCCGGAATGAGAGGGAGCTGTCGGACCGCCGACAGTTGGCCCTGGCTGAAGCGGTGTGTGGGGAACAACGGGAGTTTGAGATTGTGACGGGAACTGGAATGAGGGTGGTTGTTGGCTCGCTTGTCCTTGAAGCGAGGGAGACTGGATGGCTTGTGCCAATGAAGGAGATGGAATGGCCTGCACGGACTCTTGGAGAGGTGCGATGGCCGGAGTTGATTCCTGGGGCGTGGGGGAAACAGATTTCCCCTTCAGAATGGCCTGGAAGGCCCGGAGCTGTTCAGAGGTAAGCTCCGTGTTGGCGAGGACGCCCAGTAAGGAAGAGATATCCTGTGGTGGGGACGTGTCCCCGGCAATAACCTGCACCTCATGCGAGGGCTCATGAGAAGGACCCGAGTCCATAGCATAGACTCGCGGGTCGGCTGACAAACCACGACTAGGGTGGTTTTCCTCAAAAGACTCGTGAGCCATGCTCACAGTTTTCCCAGAACGCAAAAACATACACTAGCAAGCAGGTAGCAGAGATTATCAAACAAGTGGATGCCTTTACGCCTTTTTTTGTGTTTTGATTTTGATGATTTTTTTTTGTGTTTTTAGCGAGATCCGAAGTTCACACAAAATGGGGACCCTAGTTTATTTTTGTTTCACCGCCGTGTCAGCTAGGGTCTCTCGTCTCACCACGAATGAAATGACTAACTCGGGGAACTTCAATGGTACAACCAGCCCAGTGAACGAAGAGGAGATTCTTCGATGTCGGGGACTTACGGAGGTCCCAGTGGAGGAGATTCTAGTCCGTTGAGAGGAATTCTCAAACGGAGAGTCCTTCCTTCACCGGGAAAGGGTGATCCTCAAAAAAATGAAAAAAGGATAGAAAAGAGGGATGGATGCATGCAATGAAATGCTGACAGAGATATGGAGTGGGAAAACAACAGAAATAACAGACATATAATAAACAAACAACCAATCAAAACTGACAGTGCTGCCGTGAGCACAACGGGGGCGCGCGCGGGCGCCAAGGTGGAGAGGCACGGATGGTGCCGAACTTGCAAGGGTAGCCGAAAGGAAGCAGTAGAGGTCCCACCGTGATCGCCAATCTGTGAGCGACGTCACGCGGTTCGGGGTGCGAAGAGGACGCGGAGCGCGCGGGCTCCTTCTTTTTGTTTGCTGCAACACAGAAATAAGAGAAAAGAGAAGGGGCCACCACGGGAGATTGCTCCGGTGGGGCGAGCGGGACAAATGTAATATAGCAAGATATGGGGGTTAAACGGCCATAGCGGGAAGTGACTCGCCGCGACCTCGGGGGGACGGGAATGGTGCAGAAATTAAATAGCAAGAATTGAAACGGCCATTGGGGAAGTGACTCGCCGCGGCCTCGAGAATATGAGCAGATAAGAATATAACAGAATATAAGGAGAATATAAAGAGCGGGAATTTAAACGGCCATTGGGGAAGTGACTCGCCGCGGCCTCGAGAACATGAATAGATAAGAATATAATATATAAGAACGGGAATTTAAACGGCCATTGGGGAAGTGACTCGCCGCGGCCTCGAGAATATGAATAGATAAGAATATAACATATAAGAACGGGAATTTAAACGGCCATTGGGGAAGTGACTCGCCGCGGCCTCGAGAATATGAGCAGAATACAACAGAATATAAAGAGAGTATAAGAACGGGAATTTAAACGGCCATTGGGGAAGTGACTCGCCGCGGCCTCGAGAACAAGATGTGATCGCCAGGGGCCGAAAGACCCCAAAATAAAGAAAGTGATCGCGCCTACCTCAAGAGCGGGAGATGGCGGGTTGCTTCTTCCTCCCCCTTCGGCCGGCCGACGGAGAGGGCTTTCCTTGGGTACCCTTGCAAAACAACGACAAACAAGTAACGAGTGGATTAGAAAGATGAAGGTGTAGTATTCAAATCCTTGCGATAAAAATAACGAAATGATGGCAAGACACACACCTGGTTGGTGTTGTCTTTTAAACCCCTCTCGGACTCGAGTAGGAGGAAAATGAGATGATGGATGCAAGAAGTATATAAGAAGAGGCGCCCTTATGAAGGGGGATAGATGATGCGAGATGATGAATGCAAAAGAACTAAGAAGAAAAGGAAAGGATTGGCTTATTGGATGTGCCGATGGTGAAATCCGGCGGAGCTCCGGCAGCGTAGGGATGGCGTGGAAGCGCGGTGGATGAAGACGACCTTCCTCTCGCGAGCGTGGGCACCCGAGAAGCCGGCAGAACCTCCACCTACAAAAGACCCCACGGGTTAGAAAATGACTCCGGTAGCCTCTGGGCTCCGGCAGCCTATCGGATCTCTTCGAAGCTCCCTCAGAACTGAGGGGGTGGGCCTCTATTTATAGGGCTCCGGAGGGTGGAGGCGTCCAGGACCCTGGACACCTCCATCAGGGCCGAACTAATATTTTATTCTATTTTTATTAATTTTTTTGAATATTTTTGTGGAGGCGTCCAGGGCCCCGGACGCCCCTAACAGGTCCACCGAACACCACCGACGGCCGCACGCGGTTTGACACAACGCGTGGTTTTGTGAGCGGCGCCTCGTGATTTTGAAATGGGCGCGTCCAGCGGGCTGGACGTCTCCATAATTTGGATTTTTTCACACACGACAAACCGTCGTTCGGTGGGCGGCGCCCGTGAGGGAGTTGATGGAGGCGTCCAGGGGCCTGGACGCCTCCATAAATATATTATTTTTTATTATTTTGTTTTGTTTTTATGCCAAAGCTGGCATTTTAATTTTTATACTTGTTTTTATGGAGGCGTCCAGGGGCCTGGACGCCTCCATTAATATATATTTTTTATTTATGTTTTGTCTTTTATGCCAACTGGCATTTTACATATTTTTTTATATTAGTTTTTATGGAGACGTCCAGGGTCCTGGACGCCTCCATTAATATATATTTTTTATTTATTTTTGGGTTTTTAAAAAAACAAATAAAATAAATTAAAAGAATGGGGGCGTCCAGGGGCCTGGACGCCCCCATTAAGACCCACCCGGGTCCTCAGTTCAGGCGTTGGCGGCCGCCCGGCAGACACCCTTCTTGATTCCGGAACCTCCTGATGCGTCTGACTTGTGTTGATGCCGTCCGAATGCCGTGACGAGACGATTCCGGATGCCGGAAAAGGCAGAAGAAGACCCAAGAAAAGGAAGTATTTAAGAGATTCGAAATGCGTAAGCCGTCGCGGGGCGCTGTATAGTAATATGAGACTTTCTCAGGAGACGTCAAGAATGGCGTGTCTACAGGGATATCTAGCTCGCTTTATCTATTCATTACCGCTGCTGCGAGAGAGTGACAGACCGTCCCGTGACCCTATCCGGGCACACGAGAGAGCCGATCACCCTAGCTCACTGCCGGTTTCTCAACCGCGCACGTCCGACGCTTCCCTCGTTAAGGGGCAGTCACGAGCTTGTCGTGTCCGTGGTCTCTTCCCGCATCAGCACTTCCTCAGCAAGGATAAAAAAATCAGGGGCCAATGGATCCTCTTGCCTGACTCGTCTTGAAGATTTAAAGAAACCATGGATATGACCATTAAAGGAAATGGAGAACCAGCAGTTGGTCAGCATTTGAGCAATAAGAGAAGTAAATCTATTAGAAAACCCAAATGTTTTCAGAACCATAAGGAGAAAATCCCACTCTAGGCGGTCATATGCCTTAGCCATATCTAGCTTGAGAAGCATGTTGTGGCCTCTAACCGGCCTATCAATCTCCATGAACATTTCCTTGGCCAGTAAAAAGTTATCAGTAATTTGTCTACCACTTACAAAACCACTTTGCTCATTGGATATAATGAGGGGCAGTATGGGGCACAGTCGATCACAGATAATTTTTGAGACAATCTTATATGTAAAGTTGCATAAACTGATGGGTCTGAAATCAGCATAAGTAATGAGATTTTTTACCTTCGGAATCAAGCAGATAATAGTAGATGTGACACCTCGAGGAAGACCCCAACCCTGGAAAAAGCTCTGCACAGCCCTGATTACATCCTCATTAACAATATCCCAACAATGAGTAAAGAACCCACCAGTGAAGCCATCTGGCCCAGGAGAACTATTGCCAGATAAAGAGAAAACTGAGGATTAAACTTCTTCAGCCGAAGGGATGGAACACAGGGCTTTGTTCTGGTCATCAATAATCAGCTGGGGAATGACTGAGAAAAGGGTTTCCTCCATACAATGATCTTCATAAGAGAGGAGAGCTTTAAAATATTCAACAACACCATTAGATAAAATATCCTGATCTTCCACCTAGCAGTCATTTAATTTGAGTTTTTGAATAAAGTTCTCTGCCTTTTAACTTTTGTATAATGGTGGAAAAACTGAGTATTCTTGTCTCCACTAGAGAGCCATTGAATTCTAGATTTTTGATACCAAAATATCTCTTCTCTAAACAGAATACTACGCATCTCAGCATTAGCTTTCTGAAGGTTAATGCGATTTCCCACATTTGGATTAGCATCATATGCAGCTTGGGCTTACTCAACTTGACTTTCAGCTCTAACTTTGGTCTGATTAATATTGCCAAAGACCTCTTTGTTCCAGATCCTTAAAGCAGCCTTAAGATGAATGAGCTTCCTTTGAAGGGATTGAAACGGATGGATATCCACGTGGCTGTAATTACACCACTGTAATTTCACAAAATCCATAAATCCCTCATGGGTGTGCCACATGTGCTGATATAGAAATCTCCCTGAAGAAGGATGAACAATATTCATATGTAGAAGAAGTGGAGCATGATATGAAGGACCTCTCACCAAGTGCCTGACAGACATATTATTACTAAGTTGCAGCCAATGAGTATTATATAAAACCCTGTCCAAGCGAGCTCTAATGTGAGAGAGCCCAGTCTGATTATTAGTCCAAGTATAGGTGGGACCTGAGTAACCAACATCAATCAAGCCAGTGGCCGACATGAATCCTTGAAAATCTGTCATGCCAGTCATAGAAGAGGAAGAGCCTCCTATCTTTTCTTCAAGAGAAGCTATACAATTAAAATCACCTCCAACAATCTATGGAATAGACACCCCATGGCTAAACTCCATAAGAGAATCAAACATCTCTCTGCGGGTACTTATGGAGCATGAAGCATATATAACAGTGAGGAACAAAATTACTGAATTATTCTCCTTAAGGGCAATTGTCATATATTGGGGATGAAGTTCTATAATATCAAGACATATGCTAGGCTTATGAAATAACTAGATCTTAGAAGAACCACCATTATTACCACTGAAGGAACAGAGATTTATGCGCTGAGCCACACCCTGGGCACGGCTAAAATTTATACGGGGTTCAGAGATGACAGCAATGCAAGTATCATGAGCTTTGATGTGTTGGGCTAAACTTCTAACAGTAGCCTTATTACCAATTCCTCTCACATTCCATATCAGCACTGACTTAAACATGATCAGAGGAAGAATATAAATTGGCAACTAGTACCTTAGCCTTGGCTCTAGTCAACCGAGCATCACTGAACAGAACTCCAGGCAAGACATGTGTGAATGTGAGTGAGGGAATGGTTGTTTGTTGTTTTCCTTTTTTTTTTACTGTTTTTCTTTATTGCTTGAACGTGGGATGGGTACGTGTACGTTGAGTGTGTGTGTAACATGTGTGTTGAATGTGTGTGTAACGTGTGTTGAGTATGTGTTGTTCTTCTTTCTTGGTAACGTGATTGTGTGGGTGTGTTACGTGAAAACGGCGGGAGGATACGTAGGAGTTAAAACGGCGCGGTGTTTTTATTTTTATTCTTTTTATTTTATTCTATTTTTTATGAGGGGAATGGGGTGTGACGTCTGATTGGACACCCCATCGGGGTGCCGGATCTAACACATCCCTACGTAAAATGGCACGGATTTTTTTTGTTTTATTTTAAAATTTTTAAAATAAAGAAATTATTATAACTTTGTCATTTATTATTTTATATTTATTTTATTTTATTTTCATTCTCGATCTTGTAATTAGTCAATATGTCTCAATAAAAATTCGAAAGTATCTCCCCTAGACTCAGTGTTTGGAATGTAAAAGAGGAGGCTCGTCCACAGCAAGCTACAACAGACTCCAAAAGACGGGTATGTCGTCACGATAGCCCGAACCCTATAGTGGATGACGGATCTTCGAAGACTTGCCTATTAGGAGACCCGTATCACCCGAGGGTTATCGATCAGCGAGACAGACCCTATAGTGGATGGCGGATCTCCGAGGACTCGCCTACTAGGCGACCCGTATCATCCGAAGGTTTTTGATTGTCGGGACACTATTCGCCATTAAGGTGGTTAATATTTACTCGGGGAGTGATCACTAGAATCCGCGACTAACGTCATGGGGACTGGTGCACCCTGAACCGGCGTGGTTAGGAGGTACGTCGCGCAAAATAGAGAAAGACCTTAAAACGGCGTAGCATCCACACTGGTTGTGCAATTAAAACGGCGTAGCATCCACACCTTAAAACGGCATGGTTGTGCAATTAAA
The DNA here is from genome assembly GCA_022559845.1 of Amorphophallus konjac. Lineage (NCBI taxonomy): Eukaryota > Viridiplantae > Streptophyta > Magnoliopsida > Alismatales > Araceae > Amorphophallus > Amorphophallus konjac. The sequence goes on along the minus strand of CM040121.1, from coordinate 190,279,267 downwards.
ACGGCGTCAGGAGAGTTGAAACGGCGTGACGTGAACCTTCCCATGCCGGATAAAGGGGCAACGTGGACACATGCATTTGTTCTAATTATACAGTGAAATGAGTGGGTCAGGCATATTTAAAGAAATGCAGAACGAAGATGCCACGGTTTGGCAACTGGGTGGTGCAAATGGATATATGTTTATTCATATATATATATATATATATATATATATCTGATAGCTGGGATGGTTTTATACCCTCGTACATGTTTATTCATGGAGATAATGGAGTGAGCTGATGGCTAAAACGGCGGCTATTTCCTATATGAGTGTTTACTCATGTGTATTTAATCTATGCGATCATATGTGCTTATTTATACATATACATATGTAGGATTAAATGGGCCAACTACTGGGTTGGTTTGAATGGTCATATGCATGTATACGGCGGCTGGGAAAAAGGTAAAACGGCGGCATGGCTAAGTGGAGGAGGTTAATATGGTGCACCATTTGAAGAGGCTGAAACGGCGTGACGAGGTGGGTATCTGGCGTGCGTCCGTGACGTCGGATCGCACTCTAAACCAGAGAACGGTGAAGAAACAGATCATCCAAAAAAGAGAAAATTAATTGATGAAAAATTTTATTTACCCCTTCTTAGCATCCAGAGATCACATCTTAGGAAATATAGATGAGCCTCTCGGATTAGGCGGGGCCTTCAATTACAACAAACTGCTGAGGGAGGATCATCAAAAGAAACATGTAGTCCCGTGGGGCGATTCAACTTACAGGCAATCGGAGAGGGAGAGATGAGAAGTAAACACACAGAGCTTAAACAACCCAACAGAAGGGCCTTGATTTATTTATTCACTCATAATAACATGGAATACACCGTGGGGAAATTGTAGAAGAGAGCCTATAGGTCCGATCGATCAAGGAGAACAAAGAAAATAAAGAAAAGGGGGAACAGAACAAGAGAAATTATATTAAAAATATAAGAAAGATGACGAGGAGGGGGAATATTTGTGGCCCGGACGGGCGCGATTCGCTGCCGAACCGACCTTCGTGCTGCAGTAAGAAATCTCCGATCTCTCCTCTTTCTCGCTATGCTCTGGAGTTCACGGGCTCTCCTTTCTATCTCTTTTCTTTCCTCTCCTCTCACCCTTTTATGTTCTCCGCCGCTGGAGCTCTCATGACTTCTCGCCCAAACTTCTTTTCTCCCCCTTTTTTTGTTGCCCTTTTTGTGTTTGTAGCGGTGGATTTTATAGCGGTGGGGGGGGGGGGGGGGACTCATCTTAATATGGGGTGAATGGTGCCGCCGGATCAAGTGGAGATCCTTCTCACGCCAGTTTAACGCTTGTTCATGCGAGCTCCACCGGATCAAGTTGCATGTGGGCCGCCCATGTACTTCTTTAACCTATTTTGAGTATTCTTTGACCATTTAGCTTATTTAGGCCCATTTCCATGCCCATTTCCTTCTTTTGTGATGATTGACCAATCAACCGGCTCACTTTGTTGTCCGAGTTTCTAACTGTTCATTCGAGGATGGTCTCGAGCATTTTTCTGAGCTTCTGAGTCTCATTTTAGCAGCTGTCCGTTGGAGCCGAACATCTTTTCTTTTCTTCTTTTTCTTCGGTCTCGTCTTTTGTTCGGCTTTCGCCGTTCTTTTTCTTCTTTTCTTTCTTTTCTTCTCTGCCGGTGTAGGAGCACTCGGTCAGAGCTTAAGATCTGCAAAAGTAAAAGTTACAAAAAATTAGAAATATTTTCAGTGTCAACAAATACCCCCCACCCGTGGGTGTCGCGAAAGAGGGATGAAAGAGCGAGACCTGCGGGTGTAACCCATAGCTTGTTTGAAAATATTGTATGTGTCTTTTTATTATTTATTTTTTTATCCATTCTATTTTCATTTATCATCATTTTTTATTTTCATTTTACTTCATTATATCTTTTTATTATATTTCATCATTCATTTTATATTCATTCATTTTTTATAGTCTCACCCAAGCACACAAGCATTCATCGATCGCAAGCATAGAATAGATATATGTAGAAGATTTCCCCTATACTAGGGATAGGATAAAGACAGTGTCCATGATTCACGGACAGAGTGCGGCTCACGAAGCGCAACTAAGGGAGATGTGCATACGCAAAGAAGACACCGCATAGAATACATGCATAGCATAAACCATGATCTACACCTAAGACTATTCCTCCATAGTGTGAAAGTGTGATTATATGGTTAGTGAACCCTAGACATAGCGACATGCAGACGTTCTAAGTAACACTAGAGGATTACTTTATCTCCTACACATACATTCGGAGTTCTCGGCTTTTGGTAGCTTCGCACAACCCCCTTGTTTATTCTAAATTCCGGACTTCACCGTTCGACGCGAGTTTCCTCATGTGTCTTAATGGGGATTCCCGACTACTTAGATTCATCCCTTATTATGATTTTATGATGGATTTCACCATTTGACGCGAGTCTCCTCATATGTCTTAATGGAGATTCCCGGTTACTAGGATTCATCCTTTATTATGATATTATTGTAGATTTCACCGTTTGACGCGAGTCTCCTCATATGTCTCAATGAGAATTTTCGGCTACTAGAATTCATCCTTATTTTGATTGTGAGATTTGCTACACTGTTTTTGCACAAGTCTCCTCATGTGTCTCAATGGAGATTCCCGACTACTTAGATTCACATTCCATTTATCATTATCATCATTTTTTCTCTTTTTTTTATGAAGGGGGTAGACAACTTTTTCCTCACTATTACCCCTCACATGAGTGTAGAGATTTGAGCATCCATGAAGTGTTAAGAAGAATTTATGACATCCCTATGGCTAAGGACCATTGCTTATATTGTGTGCGAGGTGTGGGAGTTTCGTCTAGGGTGTATTTTGTGAGTTGTGCTAGCAATATAGCCATGACTCTTCCTCTAAGCGTATGTACTCACCGATAATTAGCTTTTCATTCCTTAGTGTATGCCGTGATGCACACAGACACAGAATCTGGGCAGCGTTATTTAGCAAAGAAGTACGATCCTAGAAATTTGAGGGAAGTGTATTGATACTATATTACATGCAAACATGCACATGAGGCAAGCAATCATGCAGACCAAGTTGTGGTCACCATTTTTCTTTTCTCTTTTTTTTCTTTTCTTTCTTCTTCTTATTTTTTCTTTTGGTTTTCTCTTCCTTCTTTTTTATTGTTTTCTCCATTTTTTTCCTTTCTTTCTCTTCTTTTCCACTCTTTTTTCTTTTCTCATATCTTTTTTTTCTTTCTTTTTTTATAGGGCTTAGTAAGTACATCCGCAGGCCGGCTATTTTATAGGTGGGTGGTTGATGCCACGTCGATGGAGAGAAGGTGTTATATGTTGTGGTGAATCCCCGGAGGGATCAAGGGTTGGTGTGGAACCATAGGGGGGTCTTTTTGTTCATTGGTTCAGACAGCAGTTCCGAGCCACGAGTTGGGTGATGGTCGGCTTGGACCGAAGGTCGTGACGCCGAAAGATTTGGCTTAGACGTAAGGTCGTAATGCCAAGGTAGAAGGGTCTTTTTATTCATTGGGTTGGCTGATAGTTTCCGGGCCAACGATAAGATGACTATCGGCTTAGACTGAAGGCCGTGACGCTGAATGACTTGACTTAGACGTAAGGTCATGACGCCAAGGGAGAACACTTACCGTCTTAGGCAGAGAGCCATGACGCCAGACCACTTGGCCTAGATAGAAGGTCATGATGCCAAGGGAGAAAATTTTACCGGCCTAGGCTAAGAGCCATGACACCAGACAACTTGGCCTAGACGGTAGGTCATGATGCCAAGATAAAATATTTACCGGCTTAGGCTAAGAGCCATGACACCGGGCAACTTGGCCTAGACGGTAAGTCATGATGCCAAGACAAAATATTTACCGGCTTAGGCTAAGAGCCATGACGCCAGACCACTTGGCCTAGATGGTAAGTCATGATGCCAAGATAAAATATTTACCGGCTTAGGCGGAGAGCTATGACGCTGGACAACTTGGCCTAGACGGTAAGTCACGATGCCAAGATTTTTGTGGGTTTATGCGCCAGCCTAGACGAAAGTCATGATGCTGATGATAGAAAGAGTCTTTTTGTTGGTTTATGCGGCAGCCTAGACAGAAGGTCATGATGCTGACGATAGGGTTTATGCATCGGCCTAGACGGAAGGTCATGATGCCGACAATAGGGTTTATGTGCCAGCCTAGACAAAGGAGTCATGATGTTGACCATGGGTTTATGCATCGGCCTAGACGTAAGGTCATGATGTCGATGATAGGTTTATGCGCCAGCCTAGACGGAGGTCTCATGATACTGATGATTGGTTTATGCGCTAGCGTAGATGAAGGAGTCGTGATGCTTACGATGGGTTTATACATCGGTCTAGATGGAAGGTCGTGATGCCGACGATAGATTTATGCGCCAGCCTAGACGAAGGTGTCATGATGCTGACGATAGAAGGAGTCTTTTTGTTCTCTAACTGGGTGGAAGGGCCAAGCCAATAGGTTAAAAGGGTCTTTTTGTTCTCCGGCCGGAGGTAGGGTCCAAAACAAAGGTAAAGGGGTCTTTTTGTTCTCTGACCAGATGGAAGGTCCGGACCAACGGTAAAAGAGGTCTTTTTGTTCTCTAGACGGACGTAGGGTCCGCACCAAAAGTAAAGGGGTCTTTTTGTTATCTAACTGGATGGAAGGTCTGGGCCAAAGGTAAAAGGGTCTTTTTATTCTCTGGCTAGACAGAAGGTCCAAGCCAAAAGGTGAAAGGGTCTTTTTGTTCTTCGGTCGGATGAAAGGTCCGAGTCAAAGGTAAAATGATCTTTTTATTCTCTGCTCGGACGGAAGGTCCGAGCCAAAGGTAAAATGGGGTCTTTTTGTTCTCTGGTCAAGGAGGAAGGCCTAGACCAAAGGTAAAAAGGGTCTTTTTTATTTTCTGACTGGACGGAAGGTCCGAGCCAAAGGTGAAAGGGCCTTTTTGTTCTCTGGTTGGACGGAAGGTCCGAGTCAAAGGTAAGAGGATCTTTTTGTTCTCTGGTCGGACAGAAGGTCCGAGCCAAAGGTAAGATGGTCTCTTTATTCTCTGGCCAGACGAAAGATCCGAGCCAAAGGTAAAAGGGTCTTTTTGTTCTCTGACCAGACAAAAGGTCTGAGCCAAAGGTGAAATGTGGACGTTGATCCAACGGGATGTCAGAGTTAACAAACCTAGCTTAGACAGTATGTCCAGGCCAAGGGCATAAATAAAGCATTGTTGTTGACCTGACATCATGTTGAAGCTAACCAACCTGGGAGAGACATAAGGTCTGGGCCAGGGCAGGGTATAGTTTTCGACCCGACAGACTGTCGAAGTCAACCAACTTGGCAAAGACGTGAGGCCTAGGCCAAGGGAGGAATATAGGATATAGATGTCGACCCGACGTCGTGTCGGAGCCAACGAACTTGGCAAAGGCATGAGGCCTAAGCCAAGGGCATAATATAGGATAGGTGTTGACTCGACGTAGTGTCGAAGCCAACGAACTTGGCAAAGGCGTGAGGCCTAAGCCCAGGGCAGATTATGGGACATAAATGTTGACCCGACATCGCGTCGAAGCCAACAAACTTGGCAGAGGCATGAGGTCTGAGCCAAGGGCATGATGTAGAATAGGTGTTGACCCGACGAAATGTCGAAGTCAATGAACTTGGCAAAGGCGTGAGGCCTAAGCCAAGGGTAGAATATAGGATATAAATGTTGACCCAACGTTATGTCGGAGCAAACAAACTTGGCAGAGGCGTGAGGCCTAAGCCAAGGTCATGCGTTCAACTGTCTTGCAGGATCTCAGCTCTGTACCGGACACAAAACCATGGAACACAACTGCAAGCTGGGTCACATCAAGGCACAACGACAGTTGAACGCACGACCACAAGGGACGAGTCATGCATCGAGCAGCTTACCAAGAACAGGGTCCGAAACAAGGCAACGTCGCTTACATCTCACAGGGAAAGAGACACGACCATGCCACAACAACAGATATCGGGAAAACAAAATGACAGACACGGCGAGTATCAGCTTAAACAAGGAGACATAGTCCTCTCAGCTGACAGTTTGACAACATCATCGGCTCCAGTGCCAAAGGCAACAGGGAGCACCTGGCACACAAGACGCGAACGATAGCACCGGACCACAAGCATAATCAAGTCAGCCCTCACTCAGATATGACATCTGATCGAGTCGCATGTTAACTCTACCAGGAGAGAAGAGTACAGCAAAGCTAACTGACAAGACTTGGTCCACACGATGCCAAGACAAATACACAAAATCATAGAGAAACAACGATAAAACAACAACAATGGCAGCACTTGCAGGATCCCGGATCCGTACCGGACACAAAACCATGGAACACAACTGCAAGCTGGGTCATATCAAGGCACAACGACAGCTGAACGCACGACCACAAGGGATGAGTCATGCATCGAGCAGCTTACCAAGAACAGACCCATGGCAACGAGAACGACAATCCCGGGGAACGCATCTCAAGGATTACCATCATGCCCTGAGAACACAATGCCCGAGAAAAGAATATAGAGGGTACTCAATCAGCAGGAATGCCGACAGATTTCCCAATACTCGCAAATGCCGATGCCAACACCAGAATGACTCCAGAAATGACACGACAAAAGACCACATCAAGGTACAGGAAGCCAAGATGAAGTTACATCGAGAAAGAACAATTCTCTCGACTGGCCAGAATCTTACAACAATGATCCTCAACCCGTGGGTAATCAGCCCACACGCTTCCGCTGCGCACTCAAACAACACACACATGCATCAAAAATATATCGGTATCCGCATCTCAGCACACACTCGACGTCATTGTAATTCATGAAAATTGCACTATGACACGCCACGAGTACTGATTCTTTGAACAACCGATCACAAGTAGCCCAAGTGCAAACCGAGAAGAGCACCAGCTTCAACACAAAGCACAAAGAAAACTGCAGATCTCAGCTTACCCTTATGTCCTGAAACAATTATTGAGCCTTCACAACACATCGGCCGCTAGACACGGTACGACAAACACGGTGCACAACGGCTCTCAACACAAAGATTAGGTCCAAAGCCAAGCAACCGTAGAACAAGAAGGTAGATCAGGCTCAACATTAACACAGTCCACACTTAAGTAGACACAGGACAAAGGTCTCACTAAGACAGCAATTCCAAGGCTTACCTCAAAAAGACTCCACCAAACAGGATGAGAAGCATCAAGCTCACTAACAGTAGCTCACCATGAAGGAAAATCCTAGGTTCGCTTGAGCATCTTCTCAATCGAGGCAACAAAGCAATCACTTCAACAGAAGCGGAACACCTCAGGAGCTGAACAGACTTAAGCTAGGACGACCAAAATAACGTAAGAACGTGTACAGTCATCACACCAACGCCAAAAGTCACCAGCCACCAGAACAAGCCACGGAAAAATCTAGAACAATGTACTGCAGATTCAAGCCTACCAACGAACTCTGCCAAGTACAGCATGATCGAGACAAACACCATGACAAAAAGGAGCATCCCATCACATTCTGACGAGAGCGAAAACCATCTCGCACAGTGCTGACACAGCACGCACAAGATAACATGCGGAAAACATAGTGACAAAGAATCGCGAAACCTAATGCTAGATGAAAGACTGTACTGGACTTTAAGGACTCTGGATACTGTATATCTCGGATTCCCATGTACTTCACACAACAACGCTTTGATACCAACTGTGACGACCCGGACTCCAGATACCGGATATACCCGATAGGACTACCGAGTAGACCCGATACCACTTGTAACCTGTGAAGCCTCCCAAGAGCTGTAAAGCTCCGAAGGGATAAAAGGACTGTCGTGTAGTACATTGAAGTCCCAGATATAACAGTAAGTAATTAAATTTCATTAGATCGGTTTGCTAAAGTAGCAGAAATAAAATTACTTTTTAATGAATAGTTTAAATTTAACAATTATACCAGAGTCCAGTCCAAAGGAAAGACAAGTACAGTCCAACAGAAAGAAAAATGTACACTGAGGTCGGGGGAAGCTCGACGCAGGTACCGCTGGCAGCTACGGACACGCCACACAAGGAACCGCGGGAGCAGAACGACCCACCTGAAAAGTAGGGGTGAGTCTCGTGTCACTGACCCAGTAGAGGTCATGCGGATCCCCACTGAAAAATAACGCAGTAACACGGAACAACAGCTAAAACAATAGTAGTAGCAAAGCAGGAAAACTAAACTACAAAGCTGTAAAAAAGAGGAAGCAGGAGTAGGGAACATGTAAGGGAAAAGGGAAAAAGCCGTACCTATAAAACACGGCCACCGAGAGGACCTCGGCCCCTAAGCTACTCCAAGCAACGATAGAAGGGCTAACCCTGAACTCGAAAGGTCAGGAGTTACCGATCATCGATAAGCATGAGGCCCAAGACAAAGGCCTACGAGACCAGACACACAAGCCTAGGAAAAGACCTTGACTGACGAGACAGACTCTACAACTCACACGACTGGATTGCCGTGCAAGATCCCCCTAAACACAACTACATACATGACTAAAGCGTTGAGCACGCCACAACAAGCTAGTCCTGGACAAGCCAAACACAGACCAACTCGGTAGGGGAAGCTGATCTTGGACGGAACCAAGAACAGGCTAACTTGGAAGGGGAACACAGACTCCGAGAAACATGAGAGTCACGCGTCACATGACGGAAGCACCTCCTCACTAGAAGAACAGCCATGTGCGTCCACTAACGTCTTATGATGCGCCTCAAGTGTCTCGCCTACGCTGCCTAGCACACGGCAGAGACTAAGACACTGTAACTAGAACAGGAACCATAGGAACGAGTGACCAGTCAGGGTCACACCCGTCGGCGCAATTCCTACGCCCCTGACCACGTGTGCACAAATCGACTCTTGCCTAAAGCAAGGCCTCTAGCTAGTTTCCCCCCCAGCAGGATGCTACCGTTAAGTAGGGGCCCATGGAACTAGCTTAAAAATCGTATCTCGGGAACTATCACGCCACCACTTCCAGGTGGGTCGACATGTCGTAATGCATTGCCAGGCTACGACTAGTGGAGGCTCACTAGACACAGAACTCTGAAACACAAGCGCTGTAGTACTGACAGGCAAGGAAGCACTATCGTATGTACTACGAAGCACCAGGGTAGCACAACGACTGCCAACAGACTCAGGACAGGGCAACTAGACCTACACACGTAACGATCCTTGAGTCTCACGACTTGGAGTCAAGATCATCTTACCAAGCGGAACAACCCGCCAATCGATCTAATCCCAAGTCACAGAAACGACACATCCGTATAAAATGACACACGGAGACCTGAGGGATCACCAAGACCCTCAAAGCACACCTTGACACATAGACCGAGGTAAGATAGTACCTCAAGACTTCCAGAACCACTGTCTCGAGCTATTCAAAATAGCCGAGACACACACAAGGTTACTTGTCAACCATTGGGTCTCACCAGGTTGACCAGAACCTAAATAATGACTCTGAAACGATATAACAGCATTCCTGGCTACCTGACTATGGTTGTAGCCCTCATAGAATGTCAGAAGACATCCACGGGAAGGCGGGCAAACCACAAAGTCAATCCAAGATAATTAGAAGTCACAACATCAAGAAATGACACTCAGAAATGAAGCAGAGGAACATACGCTGGCGGTCATAGAATTTGCCGCTAGGTGATTGTAGCTGTCAAGGATTAGGCTGATAAACCCAGTCAACCCTGAACCGACCTATTCAGAAAAACCACCAAAGCGGTCTACTATAGATGTGCTACACGGACTTCACGGTCTAAGAATGAACCGTCATACAAGCTGCCCTAAGATACTGACCTAAGACACACGGACTGTAGCGGCCGAAGGAAGGCGCGCTACAACAAAGAAACGCATGAAGGTTGGGCCGCTAGAGCCAACCGACTAAAAATCTTTACTAGGTCTAAAACCACGATACCATGAATACTGAGGCAGACCACAAGCCACCGAGACCATCCCCTCAAACAGGAACTTGAAGGAGGCCACACACATGCGGGGGAACCCCACCGCACTCATACCGATACATGGTAACTCGATCAAGCGCTACACAAAGCCTGAAACACACATGCCTACGGGCATGCTAATTGAAGTAACACGACACTTCCCGACACCCCAGAAACATGGACACGGAACCCACAGGGTGTCTGGAACACTCGCGAGGCCATAGGTCGGTCATTAGGTCTCAACCGGACCGACTAGGACTCGAAAAGAACAAAAACACAAAATTTCGGTCAACTTGGCCCCTAGGGTAGGTCGACCTGACAGGGTCGGTCGACCGGCTCAGGGTGGTCTGTCGACCGGACCGACAGCCGGACCCAACACGGTCCGCGGGCAACCGTCGGTCGACCGGCCCATCCGGTCCGGTCGCCTGGTCACGGCGGAAAACCGGCCAAACCCTAATCTCCGAGCCCGATTCCACGCCCCGTTCGATTCTGATCGAAGGGGGAAACAATCACAATAATAATACTGACCTTCCACACTCCGGAAGGATCAAAACGACGCATAAACGACTTGAAACGGGCAATTCTACCGAATTAACCCTATTTGAGTCACCGGGGTTCCCGGGCTCGTACCGGCCCCAAATGACAACCAATTGACACGAAATCAGCGGATCTGGAACGCTGGCGTTCCAAGGGTTCCATTGATACCAACTGATCTAAAAACCGTCACCATTTTTCGGTGAACCCTGCGAACACCCCAAAAGCATGGTTTTCCCGAACTTGAAGGAAACCCACTCGTATGCTCACCAAACAACGCAAAACTGCAGGGAAACGTAGAGGAGAAGTAGGTGATCCATTTCCCTACATCCACCAAAGAAACCGTGCGCTGAAGCGACTAAACCGCGTCGAAAATGCCAAATCAACGAATCGCGCCATCTCGGAATCCAACGAGGGATCACGCCTCGCCACGCTCAAACCGTCGCCCCATTCCGCGTCCCGATAACTCCATCGCGCCCTGACCTTGGCCAGCTCCGAAACGGTGTGCACCCCGCGCCGAGATACCCAGAGAGGAGAGAGAATGAGAGAGAGAGAAAGAGAGGTGAGAAATGAGGGAGGAGAGAGGGTGAAGTGGAATAAATAGAAAGAAAATTAGGAAATTTTCCTAATTTTTGAAATTCTAATTTTTGTGCCGAAAATCCCCTAATTCAGATAAATATGGAAAAATAGTTGAAACGATCCTCTCAACGAGTACAACGTAACTGCGGCGTCCACGAGTCGATGAACTGAGAAATAAACTCACCACAGGGTTCCGTAACTAGTACGAGAGAAAAAACCCACATGGATCGTTAAACTCAACTCGGGACCCACAAAAGCGATCTGAAACTCTCCGAAGAAGATCCGAAAGACCCGATAAGGATCCAAGGTATTACAGCCTCCCCTCCTTCAAGAAATTTCATCATCAAAATTTAAGGAACTACCAAAGGAGAAGCAGGGAAGAACAAACCCCAAGACACAACTTGAAACAACACAAATCTCAAGAAAACAAAACTCAGAGGAACACGGTCAGGCCATAGTCACAAGTACATGCTCTGGATTGAGCACGACACAAGTGAACACAAGTCTGACACCTCCGAAACAAGGCAACGTCGCTTACGTCTCATAGGGAAAGAGACACGACCATGCCATGACAACAGATATCGAGAAACCAAAACGACAGACACGACGAGTATCAGCTTAAATAAGGAGACATAGTCCTCTCAGCTGACAGCTCAACAACATCATCGGCTCCAGTGCCAAAGGCAATACGGAACACCTGGCAGACAGGATGCCAACGACAGCACCAGACCACAAGCACAATCAAGTCAGCCCTCACTCAGATATGACATCAGATCGAGTCGCATGTTAACTCTACCAGGAGAGAAGAGTATAGCAAAGCTTACTGACAAGACTTGGTCCACACGATGCCAAGACAAATACACAAAATCATAGAGAAACAACGATAAAACGACAACAACGGCAGCACTTGCAGGATCCCGGCTCCGTACCGGACACAAAACCATGGAACACAACTGCAAGCTAGGTCACATCAAGGCACAACGACAGCGGAATGCACAGCCACAAGGGACGAGTCATGCATCGAGCACCTTACCAAGAATAGACCCATGGCAACGAGAACGACAATCTCGGGGAACGCATCTCAAGGATTACGATCATGCCCTGAGAACACAATGCCCAAGAAAAGAATACAAAGGAGCAGAGGGTACTCAATAAGCATGAATGCCGACAGATTTCCCAATACTCGCAAATGCCGATGCCAACACCAGAATGACTCCAGCAACGACACGGCAAAAGACGACATCAAGGCACATGAGGCCAAGATGAAGTCACATCGAGAAAGAACAATTCTCTCGACTAGCCAGAATCATACAACAATGATCCTCGACCCGTGGGTAATCATCCCACACGCTTCCGCTGCACACTCAAACAACGCACACATGCATTAGAAATATCTCGGTATCTGCATCTCAGCACACACTCGGCGTCATTACAATTCATGAAAATCGCACTATGAGACGCCACGAGTACTGATTCTTTGAAGAACTGATCACAAGTAGCCCAAGTGCAAACTAAGAAGAGCACCAGCTTCAGCACAAAGCCCAAATAAAATTGCTGATCTCAGCTTACCCTTATGTCTTGAAACAATTATTGAGCCTTCACAACACATCGGCCGCTAGACACGGCACGACAAACACGGTGCATAACGGCTCTCAACACAAAGATGTTGGCACTCAAAATATGATCCTTTGGCAACCAAGCCGCAAAGATGAACGATACGGCCCACTGAAGCACAGAAGCTGATAAAGATCAACTTATCAAGAAAACCCCTCAAGCTGACGAAGCTCTGAGCCACCTTGGAGGGAACATCGGGGACTTTACCTCAGGAGAGTCGAAGTGAACCCGCAACCAACCGGCAGCGCAATCAAGCCTGCCCAATGATACGGCATCGACCTCGTCATGCCGCTACCCCACATCCGTCGCCCGACCAAGGACGACGGTCTACCTTATGACTCTCCTAAGGAGGAAGAATGTCCTCGGCCATCCGCAACAAGGGGCCGAAGGTTCTGTCAGCAGAAGATCCCGATTACCCGGCACGGGTTTGGCTTCTCGCCATAGTGGGCCCGTTAGTGGCCGATTGATCACCGTTCAAGGTGGAATTGTCCAGGATGTAACGTCATCCTGCAAGGAAGCTTCGAGCACGAGTCCGTCTTAGCCAGAAGCACAAATCACAGTGCCGAAGGCTGTATCAGCAGGACACCCGTATGCTCGGACCAGACACACATGAAGTCTTGATTAAGGCCGTTCATCCTATCAAGAGCTTCGTCAACACCCTATCAAGGCCCTCCGATGGCCAGGGCGAGAGGAACAGTCGACGGGAGCTTCCAGAATCATCTCCGGGCCCACCGGACTGGACACGCCAAGTGAACAGGTTAAAACGGCGCCGTCAAACCGGCGCGCCTAGAACAATAGGGGGTGTTCCCCGGCGCCGTCGAACCGATGCGCAAAAGCCAAATGGGGCCTTTCCCTGGCGCCGTCGAACCGGCGCGCAAAGGCCAAATGGGGCCTCTCCCCGGCGCCGTCAATCCGGCGCGCCTCTTCCTGGGGCGCCGAATTAACCACAAGGCTATATATAGCCTGCCTTCGGCCAAAGAAAAGAGAGGGGATCCGAGAGAAAAAAAAAGAGAAAAGAAGAAAGAAGAGAAAAAAAGGAGATAGCCAGAAGAAAATAGAAAGGATCTGGGGTCCGCCAATCAGAGCTTCGAAGGGGAGGGTTTCGAGAGGAGAAGGTTTTCTCCAAGGGTTCTCAGGCCGCCACCGCCGTTCTCTGTTCTGTTCGATCCTCCGGCGTCGGAGAAGAAGAAGAGTCTCTCTCTCTCTCTGTCTATTTAGGTGGGTCTCCGTGTTCCTCCCGGTGGAGCCTCCCCCTATTCTTCCTGGGTTTTCTTCCCTGATACAATGTAAGTGAGTGAGGGGAGGGGCGATGATATGAGCCTGACCTCCCCTCCCTCACCAATATCTCTATTCTTCCTCTCTGTTTGTACCGAGTCCCTTATATTAATGAAAACGGCGGCCGGACGACAACGCCGGCGCCGAAACGATGCTCTGTGCACTTTCTTTCCCTGTTGCTTATATCATGAATGAATGCTGCTTTCCTTTTCATATAGATCTTTTTTTTGTTTCCTCTTCTTCCCTGTAGCCGGTGAAGCGGCGTCCGACAATGATGCCGGCACCGTGGAGGATGAACGCAAAGCATTGTGCATTTCTTTGGCCGAATGATCTTGCTCCTGTTTCGTCTTCCCGATGCTTTATGCCCCGCTATGGCAAGGGCTATATCGATTCCCCTCCCCGGGGGTTTTCTCTTCCGATCGGATGCTAGGAATTTTCACCGTGTAAGGGGGGGGGTCAATACATGGGTTCCTCCAACCTATCTGGGCCGCCCTCGTAATACTCTTTCTGTTCTCGACCATGAACAGAGGGAAATAAGGGCGTCCCCACACTCCCGTTATTATTTTCTGAACATTCCTTGACGAATACTTCTTTGATTTGTGAACATGCATATGCATGAACGTATGTATATCTACAGGCATTAGTTTTGGCCTGCTGGTTATGCGAATGATCTCACAGCTCCGTTCGACTATTTCATTAGTGTGGATCAGTAACCCGGGGAGGGGGAACATCCCCCACTGTTCCGTTGTGATAACACTCTGTCCACCAGAGACTGTCCAGCAGTGACGAATCTCCTATGGATTAATGAGTGAATAGTAAATGGGTTTAATCCCGACATGTCAAATCCACAGCCCCTAATGGACTTTGTGGTGGCCGTGAGATGAGTGTGCCCCTCGTAGGCTACCCTCGGGGTTTCCTTCTCTAATCGGTCGTCCCGACTCGAGTGTTGTGGTGGCTCGGGTCGCGTGCCCCTCGTAGGCTAGCCCTCGGGGTTTTCGCTCCCATATCGAGTCACCTCATTCACTCACTGTTACCCACGGACTCGGTGACCCTAGCAGGCTAGCCCTCGGGGTCTTCCTATCCGTTTGGGTCTACCGGTCGCCATTGCGCCACCCGGCTTTTAGGGGTTTACTCCGCCACGTGAGTACTCCCTGCGTCTCCCCGACAATCCTTTGGGATGGGGAGATGCTACCGAAATTCTGGCTCGAACGAGTCTAAACTCGGAACAATCGCCGCGCTCGAGTCCGGACCTCGCGCGAGCCCGTGATTTGACCTTTGGATGACTCGGGACCGATCCGATGAATAATCAACTCAATAAATTCTCAAAATCCTCCAAAAACCTTTTAATAAACCCATGAATAAACTGACGAAGCTCCTGTTTCCATGAAATCGAGTTAATTCGGCGCGTTCATGCGCGATAACGCCTTAAAACGGCGCGCCCTTCCCGGCAGGCCCTTTCCGGCGCGCCCTTCCCGGCGCGCCCCAGCTCCCCACGCCATTTTAACAGGGTTTCCCCCCTTTACCTACGGTTATGGCGCCGTTTTAAACCTTTTACCTACGTTTCAAGGCGCCGTTTCAAGCGTTTTAGCCCCTTTCTTCGCATGCACTGCACCGGTTTCGTTCCGAATCGTGTCGTCGCGTCATTCTAACCCTTTTCCCACTCATGGGATGATTTCCTATGCTAATCACAGAAGGATGCAAGCTCCTCAACCAAATAAACTAAATAAAATTAGCATGTTCAAGCTTGAATCGATATGTCTCGAATCCTTGCCGTCACGTCTTGGTCCGAGTATTCATGTCACGTTAATGCATGCCCGAATGTGTGCATCTTTGGTATATCAAATAACATTGCCAGAAGGTCAGGTTACGCCTGATTGGAGGCTTTGTTACGCGTGAAGGTGGCCTTCGAGCCTAAGTTCTCCGCCGTGTACCAGGGTCCACCCTAATAAATCGTGCGTAGTCAATCGTATCATCCTGCATGATCACTTGCCTGCTCTGTACCCTTTATTCCGGCTTTGACAGCCCAATATCTCGGTAATTAATCAAAGGTGTTCCCTCCTCGTGGGGGATGTAATTAACGCCATAGCCTTTATGGTATGGCGGACTGCTGGTCCCGATCGAACCTCACATTCGTCCGACATGGGTCACAATGAGCGCACAATAAAATCGTCACTCATGTGACTGGCACGCCCGCGTCGTCAATCAGTCAGTTGATTACCAGTTAGTCAAATGGTTGATCGATACGCGAACGAAAAGGAAAGGAAAAAACACGCTGAAACAAGTCTGGCACGCCCGGTGGGACCAGTGTCACCTTTCATCTCTTTACCGAGATATCAGGGCTTCGAAGCCCTTTCAAAGGCTACTGATTATTTCCCTGTTTGTCTTTGTAGGCAAACAATGACAACTCATGGAATAGCTGGCGTCGACTTGGATCAGTCGATAGTCGCTGGACACGCGCAAGGGTACCTGGCGGTACCCATGGAATTCGGCAGCTTCCCTGCCGCGGTAGGCTTCCCCAACTTCTTGGGGTTAGCCTTCGTCGATATCCTGGAGGTCGAAGTCCCAGAACCTGCCGAGGAAGTCGCGGAGAAGATGGAGCCTCTGAAGGTCCCCCGCTGCGATGACTTGCTCAAGAATCCGGCCCCGGCCGCTAGCTGCATGGTGCACCACGTTGTACGTGGGATGCACCCCGCTGTCGCCAACAAACACCCTGGAGGACGTCAGCGTCGCCAGGTCCGCAGGAACGCTACTGTGATCACCGGAACTGTGTCTCAGTCCGGGAAATCAATGCTGGTTGGAGGCATGCGTGTCTTCCTCAACGGACGTACGGCACGGGTGACCCCGGACCGAGTCATCCCCAACGTTCCTGTCCACAACACATATCAAGCCCTTACTGGAAGGAGGGCAGAAATGGAAGAAGCCGGCCACCATGGCCAAGGAAACCCGGCACTCAAGCCGAGGAAGTTCAAACAGGTGTGGGTTCCCAAAAGGACCCGACCTGTCCACCAGCTGACACCCATCCGCCGCCATCCTGTGAATGATGATGCGGAAGTGATAAGAGAAAGGGGCCTACCCCCGAAGATGGAAGAAGAGGTGGTTGCGGATCCTCCGAGCCACAGAAGTTTCCGGGCTACGGCCCGTCAAGTCAACGTCCCTGCCACGGGGTGAAGATTCCAACAGCCAGCCGACAGAGCTCGACTGGCCTACATTCCTCCTGCGGGAGGCCGACCACTATCCCCTGTACTACACACGGAACGGGGTCGAGAAGAAATGACCTGTTTAGTCAGAAGCTATTTCCGAGGTTTAGGCAACCCCTCACTCGGACAGCAGCGGTTGATGCAAACAATCGCCACTGAGGAAGAGTACTGCCCATCGGCAGCACATGAAGAAGAGATGGAAGATAGTATGATGCTGTCGTCGGTCGACGACAACGGATACAATGACGGCTTTGAGATCGAAGCCGATGAAGCCTTCCCCGAGCGGGAAGAAAGAAGAAGAGTTTCTGTGTTCGATAGGCTGACCTTTCCGCAACAAGCCAGAGGGAGGGTCCATCGACAGAGAAGAAGGATGCAGGTCTTTACTTGCAACATGGCCGGTATATCTAGCCGATATGGGGGGCTTCCTGAAGACTCCCAAGAACTGGCTCAATTGGCCGTACGGCCCGGGCCAGCTACCCGCAGAACAGAAGCGGCAAGAGAGCTTCTGGAAACCATGAGAGGGAAACAACCCCAGGTCTACCTCCACTGGGATGATAAAGCCCCCGTCTTGACCGCTAATGTGGTGACGACGGAATAAGAAGACGACGTACTCCTCGACATCCTGCCTGAGGGTACGTCCGGGGAAACAACAGAGGGTGTCCCCACCACTATAGATCCATCAGTTCTGATGCTGCTGCAAAAATATCAACGGGAAATAGATTCCCTGAAGAAACAGCTGATAGAAAAGACTGAGCACTCATCAGCTTCTAAACCACCTGAAATCCAGGGTGAATCATCCCGGGGAGCGGCTCGTCGAGACGACCCTCCACCGCTCTACGCACTGTCCCAGCCGTCAGAACCAAGCATGGCGACTGCACAACAGCGGCCGCCACAGCCTCAGCCGCTGCTACCTCCAGTGCTCCCCCAGGTGCACCCGACACCCCCGCTGCTACGTCCTCCACAGGCGACCACCCTGATCACCCCATACCTGCAGCCAGCACACTTCTATCCAGAATCGGTTGACCCCATGGTCGTGAACCGGATGATGGTGGAAAGGATGATCGAGCTGAAGCTCGCAGAGAAAAGTGAAGGCGACTACGTCGCATTCGATGCCTATCGGGTGCCCTACCCGCAACACCATGTAGCTAAACGACTGCCCCCGGGAGTCAACAAGCCGCCTAAGTTTGACAAATTCAACAGGAAAGGGTCCCCTAAAGAACATATTGCTTACTATATGACCGTTATGGGTGATCTGGCCACCGACGAGTCATATCTGCTGAAATTCTTCGGGTCCTCGCTGACGGGGCTCGCATTTGAATGGTACTCCAGCCTCTCGGCCGGGTCAATTAATGACTGGTCGGATATGCAGAGGAAGTTCAGAGAAAGATTCCATGTCACGGAGAGGGAGGTCACGGTGGCCGAACTCTACTCAACAAGGCAAAGGGCAGATGAGACTGCCCTTGACTATATCAAGAGGTGGAGGAACCTCGGAATGAGATGTAAGCGGCCCCCGCATCAGGAGGACGCTGTGCAAATATGCAAACAAAATCTCAGGAGGGAAATCCTGGAAAAAATGATTGGAATGGAAATACGGTCGTTTGACCGACTGAATAATGTGGTGGCCGAGGTAGAGGCCTTTCTAGCCAAGTCTGTCCCGGCATCAGCCGCCAACACAGTCCAGAAAGGCAAGACTGCGGAGCGGCGTCCCACACCTAAAGAAGCGAATGCGCTTGACATCAAGGTATTCGAACAACAGAAGGAGAAAGGCAAGAAAGCGGCTCCCCCGCAACCTGCGAAAGCTCCAGATGATAAAGAAGGTCCTTCGCTGAGGGACAAAATGAAGAAAGCTTATTCCTTTCCAAAAGACAAGACCCGAGTCCTGTTTGACTGGGTAACAGAATACAGCATGGTCACTCTACCCGATCCAAGGAGGCCGGAGGACCTGAAAAGAAAAGACAGTCCGAGATTCTGCCCCTACCACCAGATGTTGGGACATCCAATCGAAGACTGCTATGTTTTCAAAGACGTCATCGAAGGGATGGTTAAAAAGAATGAGATAGAGCTGGGAGAGTACAAAGTAGACCCTCCTCAGCCACATGAAGCCCCTTTCAGGAGGGCAGCAATCAACATCATCTCCCTCTACCAGGCATTACCTGAGGAGATCTCTGAAGCAAGCACACGGAGCACCTACGAAATCCATTTCCTGGAGCCCGTGAAAGAACAACAGGGGTGGCAGCAAATCCCTGTGAAGCACAAGAAGAAGAGGGCATCTCGCCCAAAAGAGGGGGCACATATCCGTGGCATTACACCCCGGCCTGCTCCGCCAGTGGTAGCACCCGTATGGGTCACTCCACCTACAGCTGTCAGAATACATACACCTAACAGGAGGAGACAAACTCTGCTGCCAGTAATCAAGGAAACCAATCCTGGAGTCCTTCGACTGCAACACCTAATTGAAGGGCTGGATGAATATGTGCAGCCCGAACTAAAACCTCTGCTGGTACGGGACCACGTCCCATGGCAAGAGCTGGAGCAACTCTCACTCAAGCAAGGGGAGGAAGCTGAAGCAGCACCACCTCAAGAGAGCAACCTGTTCTGGGGGCAAGCACCTGCAGAAACCAAAAAGAAGAAAAAGCAAAAGAAGAAGAAAAGAAAGGCCGCTGGGGCCCATAAAATACAGGTCGTCTCCTGTAATACCCTGTCAGCACTCTTCAACCTACCCGGAGAAGAGGAAGAAGAAGAAATTTGCTTTACACCCCATGCTGGGGGAGGCAAGGCGAGGTCGCAACTGCTGCGCATGCCACTCGGTCAGGCCGAAAATGGGGGCGCCAGCCACCACCCAATCACAACATTATGTTCAGAGGGGAGCAACTCTACAAGATGCCTCCGCCGGAAGTTAAGGGAGCCCAAATCCCTCCTCCGTCAAGCCTATACAACAAGAGTGGGGGCAAGTCAGTCCCTTCATTCCTTGAATTTATGAAGATGTCAAAAGGGAAGCAGCCCTGCCAAGAGGCTAGCCCTACACCCGGGGTCATTCACCCACAGCCAGCGTAATCTACTGAGGATGCAAATGTAGATGGAGCTTGCCCTACAGCAACTAATAAAGAAGACCCGACAGCCGGTGCCAGTCAAGAGGGTGCCGAGTCCGAGGAAGATGAAGCAGGTCCGTCTGGACCCACAAATCAAAACCTCCCCAAGCCCAGATGGGCTGAAGAGATGAAGCTCGCCAATGCCCGGGCTGGGAGCCGACTAATGAAGTTGCTCAAGAAGCTCCCCTCTCGATTTACGATCTGGGAAATTCTCTCCTTGAGTGAAGAACTCGACAGGCGATCATCACTGCTCTGCAGACGCCTGCTCATTTTGAAGCCTGCGTAGCTGAGGCTATACCAGAAGCCAGTATGACCTTCTCTCCAGAAGACATGCTACTGCCTACTGCCAGCCACAACAGGCCGCTATATATGAAAGGGCATCTGAATGGAAGAGAACTGAACCGGATTCTGATCGATCCTGGTGCAGCAGTCAACATCCTGCCATACAGAATATACGAGAGGTACCACTTTAATGTGCATCTCGAGAAAGTCGGGGATATGCGTATCGCTGGCTTCAACCAAAAATGTGAAGTATCTATGGGGGTGGCAGAGTTCACACTGACCCTGGAAGATTTCACTACAACGGTGCAGTTTCATGTCATTGACTCTCACACCTCCTACAAAGCACTGCTCGGCCGCCCATGGCTGCATGAAAATATGGTGGTGCCCTCCACGCTCCACCAATGCATCAAATACAGCCTCCAGGGGAAGGAGGAGAGGATATTTGCTGACATCCACCCATTCGAGGTGTTTGAATGTCACTTGGCGGACGCCAACCTATATACGGGGTCTCCCCGGAAGGTTTCTAAAGCTGAAGCCCCCGTAGGGGCATCGAAGAATAGATCGGGTGACGATTGGTATCCACCACCGCCGCGCGGATATGTCAAGCCGAAGGTGGTCTCCCACATCACGGCTTCTGGAAATGTCGGCAGGGTGACACCCCCAGCATTATACCCCAAAGTTAAGGAATTACATGTCGATCGACAGCACGACCGCATCGGAGTCCCGGCCGGCCTCACCAAGCCAGTCTCCGACCTCAATGATCCCACTGTCGAACCTTTCAAAGCCTGAGAGGTGACACAGGAAGATGGGCCCAGCAGCTTGTTCTATACAGCTGAGGAGCATCCCACTCAGGAAGACACAGACTGCAGCCTCCCTGAGGATCTAGCCAACCCGCGGGTTCCTGTTCAGGGCCTGGCATTTACAACTGATCGAACGGCCAGGATGTTTCAAAAGCAACACATCCCTCCCGATCAGTCTCAGAAACGCAAGGAAGCTTTCCAGAAGATGTGGTATCCTGCAAATCTGGATAAGGAAATGAGGCGTGTCTCTCAACATCCAGGGTTGGGCTTCACCCTGGAAGACTACTATTACAGTGGGCGGTACGAGGTGGATACTATCTCCGCCTTCTATCCTACTGAAGATAGCCCTCTGAGGGCAACCTTTGTTGAGTATCCGGCGGAAGCCGAATATCTTGAACTCATTCAATCCCGAAATCAAGAAGCAGGAACCTCGGTCCCTTGCCGATGCTGGGAGCAGGTTCACCCTGAAGAAGCGGCCTTTCAAGCCGAATTTGATACGGCTAGCAACAGCGAAGCCAAAGACATTCAAGAAGTAGGGGTCTCTCCCTCTACAGGGGTCCTACTAATGACAACTTCAACACCCTTTCTGCTAATCAGGGAGGCCTTGGTCGACTCCAATCAAGGGGAGCCAGCTACCAGAGAAGAAAAAGCCACTTCTGCAGAAGATACAATTGTCCCAGAAGGTGAGACTTCCTCAACTTCTGCTACAAAATCAGCATGTTGTCTGAGCCGGGCAGTGAGCGGTTACCAGCCTATCATGGCTGTAATCTCATCTGCAAATACCAAGGCTACTCTTTCGTCCTTGGAAGCTGCAACGGCAATGGATCTGCTAATAGAACAATCCACCCAGCCGCTAGCACAAGAGATCAAGAAACCTCAGGAAGCTCTGACGGTGTCTGACGAGGAAGTCGAAGTGCTCGACCCTCAAGATGGCGTTCCAGACTTCGTTGACCTCCAACTGGCGCCTCCGGAAATAGAAGACGGAGGCCAAGCCACAGTCGATGAACTGATAGAAGTCAACCTGGGAGATGAGAAGGACCCTAGGCCTACCTTCCTCAGTGCCCAACTATCCCCAGAAGAACGGGAGCTGTACATTCAACTACTGCTAAAATACCGGGATTGCTTCGCCTGGACTTATAAAGAGATGCTAGGTCTAAGCCCCGCTGTCTCACAACATGAGCTGGCAATCGACCCTGAAGCCGAGCCGGTGAAGCAACCACCGCGGCGCATGAGGCCAGAGCTCATCACCCAAATTTGCGCTGAAGTCGACAAGCTCATTGACGTGGGATTTGTTGAAGAAAACCAGTACACCACATAGCTGGCGAATATCGTCCCCGTGAAAAAGAAGAATGGACAGATCCGGATATGTGTCGACTTCTGAGATCTAAATAAAGCCTGCCCCAAAGATGATTTCCCGGTACCAATAACCGAGGTCATGATTGATGCTACAACCGGCCATGAAGCCCTGTCATTCATGGGTGGGTCTTCCGGCTACAATCAGATTTGGATTACGGAGCGCGACCGAGTCCATACTGCTTTCCGAACTCCTAAAGGCATTTATCATTACAAGAGAATGCCATTCGGACTAAAGAATGCCGGCGCAACCTATCAGCGCGCAATGACCAAAATCTTTGATGAATTGCTCTACCACAAGGTCGAGTGCTACATAGATGATCTGGTGGTCAAAACCAGAAGAAAAGAAGATCATCTGCAAGACCTCCGGATTATTTTTCAGAGGCTGAGGCAGCATGAGCTAAAAATGAACCCTATGAAATGTACGTTCGGAGTGTCGAGCGGAAAATTCTTGGGCTTCATCATCCGATATCGGGGAATCAAGATAGACCCCGCAAAGATCAAGGCGATTCAGGGGTTACCCCCGCCAAGGAACATCTCCAAGCTGAGATCACTACAGGGCCGTTTGGCTTATATCCGGCGTTTCATTTCCAATTTGTCAGGGCGATGCCAGCCTTTTCACAAGTTGATGATGAAAGATGTCCCCTTTTATTGGGATGAAGATTGCCAGGCAGCCTTCGACAAGCTAAAAGACTACCTGAAAACTCCTCCAGTGTTGGGCGCACCGGTGAAAGGACGACCATTGATACTGTATATAGCAGCTACACATAATTCTCTGGGGGCAATGCTGGCCCAGAATAATGAAGAAGGGAAAGAACAAGCCCTCTATTACCTCAGTCGGAGACTGGTCAGAATTGAAGAGAAATATACTTATATTGAGAAGATCTGCCTGGCACTAGTCTTCGCAGTCAAAAAGCTCCGGCATTATATGTTGTCGCATGAAATCAGCTTGGTGTCCAAGGAGGATCCCTTGAAATATATCATGTCCCAGCCAGCACTCAAAGGCCGCCTAGGCAAATGGGCGGTGATCCTTATGGAGTTTGATGTCTCCTACGTGCCGCGCAAGGCCGTCAAGAGCCAAGCTATTGCAGACTTCTTCGCTGAGCACCCAGTGCCCGGGGATCGCCCGTTGGAGCCAGAGCTTCCTGAAGATGAAACCCTAGAAGCCGCGCAAGTACAGCCCTCCTTATGGCAACTGTACTTTGATGGCGCTTCCAGAATTGACACCTCTGCCACCGAGTCAGCCAGGGTCAGAGCAGGAGCAGGCATAGTCCTGAAATCCCCAGACGGAGAAGTGGTGCATACATCCTGTTCCATAAACAAGCGATGCACAAACAATGAAGCAGAATATGAAGCCCTGATAATCGGGTTGCAGATTACTCTGTCCATGGGAATTCAGATGCTGGACGCATTCGGAGACTCCATGCTAGTTATAAAACAGCTGGAGGGAGAGTTCGAGGTGCGAAAGCAAGAGCTCCTCCCCTATCACCAGTTGGCAACTCGCCTGATGTCAAGGTTTTACTTCATCAGCATCAAGCACATCAATCGAGGCCGGAATGCTCAGGCAGACGCCCTCGCTAAGCTGGCCAGTTCATTAGCGGTCCCGCTAGACACAAGCCTGAATATAACAGTGATCAACCGTCGACAGGTCCCCAGCGTAGCAGAGGTTCTGGCCGACGAACAAGAGATGGAAGTAGCAGTCATCGAAGGGGTTCAGCAGCCCGACTGGCGAGAGCATCTCCTACGCTGGTTTCAACACCAGCAACTTCCAAAAGAAAAGGAACAGAGAATGAAGCTCCTGAGGATCAAGGATTCTTACGAGATGAGAAGCGGGACCTTGTTCCGAATTATGGCAGATGCCCGAAGGAAAGTCCTACTTCGTTGCTTGTCTTCAGCAGAAGCAGGACAGGTGATGCGGGAAGTCCATGCAGGATCAGCTGGAGCACACCAGGCTGGCCCAAAAATGAAAATTGAGATAAAAAAGTTGGGTTACTATTGGCCCACTATATTTGATGATTGCTGCAAGTTTGCCAAAGCTTGTCAGAAATGTCAAGAACATGCTAATGTGGCAAGGAGACCTCCAGTGCCACTGCATCCCACCCTACCGAGCTGGCCATTTGCTCAATGGGGCACGGACGTGGTAGGGCCGCTGCCAGCATCTTCATCAGGGTGCAAATACATCTTAGCAGTTACAGACTACTTCTCCAGATGGGCAGAAGCAATAGCACTAAGAGATGTGACGGGAGAGCTAGTTGCAAGATTCTTCCGGCAGAATGTAATATTTCGGTTCGAAATCCCCAGCCGAATCATCTCTAACAATGGCAGCTATTTCAGAAACCAGAAGGTTTATCGGCTGGCCGACAAATACAAAATTGACTGGAGGACATCGTCCCCCTACAACCCTCAGGCCAACGGACTCGCAGAAGCCTTTAACAAGACACTGTGCACGTTGCTGGCAAAGACTGTCAAGTCTAATAAAAAGGATTGGGAAGAAAGGATGTACGAAGCACTTTGGGCTTATCGTACTGTCTACAAGACCCCAACCGGCTGTTCACCTTTCTCCCTTGTCTATGGGTCGGAAGCTGTAGTGCCGATTGAACTTGAAGTGCCTTCATTGCGAGTTGCCATCCAGCACGGATTTGTCAATGGTGAGCAGACCAATGTAGAAAGAAGATTGGAAGAACTCGTTGAGCTCGAAGGAAAACGCCTCCGGGCGCAGCAAAACATCCAGCTCTACCAAGCTCGTATGGCCCGTGCTTTTGACAAGCTAGTCAAGGGTCGAGAATTCAAGAAAAGAGACCTGGTAATGGTCAAAAGAAAATAAGTGATGGCTTCTAACCCCAAAGGAAAGCTGGTCAAAAACTGGGTCGGACCGTATATCGTCCGCCGAGTATATGAAGGGGGTGCCTACGTCCTTGTAGACCACAAAGGAGTCATCCAATTCTCTCCCCTCAATGGAAAACACATTAAGCTGTATCATGCAGCGCAGCCGACACACCCCGAGTGATCGGTCGGAACACACTTTTTCTTGGTTTAGTGGCACTCCGCCCTAACCGAGCTGCCCTTTCCTTGGTTTAGTGGCATTCCGCCCTAACCGAGCTACACTTTCCTCGGTTAAATGGCACTCCGCCCTAACCGAGCTACCCTTTCCTTGGTCTAGTGGCACTCTGCCCTAACCGAGCTACTTTTTCTTGATTAGCGACATTCCCACCTAATCGAGCTACTTTTCCTTGGTTAGCGTTCCGCCCAAATCAAGCTACACTTTCCTCGGTTAAATGGCACTCCGCCCTAACCGAGCTACCCTTTCCTTGGTCTAGTGGCACTCCGCCCTAAGCGAGCTACTTTTCCTTGTTTAGCAGCATTCCGCCATGATCAAACTACTTTTCATCGGTCAGTGGCACTCTGCCCTGATCGAGCTACCCTCTCCTTGGCTAGCGGCATTCCGCCCTAATCAAGCTACCTCTCCTTGGTTAGCGGCATTTCACCCTGATCAAGCTATCCTCTCTCAGCTCACATTCCGAATAAAAAAAAGAAGGGAAAAGAAAAATGGGGTTAAAAATAGAGATACCCCGCCAGACTTGCTCCCATATCGGGACAAGTGCAAAAATGGCTATAACCCGGCTGTGGCAAAAACCCGAAAGGGCGTCGCGGGCAAAATCGGGTACCCCGCCGAGTGAAAACCCGAAAGGGCGCGCGGGCAAAAGCAAGAGGGGGCTGGCTTCGGTGAAAACCCGAAAGGGCGCTTAGGTCAGTAATGTGAATAAAAAATGAATGATGAATAGTGATGAACCATCCTCCGTCCTGAAGGTCATTTACGAGGTCGGGGCGAGGGTCTCCATCCGATATCCCACTTATACGCGTCCAGTGTCTACCTTATGGACCCTTGTCACCATCGGCAAGATCGGTCGCTACCCGTATCCGGTTTTTGTCATCATCGGCAAGACCGTCTACCCTTTTCGACCCTTGTCACCATCGGCAAGATCGGTCGCTACCCTTATCCAGTTTTTGTCACCATCGGCAAGATCGTCTACCCTTTTTGACCCTTGTCACCATCGGCAAGATCGGTCGCTACCCTTATCCAGTTTTTGTCACCATCGGCAAGACCGTCTACCTTTTAGACCCTTGTCACCATCGGCAAGATCCGTCGCTACCCTTATCCGATTTTTGTCACCATCGGCAAGACCGTCTACCTTTTTGACCCTTGTCACCATCGGCAAGATCGGTCGCTACCCCTTTCGGTTTTTGTCACCATCGATAATACCGTCTACCTTTTCGACCCTTGTCACCATCGGCAAGATCGGTCGCTACCCTTATCCGGTTTTTGCCACCATCGGCAAGACCGTCTACCTTTTCGACCCTTGTCACCATCGACAAGATCGGTCGCTACCCTTATCCGGTTTTTATCATCATCGGCAAGACCGTCTACCCTTTTAGACCCTTGTCACCATCGGCAAGATCGGTCGCTACCCATATCCAGTTTTTGTCACCATCGGCAATACCGTCTACCTTTTCGACCCTTGTCACCATCGGCAAGATCGGTCGCTACCTATCCAGTTTTTGTCATCATCGGCAATACCGTCTACCCCTTTCGACCCTTGTCACCATCGGCAAGATCGGTCGCTACCTATCCAGTTTTTGTCATCATCGATAATACCGTCTACCCCTTTCGACCCTTGTCACCATCGGCAAGATCGGTCGCTACCTATCCGGTTCTTGTCACCATCGGCAAGACCGTCTACCCCTTTCGACCCTTGTCACCATCGGCAAGATCGGTCGCTACCTATCCGGTTTTCATCACCATCGGCAAGACCGTCTACCCCTTTTCGACCCTTGTCACCATCGACAAGATCGGTCAACTACTCTCTAACCTGGGCCCTCCGCCCTCGCTGACCAACAAAACATCATGGCATCGACATTTGACCCGTGTCAAGGGTCATAACACACCTCTCATCACCAGCGGCAAGGTTCGCTAGGTGCATCTGCCTACGCTACCTATGTCCCACATTGGCAAAGGCCCCGTTCCGGGAACGGCTACATCGCGGTGGAGCGAACACCTCACCCCTTCCTTGAAGGTGTGAGCGCTCTCCTGCGCCATCAGCAAGTATCCCTAGGTTCGGGTGACCATCCAGAATAAAGAAAAGAAAGAAGGAAAAGAAGTCACGATTGACGGCAACGAAAAGAAATATTTCCATTTAATGAGAATGGGTGGAACACATTTTTTGCCCGGGGCATCCCCCAGGGGTACATGAGCTTCAAAGACAAAAGGAGCATTACAAAAAAAGAAAGAAAGAAAAAAAGAAGCAAGGTCACGGCAGAGGGCGCCGGAAGATATCTGCCAAGTCTAAAAGTCCCAGCAAAGGGTATCGTGTCAACTCTTGCAAACGGGTCTCGGTGGCTGTCAGCTGAGATAACCTCTCGTCTAGTGAGGCAAGTTGTCCTTCAGCCAGGTCAGCCTCTTCCATTGTCTAGACCTCTAGGCGCTCGCCTTCCTGCAGCTCGGCTTCGACCTTAGCAAGTTCCGAGCGCAACTCGTCCATCCGTGCCGTGAGGAGCATCCGACGTTCCGAGATATTGCTGGCAACATTTCTCAGCTGTCCCACGGTCATCCTCAATGAACTGACGGCGGTGCGGCAATCTGCCTTCTCCAGCTTCGCGGCAGTCAGCTCATCAGAAACCTCTCGACTGAGGAACTCCCGCCTGTTGGCATGTTTTAACAACATCACAACCCGCGGGGTCCAATCATCCATTGTGCAGCCGAATGCCAAAAGTGATAGGGAGAGATGATCTATCAAGCTTCTCAGCTGCAAATAAGTCAGGTCTGGAGAAGCTAACATGGCCCGCTGGAGGTTATCCAGAGACTGTCACACCATGTCTCCAGAAAATTGTAGGCCCAGTAGTGAAGTCTCGGGGAGCTGAAAGTCTACCCTGCTATCTACCTCGGCCCAGATGTCGTCGGCCACCCCAAGGGACGTCGACGGCATAGTCTGTACGACGCCCACATCCGGCCCGACTATTGCCGCTACATCAACTGAAGGAACCTCCATGATGGCAACTTCCTTGCCCGCCCGTTGCGGTGAGGCTACAACAACCGTGTCGGCAACGGAAGGCGCTTGCTCTTCCTGAGTAGTCTCACCGGTCGCTGAGGCAGGAGAGCCCTCCATGATCGACAGAGCTTTAATGATATCGGCCTCGCCTGCAATAATTTCCTCTGCCTCTATTTTCGGGGGGTCACTCGGCTTCAGCAATGACTCGTCACCAGCAACTAGGGCTTGAGCCCCTGCAACCTCGGGCGGGCCGCCGACCTCGGCAGTCACACCGAGTTCCTCTGAGGCCGCTGCAGCAGCATAGGTCCGTGGAAGCCGCAGGGCAATAGGCCGCACAACTGGTGGGAAGGCCGACTGACCCATATCCACGTCTGGAAGGGGTATGCGGATCATTATAGCCGGCGGTACCACCTCAGCCTGCATTCCATATATGTACATCAGCCAGCTGGCTTGAAAATTAAAAGAAGTGCTGCAAGTGGGAATCAGAATACTTCCTACCTCAATCGGCACTATATTTAGGCCTCCCAAAGTGGCCTCTGAAGATTCTGGCCCTTCTCCTGTAGCCGGGTATGATGGCCCGTGCTCGGCTCCCAATAGCCTCGGAGGGCTAAACGTTGGCAGGTCGCTCTCATAAGCTGATGAAGCCCCGGCGTCCTCAGCCTCGGTGTCGACCATGGGGAACCCCTCATCATCACCGGAGCCGCCACCATAGTCAACTTGCTCGGAGGAGGATGATGCTTCTGCTTGTTCTATGATCTCCAGGACCTGAGCATGAACCGTGCCGCTGAGAGGAGGCCCTCTATCCAGAACCTCCTCGGCGATCGCCATCTCGGGAACATCTATCGGCAGAGTATCCAGGGGCTGGTCCCTTGGAAGCCCTTGCTCTCCGATGACAACCCCTGCCGAGGCACCAACCTCAGGGAGCAGTGTGGGCCGAATGTCGACTGGAGTCAAAGGACAATAAACAGTCAGTACTTGACTGAAAATACAACATGCCACGGAGCTCTACGGGCGAGTTGCAAATTACCTTCTGTTTCTCGATGAGGTGTCGGTGAAGGCAAGTCGCCCTCAATAGAGATCAAGGGGACTTTCCCCTCTCTCTCTCCAGCAGCAGCTCCGGTTGCCGCCTCCAACCCAACAACGGCGGGGATAGTGCCGGCAGCTACTGAAAAGAAAGATGGTCAGCCCAGGCGGCCGAAACAAGCAAATAAGCCAATACAAGAATAAGGAGTCACCTTCGCCCTCAGGCCTTCCCGTCCAGGCGGCCTCGAATTCGGAGAATGATGGAACCCGAGGAAGTGGAGCGGCGGACTCCTCTTCAGCAGCCTTCCTCCGACGTGCCCGAGTAGCACGGGACTCTGCCCTCTTGGCTTTCTTAGCCCTACTGACGGCCTCCCTGACCTGGGACCTGGTCCGCTTTCGCGAGTCCCCAGGGGGTAATGGTGTCGTGGTGGGAGCCGGCTCTGGAATATTAAAATATGAAGGCTTCTGCGCCTTAGATATCAACTCCCTACAGTGTCGGGTCGCTTCCATAGAAAGGCGAGCTGCAAAAACACATGAGTAAGAAGATGCACACTGACTATAGAAGAAGCAGCTTCAGGGCTGAAGAAGAAAACAAGCATTACTTGGCAGCCCCGTGTATCGAGGACTGAGTGGCCAGTAAAGCAATACTGGCGCCTTGTCCCGGGAAGCCGCCTCACGGATCAGCCAGCACACATCACCAATTGTTTCACTTTTCTCCGTCAGTTGGGCCAAATCTTCATGGCCACAGGAGGACAAGTGATGATATAAGCTCAAGTGGTCGAATCCCCAGCCGTCGACATACTTGAAGGATATTAGAAGCTGATGGCTCCGAATGGCTTCTAACGGACTGGCAATTGAAAGCCCATGAGAATGAAGCAGGGCGAATATCCAGGGGGTGTTGGTATACAAGTCAGCCCGCCTGTCTTCCCTCCCGATGAAGGTCCGATAGGGATGAAAATGGTCGACTTCTGGGCGCCAGCTCGCCATACTAGGAAGAGGTTCTTCCACCAGAAGGGGGATTGTCTGAAGAGCAATCCGGTCACTGCTAACCCAGCACAGCCCCCAGAGAGTCTTGATATAACCATCCCTCTGGATCTCTGGCATCTTCGGGTCGGCTCGGGATGACTTGCCTTTCGCAGCTTTCCTGGCTTCTACATATGCCATCACCTCAGTGTTGGACCAAGATTTCAGCCTCTTCAAGTAGGCTGGATCAACATCCAGAATGGGCTCCTGCTGGGAGTCTAAAAAATGGCGTTCGGCAGCATGCCAGCAGTCCTTCCGGAAGTTTCGATAAAAGCCCGTTCGTGCATTCCACCACTTGATGAAGTCTGGAGTCACTCGGGGCAGACGAGCCGGGGTTGGCACCCTGAATGATACATCCTCTCGGCGATGGAAGTAGTCCCACCATCCACGGGCTTCATCAGTAGCCGTCTGGCCAGCCCGGTGTCTATTCGGCAGATTGAATCGGGCTGAAGAAGAAGGAATTTGCTGGTCGTACCCAAAATTTCGGCTGAAACGGAAAGGATAATACGGCTCCAGCCATAGCAAGCCACTTTTCCTGAAGACTAGAACACTGGGGCGAATAGACAACGCCCACTCAACCAGTTCCGGCTCCAAGATGGGCCTTGTGCTCTTCGACCCGGTCAGCTGATGAATAAATTTCTCTGTCTCAAATAATCGGCATTGCCGCATCCGGTTGACAAGAGGGCTAGAGCTGGCAGCCAAGCTCCAGAAATGAAGAACGCCAGGGGAATCTGTTGGAACTGTAGTCAACTTCCCCCGAATGGCGAAAAGCTGATCCGCCAGTGAGGACGGTTCGGCACTGGCAAATTTGATCATCCGCGGCAAAGGACGATCTGACTGCATTGACCGGGGAGCTGCTTCAGGAAATAGGGTGCAGACCCAGGCATTAAAAAGTGGAGGGGACCAACTGTCCGTGAATTTCTGGGGATGCGCGACTTGTGCAAATCCCCCAACATTTTGTATATGAGGCAAAAAGCCACAGGGCACAGGGACAGCTTCGTCCCCCAAGCCATCAAACAGGCAGGGTAAATCGCCTCCAGCCTGATCACCGTCTCGTCTCCTTGAGGAAGGGTGAATGAACAAAGCCAATATGTCAAGTACGCAGCACAGTGTGTAACTGCATCAACTCCCGTGGGATTCGGGCCGGCCTGCCGCCCTCTCCCTGAGACAGCAGGATATGTTGCTTGGCGCCGAGCCCTCTTCTTCCGCGCCACCGCTATCGGAACCACTGTGGGGAAGTCCTCATAGTGCTGCTCCCCACCAAAGAAATATTGAAGCCACGTGCCCATCCGCACGCGTCACTTCTCACCAGGCTTTCGCGCTTCCCGCGAGTCAAGTGTCAGGCGCAGCAAGGTGCGGTACGCCTTCATCAGATAACGGTAGGCGAAGCCCATGAAGTATTTGCCTTCACCATCCGTCTGGTCCTTCAGCCAGTCTGAGAAGTAAACTTCTTCATACGGCTCTCCATCTATCGGCAGGCCGCTCAGCTAAGAAAGGCTCCATAGATCCAATGAAGTCTCACCTTCTGCAGTGTAGAAAGTATTGTACTCTGGGCAGAAGACTTCAATCATCCCGCAACACAGACCTCGGGAGATCGGGTATCTATACCGGGAAGCGTATACGCTCTGATAAACTCCGGCGTGCACCAGGATGGGGGCGTATTGCCGCAACACAAAGTCTGTAAATTCAACCGCTCCCGGTCTGAAGGCGTGAGCATCGGTGCCTTTGAGCTCTCCAAACCACCCCACTGAAACCTGATGTTTGAACCGGACCGCCAAGAAGTCCAAAAGAAAAGGCTCGTCCCGGTATCCCCAATGGAGCGGTGGGAGGAATAGACCATATATGGGCTTCTCCCTGTCAACGCGGCCGGCAGTTTCATTCCAGCGAGCTGGTGTATACTGCGGCGCTCTCGTCAGCATCCCGACCTCGGGGGATAATTCCGGCACTCCGAGCACGGCCCCCCACTTCCTGGGCTCCCCGGGGATGTACATGGGCATACCATAGGTGACTGACTCAGTCAGGCTGTCCCGCTCCACCAATAGCGCTCCTTCAGCTCTGCGGACTAGAATTAAATCACGCTTCCCGCCAAGGTTGAATCACTCGAGGAACGCCATCAGGTGCTTTGTCACGCCCCGAACAAGGCGGAAATATCGGGACGTACAGTCAGAGGCAAGCAGGAAAGAGAGAGAGCTAATCTAAATATACATAAGTGCTATGGAAAGGAAATACTAAATTATCATTTAACAACCAAACTGATACAATAATCTCAAAGGCAACTTAATACAAAGTGGAATAACAATCACTAAGACTCAACAACATAACTGAAACTAAATGCTCTCCAATCACAACTAACAATAAACACACTGCTAACACACTAGAACTGAAACACTTAAGACATCACTCCTGCCCTTCCCCGTCGGTAAGCGCGTCACCTGAAGAGCCTGGAAAGGGGGGAAACACAACTATGAGCTAACGCTCAGTAGGAAATAACAGACATGTATAAGTGATTAACAGTTTAATTACATTTTCAAAATGTCATGCTACAAACGATAATGCAATAAAAAGGTAATGATGATATAATGAAACAACGGTAATAACAAGATCTTGCAAGGTCAAGAAATATATAATTGATAATGATTAACAAGAATAACAAATACAAGAATTTACAACAGGAGATATAACAAGAGATAGTAGTAAGGAATTGGCCAACAAGCAAGTATTTTAAACATTTAACCAAGTATGATCAAGTAACAAGTAACAAGATACTTTTGTCATAGACGCCAACACTCAAGCAAGTACTCGGTGCAATGCCCCACCTTGTCATTAACATCCCATAGGCTCACTAACTTTCGGGCGCTCTCCCCAGGACCAGACCGGGCCCTTATGATGCGATGGCATTGATTTACTGGGCCCAACGTCCCATCCGTCCAGACATTCAGTCAATTTTAATGGCCAATTAATCAGAGGAATTTCTGCCATAAGTTCAGATTTAAAGGACTAACCTTGTCCTTGGATTCAAGAGTACAAAACACGGTCAAACTCATCTTCAAGAGATGTGCGGTCGTAACGGAGCCGCTCGATGGGTATATACGGTTCATACAGGACCGTACGTACAGGAACTGGACTGAAACTCAGCCCGTGAAGTCAAGAAAAGAACGGCTGACAGTGGGCCGCCCTAAGGTAAGAACGGTGCAATATGGGCCGCTCATGTCTAAAAGACAGTGAGGCCCAAGAGCAAGATATACGGTCCATACTGGGCCGTATAAAGATATGCGGTCACGATCGGGCCGCCGAAGAGGTTATGCGGTCAAATACTAACCGCGCATGCCTCGGGTCGTCCGATTTGATCCAAGACTTAACCCAGCGGTTTAAACTCATAAAACAAGGTATGCTGGTGTTAAACAGATTCTAATCATGATTATAATGATGTTCCAAGATGACGGTAAGACCACCGGATAGAGTTTCCGGGGTAGAACCGAGACTAGTACGCTAATCGGCCAATCGGCTCGTGCAAAGTCAGAAAGTTAAACATGCTGTTCTACTGTACTACAGCAGCTAATCAACAAGCTAAACAGTCATATTAATCCTAATGCCAAGCCAATTTAATAGGGATTTGGTTATATATTAACCCAAGATGCCAAGAAAAGTAATTTAAGATGATAACGAGTTCGCGTAAGTCGCGTAAGCACGAATAACAAGCAATAATCGTAAATTTAGTTGCATATTTAAATAGTTATTAAATGAGTTTATATTTCACTAATTATCATTAATGACATGCAAATGAATGCCTTAGAACAAGTATTAAGTCCCTCTCTGAAATGATAAACGGTTCTATATGGACCGCACATATAACTGGGCATTCAGGGGCCGAACAGGGGTCACCCTGTGACACAGGGAGATGGGCGGTTCTCCCTGGGCCGCCCAAGGGTTTGGGCGGTTCCTCCTGGGCCGCCCAAGGGGTTGGGAGGCTCTGTACCAACCGCCCATCCCCTGGGATGTGCGGCCAGTGCAGGGCCGTTCAATGATATGTGGTCCGTCAGGGACCTTTCATCCAGATATGTGGTTCCTGTGGAACCGTTCATCCTGGGATGAGTGGTTCTTGAAAAACCGTTTATATAAGGGCATGCTAGGGTCAAAATTGGTCAAAAGATGGGCTGGAGTTGGATGGTCTATCGTAAGACCGCCCATCTCTGGGTCATCTCCGGTCATCCCTGCCGCGTCCGGTGAACGCCGGGAACAAGGTGATTGCTAGGGTTGCAGTAAAACGTTAATAACTACTAGGATTGAGCTCCAAATAAAGGGATTTTGGTATCAATGGAAAGCTAATATAAAAATATACCTGTCTACAAGGTCAATTGCATGATCAATTGCTGGAATCGAGATCTATTAAGTCAAGAACACATGAAACCCTAATTCTGACATGCTGTGACTAAAACGTTAAATTCTCTCTACATACAGAATTTTGCGCTTCTTGGCTCAAATGAAAGCTACTTCGATGGTGAATCCAACCATATAAGATATGGTTCATGAGGATTAAGATTAATACTTCGAAATCATAAATCACTTCGGATGAACACATCGAACTAGGTCTAAAACATGCTGTTACTATAAACAGAAATTCTATAAGTATGCTTCATGAAACTTAGGGCTTTCTACGTGAAATGAAAGATAATATCATGCTTATTACATCATATAAATTAATTAGAGTTTGGTCTGTTACACCTACCTCAAATCGGAGAGAGAAAACTTAAACCCTAGGATGAAGAACGCTTGGACAGCACCTCACAAAAAGCTCGATTTCTCCACGGATACCTAATTAAAATTGGGGCTTTTGCCACCAATGGATAGAGCTCGATGAGAGGAACAATTTGCTATACTCATGATCAAAATTTGGTTGAGAATTCCTACCTCAATCGATGGATCAAAGAAGGATGAAGGGAAGCCAACGGCCTGCTGACCCACCTCCACAATTCGAGCTAGATCTCCCCAGATCTGAAACTTCAGTGAACTTCACAGCAGCCAAATGAAAGAAGACTCGTAGGGCTTCATTTTGATAGCTCATAGAGCTTCTGGAGCCTTCGGAGTTGGGAGTATTCGCTGCTGCAAGCTACGTGTTTAGAAACGGCGCCGAAATCTTTGACTTGACCAAACTATGTCGGCAGCACTTGTTGGGGCTAGGTTTACCTCAAATTGATTGAGGGTAAATGTTCCTTACATTGTGGCCTTCCATTTGCCACTGATTTCAGTTCATTTGGTTGAGTAATGAGGTCGAATTTCGTGTTTTAATCTAAGGGTTAGGTATGGGTCAAAAGTGTGCACTTTTGGGTTTAAACTCTAAATAGATCTTCCCACGGATTTACAATGGCCTAATGCCAGAAGGAAAAGTTGTTATCTACCTCGACCTTAATCTGTTTACCATTTTTCTGGATTTTTATAAGGTGGTCGAAATTATCACTATTCTAATTCTAAGGAATTAAATATTAATAAATCTGAAATTCAATTATTAAATCAATAGAAATTCAATTCTTAATTAACAAGAGCTAAATAAATATATTAAATCCAATAAAATAATTCGGGGTCTTACACCCTCCCCTACTTAAAGGAATTTGGTCCTCCAAATTCACTGCACTAAGACTGAGAGTAGGGAAAGAGATCGCTCACCTAGAATAAGTCGGGATACCGCTTCCGCATAGTCTCTTCAGACTCCCACGTGGCTTCTTCGGTCCCACGCCGACTCCACTGAATCTTGACCATCGGTATTGAACGATTCCGGAGTTGCTGTTGCTTCCGGTCCAGAACCTTTGTCGGTCTTTCCTCATAGGTCAGATCCTCCTTCAGCTCGAAATCCACATGCTGTATAACATGGGTGGGGTCGTACACATACTTCCGTAACATAGAAATATGGAAGACGTTGTACACGCCAGACAATTGAGGCGGTAAGGCCAGCCTGTATGCCACCTCTCCCACTCTATCTAGAATCTCGAATGGACCAATGTACCTCGGACTCAGCTTGCCATGAATGCCAAATCTTCGGATCCCTCTCGTCGGAGAGACCTTTATGAACACATGCTCGCCAACCTGAAATTCCAATGCTCTTCTCCTGTTGTCGGCATAACTCTTCTGTCTTGACTGGGCTACTTGTAATCGGTCTCGGATAACACGGATGTTCTGTGAAGATTTCGAGACAAGATCCGGTCCAAGCCACTGTTTCTCACCTACCTCATCCCAACACAACGAGGATCGACAGCTTCTCCCATACAAGGCTTCAAATCTCTGTACATCTTAGTACCTCCGGGATGAATGGTGTATCTGGATCTATGAGCTTCCACAAGAATCTTGTTATTTACTGTAGCTTCATCAGGTACACAAGTTCTACCTTTAAATAATAATCTACCATCATCAGTCAACCCGAAATCAGGTCTACTGCTCAAGCTTCCCTTGATCTGTACCAGCTCGGGATCATTATCTTGCAAGGACTTGATCTCCATCAATAATTCAGGTTTAAGTTGAATCTGAGCAATCGAAACCCGATCATTGTCAATATTAAGATCCAGACTAGATAACTATTCCAGTAACTTCCACTCTTGCAACATGAGACTTGCCAATCTAGCTACTGGCCTCCGGCTCAATGCGTCTGCCACAACATTGCCCTTGCCAGGATGATACTCAATAGAAAAGTCGAAGTCCTTCAAATACTCCAACCATCTGCGCTGTCGCATATTGAGTTCCTTCTGAGAGAATAAATACTTCAAGCTCTTGTGGTCTGAAAATACCGTGAAAGATTCTCCATACAGGTAATGCCTCCAAATTTTCAAAGCAAATACGACTGCTGCAAGTTCCAAATCATGAACATGATAATTCTCCTCGTGCTTCCTCAACTGCCTAGAAGAATAGGCAATCACCTTCCCATGCTGCATGAGTACACAGCCTAAGCCAATTCCTGAAGCATCAGTATAAACGATAAATCCTCCTTCACCAGAAGGTAAAGCCAATATAGGTGCAGTAGTCAAACAATCCTTTAGAGTCTGAAAGATTTGCTGGCAATCGCCTGACCAATCAAACTTGTTCTCCTTGCGGGTTAACCTTGTCATAGGTACCGCAATCTTAGAGAAATCCTGGATAAACCTTCGATAATAACCTGCCAGGCCAAGAAAACTTCTAACTTCCGTCACACTGGTAGGCTACTCCCAATTCTTCACTGCCTCAACCTTCGAAGGATCCACAGAAATACCTTCCTGGGTGATAATATGTCCGAGAAAGGACACTTCTTGCAGCCAGAATTCACACTTACTAAACTTGGCATAAAGTTGATGATCTCTCAATAATTGTAATGCCATCATCAGATGTTCAGCATGCTCCACTTCACTCTTGGAATAGATCAAGATGTCATCAATAAATACCACGACCCATTGATCAAGATAGGGCCGAAATACATTGTTCATCAACTGCATGAAGGCTGCCGGAGCATTCGTTAGACCAAAAGGCATAACGACAAATTCAAAATGACCATACCTGCTGCGAAAAGCCGATTTATAGATATCCTCCTCCTTAATCCACAACTGGTGATATCCAGATCGAAGATCGATCTTAGAGAAATATGGAGCTCCCGCTATCTGGTCAAATAACTCATCAATCCTCGACAGTGGATATTTGTTCTTGACAGTCAACTGGTTTAACTGCCGATAATCGATGCATAATCTCATCGAACCATCTTTCTTCCGAACAAACAATACAGGGGCTCCCCACGGAGACGTACTAGGATGAATAAAGCCCTTCTCGAGTAACTCCATCAACTGTTGCTTCAACTCCCTCAGTTCTGCAGGAGACATACGGTAAGGAGCCTTGGAAATAGGAGATGTGCCCGGAAAGAGGTCAATAGAGAAGATAACTTCCCGCTCAGGAGGAAGTCCTGGTAATTCCTCTGGAAAGACATCAGAAAAATCTCGGACAATAGGAATGTCCTTGATCTCAGTCCGCTGCTCAGGGGTTGCATAGATAAAGGCTAGAAAAGCCTCACATCCTCGCCTCACCAGCTTATCAGCTCGAAGAGCCGAAATAAGCGATACAGAGTTATGGTGCTTAACACCCACAAAAGAAAGCCTCGGGTGCCTAGTAAAAGACACCGAGCCAGAACTATAATGAACATTGGCCTCATATCTGGCCAACCAATCTGCTCCTAGAATTACGTCATAACCCTTCATGTCCATGCAAATCAAATCAGCTGGAAAGTTCTGCTCACCAATCAAAACCTTACTAGAAGGATAGAAATGCTGGATTGCCGATCTAGTACCAATAGGGGTTGAAATCTCTAACGGAGTATCCATCATAACCGGTTCCATAGCTAATGACTTAGCAAAACTCTGAGAAATAAAGGAATGTGTTGCACCAGTATCAAAAAGAACAAATGCTGGCTTGTCGAGTATAATAAGAGTACCTTCGACAAGTCCACCATCTTCGGCTGTTTCCGCTTCTTCTGCATACAGAGCTTGGAGCTTCCCTTGCAGTTTCTTGAAGACTTGCGATTTTGCTGGTGTTGCTTGCTCCGCTATCAAAGGACAGTTGGGGATACGGTGCTCTTTGCTTCCACATCGCAAATAGGCGCCCAGCTTGCGCCAGCATTCCTCCACCTTGTGACCTGGACGATCACAATACTTGCATATGCCCTTAAACGGAACAATAGGGCCAAGCTTCTTGTCTTCATGCCTCGGCATCTTGCCCTTCCACGATCCGGACCCGCTCCACGAACTAGGTCCACTAACAGGCCTCTTCTTGGTATACCCGGGTTTGACACTCCCGGAACCCGTAGGTTGTTCCTTCTTCGCACCGCTTCCACGGATTCTCTCCGTCATTTCGAGGGTATCCTCTAGAACTTGAGCCTTTCTCACCATCTCGGAATAAGTGGAAATCTTCATTGGTGCTAGTTGGTTGATATAATGCAGCTTCAATCCATTGAGAAAACGCTTCGCCTTCATTTTCTCGGTGGAAATAAGGTGTGTAGCATATCGAGAAAGCCGTGCAAATTGAGCCTCATACTCTGCCACGGACAAACCTCGTTGCTTCAAGGCCGCGAACTCTGCCGCCTTCTTCTCTTGCACTCGGTCAGAAAAATACTTGCCGTTGAAAAATTCCTCGAACTCTTCCCACGTAACCTGATGATCACCGAGAGTCGCCTTGATAGAATCCCACCAAGTACATGCATCACGCTCCAATTGAAATGTCGAGAGAAGGACACGCTCCTGGTTGGTGCATTGCATAACTTCAAATATTCTCCCCATCTCATCTAGCCAGTGCTCGGCTTGGTCGGGGTCGGTCGAACCCGTGAATCTAGGCGGATTCATCCCGCGGAAGTTCCGGTATAGATCACCGGTGCCATGTGGTGCCGCTCCTGCCTGAGCCACTTGCTGAAGGGCCTGGGTAAGGCCTTGAACCGTGCGCTGCAGGTTCCTCCATTCGGCGCGATCAGCTGCCATCTACACGAGAAATAGATTACTTAGGTTAATTCAAGATAATTAATTACACGATTAAGAAAGGAACTTAACCCAAGTTTCTACCCATTCTCACCAGGTCAGGTCCTGGACTTTAACAAGATTAGAGGTCTAATGCACCTAGACACAACCAAAACTCGGTACCTGGCGGAGATAACCGGTCCGAAGACCACTCGCGCAAGTATGCGACCTTTCGATAGGCGTAGCCTAACGTTCGGACAACATCTTTTGATATACCGGGTTATTGGGATGCCATGCAAGAACTTAGAAAACCTAGAACTTAAGAACTTAAGAAAACCTAGGAATGTGAAACCTAGGCTCTGATACCAACTAAACTGTCACGCCCCGAACAAGGCGGAAATATCGGGACGTACAGTCAGAGGCAAGCAGGAAAGAGAGAGAGCTAATCTAAATATACACAAGTGCTATGGAAAGGAAATACTAAATTATCATTTAACAACCAAACTGATACAATAATCTCAAAGGCAACTTAATACAACGTGGAATAACAATCACTAAGACTCAACAACATAACTGAAACTAAATGCTCTCCAATCACAACTAACAATAAACACACTGCTAACACACTAGAACTGAAACACTTAAGACATCACTCCTGCCCTTCCCCATTGGTAAGCGCGTCACCTGAAGAGCCTGGAAAGGGGGGAAACACAACTATGAGCTAACGCTCAGTAGGAAATAACAGACATGTATAAGTGATTAATAGTTTAATTACATTTTCAAAATGTCATGCTACAAATGATAATGCAATAAAAAGGTAATGATGATATAATGAAACAACGGTAATAACAAGATCTTGCAAGGTCAAGAAATATATAATTGATAATGATTAACAAGAATAACAAATACAAGAATTTACAACAGGAGATATAACAAGAGATAGTAGTAAGGAATTGGCCAACAAGCAAGTATTTTAAACATTTAACCAAGTATGATCAAGTAACAAGTAACAAGATACTTTTGTCATAGACGCCAACACTCAAGCAAGTACTCGGTGCAATGCCCCACCTTGTCATTAACATCCCATGGGCTCACTAACTTTCGGGCGCTCTCCCCAGGACCAGACCGGGCCCTTATGATGCGATGGCATTGATTTACTGGGCCCAACGCCCCATTCGTCCAGACATTCAGTCAATTTTAATGGCCAATTAATCAGAGGAATTTCTGCCATAAGTTCAGATTTAAAGGACTAACCTTGTCCTTAGATTCAAGAGTACAAAACACGGTCAAACTCATCTTCAAGAGATGTGCGGTCGTAATGGAGCCGCTCGATGGGTATATACGGTTCATACAGGACCGTACGTACAGGAACTGGACTGAAACTCAGCCCGTGAAGTCAAGAAAAGAACGGCTAACAATGGGCCACCCTAAGGTAAGAACGGTGCAATATGGGCCGCTCATGTCTAAAAGATAGTGAGGCCCAAGAACAAGATATACGGTCCATACTGGGCCGTATAAAGATATGCGGTCACGATCGGGCCGCCGAAGAGGTTATGC
The DNA here is from genome assembly GCA_022559845.1 of Amorphophallus konjac. Classification (NCBI taxonomy): domain Eukaryota; kingdom Viridiplantae; phylum Streptophyta; class Magnoliopsida; order Alismatales; family Araceae; genus Amorphophallus; species Amorphophallus konjac. The sequence continues at coordinate 190,237,458 of CM040121.1, read as the reverse complement.
GGTCAAATACTAACCGCGCATGCCTCGGGTCATCCGATTTGATCCAAGACTTAACCCAGTGGTTTAAACTCATAAAAAAAGGTATGCTGGTGTTAAACAGATTCTAATCATGATTATAATGATGTTCCAAGATGACGGTAAGACCACCGGATAGAGTTTACGGGGTAGAACCGAGACTAGTACGCTAATCGGCCAATCGGCTCGTGCAAAGTTAGAAAGTTAAACATGCTGTTCCACTGTACTACAGCAGCTAATCAGCAAGCTAAACAGTCATATTAATCCTAATGCCAAGCCAATTTAATAGGGATTTGGTTATATATTAACCCAAGATGCCAAGAAAAGTAATTTAAGATGATAACGAGTTCGCGTAAGTCGCGTAAGCATGAATAACAAGCAATAATCGTAAATTTAGTTGCATATTTAAATAGTTATTAAATGAGTTTATATTTCACTAATTATCATTAATGACATGCAAATGAATGCCTTAGAACAAGTATTAAGTCCCTCTCTGAAAGGATAAACGGTTCTATATGGACCACACATATAACTGGGCATTCAGGGGCCGAACAGGGGTCACCCTGTGACACAGGAAGATGGGCGGTTCTCCCTGGGCCGCCCAAGGGTTTGGGCGGTTCCTCCTGGGCCGCCCAAGGGGTTGGGTGGCTCTGTACCAACCGCCCATCCCCTGGGATGTGCGGCCAGTGCAGGGCCGTTCAATGATATGTGGTCCGTCAGGGACCTTTCATCCAGATATGTGGTTCCTGTGGAACCGTTCATCCTGGGATGAGTGGTTCTTGAAAAACCGTTTATATAAGGGCATGCTAGGGTCAAAATTGGTCAAAAGATGGGCTGGAGTTGGACGGTCTATCGTAAGACCGCCCATCTCTGGGTCGTCTCCGGTCATCCCTGCCGCGTCCGGTGAATGCCGGGAACAAGGTGATTGCTAGGGTTGCACTAAAACGTTAATAACTACTAGGATTGAGCTCCAAATAAGGGGATTTTGGTATGAATGGAAAGCTAATACAAAAATCTACCTGTCTACAAGGTCAATTGCATGATCAATTGCTGGAATCGAGATCTATTAAGTCAAGAACACATGAAACCCTAATTCTGACATGATGTGACTAAAACGTTAACTTCTCTCTACATACAGAATGGAATTTGGGGCTTCTTGGCTCAAATGAAAGCTACTTCGATGGTGAATCCAACCATATAAGATATGGTTCATGAGGATTAAGATTAATACTTCGAAATCATAAATCACTTCGGATGAACACATCGAACTAGGTCTAAAACATGCTGTTACTATAAACAGAAATTCTATAAGTATGCTTCATGAAACTTAGGGCTTTCTACGTGAAATGAAAGCTAATATCATGCTTATTACATCATATAAATTAATTAGAGTTTGGTCTGTTACACCTACCTCAAATCGGAGAGAGAAAACTCAAACCCTAGGATGAAGAACACTTGGATAGCACCTCACAAAAAGCTCGATTTCTCCACGGATACCTAATTAAAATTGGGACTTTTGCCACCAATGGATAGAGCTGGATGAGAGGAACAAGTTGCTATACTCATGATCAAAATTTGGTTGAGAATTCCTACCTCAATCGATGGATCAAAGAAGGATGAAGGGAAGCCAACGGCCTGCTGACCCACCTCCACAATTCGAGCTAGATCTCCCCAGATCTGAAACTTCAGTGAACCCCACAGTAGTCAAATGAAAGAAGACTCGTAGGGCTTCATTTTGATAGCTCATAGAGCTTCTGGAGCCTTCGGAGTTGGGAGTATTCGCTGCTGCAAGCTACGTGTTTAGAAACGGCGCCGAAATCTTTAACTTGACCAAACTATGTCGGCAGCACGTGTTGGGGCTAGGTTTACCTCAAATTGATTAAGGGTAAATGTTCCTTACATTGTGGCCTTCCATTTGCCACTGATTTCAGTTCATTTGGTTAAGTAATGAGGTCGAATTTCGTGTTTTAATCTAAGGGTTAGGTATGGGTCAAAAGTGTGCACTTTTGGGTTTAAACTCTAAATAGATCTTCCCACGGATTTACAATGGCCTAATGCCGGAAGGAAAAGTTGTTATCTACCTCGACCTTAATCTGTTTACCATTTTTCTGGATTTTTATAAGGTGGTCAAAATTATCACTATTCTAATTCTAAGGAATTAAATATTAATAAATCTGAAATTCAATTATTAAATCAATAGAAATTCAATTCTTAATTAACAAGAGCTAAATAAATATATTAAATCCAATAAAATAATTCGGGGTCTTACATGCTTATCTTTGGGATGGTCCCGTTTGATGTCGTCCCCTCGGTCATACCTGAAGTGGTTACCGTCAAGAATCAATAAACGGCCGGTGTCGACAGTGTCGGTCTCTGAGTCTGAAGACTCAGCCACCACGGCTACATGTCGAAGCCCCCGATCAAGGGAATGGACATTCCCCCATGTCACGGTGACCCGGGATACGGAGGAAGAAGAGCCGGAGGCCATGTTATCTGCAAAACAGTACTCGAAAAAGAACAAACAAAAGTCAGAGATTAGTGGATCGAAACAATATTTCTGACAAAATTTCGACAGCATCTCCTCAGCTCGAGGGTTTGCCAAAAGAAAGCGGAAGCCGTCCACAAAGGGAGCAGCCCCTAAAAGCAGCCATAACCATTAGGCCTAGGCCAAAGGGGACACCCGAGGGATCTAGCTCCGAGGACAAGTCCTACAAAGAGCCTCCCGGGGCCCGAAGAATGGGTTCAAAACCCAAAGCACAGCAACAGTCAGCTCACCCGCTCACAGGCGAGATCGCCCGAGCCCAAGAGCCCCTCGACGCCGCGGGAAGAGGAGAAAGCGAAATGAAGAGAGAGAAGAGATCTTCACAAATGAACAGATGTGAAGAAAAAAATGAAGAAGAAGGCCATATATAGGGGGCTCCACCCCTGTTAAAACGGCGCGCCCTGGGGCGCGTCGTTTTAATCAATGGGCGCACCGTGTAGGCCGCGCCGTTTTAACCCCCGAAGTCCAGGGCGCGCCGTAAAGGCGGCGCCGTTTTAACCAGCGAAGCAAATGCCGCGCCGTTTTAAGTGATGCCGTCAGGCTTCCTGCCTCGCCGGATTAACATCCGACGCCAGAATTAAGTGCCGTTCGAGCCTCCATCAACCAAACGAAGCTCATCCGTAGGCCTTGCCGCATTCCTGCCTCACTTGCACCGCCTACGTCTGGGGGGCATTTGTTGGCACTCAAAATATGATCCTTTGGCAACCAAGCCGCAAAGATGAATGATATGGCCCACTGAAGCACAGAAGCTGATAAAGATCAACTTATCAAGAGAACCCCTCAAGCTGACGAAGCTCTGAGCCACCGTGGAGGGAACATCGGGGACTTTACCTCAGGAGAGTCGAAGTGAACCCGCAACCAACCGGCAGCGCGATCAAGCCTGCCCAATGATACGGCATCGACCTCATCATGCCGCTACCCCACATCCGTCGCCCGACCAAGGACGACGGTCTACCTTATGACTCTCCTAAGGAGGAAGAATGTCCTCGGCCATCCGCAACAAGGGGACGAAGGTTCTGTCAGCAGAAGATCCCGATTACTCGGCACGGGTTCGGCTTCTCGCCATAGTGGGCCCGTTAGTGGCCGATTGATCACCGTTCAAGGTGGAATTGTCCAGGATGTAACGTCATCCTGCAAGGAAGCTTCGAGCACGAGTCCGGCTTAGCCAGAAGCACAAATCACAGTGCCGAAGGCTGTATCAGTAGGACACCCGTGTGCTCAGACCAGACACACACGAAGTCTTGATTAAGGCCGTTCGTCCTATCAAGAGCTTCGTCAACACCCTATCAAGGCCCTCCGATGGCCAGGGCGAGAGGAACAGTCGACGGGAGCTTCCGGAATCATCTCCGGGCCCACCGGACTGGACACGCCAAGTGAACAGGTTAAAACGGCGCCGTCAAACCGGCGCGCCTAGAACAATAGGGGGTGTTCCCCGGCGCCGTTGAACCGGCGCGCAAAAGCCAAATGGGGCCTTTCCCCAGCGCTGTCGAACGGGCGCGCAAAGGCCAAATGGGGCCTCTCCCCGGCGCCGTCAATCCGGCGCGCCTCTTCCTGGGGCACCGAATTAACCACAAGGCTATATATAGCCTGCCTTCGGCCAAAGAAAAGAGAGGGGATCCGAGAGAAAAAAAAAAGAGAAAAGAAGAAAGAAGAGAAAAAAAGGAGATAGCCAGAAGAAAATAGAAAGGATCTGGGGTCCGCCAATCAGAGCTTCGGAGGGGAGGGTTTCGAGAGGAGAAGGTTTTCTCCAAGGGTTCTCAGGCCGCCACCGCCGTTCTCTGTTCTGTTCGATCCTCCGGCGTCGGAGAAGAAGAAGAGTCTCTCTCTCTCTCTCTCTCTCTCTGTCTATTTAGGTGGGTCTCCGTGTTCCTCCCGGTGGAGCCTCCCCCTATTCTTCCTGGGTTTTCTTCCCTGATACAATGTAAGTGAGTGAGGGGAGGGGCGATGATATGAGCCTGACCTCCCCTCCCTCACCAATATCTCTATTCTTCCTCTCTGTTTGTACCGAGTCCCTTATATTAATGAAAACGGCGGCCGGACGACAACGCCGGCGCCGAAACGATGCTCTGTGCACTTTCTTTCCCTGTTGCTTATATCATGAATGAATGCTGCTTTCCTTTTCATATAGATCTTTTTTTTGTTTCCTCTTCTTCCCTGTAGCCGGTGAAGCGGCGTCCGACAATGATGCCGGCACCGTGGAGGATGAACGCAAAGCATTGTGCATTTCTTTGGCCGAATGATCTTGCTCCTGTTTCGTCTTCCCGATGCTTTATGCCCCGCTATGGCAAGGGCTACATCGATTCCCCTCCCCGGGGGTTTTCTCTTCCGATCGGATGCTAGGAATTTTCACCGTGTAAGGGGGGGGGGGGTCAATACATGGGTTCCTCCAACCTGTCTGGGCCGCCCTCGTAATACTCTTTCTGTTCTCGACCATGAACAGAGGGAAATAAGGGCGTCCCCACACTCCCGTTATTATTTTCTGAACATTCCTTGACGAATACTTCTTTGATTTGTGAACATGCATATGCATGAGCGTATGTATATCTACAGGCATTAGTTTTGGCCTGCTGGTTATGCGAATGATCTCACAGCTCCGTTCGACTGTTTCATTAGTATGGATCAGTAACCCGGGGAGGGGGAACATCCCCCACTGTTCCGTTGTGATAACACTCTGTCCACCAGAGACCGTCCAGCAGTGACGAATCTCCTATGGATTAATGAGTGAATAGTAAATGGGTTTAATCCCGACATCTCAAATCCACAGCCCCTAATGGACTTTGTGGTGGCTGTGAGATGAGTGTGCCCCTCGTAGGCTGGACCTCGGGGTTTCCTTCTCTAATCGGTCGTCCCGACTCAAGTGTTGTGGTGGCTCGGGTCGCGTGCCCCTCGTAGGCTAGCCCTCGGGGTTTTCGCTCCCATATCAAGTCGCCTCATTCACTCACTATTACCCACAGACTCGGTGCCCCTAGCAGGCTAGCCCTCGGGGTCTTCCTATCCGTTTGGGTCTGTCGGTCGCCGTTGCGCCACCCGGCTTTTAGGGGTTTACTCCGCCACGTGAGTACTCCCTGCGTCTCCCCGACAATCCTTTGGGATGGGGAGATGCTGCCGAAATTCCGGCTCGAACGAGTCTAAACTCGGAACAATCGCCGCGCTCGAGTCCGGACCTCGCGCGAGCCCGTGATTTGACCTTTGGATGACCCGGGACCGATCCGATGAATAATCAACTCAATAAATTCTCAAAATCCTCCAAAAACCTTTTAATAAACCCATGAATAAACTGACGAAGCTCCTGTTTCCATGAAATCAGGTTAATTCGGCGCGTTCATGCGCGATAACGCCTTAAAACGGCACGCCCTTTCCGGCGCGCTCTTTCCAAAGCGCCCTTCCCGGCGCGCCCCAGCTCCCCACGCCGTTTTAACAGGGTTTCCCCCCTTTACCTACGGTTCTGGCGCCATTTTAAACCTTTTGCCTACGTTTCAGGGTGCCGTTTCAAGCGTTTTAGCCCCTTTCTTCGCATGCACTGCACCGGTTTCATTCCGAATCGTGTCGTTGCATCATTCTAACCCTTTTCCCACTCATGGGATGATTTCCTATGCTAATCACAGAAGGATGCAAGCTCCTCAACCAAATAAACTAAATAAAATTAGCATGTTCAAGCTTGAATCGATATGTCTCGAATCCTTGCCGTCACGTCTTGGTCCGAGTATTCATGTCACGTTAATGCATGCCCGAATGTGTGCATCTTTGGCATATCAAATAACACTGCCAGAAGGTCAGGTTACGCCTGATTGGAGGCTTTGTTACGCGTGAAGGTGGCCTTCGAGCCTAAGTCCTCCGCCGTGTACCAGGGTCCACCCTAATAAATCGTGCGTAGTCAATCGTATCATCCTACATGATCACTTGCCTGCTCTGTACCCTTTATTCCGGCTTTGACAGCCCGATATCTCGGTAATTAATCAAAGGTGTTCCCTCCTCGTGGGGGATGTAATTAACGCCATAGCCTTTATGGTATGGCGGACTGCTGGTCCCGACCGAACCTCACATTCGCCCGACATGGGTCAGAATGAGCGCACAATAAAATCGTCACTCATGTGACTGGCACGCCCGCGTCGTCAATCAGTCAGTTGATTACCAGTTAGTCAAATGGTTGATCGATACGCGAACGAAAAGGAAAGGAAAAAACACGCTGAAACAAAAGATTAGGTCCAAAGCCATGCAACCGTAGAACATGAAGGTAGATCAGGCTCAACATTAACACAGTCCACACTTAAGTAGACACAGGACAAAGGTCTCACTTAGACAACAATTCCAAGGCTTACCTCGAAAAGACTCCACCAAACCGGATGAGAAGCATTAAGCTCACTAACATTAGCTCACCAAGAAGGAAAATCCTAGGTTCGCTTGAGCATCTTCTCAATCGAGGCAACAAAGCAATCACTTAAACAGAAGCAGAACACCTCAGGAGCTGAACAGACTTAAGCTGGGATGACCAAAACAACATTTGAACGTGTACGATCATCACACCAACACCAAAAGTCACCAGCCACCAGAACAAGCCACGGAAAAATCTAGAACAATGTACTGCAGATTCAGGCCTATCGGCAAACTCTGCCAAGTATAGCATGATCGAGACAAACACCATGACAAAAAGGAGCATCCCGTCACATTCTGACAAGAGCGAAAACCATCTCGCACAGTGCTGACACAGCACGCACAAGACAATATGCGGAAAACAGAGCGACAAAGAATTGTGAAACCTAATGCCAGCTGAAAGACTGTACTGGACTTTAAGGACTCTGGATACTGTATATCTCAGATTCCCATGTACTTCACACAACAACGCTCTGATACCAACTGTGACGACCCGGACTCCAGATACCGAATATACCCGATAGGACTACCGAGTAGACCCGATACAACTTGGAACCCGTGAAGCCTCCCAAGAGCTGTAAAGCTCCGAAGGGATAAAAGGATTGTCGTGTACTACATTGAATCCCAAGATATAAGAGTAAGTAATTAAATTTCATTAGATCGGTTTGCTAAAGTAGCAGAAATAAAATTATTTTTTAATTAACAATTTAAATTTAACAATTATACTAGAGTCCAGTTCAAAGGAAAGACAAGTACAGTCCAACAGAAAAAAAAATGTACACTAAGGTCGGGGGAAGCCCGACGCAGGTACCACTGGCAGCTACGGACACGCCACACAAGGAACCGCGAGAGTAGAACGACCCACCTAAAAAGCACGGGTGAGTCTCGTGTCACTGGCCCAGTAGGGGTCACGTGGTTCCCCATTGAAAAATAACGCAGTAACACGGAACAACAGCTAAAACAACAATAGTAGCAAAGCAGGAAAGCTAAACTACAAAGCTGTAAAGAAGAGGAAGCAGGAGTAGGGAACCTGTAAGGGAAGAGGGAAGAAGCCGTACCTATAAAACATGACCACCGAGAGGACCTCGTCCCCTAAGCTACTCCAAGAAATGATAGAAGGGCTAACCCTGAACTCGAAAGGTCAGGAGTTACCGATCTGTCAACAAGCACGAGTCCCAAGATAAAGGCCTACGAGACCAGACACACAAGCCTAGGAAAAGACCTAGACTGACGAGACAGACTCTACAGCTCACATGACTAGATTACTGTGCAAGCTCCCCCTAAACACAACTGCATACACGAATGGAGCGTCGTACACGCCACAACAAGCTGGTCCTGGACAAGCCAAACACAGACCAACTCAGTAGGGGAAGCTGATCTTGGACGGAACCAAGAACAAGCTAACTCGAAATGGGAACACAGACTCCGAGAAACACGAGAGTCACGCGTCAGGTGACGGAAGCACCTCCTCAGTAGAAGAACAGCCAGCTGCATCCACTGATGTTTTATGCTGCACCTCAAGTGTCTCGCCTACGCTGCCTAGTACACGGTAGAGACTAAGACACTGTAACTAGAACAGGAACCATAGGAACGAGTGACCAGTCAGGGTCACACCCGTCGGCGCAAGTCCTACGCCCCTGACCACGTGTGCACAAACCGACTCTTGCCTAGAGCAAGGCCTCTAGCTAGTTTCCCTCCCAGTAGGATGCTACCGTTAAGTAGGGGCCCATGGAACTAGCTTAAAAATCGTATCTCGGGAACTGCCACGCCACCACTTCCAGGTGGGTCGACACGTCGTAACGCATCGCTAGGTTACGACTAGTGGAGGCTCACTAGACACAGAACTCTGAAACACAAGCGTTGTAGTACTGACAAGCAAGGAAGCACTATCGTATGTACTACGAAGCACCAGGGCAGCACAACGACTGCCAACAGACTCAGGACAGGGCAACTAGACCTACTCACGTAACGATCCTTGAGTCTCACGACTCGGAGTCAAGATCATCGTACCAAGTGGTACAAGCTGCCAATCGGTCTAATCCTAAGTCATAGAAACATCACATCCGTATAAAATGACACACGGAGACATGAGGGATCACCAAGACCCTCAAAGCACACCAGGGCACACAAACCGAGGTAGGATCGTACCTCAAGGCATCCAGAATCACTATCTCGAGCTATTCAGAATAGCCGAGACACACCCAAGGTTACTTGTCAACCATTGGGTCTCACCGGGTTGACCAGAACCTAAATAATGACTATGAAATGATAGAACATCATTCCTGGCTACCTGACTATGGTTGTAGCCCTCATAGGATGTCAGAAAACATCCACGGGAAGGCGGGCAAACCACAAAGTCAAGCCAAGTCAATCAGAAGTCAAAACATCGGGAAACGACACTCAGAAATTAAGAGGAGGAACATACACTGGCGGTCATAGAATGGGCCGCTAGGTGACTGTAGCGGTCAAGGATTAGGCCGGTAAACCCAGTCAATCATGAACTGACCTATTCAGACAAACCACCAAAGCGGTCTACTATAGACGTGCTACACGAACTTGGCGGTCTAAGAATGAACCGCCACACAAGCCGCCCTAAGATACTGACCAAAGACACACGGACTGTAGAGGCCGAAGGAAGGCGCGCTACAACAAAGAAACGTATGAAGGTTGGGCCACTAGAGCCAACCGACTTCAAATCTTGACTAGGTCTAAAACCACGGTAACATGAATATCGAGGCAGACCACAAGCCACCGAGACCATCCCCTCAAACGGGAACTTGAGGGAGGCCACACACATGCGGGGGAACCCCATTGCAGTCATACCGATACACGGTAACTCGATTGAATGCTACACAAAGCCCAAAACACACATGCCTACGGGCACACTAATCGAAGTAACACGGAAATTTTCGACGCCCCAGAAACACGGACACTGATGTTGAATCCCTATGGTTTTGATGATGGTTTTGATGATGTCTCACACTATAAATCAATCCTCTATGTTTAGATTAATGTTGTTTCATCATGTGAGTAAGTACAGTTTATTTGGTTGTCAGATAAGCATGCTATTATGATTTTATCTACACTTTGCTTAGCTGGTTTTGACAGCAGTGGGTCGACCCAACCTTGCTGATGCATCGACTCATCTGTTCTTTGGGATAACTCCTTCAAGTCTGTACATCGGGCACTTTCTAACTGAAGTCTACACACTGGCATTAGAATTCCAAGTCTGTACACAGCCCGACCAACTAAGTCTGCACTTTGCAAAAATCAGTTCAGCTCAACCCTATACATCCTTCCAATCCTCAACTCTATACATTGAAGTGTCAAGCTTAATGTCTATACATCGTCTCGTGTTTGCAAAGTCTGAACAGCGTCCGTTGTCAAGACTCCTTGAAGATTGTACATCGAACTGCTTCTTTTGAAGTCTACACCTTGGCTCGTTCTCTTCTGCAAAGTATGTTCATTAGACTGTGGCGAAGTCTATACATTCGGCTCCTTGGGCAAAGTCTATACATCGCATAGTCTGCACATTGCCTTCAGCCCAAGTGCTCAAAGCCAAGTCTACACAACGCCAACCCAACACATTGAATAGCTCTCCATGTCTATACACTAGACTTCATTTCTCTAAAGTCTATTCATTGTTGTTTGAATTGCAAGTCCATACACTGGAAACTCCTCATTTGATTGAGTCTGTACATTGAGCTCAACGTTAACACTAAGTCTATACACTTCTTTCTTGTTGCTGAAGGGAGCAGGGTCGACGCCTGAAGCTTAAAGCGTCCACGCATCAGTAGACGAAGCTTTCACGTCATCTTCTATTGCGTCAACGCCACAAGCAAGCAGCGTCTGTAGATCGGATTAAAAATCCTCACTTTTGGGAGTGAAAAATAAATAACAATGATGACAACATGTATATGATGTGATAAAGAATATAGCACGAGGTGCAAAAGGGGAGTTGTGATCGCCAGAGGGTTTACCTCAATAAGAAGAAATGGGATCGCGTGTACCTGGTGAAGAGTGGGATGCGGGATAAATGCGGATTTCCTCCTCCAACTCCAATCGGCCGGCCGATGAAGTGGGTTTTCTTGATTGATTACCTTGTAAAAAGACAATAAAAAAACAAACAAAATAGAGGGGGATCAGCCAAAATGCAGTAGTATCATTCAAAAAAAAACCAACATAAAATGCTGAAAAGACGTCAACATGCGCACCTCTCTTTTTTTGTTTTTTTAAAACCCCTAGCAGAGAACTAGGGAAGGAGATAACATGCTAAATGCAGTAAAAGAACTAACGACAAGAGGCCACAGTGATGATAATGTGATGAGAGTGAAATAAACAAAATAAAACAATATGTAGCCCTGCTCTCCCTGACGAGAGTAAGGTGCAACCGGGAAGACGCGGGACGGATGCAGCAGGATGATGAAAAGCCAAAGGAGGAAGCCCTGCGTGCTTGTTCAATCTTCTTAACCTCTAAATGCTCAGGGTGCCTATTGAATACTTAAGATCTTCAACCTCTTTTACGAGCGAATGATGTTTTCTTTTATAGCTTCAATCGGATGTGATCAAACGAGGTAATGATAAGAATGGGTAATGAGGCATTCAAGGAAGGATTAAGATCGAGCAAGAGTCCAAGGATAGCAGGGAACTGTGGGGGAAAGACGGAAAAAGAAGGACTCTGGAGTGAAAACACGCCTTGAATCAGGGCGTCTTTTTATAAATTGACGACCTGCACAGAGGCGTTTCTTAAAACATGACCTAGGAAAGGCCGTTTCTTCCTGGGTTTAATTTTGGAAATGAAAACTTCCTCTGTTTGGAAATGAACGGAACACGCCTAAGGTATCGGCGTTTCTTCAAAACACGCCCTGAGGAAAGGCGTTACCCACAAAATGTCTTTTATTTTGAAAATAGATAATTCCAGAAATTAACAGATAATACCAGGAATTGACGTCCTCACATACGATCGTTCTTTCTTTGAAAACGCCTTATAAGAGGTCGTTACTTTAAAAAGTAACGCCCTTAGTCAAGTCGTGATTTCACAAAAATGCAGGAAAAATGCAGAAAACTCATGAAAAATAGAAAAACTTTATATTATAGGAATATTGAAGTCCACTTGGGGCGTTTACATAATAACATGAGATTTGATCAACAAGACGTCAATTTTGGCGTGTCTACAGCTGCCCCGCCTTGGCGTCCGCTTTGCAAGGGAGTGAGACGGAAATGAAGTGAAGTGTAATGAAAGGAATAAAGTGGAACGAACTGATAAGGAGACGCCAAGGTGTGATGTGACACGCCTCAGACACTAAGCATTTGAAATCTTTCCAAGATTCTGAGTGAAACAACTCTGAGTGGTTCCAAGGAAACAATCGATTTGTTGGATAAAAGGAGATCAAACTAAATAAATAAAGGGTGTGCGCGCGGGCACGACAGGGAAAGACCATTGGAGAGCGATTACCAGCTAATGTGGACGTGCTGCAACCAAAGTAAATTTTGCAGAAAAGTAAAGAGAATTGGGATAAAGATCCGACAAAAGGATACTTTCAAGAAATCAGCCTGAATGGCTTCAAATAGAACGAAGTACTTGATTTGGAATGGAATATCTCATGTCAACTCAATCGAGAGCGAGTGAACTTCATTATCGCCATAATATGAAGATTTTCAGCATGAAACTCAAAATCCTACATGATGCATGCTGGGCTAAAAGAAAAGGTTTAAAACAAACTAAAAGTAGAAAATAATCAAGGATAATATTGCTAAGTTGTTTAGGTCTGGTCAAGAATCCATATTTCTGAGTTAACACTAAGCCGAAGCCCGTTTGTCCGCGCATCAACTCAGAAAGTGGAACCATCGTCCCAAGCTTTTAACAACTCAACGGCCTATCCGTGTGATCAAGATTCTCCTGAAATCGTCATTGTTTTTTTTTTTTTGATGAAGGGGAACTCAAATTTCAGGTTCATCAGAACCACAAGGTCCTTGATATACTATAATATCGTAGATATCATACAGTAACAATGCTTACAAGAAACGATACAAGGTGACAAGATGTTACTCCTATGAGCGATCCAAACGCCTCGAATCCTGCAAACTTCTGCACTTTGAAACTTATTAGACTTCATTTATCAATTCAGAACATGACATGATCATAAGTGCTTAATCATAAACAATTTCATCAAATAATAGCACTTAAGTTCATCAAAAGCGTGGAGGGGAAAAACGTAGGCCAATAAAACACGCCTAAGAATAGGGCGTTAACAGCATGAAAGACGCCGTACCATAGGTCGTTAATAGTTAAAACACGTCCTACTCAAAGGCGTCACCAATAAAGGAGGCTTAGAAGAAACACGACCTCATCAAGACACGACTATGCAACATGTCGTCACATCAAAATATACGCCCTTTCATAAGGCGTAACCAACAGAGAAAGCTTGGAAGAAACACGACCTCATCAAAGGCGTTACATAAAACACGACCAGTATAAGGTCGCCAAATCAAAAATACATGCCCTTACACAAGGCGTGAATTTAGCCCGATCCTCCGTTTCCAAATCAAGCACAGAGTCCTTAACCCAATCAGACTTCTATCTTCGGGACTCTTTAGGACTCTTCAAATCCTTATAAAACAACAGTTTTCCTTAACCAAATCATCAAAATTTCCTCTGCAGCCGAACTATTTCCTTCTTTCTTCTCTGCAGGCCTTTCGTTCTACTTCTTGCTTCTGTTCTCAACTGCAGGCGGCGATGGACAGAATACTGAAGAAACCTAGGATTTCTACTCCTAGAATCTCTGAAATACAAGGACACATAAGCAACCGTATTGCTTTGAAACAGGTAAGCTTTCTCTTCTGCCCGTTGCTTTGCGATGCTCCTTCTGCCGAATTCTACTTTCACGTTGCATATGCCCATGCTTGTTACCGCATGTATTCTGTTCTTCACAGGACTATCCAAATCTTCCGGGAGCTAGAAGATATGTCCAAATCAAATGGTTGCCCCTCATCCTCTCCAAGTTCACATCAGATATGAGGGTATATGTAGCCAGATGGCATCTCTTGGGGTTGATAACCCATGCCAAGCATTATGATCAAATCCACATAGATTGGGCTGCCATAGGAGCATTGATTGAAACATGGCATCCTTCCACCCATACTTTCTTATTTTCCACATTTGAGGCCACCATCTTGCTGGAGGAAGTAGAGATGATCCTAGGCTTGAAAAGGATGAAACACGGAGAAGAAGAAAAGATGGCCATCATGCTAAGGCCCATCTCCTCCCATGAATTGCTAACCTCGTTAATACCTAGCCCGAATATAGTGAACCAAATCAAGGTCACTAAAGGAGTTAACCTCTTGAAGCTCGCCTCGTGGGTGTACAAGAGAGCGGGTCAAGCTACAGAGGAAGAGGAGATAGAAAGAGTGACCAAAGCCTTCGTGGTGTGCTTGGCAGGAGTACTCCTATTCCCATCCACGGAGGACTTTCTAGAGGAGTCCCAATTGAGCGCAGTGGTGGGCTTATGGGAAGAAGAGAGAGTTGGACTGGCGATCCTAGCATATCTCTATAGCGGGCTTATATCAGCGGCCATGGGAAGGCCCATCTACGGGTGCATGCTAGCACTCTCAAGCTGGGTTGATCTACACTTCAAATTCGACTCATGCCACGAAGCCCAACAACCCTCAAGAATTTTCTCAAAGAGCCCGCTCTCATATATAACCGGCTCATTAGGCATAAGCAATAGAGTGACCAACCGGATTCCTCAAATCAAGAAGAGAGGGGATTGGAGGGAGCATTTAAAGGTAATGCCAAAGAATCTTTTTACCTGTGCCCCGGGTGTATTCAAAATGCAGGAGCTTCGTGCACGCTTCTCCATCGGGACGGACCTTCATCTTATTGGTGCTTCGGACTTCGTCTTATATAATGCACACCGGTGCCTTCCTCAGCTTGGGCTTCCAAGGCAACACTTAGAAGACATCTCTCATCTTCCTCCAATCAGATCAAGAGACCTAGGCAGCAATGAAGATGGAGAGGAGGTTATCACCATTCAAGCTCTATGGAGGCTAAGCAAGCTTCATCAACCTGTAGAAGACTTGGACGAAGACAAGGAACAGTGGAAAAATTATGTAATTTCATTGAGAAAATTAAGGCCCAAAGTGGCTCATTAGTCATTGTAGTTCCTTCTTCAAAATAGTAATAAAGATTGTTTTCTGATTGAGCCAACTGCCACTGTGATTATGATCGAAATCATCCAAAAACCTGTGTTTCTGTTGTGAATAACGCCTTTAAGAATGCCGTGAATTCCAAAATACACGCCTTAGCTCAAGGCGTCTTAATCGGCCCATCATCAACAATTGACGCCCACAATAGTGGGCGTAACTTAAATAACGACCTAAATCAAGGCGTGACTAGATTCAAACCCAAAAGAACATAATCGTTGACTCCTCAAAAATAACGTCTTTTCCTTGGTAACGTTTAAAGTGTAACACGCCTTTACCGGAGGCGTTACTTCAAAGAGCAATGATGACTTCTCTCACATCAATCAACGCCCATTCAATGCGTCTGACGACGGTTATCGTTCCCCATGCAAAAGAAATTAACGCCTTAATCATCGTCGTTAACTTTCATAAAACGCCCAAGGAATGGACGTGAATTCCATTATAAACGCCCCCCATTAGGGCGTGTCTTCTTTTCGAAACCCAAAAGCCGTCGGGCCCCTTCTTCTTCCTCCTTCCATTCTCATTTCACCCTTTTCTCTGCAAACCCTAACCGAAGCCCTCCTCTCTCTCAATCTCCTCCTTCACTCTCTCAATCTTACTCAATCTCACTCCCCCTAAATCCTAGCCATGGCCAAACGCCAAAGAGTTAGCGCCCCTGATGTGGTTGATCTCGACGCCTCCCATTCCCAAGAGGGAGAAATCTCCGTGGAGGAGATCGCCGTCGTGGCCTTCGAAGAAGAGGCGGCGATGGCCGGCGGCGACGAGGCCGACGGAGCAACGGGCGAAGCAACAGATCATGCAGAAGTTGGAGAAGGTGGAGAAGAAGAAGATGAGGAAGATGAGGAAGAAGAAGGACCACCGCCCACGGCGGCGGTCGCTCCCCGGGGCCAACTCCGGCGGCCCAGACGACCACTGCCTCGGCCACAACCCCAAAAACACAAGAAGGTGAGTTCCCCCTCCCCAATTCCATTTTTTTTATTTTATTTATATTTTTTCTTGATTTTTCCATAGCCCTCGGGCATGAAACCTGCAACTCAGAAAATACACGCCTCCCACGGGGGCGTTACTTACAAACGCAACGCCCTGATCCAGGGCGTTAATTATTTTTAATTTCTGAAATTTAATTATCCTTCATGAAAAACGCCCTGAAGCATGTCGTTTCTTAAAACTTATGATTTTTCATGAATTCCATGCTCACTAAACAATTTCCAAAAATATTTTCATGAATTATTTCGCATGCTGTCAGTTATTTGATTTTCTGTTAAATTGAGAAACCCACGCCCTCCAGTAGGGCGTTAATTCAACAAGAGACGCCCAAACCAGAGGGCGTCGCTTCATTCGTTAACGATTCAAAATTAATCACCTTTAGGAAAACGCCCTGAAGCAGGGCGTTAATTCAACAAGAAACGCCCAACAACGAGGCGTGATTATAAATATGTTTTAGAAATAGCAAAAACAGCCACCAAAATACGCCTAGGACGGGGCGTGATAAACATGAAAAACGCCCTCATCAAGGGCGTTACATTAAAGTTCATTCAGAAAAACGCCCCCCACAGGGGCGTGAATTTATCAAGAAACGACCTGAGGAAGGCCGTGAATTCCAAAATGCTAACATTCAATATTTAGCCCAAATCAAATGTAATTCCACATGGATATTCAAACAATTAAGACAAATAATTCTCTTTTAATGCATGCAGGGGTTGATGAGGACCCGTATCTCATGGGTCATGGTCTGGGCAGCATACCAGGGTCTCCCCGACTTCCAGAGGGTTAGGGTAGAGGCCATGGGGTTTGGGGCTTTTCTATCCATCGAGCCTTTTAGACCTGACCTAGCACTGATCCAGGTTTTGAGGGAGAGATGGGATAGGGTTAGCCGGACTTTTCTGATGCCCTGGGGGCATATGGTTCCTAGTTTAGAGGATGTGGCCAGGATCACAGGTTTACGGGTAGATGGTGAGGCCGTGAGTGGGTTCACCTATTCTGACTATACGGAGATGGCCCAGAGGCTACTAGGGCTTGAGATGGTCTATGTGGGACCTAGCGAGTGTAGGACCATTTTCCGTACGGACCTGACTACAGCGATGGGTCTAGGAGATGCCAGGCATAGGTCGGGGGAGACCTTAGGTGAGTTTGCACAGCGATTGACTGACGGGGTGAGAGCGGCATGCTGCCAGGACCCGACTGACCATGAGAGAGCGGACCGAGACCTGAGGAGGTTCCTGCTGCTGCTGCTCGGGAGATTATTGCTGGGGACGAAAGCCGATGTCATCAACTGCCGCTTCTTAGGCATCCTTGAGGATCTGGAGACGGTTGGCACATATGCTTGGGGAGCGGCCCTGCTGGCGCATTTGATGGCTGATCTGTCCACGGGGACAGGCCGTGAGACGACCGTCAGTGGCTTCTCACCTCTTCTTCAGGTATGCAATTTCTCATTTCTTATCTTTTCTTTATTATGATGCATGTGAATATAGTACTAATTGCAATGCATGGATGCAGGTGTGGAGCCACCTATACATGCCGATGGGGCGCGTTGACCCACGGCCAGGAGCTGAGGGATCCTTCCCTCTGGCGCGACGCTGGTTGCCCGTCGTCTTCGGTGCCCCACTTGACTACGAGTTGTGGGTTCTACGGAGGGAGTTCCGCGACTTCCCTCCCTCGCTGGTATGTATGAATGAATGATATGCGTTTCTTTTTGTTGTTTATTTGAATATGATGAAATGATAATGATGCGTGTTCATGAATGCAGGTGCAGTGGAGACCATATGAGGGGATGACAGATGAGGGCCAGCCTTGGGTCGTATCGGGGCGACCTCGCTTCGGGCGTGAGCTGTGGCTACACTGCTTGAGCGAGATTGAGCCGTTACGGCTTCGGCTGGTGATGAGGACCTTGGGCCTGCCCCAGGAGTGGATCGAGGTTGGAGAGCCTCGAGGGATTGGCAAGAAGACCCGCGGTCGCACCAAGACGACCGACTGGAGGGTGCGATTCGAGGAGAAGTACGCCGACTGGCAGCGTGGCGGGACCACAGTCGTTTCCCACGCGACTGACAGCTCCGAGTACCTCCGGCGCTACTGGGAGGTTCACGCCGGCAGACCTCAGATGAGGGTCTTAGGGGTATGTATGAATGCACCTATTTCTAAATTAAATGCAAATGCTTATGTAACTATTGTGCGACTAACATGTAATGAATGCAGGATGCGAGGGACATAGCGGCGATAGATGCACAGGCCCACCTCCACATCCTGGAGGACTAGCTAGCTGCCACACGGGCAGACTTGGAGACCCTGGTGAGTGTTTAAATTATTCCTATATGCAGATGAATTCTTGTGTTTTGTTGAATTAATGATTAGCCACTGACGGTCTTAATGAATGCAGCGTGCCCAGCAGGGAGCAGCGAGGAGAGATCCGGGGGAGGCCTCCAGCTCGAGGGGGCCTAGTGCAGAGGTGACTGCACTGACGGAGCAGCTGGCTGGTGCGATAGCGCGAGCCGAGGTGGCGGAGCGTGACCTTGCTTCACGGGTAAATTCTGAACTCGAAACCTCATTCAAATAATGATTAGATATAAATTGTGCACTGATAAAAATTCATTTTTACAGACTGAAGAGCTTCGAGCCACTCTTATCTGCGTAGATGAGGGCTTCCGAGCGACGAGCTCACAGGTGCGTGATCTACCTTCAGTCACATGTTGTTATTTCATTTCATGAATTATTGAACTGTGGAACTGATGATTTGTTTACCTGTTTGTAGGCTGCTCAGCTGAAGGCGATACGTACCGAGTTGTCGATCCGCGATCAGTGGATCGCAGAGCTTCAGCGGACCCTGCAGCGACGCAGTGAGCTTCCTCAGGACGTAGCCGAGCTGCGAGTTGCCCTAGAGCTGGAGAGGAGGGAGCGTGCTCTGGAGCGCGAGGAGCGGGCTCGTGAGCGGGAGGAGCACCAGGCGGAGCGTGCCCGGTTCCAGGAGTAGCTGACGACACGAGAGCGTGAGCTGGCGGACTCGAGGACCCAGTTGATCCTTTCCCAGGAGCGGCTGCGAGTGTCCGAGGAGCGGCTGCAGCGAGGCCGTGAGCGAGCACGGGCTGCGGGGTACTCCTTCACCAGCTCCACCTTCGTGGCGGGTTCTTCCCTCCGAGAGAGGAGCGAGGCAGGGGGACACGTTCGGGTTCCGGCTTCTTCGCGGGGGCCTATGCCGCCTCCACCAGTGCCAGCTCGGGACGGTGAGGAGGAGGTTGAGAGCATGAGAGTAGAGGAGGGTGGAGGTGAGAGTTGAGAGTTTTGTACTTGTACTCCTCCACCTTCACACCTGTAAATGATAGACATGATGATATATATATATATATGAGATTTGAGCTTTTGTTACCTGAGTACTTGTATGGTTGTGGACTTGTGTTTGTGTACTTTTTCTTTCCACGTCCCTCGTATTTGTTTTACTTTGCCCTGTATCTGCAGCTGCGGTTTTCACTTGAATAAAACAGGTTAATTCATCTGTTCGACTTGGCCCCTTGCCCAATAAGCAAGGGGTGGCAATATTTTGACCTTAAATGACGGGTCAAGGGGCCAAGCCTTTAATAAGGCAAAATGAAATAATCAAAACTCGGGGATGCCTCATGCAATCACACATATGTAAACAATAATTAAAAGATGTCCAGGCAAGAATGCAACTCATGCAATATGAAGAATTTATTTTTTGTTCTTTTCAGTATATGTATATATTTTTTTTAGGGATTTTCTGAAAAACACGCCTTAGATTAGGTCGTTACCCAAGTAAAAGACGCCCTCGGAGACGGCGTTACTGTGAAAAGATTTTTTTTGAATTTTGTTGAAAACACGACCTTCCAAGAGGCGTTATTTTTAAAGAAACAACTTTAAGATAGGCGTGAATTAACATTAAAGCGCCTTGAACAAAGGCGTTAATTTTATTCCTCCCAAATTGAGCTGACAAAGAAATTAAGGTGGTGGGCCCCACTCGGTCATCATCTAAGATCCATTAACCTTTCTTGAATAATTAAAAGGGGAATTGGCGTGAATATGGTTAAACTTATACACAAGATTTCGTGCAGTGCATTCTCTTCAGTTTGTCTCGACCATTCTGCTGGTTCATGACTTTTCCAAAAATAAAAAAAAGAAGGTATAAGGAAGCCCACAAAAGATTCAGAGATACCTGAGGCAAAGCTACCTCCCCTACTCTATGCCTGTTGGGGTTCGGTCTTTGGCGTAGGGACGCTTTGTTGCCTTTTGCCTCTTTATATTGCATGCATACGCCCAAGGTTTTCCTTGCGGGGACTTTGCCCTCTTGACATGCTTTTCTTTTCACCATTTGACTTTCACTTTGGAATTGATTTGCATTGAATAGATTTGAACTTGATGAACAACCTAATTGTACTTGGGCTATTTGTGGCATTTGTTCCTTTTTGGGCCCTGACTTCCTCCTACTAGGGCGGCGGATAGGCTTGGCGTGTCTACCTCGAGACCTCCCTTCCTCCCTTGTGGGCCGAAGAAGAAAAGAATGGATATCGTCTTTCGCCTTTGGTCTGGTTTCGACTTTCCATCAGATTTTGCACTGCTTGAGCTCAAGAGTAAAGTGTGTAGTGTGTGCGGGGTCAACTCCCATTTTAAATTAGCAAGACTGATGAATGGATTTTGAATTTTGACCTTTCGGACCGTGGACCTTTGCCTGTCATGTCAGCCCAAAAAGGAGAACCATGAAAGAAAACTCTCTTTTTTTGTTTTTGATTTTGAAAATATTCGATTTTTTTTGATTATTTGGGAGATTTCTATTTTCTTTGGATTTTTTTTTTTTGGAAGTTTTCAAATTTTGTTTGGATTTTTTTGTTCAGGGGTAATATTTCTTGAGATACAAACCGTTCCAGGGGTGAGTTAATTCCTCTCCTTCAGCATTAACCAGTTTATAAGCATTGCCAGGATAAACGTCTTTTATGATGAACGGCCCTTCCCAATTTGGTTGGAGCTTTGAACGAGGGCCACCTGGTTTTACAAAAATTCTTTTGATTACCATTTCACCGACCTTAAATTTTCTCTCAATTACCTTCTTTTGATAAAAACGTGAGAGCCTGTTTTGATAAACGCGCGCATGCTCAGCGGCGACCAGACGCTTCTCATCTAGGAGTTCCAATTGGGCAAGGAGTGAATCACGACGTTCATCGATAGAGAGTTCCTCATCCAATTGTACTCGCAGAGAGGGGATAAGAATCTCATAAGGGACTACGGCCTCCATTCCATAAGTAAGGGCGAAAGGAGTTTGCCCAGTGGGGGTTCGAATGGAAGTGCGGTAGGCCCAAAGAGCTTCAACCAGCTTGTCTGGCCAGTCCGAAAATTTATTAGCCTCGCACGTCTTCTTAACAATTTTGATTAAGGTTTTATTAGTGGCCTCTGCTTGGCCATTGCCCTGCGGATAATAGGGAGAAGAATGATGCAATGCAATGTTATACCTGTTGCAGAGATCCTTGAGATCTTGAGAGATAAATTGAGGCCCATTGTCGGTGACGATGGTGCTTGGGATGCCGAACCTCGTGATGATGTTCTTCATAATAAATTTGCAGACGGTTGATGCTTTAATTTCCACGTAAGCTTCTGCTTCCGCCCACTTGGTGAAGTACTCCGTTGCCGTGAGAATGAATGATTTTTGCTTGGTCAGGAGGTTCGAGTCACCAAGAGGTCCAATGATATCAAAAGCCCACATGGAAAAAGGCCATGGGGAGGACGTAGGATGGAGTGAAGAAGCAGGAGAATGAATCTTGTCGGCGTGCAGTTGGCACTTAACACACCTTCGAACATAGATAGAACAATCCTCTTCTAGAGTGGGCCAATAGAAACCTAGTCTAAGAATCTTCTTAGCTAGCATCTGGCTGTTCACATGACCACCACACACACCAGAATGCGCCTCTTCCACAACTTTCCAAGATTCATCATCATCGAGGCATCTCAATAAAACACCGGTGAGCCCTCTTCTGTAGAGCACACCCCCAACCAAAGTATAACGTTGAGCCACTCTTCTTATTGTTTTCTTTTCTTCTGTAGTGGCTTCCTCGTGATAAGACTGATCATCACAGTATCTGGCAATCTCATAATACCAAGGCTTTTCTTCGTCAGCCAACTCTTCTTGCCAATCCAATAGCATGACCTCTTTGCCTTCAAGAGCTTCTTTCCGTCTAACCTTCTCAAGCACCTGATCCCTAATATCAAGAAAAGCACGATCCTTAATGGCTGGAGTATCACGCTGATGAATCAGGGGGACATGAAAATCACGCTCAGGAGGGAAGACTAAAGCGGAAGCTAAGGAAGCAAGTGCGTCGGCCAAGATGTTCTGGCTACGCGGGACATGAACGAAAATCAATTTAGTGAAGAGTTTGGCGTAAGCTGAAGCGAGTTCCTGATAGGGCTTGAGCTTAGGATTGATGGTGCGGCACTTGACCAGCACCTGGCGCAGAATAAGCTGACTGTCACCGACAATTCGTAAATGAGTGACACCATATTGATGAGCGGTTTTAAGACCGGCCAAAAGAGCTTCATACTCGGCTATGTTATTGGTGACGGGAAAAGTGAGCCGAGCTGCGAATGGAATGGTGACCCCTTCGGGTGTTAAAAGAACCATGCCGATCCCTCTTCCTTGAGAATTAAGAGCTCCATCAAAATGTAACGTCCACATAGGATCATGGGATTGATTAATGGACATTAATTCTTCATCTGGGAACTCTGAATTGACAGGATCAAAGCGGGGGAGAGGGTGGTGAGCAAGATGCTCGGCAATGGCATAACCTTTGATAGCTTTTTGCTGAATGTAAGTGATGTCAAATTGAGAAAGGAAGCTTTGCCAGCGTGCTAATCGATCAGTGAGGACAGATTTTTCAAGGAGGAATTTGATTGGATTCATGCGAGCAATGAGGTGAACCTCGTGAGCTAGGAAGTAGTGTTTTAGCTTCTGAACTACCCAAACCAAAGCTGCACAAGTCTTCTCCATGGCTGAGTATCTCTGCTCACAGGGGTTAAGAAGTTTAGACAAGTAGTATGCTGCCCTCTCCTTACCTTCCTCATCCACTTGAGCTAAGACAGCACCTACGGAGTCATCCAGGACCAAAACATAGAGAATAAGTGGCTTGCCTGGAACTGGCGGCCTCAGGACAGGAGGATTGACCAAATAATCCTTCAATCCGTCAAAGGCTGCCTGACATTTGTCATCCCAATTAAACTTGACTCCCGGCTTAGTAAGCTCGTAGAACGGCCTACACCTCTGCGAGTGCTGGGAGACGAAGCGGCGAATGAATTGCAACCTCCCGATTAATCCTCGGACTTCCTTCAAATTCTTGGGAGGAGGTATATCTCTAATAGCTTTTGCCTTGTTGGGATCAACTTCAATTCCCCTCTTGCTAACAATGAAACCGAGCAACTTCCCTGAAGAAACGCCAAATACGCACTTCTTGGGGTTCATTTTCAATTGAAATTCTCGTGATCTCTGCAAAACCTTAGCCAGAACCCCAGGATGCTCAATCCTTGTTCTTGATTTCACAACCAGGTCATCCACATACACCTCAATATAAATATGAATCATGTCATGAAAAATTGCCATCATAGCCCTTTGATAAGTGGCTCCAGCATTCTTAAGTCCAAAGGGCATGACCACATAACAATATGTGCCCCATGGTGTAGTGAATGAAGTTTTCTCTTGATCTTCTTCGGCCAGGCGAATCTGATTATAGCCTGAAAAGCCATCCATGAAAGAAAGAGTCTCAAATCCTGCCGTGTTATCAATCAACACATCAATATGAGGGAGGGGGAAGTCATCCTTAGGACACGCCCGGTTGAGGTCCCGGAAATCTATGCAAATTCGAACTTTTCCATCTTTCTTCATAACTGGGACAATGTTAGCCACCCAATTGGGATAAAGGACGACTCTAACGAATCTAGCCTTGTGGAGTTTATCGACCTCTTCTTTCATTTTCAAAGCCATGCTAGGGTGGAAACGCCTCAACCGTTGTTTTACCGGGACAGACCCTGGCTTAAGTGTAAGGCGATGTTCAACAAGCGCAGGGTCTAATCCAGGCATATCTTCATAACTCCATGCGAACGTGTCTTTGTATTCTTGAAGAACTAAGATGAGCGCCTCCTCTTCGGAGGGCGGCAAATTTTTGCTAATGAGGACAATCCTAGGGTCTTCCTCGGTACCCAAATTGATTTCTTTGGTAGGTTCTTCTACGGAGGCTGATGGTTCGTCGAATCTTCTCATACCACTAGCAAAAGCATCAGCCTCGTCCTCATATTCTTCATAACTTTCATCCCCCTCTTCAATAGGGTCTTCATCATTCATGATTTCATAGACACCCAAACCCTCATCAGAAGCGATAGAATCCTCAATTTCTAACTCTGGCAGGATAATTGGATCTTCCACAAACTCAGGGAGAGCTAAACAAGCTTGGCATCTAATGGCCAATTCCAACAAAAATCTGCGAGGAATCTGCTTACCCTTGGCCTTCTTGTGTGAATTTACCCCATGATTTTTATTAGAAGAAGAGGAAGAAAGGGAGGAAGAGCAACTAGCTTGATTATAAGGGAAAGAAGGAGGTGATAAAGTGGATACAGGAGGTGATACAGGGGAGGGCCCCTCACCAGAGGGGGAGAAAAGATTTACCAAGGAATCTTGGAAGAGCGGCCCATGGGTTGGGATGCGCTCGGGAGAAAAGTAGGAGGTCTCCTCAAAAGAAATGGAGGATTGGAATATTGGAGATTTGGCATTTTTTTTTCGTTTTCATGTTTTCCTTTGTTTTTATTTTCTTTTTCAAGTAAAAAGCAATGTGAAGGGAGAATAGTAGGTGGAGTGGAAATTGCAAGTTTGGAGAAATATTTAATCAAAGATGGCCCACGCGGGGGCGAGATGGAGTCTTCAGCAAATCGCTCGAGGAGCGAAGGAGCAATCGGGAGGGAAATCTGAATTGAATCGGGAGACAAGTTGATAGTAATCGGTGGTGGTCGCGGCACGTGACCAAACCAACGGGAATAGAGAGAAGCCAACACCAATGGATGCACAGAAGTGAGGGAGAAAAGGCCGGCCCACAGCCTATCCACGGAAAATCCTTCTTCAAAGGGGACATCTGGCTCCCCCGTATCTGTGTAGTCACTTAACATCTGCCTTTTATCTGTGATTGCGGCAGGCATTTCAATCAGTTCTTGAATCAATGGCGGCCATTCTGGATCTGTCGGCATGAACAGGCGGCTTAAAGAGAAAGTGATGTCATTCATGTCAAACCACCTGTACCAGTCACATTCCGGATCACCCATTTTTCTTCTTTTATCTGGCCTTAACGACTCCAGGGCTTTGTAAGTGGCCAATGGGGCAATGTGACGAGCAAACTGTCTAGCGTGCACATCTTGACAATCAAGCAGTGATGTAATGATGGTAGTCTGTTCATTGTTCTGAATGCCACCGGTGACAAAATGTGTCTTTTAAGTCCAGGTGAGCGGCTGGCGATCTGGCTTGAAGGTGGATGTCATGACAGCCCACGGCTCTCCTTCATTCTTGCCCGGTGCTTTGTAGCCTAAGCCGCCTCGTGCAACCACTTTTTGAGGCTTAATGGGCCTAATCTTGCCCTGGAGTTTAGCGCCCAGGCCCTTGCCATCTTGATATCCCATTCTTATCAGAATGTTCCAGCCGGGGGTATTCATCATATTTTTCTTTTTCTTCTTTCCCTTGGAAGGCAGGGGTGTCATAGCAACTGTTGTAACAGTCTCAGATAGCATCGGCTGAGAGTGGGGAACGTCCAGCACAGATAATAACGGCTTGTTGGCTGGCCATATAGAATGAACTGATGAAGCTACATGAATGTCCTCCTCTGGCAAGATCGGCACGCTGGTCACCTTGATAATGCGGCCCTTGTGCGGAAACTTAAGGCACTGATGGTTTGTAGAGGAACTGCATCAAGCTGCTGAATATAAGGGCGACCCAAGATGCCATTAAAGGTCGGGTCCATATCCAGAATATGAAAATCTGCCGTAATGGTGGCTGGACCCAAGCTGACTTTAAGAGTAATCATACCCAGAGGGGGTTTCTTTGTATTGTCATATGCTGTGACAGTAATGGTGGATGGCCGAATCTGGCTCTCAGGGATACCGCATAACTTTAGAGTGCTTGGAGGCAACACATTGATAGATGCACCGGTGTCTACCAAACACTGCTTAACAGCCACCTTGTTGATATCAACCGTAATACACAGGGCATATTTTCTTGCTGGTAGAGGTGCTAACTCATGTTCATGGAATGTGATTGCCGGCTGACTGCTAGCAGGTGTCAAGACTGTAATTATCTGTTCAACTGGAAGGTCCTCATTGACCATGACCTTCTGCAGGTATTCCTTCAGGGCCAGCTGATGAGTGGTGGACCTCTTGATTAATTCAAGGATGGAGATTCTGGCTGGAGTGCGATCCAAGTGCTTTAACAGATCATACTGAGTTCCCGGCACTGAATCTTGTTCCTGTTCTTGCTCTTGCGGCCCCTGCACGGGCTCTATCTCTCTCTGTGGGAAAACACGGTGGAACATCCGTCCACTACGGAGCGGCGCTACGCCTTGACGCGCCTCTGTCGGGGCAATATTAGGAGGAGGGTTGGAAGAGGAGGAAGGAATGTCGGTAGCAGAGATCCTGCTAGGGGATACCAAAGGGGAATTCAATGAAAGGGGCGCCCTCGTAGGAGGCGTAGTAGTGGTGTTTAATAAAGATGCCCCCGCGGGAGGCACGGGAGGAGTATTTGAAGAAGGTACCCTCGCAGGAGGCGTGAGAGAAGAAAGGGATATCCGAATGCGAGGGGTATTGGCAGGTGGTGGAATAAGGAGAGATCGTGGCACAAAAGGTGGTTGTACTGATGGTGGAGGAACTCTTGCCGGTGTAGGAGTGGTAGAGGGGGCAGCGGGTGCTGGCGGTGAACGGAGTAGGAGTGGCCTGGAGGGCGCGGATGTAGGATTGGTGGTGGAAGGTGGAATGGTAGGTTGCTGTGGTGGTAAGCGGTTAAGAAGAGAGCGAACCGGCAAGGCCGTGGAATTGGTGGTGGTAGGTGGGTTGACGGGGCGTAAAAGAGAACGTCCTGATAGGAGACTAGAAGGAGAAGGAGGAACTCGCAAAAGGCGCGGAGTTTGATTTTGGGTTGGATCATGGTGGAATGCCCCGACAGAGGCGTTTTCTTCGTGCCATCCCTGTCCTCTCTCCACCTCGTAGAGAGACGTGACAGGGTTCACGTGTTGATTAGGGGCGTGCTCCGGCAATGGATTACGGACAATCCCCATATCCTGCTGGGGTGCTGGAGCTTGCTGTGGCTGGACTTGCTGCGGAGCTGGCTGTTGTTGCTGTTGCCGATGCGGCCTTCTCTCTTTCATGGTGGCGATGACTTGCCTCATTCCATCCCAATTAATGCCACCCTGGTCATTCAAATCATAAATATGATCTCTGAAATGGAAACAACGATCAAGGTTGTGACCAGGGGCACGGTGAAATGCACAGTAACGGGATGTGTCAACATTGTCGGGCCACACCGTTCTTTCTTTTGGTAGGACGAGCAGGTTGGCGGCCATCAAAGCATTAAAAATGTCAGGGAGACTCTCTGGGAGTGGCGGATAATGGGCCCTCTTGGGGCCAAGCGGTGGTCTCCGTTGTTGTTGGCCATAGTTAGAAGGTGGGGGGACCTGATGGTATTGTGGTGGTGCTGGTGGGTCGGTGCGAGGCGCTTGGCTCGGTGATGGAGCAAAAGAAGGTTGGGGTGTGAAGTGGCGTTGTGGAGCGGAGGTAAAATGGGGGTTTTACTGTGGAGGTGGCGGAGGTCATGGGTTTGACTGGTGGTGGGGGTGGCCAACTACGCCAACCTGCTCGTTTGTGATAGTGCCCTCAGTTGTGGGCCCGCTGTTGACATTTGTATTCTTCTTAAACAACCGAGGCTTCGGCTCAAACATGCCCATGATGAGCGAATCCTTCATTTGTGTTTGTATATAACGAGCTCTTTCATAGAGCTCTTCCATAGTTGTCAGCCTATTCATGGCCAAAATGTGCCGGAATTGAGGAGTTGCATTAGAAATGACCATTTTTACTTGCTCTTGTTCCGACAATGTGTCCTTTAATTTCTCGGCCATAGACCGCCACCTGTCAGCAAATACAATAAAGTCTTCCTCAGGCTTCATTCTCTCAGCGACCAGATCTGTAACAGAAAGGGACGGTCCCACCCGGTCTCTGTACTTTTGCAAGAATTTCCTTTGGATAACATCAAAATCACCGGCATCAGCTGGCTCCAGGGAATAGAACCATTCGAGGGTTGGCCCCTCAAGAGATCTCCTGAATAAGTAGGCCAGGGAGGCCTTATTGTCTTGCCAGAAAGAAGTCTCATATCGGAAATCCTTTAAATGAATGAATGGGTTACCAGTCCCATTATATCGCCGGAAATTCGGCATTTCAGAAGGTGGTAAATGGAACACTGGCAACGTAGGAAGAGAAATTTTCAGAGCATTCTTAGTTGCTGTAACCTTCTTGAGCTGCTCTTCCATGCTGGCCAGCTTCTGAAGCAAGAGAGTGTTGGTATCGGGCTCGACTGGGGCCTGATTCTGAACAAAAGAATGCGGTATAGGCGTTCGTAGAATCCGAGGAGGTTGGAAGGATTGATGCCTAACCGCCGAATAGCTCGCCTACTGGGCCGGCATGGCTGCAGTAGGCGTTTGTGGACGAGAGGAAGGGGGATGCAAGACCGCCTGGTCATTAACAATCTGATGGCCACTCACGACCGGAGGGGGATTAGAGGAAGATGAAAGGACGGATTTCCCCTTTAAAGCGGCCTGAATGGCTTGTCACTGGGAGTCATCCAACTGGGAGAGAGCTTGGATCAAATCTGTGACATTGATGGATGGGGAAGGGTTCCCCGAAGTGTTGGAAGATGGAACTTGAGACGAAGGGTCCACCTCATGGATGGTGGTATCGACCACATGGACTTGTGAGTAATGGGGGTGAGGAGGAAGGTAGTTCCCCTCATAATAAACAGAATCTTGGAGAGGGTCCTCATATTGACCAAATATGTTCTCATTCTCATCATCATAAGAGTAACCGTTGCCTGACATGTTGATGGTTTTACCTGAACGGAGTTTCATTCTTAAGAGAGAGGATGTTTAATGAAGGAATTATCACAAAATATTCAATCCAAACAAAGCAATCAAATCACCCAACTATGTTTATGCAAACAAGATTGGCAAGAAACGCAAGATTTTAATGTTTGATGTTTGAATTTAGGGTGGATTATTTGTGAAAGTTCACTCTTTTGCCAAATGAGACCTAGTTTGATCCGAGTGCAACCTCCGGGTCAACTAAGTTCTTCTCTCTTTTAACAACGTATAGGTTCTCTAAACTCCAGGTACTTCGAGGGTACAACCAGCCCGGCGTCCGTGAGGAAATCCACGGGTGCGGGGACTTACGGAGGTCTTGGAAAAGGGATTTCCGGTCCAAAGAGACGGAATGCTCAATGGAGGGTCGTCCCGATTCCAAGAAGGGTGTGTGGATCCTAGGATAGAGAGAGGAGGTCTCTCAACCAAGCCAACAAATCAAGACAATCCAAGCAGCAATGTAGTATCAAGACGAATGCCCAGCAATGAATAATAGCCAATCTGTGAAAAGAACAGTAAAGACACGCCTTTGGGAAGGTCGTGTTCACAGCAAGAGGAAAGACACGCCCTGCAGTAGGTCGTGATAAATGAAAACACGGCAGCGTCGCTGTCGTAAATTCTGTGAGGGGCTCACAGACGGTAGGAAAAACACGCCTTGAGGTGAGGCGTTATAAAGAAAGGACGCCTGCAACTGAGGACGTCAAAACTCCGAGACACGCCCTGATGGAAGGCGCTGATAATAAATGAAACGCCTGTAAAGGGGGCGTTAATTCACAGTCAATGATAAGGATGTAGCAGACAGCAGTTATGGAAACAGACGCCCTGGAGATGGGCGTTAATAAATGAAACACGTCCCTGTGAGGGGCGCTAAATAGCAGACGATATAACTAGTGAACACAATGCCAGCAGATGCAATGAACACACGCCTTTGAAGGGGGCGTTAATTAATAAACACACGTCCCTGTGAGGGGCGTTAAATCAAAAGACGCCCTTGTCGAAGGCGTTAATAAGCAGCAATTGACTGATCCGGGGTGTATGCAGGGTGCACAATGGAGGGTGCCCGAGGGGCACAAGGGAAAGGGTACCGAGGGTACCGAGGGGAAAGGGCACGCGAGGGTGCCTAAGGGGAAAGGACACACGAGGGTGTCAAGGGGAAAGGGCACACGAGGGTGCCAATGGAGATGGTAATCAACAAAGAAAACAGTGGGCGTCCCACCGTGATCGCCAATTTGTAGATCGGATTAAAAATCCTCACTTTTGGGAGTGAAAAATAAATAACAATGATGACAACATGTATATGATGTGATAAAGAATATAGCACGAGGTGCAAAAGGGGAGTTGTGATCGCCAGAGGGTTTACCTCAATAAGAAGAAAT
Source organism: Amorphophallus konjac (assembly GCA_022559845.1). Classification (NCBI taxonomy): domain Eukaryota; kingdom Viridiplantae; phylum Streptophyta; class Magnoliopsida; order Alismatales; family Araceae; genus Amorphophallus; species Amorphophallus konjac. The sequence continues at coordinate 190,206,823 of CM040121.1, read as the reverse complement.
GGGATCGCGTGTACCTGGTGAAGAGTGGGATGCGGGATAAATGCGGATTTCCTCCTCCAACTCCAATCGGCCGGCCGATGAAGTGGGTTTTCTTGATTGATTACCTTGTAAAAAGACAATAAAAAAACAAACAAAATAGAGGGGGATCAGCCAAAATGCAGTAGTATCATTCAAAAAAAAACCAACATAAAATGCTGAAAAGACGTCAACATGCGCACCTCTCTTTTTTTGTTTTTTTAAAACCCCTAGCAGAGAACTAGGGAAGGAGATAACATGCTAAATGCAGTAAAAGAACTAACGACAAGAGGCCACAGTGATGATAATGTGATGAGAATGAAATAAACAAAATAAAACAATATGTAGCCCTGCTCTCCCTGACGAGAGTAAGGTGCAACCGGGAAGACGCGGGACGGATGCAGCAGGATGATGAAAAGCCAAAGGAGGAAGCCCTGCGTGCTTGTTCAATCTTCTTAACCTCTAAATGCTCAGGGTGCCTATTGAATACTTAAGATCTTCAACCTCTTTTACGAGCGAATGATGTTTTCTTTTATAGCTTCAATCGGATGTGATCAAACGAGGTAATGATAAGAATGGGTAATGAGGCATTCAAGGAAGGATTAAGATCGAGCAAGAGTCCAAGGATAGCAGGGAACTGTGGGGGAAAGACGGAAAAAGAAGGACTCTGGAGTGAAAACACGCCTTGAATCAGGGCGTCTTTTTATAAATTGACGACCTGCACAGAGGCGTTTCTTAAAACATGACCTAGGAAAGGCCGTTTCTTCCTGGGTTTAATTTTGAAAATGAAAACTTCCTCTGTTTGGAAATGAACGGAACACGCCTAAGGTAACGGTGTTTCTTCAAAACACGCCCTGAGGAAAGGCGTTACTCACAAAATGCCTTTTATTTTGAAAATAGATAATTCCAGAAATTAACAGATAATACCAGGAATTGACGTCCTCACATACGGTCGTCCTTTCTTTGAAAACGCCTTATAAGAGGTCGTTACTTTAAAAAGTAACGCCCTTAGTCAAGTCGTGATTCACAAAAATGCAGGAAAAATGCAGAAAACTCCTGAAAAATAGAAAAACTTTATATTATAGGAATATTGAAGTCCACTTGGGGCGTTTACATAATAACATGAGATTTGATCAACAAGACGTCAATTTTGGCGTGTCTACAGCGTCGACGTAGCAGTTAAAGAAACAGAGACTCTTACAAGCGATGAAGCCTTCACGAAATCTTCCACTGCGTCAACGCCATCAACAAGCAGCGACGACGCAACGGCTTAAGAGATGCCAGTATAGAAATGTATACATTCATGCGTCAACGCCACCAACTGGCAGCGTCGACGCAGCAGTCCAAGAAAGGGACGACTTATCTCTGGATGCCTTCAATACGTCAACGCAATATGCTGATAACGTCGACGCAGCTCGCCTATCTGTTGAAGACTTGAACACTGGACTGTCGATACCGTTGCGTCAACGCAATAGGCTGATGGAGTCGACGCAGCGGTTAAGAAGTTTGAATATTTCTGATGACTGCGTCAACTCTTTGGAGCAAGTGAGTTGACGCCATCTACCTCCAGTTGCTGAGCGTACTGGTGTTGGGCACGTGATCCGAGGATAAGGAAAATGCCCAGATGAGGACACGTGGTATGACAGCCTGCTGGATGCTGCCACGTAGTCCGAACTCTTAGGGCGGGAACTGTGGAAGCCACACGCGCCCTGCTGCTGCTCCAGGTATAAAATGGAGCCTTCGTCTTAAGATGAAGGTTGATCGAAGAAGAAGCCTGGAGAGCATATACGTCCTTCGATCCAGAAAAGGAAAGAAAAGTGCAGAGGGAAAGAAAGAGAAGGGAAAAGAGCAGAGAGTTCAATATCTGAGAGGAGTTTGGTCGAGAGAGAGAGAGAGTGTGTGCTGATTGATGAATTGCTTCATTTGAAGCTACATTTGTATTGGGTTTCAGAATCGATTCCTTCTCATTATTTTTCGTTTTCCACTTTGCTTTCGTTTATTTTTTCGTCCTTCTATTCTGATCTGAATTGTTGTCCCTCCGGTGTGTGGAGGAAGGAAGTATTACTCCAGTTTCCCTCTGTGTTGTAGAGGAAGAGAGATCGGTGATCTCTGGTGGTGTTAGTGACTGGCTGTCATTAACAGTTTCCCTCCGGTGTGTGGAGGAAGGGAGAGGATTCTCCGGTTGTGTTCTAGCTGGGAGCTAGAATAGGTTTCAGGTTCTGTGGGTGGCAGAACTTGATTGAGGGATTTGTTTCCCTTGGTGTTCAAGCTGTGTGGCAGCACGTTGTTCGCAGACTGAGTCTGCATTGATCTAGCATCGTCTAGTGGAATCCTCACTCTAGTTGGAGTGAGGGGTGGATGTAGATTGCGGACTGCAATCGAACCACCTAAAAAAACCGAGTGCCTCCTCTGTGGTTTGCTATTGTTCTCTACGCTCTTCATCTGCTCGGCTCTTTGCTTCCATGTGATTCGCTCTTCATTCTCATTTACATCCCTCTGTGTACGGTTTAAGGAGGTGCGTTAGCAGTAGAAAATATATTCCGCTTAAGTCTCTACAAATTGGGAGTGATCTATTCATCCCCCCCTTCTATATCACTCTTGCTGCGCTAACACTTGGTATCAGAGCAGGTTTACGCCATGTGGATGAACGGTCAAGGAAATGGTGGTGGTCCTAGAACCTTCATGGCCGAAGGTCAATCCATTAGTCGCCCTCCTTATTTCGATGGTAGTAACTATCTATTTTGGAAGAACAGGATGGAAGTGTTCATCAGAGCTCAGAGTCATAAATTGTGGCGAGTAATCATGGTGGGGCCATATGAGCTGCCACCAAACGAGGATGCTTGGACAGATGATCATGTGAAGCTCTCGTCACTCAACTGGACGGCGCTGAACATAATCCAGTGTGCTGTTCATCCAGAGGAATATGCTCGTATATCTACATACAGAACTGCCAAGCGAATGTGGGATGAGCTGCAATTGATCTATGAAGGTACAGCTCAAGTGAAAGCCTCGAAGGTAAACCTCTACACTTCTAAGTATGAAATGTTTAAGATGAATGCAGATGAGAATATAACCGAAATGTATGCCAGGTTATCCTTGATCACTAACACTCTTAAAGGGCTAGGGAAGGATCTTGCTGAGGCAGATATAGTCAGGAAAATCCTTAGATCTTTATTCCCGGCATGGCACACTAAGGCCATTGTGATTGAGGAGTCAAAAGATTTGACTGTCTTAACTGTGAATGAACTCATAGGATCCCTGATGACCTATGAGATGAATTTCCAAGGAGGTGGAGAAGGAAGTGAGAGGAATGGTAAAAATGTAGCTCTAAGAGCTTCCCGCAACAAGGGTAGTAACAGTGGGAGCAGCAGCAGTAGCCCCGAGTCTGAGTCCGAGCTTGAAGGTTTATCAAATCTCGATCAGGAGGAGCAGGCAATGCTCACTATACAGCTCAGAAAATTTTTGAAGAAAAAGGGAAAGACCTTTAGGAAGAAGAAGCCACAACCCTTTAACAAGAATGCTGAATTTACCAGTTACAGGGATAGAAATCCTAAGAAACTGACTTGTTTTAACTGTAACAAACAGGGACACATGAGAGGCGAATGCCCAGACCTCCAGAAGAAGGGTCCCTATCTTCAGAAGAAAAACATAAAGGTGCAGAAGAAGAAGAAGCCACAGGCGATGGTCTGCACATGGAGCGAGGAAGAAGAAGATCCCGAAGATGCTTCCTCAGAAGAATATGAAGATGGAATTTGCCTTATGGCAAACAGTGAAGAGGAGGTAATAAACGTTTTTGAAAATTTCTCAATTGATGACTGGGAGGATGCTTATGGTGATTTGTTAGATAAATTTAATTCTCTTAGCAAAGAGCACAGAGTTCTGAAAAGAAAATTTAACACAAATATTGAAGAACAAACTCTGGTCTGTGAGGAAAATGAAAAGCTAAAAGAACAACTAGAAGAAATGACCTCACTAAGGAAAGAGAATGATAAGCTTAAGGGAGAAATTCAAGAAAGTCAAAAACAGCTCAATGAATTCAAAACTAAAATTGAAGAAAGCATGAATGAAATTAGAGTGAATTCAGAGAAATATGAAGCTGTGAAGAAAGTAAATGTTGAACTCCTAAACAATTCTGAGTCTCTTCAAAAGGAGCTGGAAGACAAACAGAAAATCTTAGAAAAGTTTGTCCAAGGAAAGACTAGCCTAGATGCTATACTAGGGACTAGGGTCAATTTCAATAAGGAAGGTCTAGGCTATGACCCAACCAACAAGAGACCCTTGCAATTCAAGACCATCACCTTCTGTCCAGAGAAGGAAAAAGAAAAGCTGAACACACCATCCAGCTCAAACAGCTCTAAGGAAACTCAAAGTCCTAAAGAAAACACAAAAATCAGTACTGGACAACCATTTAAGATTGGAATGAACTTTATGAAGAATAACATTAAGTCCATTCACCAGAACACAAATGGTAGCTGGACCAAGAAAACAAATCAGAATAAGAGCTGGAATTATAACAATCAGATGGGTCTAAACAAGACCTACTGGAGGAATAACTTTCATGGTCAAAGATATGCCAATCAACAAGCCTACAGGAAATTTCCTAGGAATAGGAAGACCAATGAAAGGAATAGAACTCACTTCTCCAGTTCAGCTGGATTGAACTTTAATAAACCAGAAAGGAAGGTGCCAGAGAAAACCATACTGAAACAAATCTGGATACCTAAACACTTGATCAGAGATTTAAACAATGTCCTTGGACCCAACTCATCTTGGGTTCCAAATCACTCTACTTGATATACTTGTGTAGGTCGGCCTGGCAGCTGAAGACAACAAGTGGTACCTCGACAGTGGCTGCTCCAGGCATATGACAGGAGACCGATCCAAGTTCAGCAAGATAGAGATGAAGCCAGGAGGTATGGTCAAGTTTGGAGGAAAGAACAAAGGTAAAATTATTGGAGTTGGCACAGTAGGTAAGTCTTCCACAAATTCCATTGAAAAAGTATTACTTGTGGAAGGGCTTCAACACAACCTGATTAGCATTAGCCAATTATGTGACAGGGGTCACAGGGTTGTATTTGATAATAGTTCATGTAAAATCCTTGAAACAAATTCTGACATGGTTAAATTTGTAGCCAACAGGATTAATAATGTCTACATTGTAGACTTAGATGAGAATTCTGAATCTACTATTTGCTTATCTGCCAATTCTGAAAATGATGCCTTTGAATGGCATAGACGTCTAGGTCATGCTAGCTTTTCAACTTTAAATAAATTGGTCAAGCATGATTTAGTTATAGGCATGCCTAGAATTAAATTCAACTCTATATCAAAAGCATGTGATGCTTGTGCTCTAGGCAAACAGACCAGAAATTCTTTCAAATTAAGATCTGAGCCATTGTCTTCTAGACCAATGGAACTCCTTCATATGGATCTTTTCGGTCCAACTAGAACTCAGAGTCTTAATAGTAACAAGTTTGGCTATGTCATCATAGATGACTTCTCTAGGTACTCATGGATATTTTTCTTAGCAAATAAGAGTGATGCATTTCAAAAGTTTAATCTATTTTTCAATAAGGTCAAACAAGAAGGAAAGTTCAAGGTTAGTTCTATTCAATCTGATCATGGAGGTGAGTTTGAAAATTCCATGTTTACTGATCTTTGTGACAAAGAAGGACTAACTCACAGGTTTTCCTCTCCCAGGACACCTGAACTGTCACGCCCCGAACAAGGCGGAAATATCAGGACGTACAGTTAGGGACACGCTGGCAAGAGAGGGAACTAAATCTAAAACAATACACAAGTGCTACAAGATGGAAATGCTAAATGATCATTAATAAACCACGACTAATACAATAATCCTCAAGTTCAACTTAATACAACTGGAATAATCAATCACTAAAACTCAATAACATGACTGAGACTAAAAGCTCTCCAAAACACAACTAAAGAAGGATAACACACTACTAACACACTAGAACTGATACACTCAAGACATCACTCCTGCCCTTCCCCATCGGTAAGCGCGTCACCTGAAAAGCCTGGAAAGGGGGAAACAACGGGGTGTGAGCTAACGCTCAGTAGGAAATAACAGACATGTATAAGTGATTAACAGTTTAATTACATTTTCAAAATGTCATGCTACAAATGATAAAAACAATAAAAAGATAATGATGATATCACGAAACGAAATTCAAAGATCTTGCAAGGTCAAGAAATATAATGAATAGAATAGTAAGACAAGAATTTACTACAGGAGATAACGATAAAAAGTTGGCCATATCAAGTCAATTCAAGTCATGTCAAGCACGTATGTAATTTCATTTCCACGTCCAAGTAATGAGCAAGTACAGTAACCACAAGTAGAGTATAGAACAGTGACGGGTGGAAAGTGAAAAGTAGTAGAAAGTAATGTAGAGAGTAGTGGAGAGAGTAGTGGACAGTCCTAGATTTAACACATGTCAAGTACTGGTGCCAAATGCCACACCTAGTCATTCACCTCCCCGGGGGTACACGTAGTGTTCGGGCGCTCTTCCCAGGACCAGACCGAGCCCTTAATTGTTTGCCAAGCATTGATTTCTTTGGATCAAAGATCCCACGAATCTAGACTTCCACAGTTTATGGCCAGAATTCCAAGGTTTAAACTAAGTAGCAATAACAACTTCAAGTAGGAAGGAGATTCATTTCCAGAATTTCAAGGTAAGTATAATCATCAAGGAGATTGAAATCAAGTCACAACAAGAGTTAATCGTGCTGCGCTACTGTAAAACAGCAGCAATCAAACAAGCTAAACAACATTTTAATCCTAATCATCAAGTTAAGATATCATGATTTAACCATTATCATTTGTATTAGCCAAAGTGCCAACAAGATAGAACAAGTTGTCGAAGTAAAGGACAAGCTCACAGGAATGAAATAGCATGTATTAACAGAGATTTTAGTTACACCATTAACCACTAATTATGTGGGTTTCTATTTAATCTTGTATGCATTGAAATGAAGATGATAAACGGTGTGTTTTTACACTAAGTTTGCATGTATGGACCTATGTTAATTGAAACTAAAAAGGGTACATGAATAGGTCATTAGTTCCTCAAAAATGTAGTTTTCAATGTGATTAGGTTGAATGGATTGATTCCCCGGTGATCCGGATTGATCCCCGGGTCAAAACATCACTAAAAATGGGTTTACGGGGCATGGGTCGACCCTTTGGGTCGACCCCTGGAAAAATTCCAGGTATGGGTCGACCCCTGGGTCGACCCCTGGCTTTCCAGGAGCCATCTGGCTGCATGGGTCGACCCCCTTCTCTGGGTGCATGGGTCGACCCATGGGTCGACCCCTGCAGGCCGTGGGTCGACCCATTGGATTGACCCATGCAAGGCAGCATTGCTGCTGCTTGCAGGGTGGAAATGGGTCGACCCGTGGGTCGACCCCTGGGTTTCCAGACCCAAAAAGCTATGAAAAACTCCAAGAATTTGGGGTCTAAATGTATTGGGATCATAACCAAAGACTATAGGGTTATTAATATTCATCCTAGGGTCATGAAACACAATTTTAAATCACGAATTTCGATAGGAATCCAATGAAATACAACCTATTCTATGAAGAACACAAGGAAAGTCTAGCTTGCTAGCATGCTTCTAATAACACACGAAATACTCTAGGCATGATCTATAATAATTGGGGATTTTGATGTCAAAAGAAAGTTAACATGCTATTGATTACATTCATGTATGTTAATTAGAAATTGGGCTGTTATCACCTACCTCAAATTGAAGAAGGAACTCGAAACCTAGAATAAAGAACAACTTGACAGCACCTCACTAAAACCTCGATATCTCCACGGATACCTAATGAAAATTGGGGCTTTTGCCACCAATGGAAAGAGCTCGATGAGAGGTACAATTTGCTATACTCATGATCAAGATTTGGTTGAGAATTCCTACCTCAATCGATGGATCAAAGAAGGATGAAGGGAAGCCAACGGCCTGCTGACCGACCTTCACAAATCGAACTAGATCTCTCCAGATCCGAATTTTCAGCGAACCCCATAGTAGCCAAATGAAAGAAGACTCGTAGGACTTCATTTTGATAGCTCATAGAGATTCTGGAGCCTTCTGAATTGGGAGTATTCGCTGCTGCAAGCTACGAGTTTAGAAACGGCGCCGAAATCCTTGACTTGACCAAACTATGTCGGCAGCACGTTTTGGGGCTAAGTTTACCTCAAATTGATTGAGGGTAAATGTTCCTTTCATTGTGGCATTCCATTTGCCACTGATTTCAGATCATTTGGTTGAGTAATCAGGTCGAATTTGATGTTCAAAGTTTGGGTGAATAGTGAATACGAATTTGGGTTAGGTGGGTTGTAAGTCAGGCTTAATCCACTGATTAGGGCTAGATAATGATTTAATTAGGCTTACTCCAAGAAGACAAAAGTGTTAGTCGAAGCATCTATTATTTAATTACTATTTTTATGAATTTTTATATGGTAAATAAAATTCCACTTCTACTATTCCGTAATTAATTAAATATTAAGTTCGGAATACTTAGTTCGCTAATTCGGCTTAATAAACGATTGTATTAGGCTTAATTGTAGAAGACAAAGTTGATAAAAAAAATTAATTCTACAAGATGTGATTTTTGGGGATTTTTAGAAAATAGTAGAAAAATGACTTATTCTATTAATTAATTAATTAATCTAATTAATTTAGATAATTCTCATTAATTTCGAATAACTTCAAATAAATTCCAAATAATTACAAATAACTTTCTAAATAAATTTCTAAAGAATTTGGGATCTTACATGAACAGAATGGGATCGTGGAGAGAAGAAATAGAACAGTGGTGGAAATGGCCCGAACCATGTTGTTTGAAAGTAAGTTACCTAGAAGGTTTTGGGCAGAAGCGGCCAATACAGCAACCTACATAATCAACAGGGCCATGGTAAGACCCATACATAAGAAAACACCCTATGAGCTTCTAAAAGGTAAGAAACCAAACTTGTTTCATTTCAGAATTTTTGGAGTAAAATGTTTTATTCATAACAATGATAAGAAAGATTTAGACAAGTTTGAAGCCAAGAGTTCACCTGGAATATTCTTGGGTTACTCTGAAGTGTCAAGGGCATATAGGGTATTTAACGTATCAGATCAGAAAGTGGAAGAATCTCCACACATTCTTTTTAGTGAAAAGAAAGATGTTTCTAATGTTAAAAATCTTGACAGGGACTCCAATCATGGTGGAGATTTTCTAGAAAACCAACAAGAAGAAGAGAAGACTCAGTAGAATGGAGAAACAAATTCCCCAAATCAGGAAGGTCCAAGAGAAACAGGTGAGTCTTCAATAAATATTAGATTCCTTAAAGACCATCCTTTAGATAATGTCATAGGCAACCCTGAAGAACCTCTTCGGACTAGGTCTCATTTTAGAAATGTGAATAATGATGACTTAATTGCTTTGGTCTCACAAATTGAACCCAAATCAGTAGAAGAGGCCTTAGCTGATCAAGCTTGGGTCAATGCTATGAGTGAGGAATTAGGTCAGTTTGAAAGGAATAATGTCTGGGAGCTTGTCCCAAGACCAGATGGTATAAATATTATAGGAACCAAGTGGGTGTTCAAAAATAAGATGAATGAAGATGGAATCATCTCGAGAAATAAGGCCAGACTAGTAGCCAAAGGCTACTGTCAGGAATTCGGTGTAGACTTTGATGAATCCTATGCACCAGTTGCTAGGATGGAAGCTATAAGATTGTTGCTTGCCTTTGCATGCTCAAAGAACATTAAACTCCAACAAATGGATGTTAAAAGTGCCTTTTTAAATGGAGTTATTAAAGAAGAAGTGTTCATTGAACAACCCCTTGGATTTCAATTTTCTCCTCAACCTAACCAAGTTTTCAGGTTAAACAAAGCCTTGTATGGTCTAAAGCAGGCTCCAAGAGCTTGGTATGAAAGATTGTCTGAATTTCTGATCAGCAAGGGCTACAAAAGAGGTAAAGTTGATCAGACTTTATTTACCAAGGGCATGAATAAAGATCTCATCATAGTTCAGGTATATGTAGATGACATTGTATTTGGATCAACTAGGCATGAACTATGTGATGAATTTTCTACCATGATGTCTGCTGAATTTGAAATGAGCTTGGTTGGAGAACTAAAATATTTTCTTGGATTGCAGGTACAGCAGCTAGAAGATGGGTGCTTCATCAACCAAACCAAATACACAATGGAACTGTTCAAAAGGTTTGGCATGGAAAACTTAAAGCACATTACTACACCCATGGCCACCAATACATCATTGGATGCAGATGAGACAGGTAAAGAAGTAAATGCCAAACTTTATAGAGGTATGATTAGATCACTTCTTTACTTGACAGCCTCTAGACCTGATATACAATTCAGTGTAGGAATGTGTGCAAGGTATCAGTCTAGACCCACTGAACTACACTTAGCTGCAGTTAAAAGAATCTTCAGATATTTATCAACTAGTCACTCTCTTGGTTTATGGTTTCCTGCATCTCGCACATTGAATCTAGTAGCATACACAGATGCTGACTATGCAGGCTGTAAACTAGACAGGAAAAGCACAAGTGGCCATTGTGAATTCTTGGGTGGGTGTTTAGTGTCTTGGGGCTCCAAGAAACAACATTCTGTGGCCCTCTCCACTGCAGAAGCTGAATATGTGGCTGCAGGGAGTTGTGGAACACAAGTCATATGGATTAAACACCAGCTTCAGGACTACCAAGTAGACCTGGGGTGCACACCTATTTACTGTCATAATACTAGTGCCATCAATCTTGCTAAAAATCCTGTTTTGCACTCACGAACCAAACACATAGAGATAAGACATCATTTTATAAGAGATGAGGTGTCGAAGAATAATTTTGAACTGATTCATGTAGGCACAGATAATCAGATTGCTGACATATTCACAAAACCTATAGATAATGAAAAATTTTCCACATTGAGAAGAGAATTAGGCTTATACAAATTGTCTTAATTATGAAGCCTGTTCTTGGTGTGAGGGGGAGTTGTGTCTATCTGATGTTTAGCCTTCTTACATGCTGGTTTAAGGGGGAGTTCAGAATGCTTACTAGTTAGCTTTCAGGAATGCTCTAAATAAGGGGAAGTCTTGAGACTTTGCTGGAATATTTCATTGAGGAATGCTATGTCTTAGGGGGAGCTGAGTTGTGATGTGAGAAGAGAAGTTCTTTGACAGATTCAAAAGGGCTGTCCAGATGTGTACCTTTGCTGGTCTTGCATGACTGATTTAGTGTGGTTCTCTCAGAAAGTAGAGTGTCACCTATCTCTTAAATCTATAAGTCAGTGACTCTAATCTCCAAATTAGAATCTTTCCTTTGGTACTCCGTCAGAGATCTAGACTAATTGCATAAAGTATATCTTCCTACATTGTCATTGATTATGGTTCAGGCCAAAAACTTGTATGTCTTGATATCTGACCCAATCAACTTGAAATCTAGACTTCAAGACTCAATTCAAGAAAAGTCCTTTTTGGTACTGTCTTCAATCATTCTATCTCTTTAACTCAAGGGCTTAACTGAACAAACTTGTTCTGTTTTGATCACTGAGAAACTGGGAGCTTCATCAATGAAATGAATATTTCTCCCAAGTCATGAGGTGGCAAATGCTTAAAATGAATGAAAAGTCATGACAGAGCAATGGTGGCTTGCTGGTGAGTAGCTGGGGACTCTGGCCTCTAATCAAGGTGTTTCCTCATGTCAAAAGCCATAGTTACTAACTCTGTTCCTTAATAAAAAAAAAGGAAGGAAGTAATGAGGTACTCACTCTGAGTAACTGGGGATTCAGGCCTCTAATCAAGGTGTCTCCCTAATGTCAAAGGAAGTGAACTACCAACTTACTCATTGATCTTCTTGAAAATCATCTCCAACAAAAATTCCTTGTTGTTATGCAACTAATGGATTGCTTGTCTTCAATACCTTGAGAACACCTCTCTGATTTAGTCTCTTGCTGTCTTGTGGAATAGTTGAATGATCAGCTATATCTGGCCATACTTGTGAACTCCTGCTCTAAATCATCCACTATGTATGCTGATAAACTTGTCCATCATTCCACTTCTTTACTGTGTACTAAAGTCTCAAGAATCCTCTCTTGAGATTAGAAACTCACTTATTCTCTTAAGACCTACTCGTGACTTTCTGCACTAAGAAGTTACTGCCCTCAGTCCTCATGTTTCCAGCACTGTCATACATTCTGCAGTTGTTTTTACTGATGTCAAAGGGGGAGAGGAGCTTGCAATATGAGTGAGTATTGGACAAGGAGCTTGCAATATGAGTGAGTATTGGACTTGTCTGGAGTTGGTTATAAGTTGTGGGGGAGATGAGGATGAGAGTGTGTTGCAGGGAATGTTTAATTCATCTGTATGAGCATGCCTTGAATGTATTTTGCTTGTTGCAGCTGGTATTAACTTCTTGTTGAAACTTGATATTGCTTGATTCATAGTGTTGTCATCATCAAAAAGGGGGAGATTGTTGAATCCCTATGGTTTTGATGATGGTTTTGATGATGTCTCACACTATAAATCAATCCTCTATGTTTAGATTAATGTTGTTTCATCATGTGAGTAAGTACAGTTTATTTGGTTGTCAGATAAGCATGCTATTATGATTTTATCTACACTTTGCTTAGCTGGTTTTGACAGTAGTGGGTCGACCCAACCTTGCTGATGTGTCGACTCATCTGTTCTTTGGGATAACTCCTTCAAGTCTGTACATCGGGCACTTTCTAACTGAAGTCTACACACTGGCATTAGAATTCCAAGTCTGTACACAGCCCGACCAACTAAGTCTGCACTTTGCAAAAATCAGTTCAGCTCAACCCTATACATCCTTCCAATCCTCAACTCTATACATTGGAGTGTCAAGCTTAATGTCTATACATCGTCTCGTGTCTGCAAAGTCTGAACAGCGTCCGTTGTCAAGACTCCTTGAAGTCTGTACATCGGACTGCTTCTTTTGAAGTCTACACCTTGGCTCGTTCTCTTCTGCAAAGTATGTTCATTAGACTGTGGCGAAGTCTATACATTCGGCTCCTTGGGCAAAGTCTATACATCGCATAGTCTGCACATTGCCTTCAGCCCAAGTGCTCAAAGCCAAGTCTACACAACGCCAACCCAACACATTGAACAGCTCTCCATGTCTATACACTAGACTTCATTTCTCTAAAGTCTATTCATTGTTGTTTGAATTGCAAGTCCATACACTGGAAACTCCTCATTTGATTGAGTCTGTACATTGAGCTCAACGTTAACACTAAGTCTATACACTTCTTTCTTGTTGCTGAAGGGAGCAGGGTCGACGCCTGAAGCTTAAAGCGTCCACGCATCAGTAGACGAAGCTTTCACGTCGTCTTCTATTGCGTCAATGCCACAAGCAAGCAGCGTCGACGCAGCAGTTAAAGAAACAGAGACTCTTACAAGCGATGAAGCCTTCACGAAATCTTCCACTGCGTCAACGCCATCAACAAGCAGCGTCGACGTAGCGGCTTAAGAGATGCCAGTATAGAAATGTATATGTTCGTGCGTCAACACCACCAACTGGCAGCGTCGACGCAGCAGTCCAAGAAAGGGATGACTTATCTCTGGATGCCTTCAATACGTCAACGCAATATGCTGATAACGTCGACGCAGCTCGCCTATCTGTTGAAGACTTGAACACTGGACTGCCGATACCGTTGCGTCAACGCAATAGGCTGATGGAGTCGACGCAGCAGTTAAGAAGTTTGAAGATTTCTGATGACTGCGTCAACTCTTTGGAGCAAGTGAGTTGACGCCATCTACCTCCAGTTGTTGAGCGTACTGGTGCTGGGCACGTGATCCGAGGATAAGGAAAATGCCCAGATGAGGACACTTGGTCTGACAGCCTGCTGGATGCTGCCACGTAGTCCGAACTCTTAGGGTGGGAACTGTGGAAGCCACATGCGCCCTGCTGCTGCTCCAGGTATAAAATGGAACCTTCGTCTTAAGATGAAGGTTGATCGAAGAAGAAGCCTGGAGAGCATATACGTCCTTCGATCCAGAAAAGGAAAGAAAAGTGCAGAGAGAAAGAAAGAGAAAGGAAAAGAGCAGAGAGTTAAATATCTGAGAGGAGTTTGGTCGAGAGAGAGAGAGTGTGTGTGCTGATTGATGAATTGCTTCATTTGAAGCTACATTTGTATTGGGTTTCAGAACCGATTCATTCTCATTGTTTTTCGTTTTCCACTTTGCTTTCATTTATTTTTTCGTCCTTCTATTCTGATCTGAATTGTTGTCCCTCCGGTGTGTGGAGGAAGGAAGTATTACTCCAGTTTCCCTCTGTGTTGCAGAGGAAGAGAGATCGGTGATCTCTGGTGGTGTTAGTGACTGGCTATCATTAACAGTTTCCCTCCGGTGTGTGGAGGAAGGGAGAGGATTCTCCGGTTGTGTTCTAGCTGGGAGCTAGAACAGGTTTCAGGTTCTGTGGGTGGTAGAACTTGATTGAGGGATTTGTTTCCCTTGGTGTTCAAGCTATGTGGCAGCACGTTGTTCGCAGACTGAGTCTGCATTGATCTAGCATCGTCTAGTGGAATCCTCACTCTAGTTGGAGTGAGGGGTGGATGTAGATTACAGACTGCAATCGAACCACCTAAAAAAACCGAGTGCCTCCTCTGTGGTTTGCTATTGTTCTCTACGCTCTTCATCTGCTCGGCTCTTTGCTTCCATGTGATTCGCTCTTCATTCTCATTTACATCCCTCTGTGTACGGTTTAAGGAGGTGCGTTAGCAGTAGAAAATATATTCTGCTTAAGTTTCTACAAATTGGGAGTGATCTATTCATCCCCCCTTCTATATCACTCTTGCTGCGCTAACAACGGAACCCACAGGGTGTCCGGAACACTCGCGAGGTCGTAGGTCGGTCATTGGGTCTCAACCGGACCGACTAGGACTCGAAAAGAACAAAAACACAAAATTTCGATCGACCTGGCCCCTGGGGTCGGTCGACCTGACAGGGTCGATCGGCCGGCTCAGGGTGGTCGGTCGACCGGACCGACAGCCGGACCCAACACGGCCTGCGGGCAACCGCCGGTCGACCGGCCCATCCGGTCCGGTCGACCAGTCACGGTGAAAAATCGGCCAAACCCTAATCTCCGGGCCCGATTCCACGCCCCGTTCGATTCCGATCGAAGGGGGAAACAATCACAATAATAATACCGACCTTCCACACTCCGGAAGGGATCAAAACGACGCATAAACGGCGTGAAACAGGCAATTCTACCGAATTAACCCTATTTGAGTCACCGGGGTTCCCGTGCTCGTACCGGCCCGAAATGAGAACCAATTGACACAAAATCAACGAATCTAGAATGCTGGCGTTCCGAGGGTTCAATTGATACCAACTGATCTAAAAACCGTCGCCATTTTTTGGCGAACCCTGCGAACACCCCAAAAGTATGGTTTTCCCAAACTTGAAGGAAACCCACTCATTTGCTCACCAAAAAATGCAAAACTACAAGGAAACGTAGAGGAGAAGTAGGTGATCCATTTCCCTTCCTCCACCGAAGAAACCGTGCGCCGAAGCGACTAAACCGCGCCGAAAATGCCAAATCAATGAACCGCGCCGTCTTGGAATCCACCGAGGGATCGCGTCTCGCCACATTCAAACCGTCACCCCATTCCACGTCCCGATCACTCCATCGCGTCCTCACCTCAGCCAGCTCCGCAACGGTGTGCACCCCGCGCCGAGAGACCCTGAGAGGAGAGAGAATGAGAGAGAGAAAGAGAGGTGAGAAATGAGGGAGGAGAGAGGGTGAAGTGGAATAAATAGAAAGGAAATCAGATAATTATCCTAATTTCTGAAATTCTAATTTTTGTGTCGAAAATCCCCTAATTCAGAAAAATGCAGAAAAATAGTCGAAACGATCCTCTCAACGAGTACAACGCAACTGCGGTGTCCACGAGTTGATGAACTGAGAAATAAACTTACAATAGGGTTCTATAACTAGTACGAGAGAAAAACTCACGTGGATCGTTAAACTCAACTCAGGACCCACAAAAGCGATCCGAAACTCTCCGAAGAAGATCCGAAAGACCCGATACGGATCCAGCATATTACAGTTGGGTTTATTGAATTCGTTAGGTTTATTAAGTTTATTGGATTTATTGGGCTTATTGATTTTGTTGAGTTTGTTAAGTTCATTGGATTTATTGGTTGAGTTTGTTGGGGTTTATTGGGTTTATTAATTCATTAGGTTAATTTTGGTGGGTTTATTGGGTTTGTTGAATTTTGTTGATTCCATTGGTTTTGTTGGGTTTATTAGGTTTATTGAGTGCTTTGGGTTTATTGATTTATTGAGTTTATTGGGTTTATTGATTCATTGAGTTTATTTGGTTTGGTGGGTCTATTGATTTATTGAGTCTATTGGTTTGTTTGATTTATTGAGTTGATTGGGTTTATTGGGATTTATTTGGTTTGTTAGGTTTATTGATTCATTGAGATGATTGATTTTGCTTAGCTTATTGGTTTTATTGATTTTTGTTGAGTTTATTTGGCTTATTTACTTTTTAGGGTTTATTGAGCTCATTGGATTGATTGATTTAATTGAACTTATCGATTTTGTTGGGCTTATTGAGTTTGTTGGGTTTATTGAATTTATCAGGTTTATTGAATTCATTATATTTTTTTTATTCACTAAGTTTATTTTAGATCATCATTTTCATTTCATCATTCAATTTTTTTTATTCTTTTATTTCCTTCTTCTTTTTTTTAGCAAACATCCGCATTCAAACTGCGCAGACAATGCTAGATGTTGGCTTCAGCCAAATTTGTGAGGAGTAGTAGAGGCAATGATGCCGCGGGGGGCCGCTCTTTTCAAGATGGGCATTTGATGAGGGCGCGGTGGGTCCACCTTGTACTCGCCCATTTACAATTTACCTTTCTTGATCAAGCGTTCGATGATGTCCTCGAACACGTAGCAATCCTCAATGGGGTGCCCCGCCGATTGGTGATAAGGACAGAAACGTAGATCGTCTTTTCTTTTGGCATCACTTGGTCTCTTTGGTTCTGGAAGCACCACCTTGCTGCATTCAAGGCCCATTTGAAGATAGCATGAGTCTTATCCTTCGGAAAGGAGTAGGGCTTCATCATTTTGCCCCTTAATGAGGACCCTTGTTTTGCTAGCTCGGAAGAAGATAGGCCAGCCACCTCTTCTATTTCCTTCATCGCTCGAAGGCTTCAAAATTTGAAGTACAAATTTCTTCTGGTGTCGAGTGCTTGCCGGTTGGTTTATTCTTTTGGCTCGAGGCTATAGAAGCTGGGCAAAGCTTTGCCAGAACTGCTTCGACATCGGCCACGATGTCATTTAGCTGTTCAAAGGTTGTGACTTCAATGTCACCGACCCACCGTAGAATTTCCTCCTTCAAATTCTTCTTGCAGATTTGAACAGAGTTTCCGTAACTTTGCGGATGCCCAGACCTTTCACGGAGATTCCTCCATCTTCTTATGTAGTCCATGGCAGACTCGTTATCCTTTTGTTTGGTTGCATGTAGTTCAGCCTTGGTGACGTCATCTTCGGTCGTCTTCATATTCATTGTTTGTTCCACCCTTGGCTTGTCCGTTGTTGTTAGACCTGCTGGACTCGGGTGTAGGGTAATCCGATGCATATGCGGCCCTATCAGTACCATTGTCGGAGACACTTTAGTTGCCCCCTGGCATGCCCAAGAGACTGTATGTTGGAATGGTTGAGGGAGGATGCCCCCCGTATGATCAGGTACTATTCGGGGCATGACTAGCCGTGTTGAGGCTTCAAGTGAGCTAGCACCACCTTGCGCCACCTCATGTAGATGTCCTGCCGATCGTGGCATAGATGGACTTATATTCATTTCATTTAGCCGCCTTTGTAGCATTTCAATCTCTTGCTATTTTTGGTGCAGTAGCGCCATCACGTCAGGGTCTTGCCAAGAGGGGCCAAGAGTATTATCTTTCGCCTCCGGTTCGTATGAGATGTGTGGAATCCTGTCATCATATCCGGATGCGCCCGGTTTCTTCGAGATGAACTCCCTGGGTTTTGTGCCTTCGAGTGGAGGAGAAATGAGGTATTGTGCCTCCTTGTTGGTTTGCGGGTATTGTCTTGATATTATCCAGGACCCGGTAGCAGGGTGGGAGGCGGAAGCTTCAGCCTGAGTTACTCCCTTCGGCACAAAGCAGATTTCTTCATCTTCCTCATCAACAGTCTGAGTCATGCCAGATGAGGCTGACAATGTGTTGTAGGAGAGAGCCATATATCTCCTTTCAACCTTTGTGTTCTTCTTTTTCTTTCCCTCTATAGTTGGCATCTGCCCCCACAGTGGGTTATTTGGTGCATTCTGCATCTCTGCCTTTTCTTCAATTGTTCTTGTCAGCCCTTGAGACTCATGGCATCTTTGAACAGCATGCTTCTTTGGCTGTAGAGGCTGGTTCTAGGGTTGCTCATGGTTATTAGGCCCATTTATAATGGCTTGTAGATGTTCTATGGCTGAGCTAGCTTCTTCATGCACCCGCACCGGGGCTTGTTTCTTTTTGTTGTCCGTTGGCCTTCCAATAGCTACTGGAGGGGCTGTTTGATGCCAGATAGGAGCTATAGGGGGCGGAGTGGACCGGGCAATGGCTCCACAAATTTGGACCTCGAGAGCTGGGCAAGGTACCGGTCTTGTTCTTTTTCGTGTTGGCGTTGCTTGCCAATTTCCTTATTTTTCTTCAGGCGCTGGGACACAGTGTTCATAGGTGTGCCGGTTACAAGCCTCTAACACTTCTTTGAGCAGCTGTTGATATATGGATATCATATTGATTGATGCCCCCAGATTAGGCATTTCATGAGGGCATGGGGGATCGACTCTGTGCTCTCGTGGACTCACATTTTTATCTGTTTTATTTTCTTTTCTTTTATTTTATTTGGTTATTTATTTATTAGTGTTTTACTAGGCATGCCAGTCACTGAGATGACAAATTCATTGTGCGCTCGATCTGACTTAGTCAGTCAATTGTAAGATTCGAGTCGGGACCGGAAGTCCGTCATACCATAGAGGCTATGACGTTAATTACGCCCTTCCAAAGAAGGACAACCCTGGATTAATCGCCAAAGTAGAAGGATCCCAGGGGGCAGAACGAAACATGACTGTCGTGCTTATTCTTCATGCAAGATAAAGGATGTACATATGATTATGCAAAATGAGATATGATATTAATATACGGAATAAATTCGGCAGCATATCCTCTTATTTTGGACTATGCCAAGCGGGAATAGGAAACCGTCCACACAGAGTCGGGACGGAATCCGTAAAAGATTGGGGCGCATCTATGCCCAGAGATCATAGCGTTTTATTGTTGTTATTCCCCAAAGGGGGATCCAATGGAGAACATGCAGCGGCAGAGCTCCATGGGTTAGTGGGGTTAGAAGAAAACATCGTAGTCAAACGGTATAATGTGGGTGTAAAACCCCGTTAATTTATCTTCCTTAGACCTGGATAAAGAACCATGATTCCCCATGATGTGATGGAGGTTTCCATAGAGGCTAATGTGGCAGGGGCATTGGGTTTAGACTGGATTTTAGACTCACTAAGATTGTTGGGAAGTTGAAGGCTTCACATGCCCATGGCTTAATTAGGTCGGCGATTACGGGTACCAGCATGGGTTGTGTGTGTTGGCTTAGATGGGGATCGGCGTGGTTGGGAAGTCGGCGCACAGGGGAATCGGCATGAGGCCGCTGGTCGGCACGCCCAGAGTCGGCGCGGTGGGCTTTTTGGCGTCGAGAAGGCAGGCACCGAGGCCTTCAATAGGGCGCTGATGGGGGGCTTTGAGGTTTTGTTCAAAGGTTATGGCGGGTCTTAGGGATCCTGAAAAGTGGGTTTTGGTGAGCCATCCCTGAGGAAATGTTCATTCACAGAGGGTCTATGGGGGACTATGCAACTGTAAACGAGAAATCTCATAATAATTATATTATTCTTTCATAGTGATCGGAGGGCTATGAGATAGTCTGTCTCAGGCCTCTGCCACACAACAGGGGGTTAACTCAGTGGTTTAATGAGAATATCACGCGATACGATAAAACAAGGACAGTAAGTGAATTTTGGCAGTAACTCCCCTTATTTTTAAATCATGCCCGAAGGATATAAGATGTCCATCCACGGAGTGCCAGGACAGAATCCACAAAGGATCGGAGCAAGTCAATGCCCAAATATCATGAGGTGGGACTAAGCTGAGTCGGTATTCGCTCACCACGACATTTAATATTATTATTCCCCAGGAAGGAATCAGTAGAGGACATGCAGAGGCAGACCTCTTCAGATCCCCGGGGTTTTGGAGATGGTTCGGCATAGTGAAGACCAGAATTCATTTTGACGGCATCTCCCCTTATTTCGGACTATGCCCAGGGGAATATAGGACATCCATCCACAGAGTGCCGGGATGGAGGCCAAAGAAAGATGGGCATAGCCAGCCCAAGATCCAAAGGGGTTAGCATGCCATGGGACATTGTCCACCGTCATGGCATTTATTGATATCCCCCTAAAGGAACCGTCGGAGCACATGCAGTGGCA
Source organism: Amorphophallus konjac (assembly GCA_022559845.1). NCBI lineage: Eukaryota > Viridiplantae > Streptophyta > Magnoliopsida > Alismatales > Araceae > Amorphophallus > Amorphophallus konjac. The sequence continues at coordinate 190,186,250 of CM040121.1, read as the reverse complement.
GAACTCCGTGGTCTAGTGGGGTTAGCAGAAACATCATGGTTGACCAACAGAATGTAGGGGTGAAACCCCGTCAATTTAGCTCCCAAAGCTTCAGATGGAGAATCGTGACTGCCCCCCCCCCCCCCCGGGCGCACATAGGTTTGAATAGGATTACTGAGGCTAAGGTGCTGGGATTTAAGGTTTGTTAGAAGCTGCTGGGAGGTCGGGTAACTTAGATAAATTTTAGAAGGTAGCAGGGCTTAGTTTAGGGCAATGAATGGGGCACAAACGGCGTGAAGGTGAGCCGGCATGGGTGAAGATCAGCGTGAGGGTGGCCGGTACACCCAGACTCAGCATAGGGGGCTTCGGCCACTCAGCGCACTTGGGACTCGGTGCGTGAGGGGGTAGGCACGGTGGAGACTGGGCGGTCGACACCTTCTTCAATCGGCATGGAGAAGGGATTTTGGGCGCCGAAAACTGCAGACACCGAAGGCTATGAAGGGCTGGTTTCTGGGGTTTTTCACTAAGGTTTTGGGGCTGTTGGACGAGCTACCAAGGAACGCATTTGGGTTCATCCACACAGAATCAGTGGGAGGTGATCAATCATGGAAATAAACAGATGGTGATTTGATTATATCCTTCACCATTTCATGAATGAGGAGCCACGAGATAGGCTGTCTCGGGCCCTCATTACGAATGTGAAGTTTGGAAAGCAACAGAAAAAAAACAATATTGGAAAAGAGTCCACACGAGTAACCGCATGCGTGTACTTAGTACAACACAACTACATTCAGAGACATCACATGCCCATGAGCTCAGACAAAAGAGATAGGGGGAGAGAGGACCAACATCCGCAACTTCTCATTTTGTATTCGAACGAGCTTATGCATGTATTCGGCATAAAAGGAAACCACACGATTACACACATAGGCTAACAGCCTTTGAAGATCTACCGGATTGCACCGATGCTTGACATCAAATGAGAATAATACCCAGAAGAAATCGACAGGGATGTTAGAATAGAGAATAGAAAGAAGAAAATGTAGCCCCGAAGGGCATTTGACAAACGGACGCTCGCACCTTGAGTCTCCCCCGCTCACACTTCTGCTCCTCTTTCCCTTTTGCCCTCTGTCTCTTTTCTTTAGCAGACTCTCAGTCTCTCTTCTTTTTCACTATCTGCGCTATCTCTCTCTGTTCTGCCCTGCGAGCACAGGGAGATACTTATAGGGAGTCATCACCCATCCCGGCGTCGGCGCGTGAAAAGGGTGGGAACAGACCTCGGCGCAGGCAACCCTCGGTGCGCAGGCATCCTCGGCACGCTGTATTTGGCCCTCTTCAGCCCAAGAACCACTCGACATCCCCCCATATGGCCATGGGCTTTGGCCCATTTTCGTTCAACCTTCGAATTCATTTTTTTGAATGAGCTTTTACCGATATTCATTACCTGTTAATTAGGCAATTATATCCATTCTTGTAATTATCTAGTGCTCTGCATTTGTGCTTGGTAGCAGGTGACGTGGATCCTGTCTCATCAACACCAGGATATTATGAAAATCCTTTTCAGCAGGTAGATGATTGCCCGGAGTATGACACAATTTTTAATCAGATCGGCTGTCTGAAATGACAGTTGTTCTGGGCAGCAGCTTGACCGGAAAGGCCTCAGCCGGACGGAGTGTTGAAGGTGGTGGATCCTTAATCTATCCTAGTTTACAGAATTTCCAAGGATGATATCGGATCTGCGCCCTTGATTGCTCTTCTAGGCGTTGGCTGCTTGGTTGAAGCGTCTCTTTGACACCTTCTACTTGTGCATTTTTCAGATGTCAACAAATGCCCCCCACCCGCAGGTGGCGTAAGCGAAAGATGAGTGGCACGGGGCCTGCGGGTGTATCCTTTAATGTGCTTTATATATTTCTTCAGGCTTGATCCTGCCCATTGTGCAAACTTATAGCTTGATATCTTCATTCCTTTATCGGTTCAATCTTCATGTCCATTCTTGAAGTAATCATCATCATTTTGACTGGTATGAGCTTGTTCGACCCTGGTTTGGACAGGGACCAAATTGATTTGCTGGTGAGCTCTTTATAGCCTCTTGGCATGCCCGAGGTCGACGTGGTGAGTTCTCGATGCCATGTGGGCAAAGGCCTCGGCGCCATATGGTTTTGGCGCGCATTTTCCCCATTCGGCGCGTGACCCTCTCGACGCGAGAGAGTCATCTCGACGCGCCTTAGGGTTTTAGGATTTTTAAGGCATCGAGGGCGAGCAAGGGGCTCATTCTTGCTCGCACCTCCTCTCTCTTCGGTGTGCTCCCCTTCTTGTGGCGGCGCTCGATGTGAGGGATATCGCTCCTTGGTGAGCCTTCGTTGTTGCTCCATGATGGGACTATATCCCCTTTTATTGAGGAGGCATCCCCTCTTGGTGGATGTTCTTCCTATTATTCTTTTGGGCATGCCCAAACAAGGGGAGATGCTGCCGAAATTTCCTCAGAATTTCTTCTTTTATTACTATCTCTGCCTTGTCTTATCCTCTTTAATTTTGTTATTTGCAGTTGCTGAAATGGCCACCACTTCTAGCCATGATGCTTCTGGAACTGCTGATGCCAGTGATTCTTCTCAGGGTAGGGCACTTGGCCCTTCTGTAACTTGGCTAAATGTCGGTCAGCTTGATCGAGGCCTTGGGAAGGTTGCCATAGTTGATGAGTCCTCTGACTCGGAGATGGACACGATATCTGCATCCCGTGTCCTGCCTACTGAGGACGGGTTGAGCTTTAATCGTGACGATGACTATCGTCCGGATTTTTTGAAGGACCGTCATCTAGTACCGTTCATCTGCACTTTCAATGTAGCTGGGAAAAGAGATATTATGTTAGCCCGGATGGTAGAACGGGCTATGCTGCTAGAGCGGGATAGCCTGAAAGGCTCCGTATATCGTGGTGGGGCCATTTATCTTCCCGATGAGCAGCGCAAGTGGGATGCCGTGTTAGGAGTAACTGAGCTGGAGCCGGAACAGAAGATGCTGACTTGAGCCCCTGAGTTCACCCCAACCAGGTGGGATACTGCTCGGGGTCAGATTAATAGGGAGAAACCCGACTATGGATTATTCCTGGTGCCCATAAAGTGGGGCTATAGAGACGAGTCATTTGTTCTGAACTGCTTGGCTGTCCAATTCAAGTTTCAGCTAGCTGCTGGCTGGTTTGCGGACACTAAGGTGACCGATGCTCACCTTTTCCATGTGGGTGCGGTAGAATTTACAAAATCCGTGCTGAAAGAGTATGCCCCTTTGCTTATCAGAGCCGGAGTGTACCATAGCATTTATGCATCCCGCTTCCGATATCCCATCTCCAAAGGCTTGTGCTGTGGTATGTTTGAAGTTTTCTGTCCACAGTTGAACACTTTTTACACAGTAGAAGGTGAAACTTCTTTGGACCTCTGGAGCTTGTCACAGCTTTCAGGTTTGCCGATTGACGGAGAACCATATGAAGAAGTCTGCCTGTATGACTTTGTCAAGGATGAGACCGACGGAGAGGGCCGATATTTCTTCGACTTTTCGTACCGGTACTTGATGAAAGCCTATCGCTCCCTCTGCTTGGCACATCATAGGGGATCATCTAAGGGATATCACACCCCGGAGAAAAGCAGTAGGATGAAAGTCTAAGTAGGACATTGGATGCAATATTTCTTTAGCGGCCCTTTGAAATATAATGAGTTTCCTTTAGTAGCTCCAGTTGCGGGTAAGCAAAGCAGGCCTCCCAAGTTCAAGTCAGAGTTGCCTTCTTCTATTCGACGGGTCAGCCGAGGAGGGCCAAATCTTGCTGGAGTGGATCCCTTTACTCACTGTGCCGCTTATCTCACATTCTGGCTATGCACTTTTGCTCTCCCACAAGGAGATGAAACAGTTATCAGACCGGAGGCAATATACCTAGCATGTCAGGTGGCTTGGGGCATGCGGCTTGCTTTATGTCCGACTGCGCTCTGCCTGGTTTACAAATCTCTGGGGGATCTATATAAGCATCGAGTCCCTCGGTCCTTTAGAACAGTGGGTCCGTTCCATTTCTTCAATGCTTGGGTGTGCGGTTTGTTTCCCGAGCTTGCTCCCAGGACTTTGCAGATGGCCAGATTTTATCCCCGAATGCTGGAATTTGCAAGTGCCGAGCCTGGCCTAGTGTCACAGTAGTTCTACTCTATCAGAGGCCGGTTAACAAGGGTTCTAGTGGATTCAGCAGGAACTATTCATTTCTAGAATTTGGCAGCACATTCCGCTCCGCTGGTGAATCGTCAACGTGAGTGTAAAATGGAGGCGGTGGAGACTTTTGGCCATCCTATTTCAGGTGCCACAGTGACTCGGCCAGTCCTAGAGCTTGAACTGATTGACTGGGCCTTGTCAATTCACCCCAGTGTTTTAGTGTTCAGAAAGGGGGGTATGGTTCACTTAGAACCTTATTACCTGTTCAGATTTGGACGGAATTTTGGCTATGATCAGCACATTCCTCCTTCAACTGCACAGTTTCCATTGGACAGGAGGTCAAAGCATGGCTCGTTTGTTGTTGGCGAAGGTCACACCTGGTGGGACTACTTCCATCATCGGGAGGCCAATACCTTCAGAGTGCCGGTGCCGAACCGTGTTCCCCGAGTCACTCTAGAGTACATAAAATGGTGGAATGTCTGAACAAGCTTCTATCGCAATGCCAGAACAACATGCTGGGATGTGGCCGAGTGTACTTTTCAAAGTCAGCAGCCAGGGCCAGTATTTGACATTGGCGAGGCTCACCTAAAGATGCTATTTTCTCAGCACCTAAAGGAGGTAGACACATACATAGCACATAGGAAAGCCTTGAAGGAAGACGCAGCCAAATAGTTGACGCCTGTGCTTGCTGATATAAATGAAGACATTTTTATGGAGAATTTGGAACAATTATGTCAAATTGGTGATGCCCGCCTGGAACTTCAACAATATCCTTTTCCAATCGAGGAGCCGCTCCACAAAATAATTTCATGGATATGCGAGGTCTACCGCTTCTGCCCATATTGAGCGTTTATCAGGAAAGAAGATAGAACTTTGATGTACTATCAACATACGTCTTGGTTATTTGTTCTGATGAATATCCATGGGCTGACTCTTGCCGACCCTATAGCAAATATTCTGGACAAGCCCTAATTTGTATCTTTTCACTTTGCTGATGGCTGGGGCATTGACCGCCTTGGCCTATATCATTGTCTTGCTTCTCATAGCCATGTAGACCTAGCTGATCTGGCCGAAAAGTGCAAGAAAATTGGCGACATTTGCTGGCTTGTTTGAGCGGCAGCATCCCAATGCAAGGAGGTGGCTTATCAATATTGGCCCCTCTCATCTTTTTACAATGGCCCGACAGGTAAGATTTTCTCTGGTTGACATGTTGCTTGTCTCATTCCTTGACCCTTTTTTATAATGATATATGTTTTAGCAGATAGGCCAGACATAAAATAGTAGGGGCTTTATAGGAAAATTATTTCCCAGGCTCAGAAGCCTGAATATTTTGATACTCCTGCACCAGCGCCAACCACTACTCCACTCCCTCCTGGCAGAAAGAGGGCAGCTTCTTTAATGAAGGTTGCCTTGGGACGGGCGAAGAAGGCTCGAAAAGCCTCATTGAAGCAGCCATCTTCTGCAGCTGATGTAATTGAGATTCCCTTGCATCTCGTGCCATCATATGAACAATTTGTCGCTCAACAGGAGGCTGCCCAGCAAGCAGCCGAAGGTGATGTTACTTTTCTTTGCGGACTACAAGATTATTCCTTTCACGACACCTTAATTCTTAACCAGACATTTTCTCTATTGGGTAATAGCTCAAGAAGAAGTTGCTACTGCTGTGAACACCGAGGAGATCGCCAAGGCGGCGGAGGATGTGGAACCTCCTGCCGCGGCCATGGTGGAGACAATTGAGACAGCTAAATCCGTAGGAGAGAACCTCTCCACTACTCAAGAGGACGTCAGATGTCACGCCCCGACGCAGAATATCGGGACCGGCAGTAGAAAAATTTATAATAATATGTTGATTTCCAGACATGCTATGACCTGCGCTAGAGAATCTATAACATTCACCACAATACCAAGGACAGATAATGATTCTACCAATCTAATAATTATTAATTGAACCATAAAACAAGTTTACATCGTTTCCAACCAAGAACTTAAGAAAACCTTCAAAACACTCATCAGCTTGACACTATTACAATCACTGACTCTATTACAACTTCACTTGACAACACTCTAAACCACAATTAGACTCGAGACATCTATGAATAACTCCACACAGTCTTTTAATGGGCTCACTCCAAGTCTTCACTCTTGTCCATCCCCCTCAGTTTGCGTGTCCTCACCTGAGCTACTTGAAAAGGAGGGAAACAACTGGGTGAGCGAACGCTCAATAGGTAATAGCAGGCAAGTTTAAGTAATTAACCAATTTGTATTTGTGTTGTACGAGAAGGAAAAAGAAATGATAATATAAATAACAGAATAAGGATAGTAAGAGAACATGAATAAAGTATAACTGAAAATGGCCAATCAAGCATGAAATAACCAAGTGATGTAATTAAGTGAAGGAATCGTGTAAAGGAATATGTCGTAGACATCACGTTAGTCATGCACTCGGTGCAATGCCTCACCATGTCATTACAACTCCCCGGGACACTAGTACTTTTCGGGCGCTCCTCCCAGGACCAGACCGGGCCCTTATGATGCGTTGGCACTGATTTAAAGGATCCAAGATCCCAAGTTATGTCTAGACATTAATCTAGTAAAATGGCCAAAAATTCAAGGTATAAAACTTACCTCGAAAAATTCCAAGGGTAAGTTGAAGTAGACATCATGTCTAGAAAGTTCAAGTTATCAAGAACCAATAGGTCATTGTATTCCAACACCAAGAATCACAAAAATCAATTCTGGAAGATACACGGTTCATATTGCGCCGCTCAGAGGATAAACGGTCTCTAACTGGACCTCTCTAGAAGGATTGGGCTGAAGAACTGCCTAACAGAAGCAAAAGATGAACGGTCCATTATGGGCCGCTCTAATTACAGAATGGTCAAAAATGGGCCTTTTAACAGATCTGGACGGTCCACTTTGGGCTGTTCACGATAGGAAAGATTTGAAGCCCAAGATGAAAGTAAGCGGGCCAGATTGGGCCGCTCGGGAACTGAACGGTCCAAGAGTATCCTTTCAACAAATTGGACAGGCCTGTCTAGTCCGTTCAATAATGGGCCTTACAAGACACGAGGAATCCACCCAAATGGGCTCTTGGGCTGCCATAGGCAGGGTGTCATTGAACCAGGGTCAAGCTCACTGTCCGTTGGTCAGCCTAGAGGCTTTTTGGGTCGACTATAACATGACTAGGTCGAAGAAGAACAAGGGCAATCGACCAACAGGAAATAGCATCCTGCCAGAGTTGCACGGTTCATATTGGGCCGTCCTGTGATCACACGGTCCAAAACTAGCCGTGCGATGACTCAGACAGTCCAACATGGCTCGTGGCTAAAACTAGGGTAATCCAAGTGATTCAATCGGGTCAACAAGTGCAGGACTTGTGGTACAACCTGCCCGGCGTCCTAGTGGGAATCCCAGACTCGCGGGGACTTACGGAGGTCTCATAATGGAGGTCCTAGTCCGACGGAAGGAGTATCCGACAGAGAGTCCTAACCATTACAAGAAGAAGGCTATAAAAACATCGGAAAACAAGTATATATCGGTCAATCAATTCTACCGGAGTGGAATGACCGTCAAAACACCCTTAATATCATTAGTTCATTTTTATTATAACATGTTTGAGACTAAACTCCATTGAAATGATGAACAAGGTCATGATGAGCATAATCAAGCAAAGAAATTATAAATTCTAATCTCTCATGTATTCCAATTTTCATGTAGGTTGCCAGCCTATTATTAACATCAATTAACTAAGATAATCATGCTAGAATCAAAAAAACGGGTAACTCTGCGAGACGGAACGGTTCTGCCAGAACCGCCCAAGGGGCCTTCGCGGTCGCTCGAAAGCCCATTCGATCCCTATAGGCTAGGGCCAGACAGGGTCTGAGCGGTCTATCGAGGGGCCGTGGGGGTCACTGAATGGTTTGGATTTGGCCGTCATGTTCATGAAAAAATTTAACGCAAGGGCAATTAGGCGGTCAAAAACTGGCCATCGATATCGACCACACGGTCTATCGAGGGGTCGTTCAGAACAGAGCGGTTCCTGTTGGACCGTGCTAAGGTCGCCCTGCCCGACTCCGGTGAGCTCGGCTAGGGTTAGCAAAAACGATCAAATACTTCTCATGTAAAGCACGAAAATTGGGCAAACACCCATCAATAGAATGAGGACAAGATGATGTACAAGATGGCATGATGAATTTAACATTTATGCCTGCTAATCCCTACATTAATCATGGTTAAATAAAGGAAACCGTAGATTGACATGCTCTTACTAACTTGATTAATACGCGCAGGATACTTAATCAAAAGTTGGGGCTTTAGGTATCATAGGAATGAGGACTCAGAGACAAGTTCAATGGTATATAGCACTTAGGGTTTGGTCTACTAGAACCTACCTAACGAAGGAAGAAGTGGGAAGAAGATCATCGGCTGTGCACGAGACTCCTCTCCGATGATCGTCGGAATTCACCCTCGTCCGCGCTCCTCATCGGCCGCCACAACATCCAATCTATTCTAGGTCGACTAAGGTTTGTATTTATAGGGTTAATTGCTCTCTAGAGGGTTCTATGGGAAGGATAGAGTCCTTCCACCACGGGCGTGCATGAATTGCGCATGTCACGCCTCGAACCGATAGCAGCGGAACGTGTCGTTTGCTCGGAACATGGCAGTTAAACAGTCGTGAATGATCAAGAGCAATGGCCTGAGACCAAATAATTTGGAGCAATAAAATTTTTATGTCAAATATAAGTCTCTTACAATTTCAATTTTCAGAACTTAAAGACTCAACCACATCATAATGGAAAGAAAAGACCAAAGACACGCTAGTGAACTTAGACTAGACAATTACTATGAAATACTAGCTAGACTCAAGAAAGATAAAAGACACGGGTTCACTAGTTTCCGAAGCTCACTTGCACACTTATCCCTCCCGTGTGAGTCTCGGTCTCGCTAGCCACCTATTTACCTGAAAAATGTTGGAATAAACTGGGTGAGCGAACGCTCAGTAGGAATTATATCTCAAGAACAAGCTGGCTTTAGGTAATTACATGTTACATGAATGCAAGGCTAATATACATGAATGTTCACAAAAATAGAATGCAAGTATATCGATTAAACTGAGATATGGAAGTTCTAGTAAAACGGGACAAGCGAGAGTTAAAGATAGTATCAAGCTTGAGATATTGGCTATTTTAGAGTTTTAGCAAGTACCACGCAAGTAATATCATGTAAAGTCACGAGAGAGAGTAGTGGAATGTCTCTAGAATGACGAGTACTTCGGTGCAATGCCACACCGCGATAATTATAACTCCCATGGGCACTAGTACTTTCGGGTGCTCCTCCTAGGACCAGATCGGGCCGTTAAATGCGCAGGCATTATATAATGCACTTTCGACATCCACGATAGTTATAGCCAATGTAGAATTCCAAGGAATGAAACTTGTAGGAATTTAAGGTAGATCTTGCGGAATATATCGGAAAACTTGGTGGAATTGGCTCCCTAATGGGTGCCATGAGTACTCGAATAAGCGTTCATAAACACATGAGCGCTCGTTCTTTATACATGATAAGATAAAAGAATTGGTGTCTACGTGGAGGCACGCAATCCAAGATGATTAGCAATGGCATGGTTTCCCATTCCATTAGCTCAAGAATTAATCTCATGGCGGCTGTTTAGCATACCATGAGGGCCGGTATACCATGTTCCTAGAGGGGCATGGTAACAAAAGTGTTATGAGTTTTTATGGTACAACCAGCTCAATCGGCCTTGAGAGAATCCAAGATATCGTGGAGACTTACGGAGGTCTCTATGACTAACTCACCAGTCCGAAGGAATAGAATGTCCAACGAAGGGCTTGTATGTCACGAGAAAATATAGGGTAAGCGATAAATCACCGAGAAAACGTGGGACTATACTCACGGCTAGAATATAGTGCCTTGTGTGTAACCCATTGGAAGGGTGTACATGAAATTAATGGAAATCTCACATGATAGAAAAATGGCGCCTGGGTCATGGCCACTATTTCTTAAATAGCACCTGGGGTACAGCCACTATTTCATAAACCGTGCCTGTGACCCAGCCGTTACTTTTAAATTCTTGTTCCAATTTCAGTTAAATAAGTTCTGGGAATTCTTACATTCTATAATTCAAAATTTGGTTCTTTTAATTAGCGCCCATGGCATAGCCATGTTTCAGAAATTGGCGCCCTGGATTATGCCATGTTTCATAAATTAGCGCCCATGCTTGGGGTGCCCTATTAGATAAGGCGACAGGGTGAGGGTCGCTATTCATTCAAGTGTAAATGGTGCATGAACAGTGTCGTTTTCCAAATAAAAATAATTTGCCAAGGACAAGTACATGAATAGGTAGAGAAAAATGCCAGGACTCTAGCAATGCACGCATGTATTTGATTAGATGTCCACATTTCAAGTTATTGAATTTTGAATATGTTGGTTTAATAATTAACAATGAAAATAACGACTGTCATAAAGACGTGAATTCAAAATAGCGCTGATGTCTAGGTCGCTATTTCACTGATATCCGAAATTTTAACAGAAAGCCATGAAACAATGTTTAAAAAGAATATATGCATGCATGAATCTATATTTTAATAGAATTAGGCATAGTACTTGAGAAAACCTACCTTGGATGTTGCTTGGTTGACAGACGGTGAAGGAAATAAAATAGTTAGATGTTCTGTAGCAGTTTCAACAAAAGAGAAGGACGAAGCTCCTTCTTCAGTACCAACACGAAGAGTGAGAAACAACAATAGCAAAGTCTCTCCACGTCACACCGGGGAAGTTAGAAAACAACTGTGACTTGCAACAATACTCAACCGGCGAATGTAGTAGCAGTAAAGATAATGGTGAATAAAGGTACACGAACAGAAACAGCTTCAGCAGACGGGATAGAAGAACAAGGCTCTGTCTTTCTTTTGATCAATAGGATGGAGCTCAACCCCTAAGAAGAGAACCGAACAGAGATAGCAGTAGTAGATAGGTCTTTTTGGGAATAAGACTCCTTTCTTCCTCACGAGCAGTATGCTTCAGGAAGAAGGAGGAAGAAGCAGCCGTTCCGATGACCTCCCCTTGACAGTAAAGGCCCTAGCTTCCTTCAAGTGTTTAATTTGGCAGAAGGATGGAAGACGAAGAAGTAATGGACAGCAGAGAGGGTTCCCAGTGTTTGGAAGTAAAATCGCCGAGGGTAGTAGCAGGGTCTCGACAGAGAAGGAGAATAATGTAGAGGGGTTATTGCGGGGTATTTATAGTGCTTGGGAACCCAATGGGTTTAGTGTTCGATTGGGACTCAAACTCCCTAGTACAAGTTCTAATAGCATTAGGATTTCCCATATTAATCTTTTCGAAACACAACACTTCCTAGTTAGACGGCTCTGTTTAAGAAATTCTCGTTATTTAACGTTTATTTTACAGTGTTACAATCTTTATATATTTTTATCTTTTTTATTTGATGGGATATCGTTATGAAATTTTATGGGTAAGATATTTCCAGTTTTCTCTATTTTTTCATGTAATTAGTTTTACAAAATTCTTTTAATTTAAAAAGTGGCACTATTCACTTTTTAAAGAAATAGCGAATGTGTATTTGACTTTTTATGTGTTTAATGCGCCTATATGTTGGGCGCTATTTACCTTCTTCCTCCTGCCATCAACACTCCAAAAGACCAAAATTGCATATATGCCTATTCTATTATCTTTTAATTATCTTTAATGTATTTAAATCTTATCAATGTACCCTTCCTCCCTTAAATAAAAATATAATGTAATAAGTATGAAATATTATATTTTCTAAATTATTAAATAAATCTAAATTGATATTTTCTCCAAGGTTTATTGATTATTAATTCATATAAAATTACAATATGATCTTAAATGGCTACTTAAAATGATGTTATATTCATAATCCCTTAAAATTTAAGGGTAAGGTCTACTAGATATAAAGATGGGTTGGTCAAGGACTAGTATATATATATAAGGTCACGCCCAGGCCCACTAAATATATGTATACATATGGATATCTATATATACATGGGTCTTCAGTTAGGTATTTCCCTTGGCTCTCTCATATAGTTGTAAAGGTTTTGATGCATCAAATGCCCTTATAACATACTATGCGTGGTTTTGTACATTAGCTAAGTATGTTTTAATTTATCGGATGGGTTCTACTATCAGTGAGGGTTTAATTTATCATTCATGTATCTTGATATATGTATATTTACACATATATATATATATCACTAAACCCCTTTGCCAGTTACTAAACCTCATATATGTGACCTATATCTATTAATAGTTTACATGTATATATGTATATAAGACCCATCAGCCTTAAGCTAAGTTCATATGCAAGGTCCTCGGGTTTACCATTAGTGTTTTACATTTCATTAATTTGATGTGGCTGGTCACAATACACACTAGGGTCTTAGTAGTACTTCATATATGGGTTTCATTTCTTATAATTTCCTTCACTTTTATTTCCTTCTTAATCATTATTTTTGGTATCAGAGGCAGGTTCGATCTTAGTAAGACTTTTACTTCCATCTCTAAAGGAATATCACTTAGACATTTATTTATTTGAATAAATTTTATTTACTAAACATTATATACTTATTTGTAAGAATATGTATTTATCATTATGTATAGGTTTTCTTCCTAAATATATTTATTTCCTATTTCAAAATTACCGGGCGTTACAACGTAAAACCAAGCCGCTGCCGCCGTTGTCCTCCAAATACTCTCACTAGGTTAGGGTTTCGCTGGAGAATCAGAGGGGAAATGATTAGCTAATCTAGGCCATTCATCCGAGTCTGATTTGGGCTTAAATGATCTAGATTTGGGCTCTAATTTCGTAATTTAAGGTCCGGTTAGATTAAGTGTTCATTCGGGCCTTAAACTTCTAATTTGACTCACTTAGGATTTAATTTTGGGCTGGCTGTAGAAGACAAATTCGCTAGACTATTAGTCCTTTTCATGAATATCATTTTTTGGGATTTTTATAAATTGGTCTTATTTTTACTTATCGTATTTCCCACAGAATTCCTAGTAAATTTTCTTATTGTTTTTATTCAATTTAAATACCGGGATGCTACACCCTCCCCCACTTTAAAGAATTTGGTTCTCCAAATTCACTGCACTTATCCAAAAATGGGGAGTAGAATAACTAACCTTAGAATAAATCAGGGTATTGCTTCCTAATAACATCCTTAGATTCCCAAGTAGCTTCTTCCGTTCCACGCCGACTCCACTGAACCTTGACCATAGGTAGAGATCGATGTCTGAGTTGTTGCTGCTTATGGTCCAAAATCTTGATGGGTCTTTCTTCATAAGTCAAATCTCTTTTAACTCTAAATTCACATGTTGAATGATATAGGTGGGGTCATACACATACTTTCACAGCATCGATACGTGAAAGATATTATGTACTCCTGATAACTGAGGTGGTAAAGCTAAATGGTATGCAACTTCCCCAACTCTTTCCAGAATCTCAAATGGACCAACATATCTTTGACTTAACTTGCCACGAATACCAAACCTTTGGATTCCTATTGTTGGTGGAACTTTCAAGAACACATGCTCCCCGACTTGAAATTCTAAGGCTCACCTCCTATTATCAGCATAACTCTTCTGTCTTGATTGTGTCACTTGTAAACGGTCTATGATAATACAGATGTTCTTAGATGATTCTAAAATGAGATATGGTCCCAACCATTGTTTCTCACCAACCTCATCCTAACATAATGGGGATCTACAGCATCTTCCATACAGAGCTCAAATGGGGCCATCTGGATACTAGACTTGTAACTATTGTTGTAGGCGAACTCAATCAAAGTCAAATGTTCATGCCAACAGCCTCCAAAATCAATCACACAAGCTCTTAGCATATCTTCCACAATCTAACTGGTTCTCTCAATCAGTCCGTCTGTTTGTGGATGAAAGGCCGTGCTGAAATTTAAACGAGTACCCAGGGATTCTTGCAGTCCTCTCCAGAAGTTTGAAGTGAACTTGGGGTCTCTATTAGACACAATACTGACTGGTATTCCATGAAGCCTTACAATTTCCTTCATATATAGAGCAGCCAAGACATCAACTGTCCATTTGGACTTAAAGGACAAGAAATGGGCAGACTTAGTCAATCTATCGACAATGACCCATATTGCATCAAATCCACTGCGAGTCCTAGGTAGACCCATGATAAAATCCATGCCAATGCTCTCCCACTTCCATTGAGGTATATCAAGTGGTTTTAACTTCCCTGCAGGTCTAAAGTGCTCAGCTTTAACTTGCTGACACACTAAGCATCTGCTTACAAATTCGGTAACTTCCTTTTTCATATTCGGCCACCAAAAGGATCTTTTCAAGTCTCGATACATCTTAGTACCTCCAGGATGAATAGTATACCTGGACTTATGAGATTCTTCTACGATCTTACTCTTTACTTCAGTTACATCAGGCACGCAGGTCCTTCCTCGAAATAATAATCTACCGTCATCAGCTAACATGAAATCAGGTCTATTGCTCAAACTTTCCTTGATCTCTACCAATACCGGATCTGTCACGCCCCGAGCCTTTATGACAGCGGAAGACTCGCTCAGGGAACATGAACAGCCGTCATGGTAAGCCTCTTGCAAGCAAGAATGATCAGAGTGCAAGACAATCACACACATAAATGCAATTGCACAATATTTTAATCAAATCTCCAACTTATTTCATTGATAATCAATATTCAAATACAATAACTTTCAACTTCTTCCAATCTGTCAGACTCAAGAAATAGAAAAATTACATAGACTCAATCTAAACAATATAGACTTTCCTAAGTCTTCACTCTCATCTTGACAACACTTTTCATTCGCTCTCATACCCGCTACTTGTATAACCCGAATCGAATTTGTATCACTTCCATCTCCTGAAAAGAATGAAAATAGGTAATGAGCACACTTGCCCAGTAGGTATCTTCGCATCAACATGATTAGCACTATTAAAGTAATTATCATTTTAGCTCTAAAGAATATAAGGTAAAATCATGCGAATGCGATAAGTCATGCGATCAAATCAAAGTAACAAGACGATCATGCAAGATAGGATGAGAGCAAGTATGAACTAGCAAGAATGTAACAAGTATGATCAAGAATATAGCATGGCCTTTCATGAACAAGAATGTAACGAGAATGCACTTTCACTTTTCACTTTCATAACTATAAAGGTTACGCACGAGAACGTCAATCATGTAGCAATTCACTAGATTTTCATGAGTGCTCATGGATTTCACTTATATATAAAGAAAATACTCCCAGCGCAATGCTACGCCAGTAGAATCATACCACATGGTTTATAATAGTATGTTTCCGGCAATCAGCCGAGGGGACTAGCATAGAGCCATTGGACACAATTAGCGCCAGAACTGCATCTTCACGTATAAATCAAGCTACTTCCATGAGTTTATCAATAACGTATGGCCAAGAATGTAATAAGTTCAACAAATAAGCTCACGATAACAATTATCAAAGAATGAATGCTTCAATTAAGAATATGAGAGATCAAGAATGAATTAAGACAATGTTATGCTTATGGAAACAAATTGGCCACATAACGGTACATTTCTTTAACTTCCATTCATTACATTAAGTTTCTTGATCAATATGATAAGTCCTTGTTCGAACACATTTTATTCTATCTGGTTTATTTGTTTATTTATTTTATGTTTATGGATTTATTGGCGTGCCAGTCACCGTGGTGACGATTTTATTGTGCGCTCGATCTGACTTGGTCAGTCGATTGTGAGTGATCGTGTCTGGACTAGGAGTCCGTCATATCCTGAACGCTATGACGTTAATTACGTCCTCCCTAAGGAAGACAACCCTTGATTAAACGCTAGAGGTAGGAGGAAGACATCGGTAAAGCCGTATGCTCAAAGGAGACAAAGTTCATCTGCTTGCAAGACGTTAAACGTATTTGAACAGAGCAGGGGTTTATTAATTACGGGAGAGACCCGCCGGCATATTCCCACCATCTTGGATGATGCCAAGTGGGGAATAGGAAACCACCCATGCAGCGGCAGGGTAGGCTCCGCAGAAGATCGGGTATATATATAGACATAACCCGGAATCCGGATGGGGACCGGCCTGATGTAACACACCCGGTACGAGTGCGGTGTCTTATTAACATCGGAGATCACGCAAGGGCATAACTCCGTGGGCCAGCGGGGTTAGAAGAGAGTACCACACTCGATTGGTGGGGTATATGTAAATTTCGGCAGCATGTTCCCTCAACCTGGATTATGCCAAGGAAGGATAGGTCATCATCCACGGAGAGCCGGGACAACGACCGAACAAAGATGGGCACCAGGCCCAGGGACATATCTTGGCTTCATATTATTGATCAATATTCCCTTGGAACCCATCAGAACACATGTAATGACATGGTTCTTTGGGTTCATAAGACAGCGGTGAAATCCAGATTCGGGACGAGAGCTGTAGGGGAGGTCTTCCCCATTGTTGTATCTCATCAAGACACAAGTGATGGTCTGTGAGTATCCCCTTAAACAGATGTAGGGGCGATTAAGAAGTTTGAAGAAGAACGGTGCAGAGATGGGCCTCGGAGTGGGTTTCATCTGACTGAAGGAGGGATCTCGGCGTGATCTTGATTGGCAAGAAGGAGCTCTCAGCCTGGACATTTAATGGACAAAAGGAGGCTCTCGGCCTGGTCCTTGGATTGGCCAAAGGGGGTTCTCGGCCTGGTATTTGGTGGATGGAGAGGGGCTTCTCGGCCTGGTCCTTGGGCTGGCCAAGGGGCTCTCGGCCTGGTCATTGGGCTGGCCAAGGGGCTTCTCGGCGGCCAAAGAAAGGGAAGGAGGCCTCTCGGCCTGGAGCTTCTCGGCGGGCTCTTGGGCGCGCCGGAAAGGGGGGCACCGAGAGGGGTAGTATTAGGTTTGGCAAAAAAAAAAAGGGGGATGAATGGCTAGGAGGAGGGGCTCTCGGCAGAGGGCTTCCCGGCGAGCTCCTGGCCACACCGGGAATCTACACGCCGGGAGCCTTGCACATATAGCCTCACATGAAAAGTGCCTGTAACAGAATGGGTTGTCGTTTAGCAAAGAAGGGGGAGGCCTCTCGGCCTTATGGTTCTCGGCGGGGAAGCTTGCACGCCGAGAAGGTGAAATGCAGAAGGGTTTCAGGGTTTCAGAGCTCAAAGACGATGCTCTGTTTGGGTGTTTTCTGGCATTTCAAGCTCGAATTGATGCCGGGCCAGAAGTGGAAAAGGGGAATTTCATGGAGGCTTCTATTAGAAGGATGCCAAGGGGTTTGAACGGGGGAGTCAAATGGAAGAAATCAGATCATCACCTGGTCTTGTGGAGGGTTTTATCTGTCTGTTGCAGGCCATTTGGGGGAGTCAAGAGATGACTGTCCTCCGACCCCTCCAGACGAGCCCGGTGACATTAAAACAAACGGAGAAGGGGGATTCTCAACGTATAAACTTCAGGCCCTAAGCATTCAATATTTAGAATGGAGGACCTGAGATCGGATCATCGTTTATGAGAGCTGGACGGCCCAGGAAACCAAGAGACTGATACCTCTGGTTCCTGAACCGCATGAGAGGGCTCGTCAGAAAACTCAGGTTATATAGATTGGGAAACATCCATTGAGATCGGAGAGGGAAGAAGAGAACAAAACTCAATAACCCATTAGATGGGGGTAGGAGTCCTATCCTCGTACCTCTTCGAAGAACAAACCCATACGATCGGTTCCGAAATCCGAAGGGTCTAATCTATATTTCTTTCAGACAAAAGCCATATACATAGAGAGACAGACAGAGATCGGATGTCTTAACCCATCGATGCCCAGACGGGCCATCTCAATATTTCATTGCATTGCATAAAGAAAATCTTACACTGATCATGAAAGAAAAATGCAAGGCAGAAAGCTAAAAATCAAGGCCAGAACTCTCCGACTACAGTTGATAGATCGAGAGAGGACTCGCTATATTACATCAGATAAAAGAAAGAAACACGGAGGAGGGGAGGGTGGAGCATTGACTCCTCTCCCTCCCCAGTGCCCACCTGGAGCTTTCCTTCTTCTTCTCTTCTCTGTTGGTTGAAAAAGGGGGGGGGGGTGGCTCTGCAAAAGATCGGGACTCCCTCTCTATCTTTCTATTGCTCTATCTTTTTCTCTCGATCCCCTTTTTCTATCTGGCTTTCCCTCTTCTTCCTTTTTTCGTCTCTCTCTTTTCTGTCGTCCGCCTCTTTCTTCGAAGGGAGGGGGTTTTATAACCCCTTTCCTCTTCCTTCTCGGCAGGCACCTTCACGGCGCGCTTGAGGTAGGCTTCCCGGCGCGCTCAAATTTAACCTCTCGACGCCAGTATCTGGGCTTCGACATGGGCTTTCGGTGCCACCTTCATATAGGCCCACTTGGGGTTTCTTTAAGTGTATCATCATCCCAAAGGGTCTATCATCTATGAAATATCTTGTATTGAAATCACGATTGCAATCTCCATCAGTCCCCAGACAGGGTTCTTATCAGTCCGTAGACAGGGATTTCATCAGTCCGCAGACAGGGTTCTTATCAGTCCGTAGACAGGGATTTCATCAGTCCGTAGACAGGGATTTATCAGTCCGTAGACAGGGATTTCATCAGTCCGTAGATAGGGTTTTATCAATCCGTAGACAGGGTTTTATCAGTCCGTAGACAGAGATTTATCAGTCCGTAGACAGAGATTTCATCTTATCAATATCGTCACTCGATTGGCGACGAGCTCGGACATCAGGCTTAGTCTGGGAAGACCTCAGCCGGGTGCATAATCTGTGGAGACGATTCTTCTTCTACTCTGTCTTCTCAGGAGCCTTTATCATCTTCATCTGCCGGTGCTGGCTTCATTTTTATCTCATATTACTTCCGTCAGTAAGCCGACATCTGACTTATCCTGACATATCATCTGTGACTTCTTGGACGAAGCGGTAGTACAGCTCTTCTTAAAGGGCTGGAATATCTCATTAGTCGGGTGATTGCTGCTTTATCAGTGCTGCCGTCTGAGTGACATTGGCACCGGGCATCAGCTTTGGCCGACAAGGGCTTTAGCCGGGTGAAAGGTTGATAAGCTTCATCATCAGTCTTTCACTGTTGGTCAGATCTTCTTTTCAATTATGCTTTCACCCTTGTTCATTTTCCGGGTGTCAACAAATGCCCCCCACCTGCGGGCGGCGTAAGCTCAGAATAAGCGCCACGGGGGTTGCAGGTGTCTTTTACTATTCGAGGGTATCTTCCTCAATTTGTCTTCAATTCAGTTCTCAGACTTGATCATCTCGCTGTAACAGTATTCTGCACATCGATGTTTCTTCTTTTCATATTTTCTGTCATTATTTTCAGCATTTGGGGCTTTTCGGCCTGCAGGACCTCCCGGCGCGAAGCTTCTCGGCGCAGGGGCCTCTCGGCGCAGCCTGGTTGGCCAGGCTCTCGGCATGGACCTTCTCGGCGCGCCCTGGCGCAGGGGGGTCTCGGCCTGGGATGTTCTCGGCCTGGGGGCCTTCTCGGCGCGCACTGGCCGCAGAGGGGCCTCGGCCTGGGGGCTTCTCGGCCTGGGGTCTTCTCAGCCTGGGAGCTTTCTCGGCGCGAGGTCTTCTCGGCGCGCCTTTCGGCCGCCGGGGGCTCTCGGCCTGGGGGTTCTCGGCGCGCGTTTCACCGCGCCGAGATCCCTGTCCCCTGGGCCCCTATTTAGGGCGCCGATGGCCTTTTTTTCTTCATTCTTCACCATTCTTTCTCTTTCTTCATCCTTTCTCCATTTCTTCTCTTCAGCGCGAGCCGTCTTCATCCTCTTGGCCGTGGCCGCGAGTCCTTCTGTCCTGAGTGACGTCTTCTGGGGATTCAATCCCTTTGCTTCCGGGATCACCCCCTCTTGGTTGGTGACTCCCTATTCTTTTTGGGCAGATCCCGAATAAGGGGAGATGCTGCCGAAATTTTTATGGAATCTCATGTTGCAATCCTTATAAGACTGACTTTTAATCCACATTTCTTCTTTTGTTTACAGATATAGCAATGGCTTCTGGCTCTGCTACTGCATCTTCCGGAGCTGTTGGAGCTAGTTCATCAGCCCAGCCAGACATATCTCGGGCCACAGTAAATTGGTTGAACGTGCACAGCTTGGATTATGGATATGATAGAATAGCTTCAGTTGATGAATCATTTGATTCTGAAACTGACACAGTGTCGACGGCCCGGGTATACTCCACGGCGACCGAGACATGCTTCAGGCGGGATAATAATTACCGGCCAGACTTCCCGAAGGATCGCCACTTGATGCCGTTCATCCGGACCTTCACAGTGGGTGGCTTGCGAGATTATCGGATAGCTCGCGTAGTTGAAGCTGCCATCCTTGCCGAGCGGGATAGCATGAAGGAATCAGTGTATCGCAGGAAGGCTATATATCTTCCCGGGGAGAAGCGGGACTGGGATGCAGTCCTTGGAATATCGGAGCTAGAACCGGAGAAGAAGATGCTTACCCGGGCACCGGAATTTACACCTGCTCGGTGGGACAATGCTGGCGGCCGAGTTAATAGGGAGAAGCCCGGCTATGGTATGTTCCTGGCACCTATAAAGTGGGGATATCGCGAAGAGCCCTTCGTGCTAAATTGCTCGGCCATTCAGTTCAAGTACCATTTGTCGGCTGGCTAGTTCGGAGACTGCAAGATCACTGACTCCCATCTATTCCGAGTAGGGGCAGTAGAATTTACTGAATTTGTTCTGACGGAATATGCCCCTCTGCTGATCAGAGCGGGAGTATACCACAGTGTTTTTGCTTCCAGATTCCGATATCCCATCTCCAGAGGGTTATGCTGTGGGATGTTTGAAGTGTTCTGTCCTTTGTTCAACACTTTTTATACAGCAGAGGTTGAGACATCCCTAGACCTCTGGAGTTTATCACGACTTTCCGGTCTGCCTATTGACGGTGAACCGTATGAAGAAGTCTGCTTGGCGGACTCCGAGAAAGACAGCTCTGATGGAGAAGGCAAGTATTCCCTTGGCTTCTCTTACCGATATCTGATGAAGGTTTATCGCTCCATCTGTCTGGCATATAGTAGAGGATCCTCCAAAGGCTATCATCCCCGAGAGAAAGGTAGCAAACTGAGGGTCCGGATCGGGCAGTGGCTCCAGTACTTCTTCGATGGTCCCCTGAAATATGCAGATTTCCCCTCCATGGGTCCTGTTGCGAGCAAGCAGATAAGAGCTCCCCGCTACAAATCGGCACTGCCATCTTCATTGCGCCATGCGGGCAAAGGTGGTCCCAACCCGGCAGGGGTGGATCCCATCACACACTGTGCAGCTTATTTCACATTCTGGCTGTGTACTTTTGCTCTTCCACAAGGGGACGAGATAGTCATTTGGCCAGAGGCCATATATCCAGCTTGTCAGATGGCCTGGGGGATGAAGCTGTCGCTCTGCCCAGTGGCCCTGTGTTTGATCTATAAATCTTTGGGGGACCTGTACAAGCATCGGACTCCCCGTTCTTTGAGGACCGTGGGTCCTTTTCATTTCTTCAATGCCCGGGTCTGCAGTATATTTCCTGAATTAGCTCCGAGAACCTTGCAGGCGGATACAGTGTTACCCAGGATGGTTGAATTTGCCAGCGCTGAGCCTGGTCCCTTTTATGATCAGCTATTTAAAATAAGGGGCCGACTGATAAGAGTACCAGTGGACGCCCCTGGCAGCATACATTTCTGGAGCTTGGCCGCAGGTTCAGCTCCTTTGATTGATCCTCAAAGAGAATGCAAGCTGGAGGAGATAGAGACATATATCCACCCTGTCTCAGGGGTCAACACTGCTCGGCCGATCCTGGAACCGGAGCTGGTGAGATGGGCCATGGCAATTCGGCCTAGTGTTTTGGTCTACAGAAAGGGTGGCCTGCTTCTGTTGGAGCCATACTATCCGTTCCGATTTGGGCGGAACTTTGGTTATGACCAGCACATCCCTACTTCAGTTGCTCAATTTCCCCTGGATAGCAGGGCCAAGCACGGGTCCACCATTGTTGGCGATGGCCGGTTGTGGTGGGATTTCTATCATCGTCAGGACGCCGCAATTTTCAGGGTGCCCACCGTCTCCAACCGTGTTCCCCGGGTAACATCAGAATATATCAAATGGTGGAACATTCGGACCGGCTTTTTCAGGGATGGCAGGGGTGCTTTCTGGGATGTAGCAGAGCGCTCTTTCCTGAAACATCAGCCTGGGCCGGTGTTTGAAATCCCCGAGGCCCATCTGAGGAAGCTTTATTCGCAGAACCCGAGGGAGGCAGAGAGCTATCTGGCCCAGCATCGAGCTCTGAAGGAAAAGAATTCTGAGCCGCCCGCTCCTGTCTTTGCCGCTATTAATGAAGACAATTTCATGAAGACCCTAAAACATTTGTGCCATATAGGAGATGATCGCTTGGAGGCACAACAGTATCCATTTCCAGTTGAAGAGCCGCTCCCGGCAGTAGCTCATTGGAGGGGTCCAGTTGATAAATTTCATCCATATAGGACGTTTGTACGCCGGGAAGATAGAACTCAGACGTACTATAAGCAAACGTCCTGGCTGTTCATTCTGCTGAATTTGCATGGATTATCTGCAGAAAGCCCGATAGCTGGCATTTTGAACAAGCCGCTATTTATATCATTTCATTATGTCGATGGCTGGGGCATGGACCATCTTGACTTGTTTCGCTGCCTGGATTTTCATGGCCATAATGACCTGGCAGCTTTAGTGGAGAAATGCCAGATATTCGGCGATGTTTGTTGGCTTATCAAGGAGGCTGCTTCCCGCTCCAAAGAAGTGGCTTATCTGTACTGGCCACTCTCTGTATTTTATGATGGACCAGCAGGTATAATCTTTTCCCTTCTGACTGCAGTGTTTTCTGTTTAGCATCTGAATTTTGCATCTATTGATCCCATCATCTTTCTGTCGTTCTTAACAGACCGGCCCGACATAAAGTGGCAGGGGCTCTACAGGAAGATTATTGCGCAGGCTGAGAAGCCCACTTATTTTGAAGTCCCTGTAGCAGCACCGACTACTACTCCCCTGCCTCCTGGCAAGAAGAGGAAGGCTTCTGCAGTCAAGGCTGCGGTTGGGAAGGCCAGGAAGGCCAAAAAGGCCCATGCTCAACAATCGGCTTCGATAGCGATGGACACCGGGACCCCTCTCCCTGACATTCCCTCATTTGATGAGTTCGAAACTCAGAGGGAGGCTGCTCAGGCATCAGTTCAGGGTAACATCAATATTCTGCCATTGCATTCTTCATTCTCTCTTGCTAGATTTCAGAGGAGCGTTTAAATCTGACCACTCCTTTTTGCACAGCTGAAGAGACAGTCATGGCACCTTCTGTGGTGGAGACCAGATTGCCTTCTCCTACGCCGGCTAGTGAGGCGGAGGGTAAGCATGCCTTTTCATCTTTTTATGTTCATTTCAACTATCTTTCATCGTCCCTCTCACAGGCTTTTCTTTATAGTGATGGCCGGGGAGGAGACTGAGATTACAGGAGCGGCTGGCGATATTACTCTGCCGCGGGAGGGTTATAAGACCCAGGTGAAATGGGGCCCCGCTCTCGGAAGGCGCATAGTTACCCGGTCTTCCTCCAAGCAGATGTTAGAATTGACGGCCCCGCCCATGGACAGAGTAGAAATCTCCTCCGGTAGCTCTGCGGCCACTTCTGAGGCAGGTGGAGAAGAAACAGATTTCAGCGGGAGCGACACGGAGGATGCCTCCAGACCAGAGGCCCCATCCGTGTGTACCGCCATTGTCTTATCATTTACACCCCCCAAGCTGCCGGTGCCATTTTCTAGAGAAGAATTACCGGAAGAGCTCGTCGCTCTGGATACCGAGGCAGATATAACTCCCCCTTTTATGGTCGCATCAGCGGAGCTTTCTTCTTCCCTGCAACCTTTTGAGGATATTGGCATCACTTTAAAAGTGAGTCTTTTTCCCTTTATGGTTTCATTTTCTCCATCTTTATCTGCTGCTTGACGCTGCATTGATTCGTTCACAGGAATCCCCTGTTGCCCTCCCGGCTACGAGTGCAGCCGTTGAAGCCACTTTATCTGGCACCTTGGCTATTGTTCCCGCTTCGGCAGCCGTTCTTGAGATAATTCACCCTGTGCCGGTGAGGGTGCAGTCCTCCACAGACTTAGCATCATTGGACCTGCGGAATGCAGGGGAAGGCCCGACTCTCATCAAGGCTTTGGATTTCAGAGCTGAAATGGACCCAGCTAGGGGTTCTGCCTTTATACCAGCTGCAGTGATGACCATCGCTCCAGAATCAACAGTTCCCACAGTATCAGTCATGGAGAGTGAACCTTTGCCTCTTCAGACCGTGGCCCCCGCAGACTTGACATTGCAGGGGCTGGGCGCCGAAATGGAAGAAGGAGAGGTATCTGTTGCAGAACTGGGAGTATCGCCTACAACGGCCACGGAATCTGCTTCCGTATTTTCAGAATCCGAGGAGGAGATGCCTGGAGTTGCATCCGAGAGTATTCCGATGGTCGCCTCCGAGGAGATGGAGGTGGAAGATCTCCCGGCCACCTCAGAGGTTATGGGCGGAGCTCAGTTGGTGGCTTCGGCAGACCTGCCATCTTCTTCTTCGCAGCCGGATATCACCCTGTGGGCGGATATAGACAGTGAAGTAACTTTTGAAGTAGCTCCTCTTCCTTCGCCTGGCTTCACTTCCCCTGAAAGTTTTGTCTGGCAACATCTGGGCATGCTGCGTCAGCTGGTGGAGTCCCAACCTGGACTAACTTATTCACAGTTGAAGGAGATAGTCGGGCGCTTCACCGCCGACTTACAGGCGATGGGATGTCCCACAGAAATATGGGCCCAGCGGGTTCTTTTGTTGTTAAAATTTGTTCATCGCCGGGATTTCTTGACACACATCATGTCGGATAGATTGGCAGCCTTGAAGTTGCAAAGAATGGAGTGCAAGTCCGAGCTGGCAAAGATGAACTCTATCCTTCAGGAGCGATAGCGTCAAATGCAGTCTTTGGCGGAGCGGGAGCGTTTCGTGCGCGACCGGATAACTATCCTGGAAGCTGAACTATCTGATCTCCGAGCTGAGCTGCCGCAGCTAACAACTTCTCGACCGCAGCTCGAGGAAGAAGCAACTTTATTAGAGGGGCAGGTGGCATCCTTTCGAGACCAGTCTGTTCGACTGCAGGAAGAGGAGGCTTGGCTTCATGAACTAGGAGCCGCCCCTTCTGTGGGTCTTCTGGCATTCGAGGATATCTTCCAGCAGCCATGAATCATTTCCTTTTTCTTTTCTTCTTCTCTTTTTTTTTGCTCTTTTGTGATACAATGTCCCCTCGGGGCCCTTCATGTACTCACTTCTTAATGAAAGGAAGAATTTTGCTTTATGTGTATCCGCCTTCTTTTCCATGTGGTTTTATCACTTCAGGGAAGTGGGGTAGTGGTTTTAGCAAACCCTCATGCGAATGGCTCGTATCTGGCAGGAGAGCGTCCACCCCTTCAGAGAAAGGATGGGGAACTCGCTCCACCGCGTGACGGCATCCGAAGAGGTGCTTAAACCGGATTCTGTTGGTAGCGGCAAACGTCCCTCTTGGCAATATGTGCTGTGAGGGAGACAATTTGCAGGGATGTGAAAGAAAGGGCCTTATCAGAATAGACGGAAAGTCTAGACCGGGTAGAGGTTATAGCAGGTGGGACGATTACAGGATATGTGGTTTTCATCAAGACAGACGTAAGGTCTGAACTGAATAGGGCTTTATCATTGATCGGGCGAAATGCCAGTTGATCAACAGCTGGTTTCATCATCGATATTGGGTTTATATCGATGCAAGAAGAGTTCATAAATTTCCTCAGAATAGACGAAAGGTCTAAACTGAGTAGGGTTTTATCATTGATCGGGCGAGGTGCCAATCGATCAACAGTTGATATCATCATCGATATTGGATTTATATCGGTGCAAGGATTTTCATAGGTTTCCTCAGAATAGACGAAAGGTCTAAACTGAGTAGAGTTTTATCATTGATCGGGCGAGGTGCCAATCGATCAACGGTTGGTTTCATCATCGATATTGGATTTATACCAATGCAAAAAGGATTTATAAGTTTCCTCAGAATAGACGAAAGGTCTAAACTGAGTAGGGTTTTATCATTGATCGGGCGAGGTGCCAATCGATCAACAGTTGATTTCATCATCGATATTGGATTTATATCGATGCAAGAAGGGTTTATAAGTTTCCTCAGAATAGACGAAAGGTCTAAGCTGAGTAGGGTTTCATCATTGATCGGGCGAAGTGCCAATCGATCAATAGTTGATTTCATCATCGATATTGGATTTATATCGATGCAAAAAAAAGATTTATAAGTTTCCTCAGAATAGACGAAAGGTCTAAACTGAGTAGGGTTTCATCATTGATCGGGCGAGGTGCCAATCGATCAACAGTTGATTTCATCATCGATATTGGATTTATATCGATGCAAGAAGGGTTTATAAGTTTCCTCAGAATAGACGAAAGGTCTAAGCTGAGTAGGGTTTATCGCAGGTGGGACTCTGCCAAGAATGTATAGGTTTCATCAGAACAGTGATGGATTTCATTGTTTGTGGGACATGCGAATGGGGCATGTGGATTTCACCAGGGCAAACGTAAGGTCTGTCCCAGAAAGGTTTTATCATCGGTGGGGCATGGAGCCATATGACCGACGGGAGGTTTTACCAATGAAGGCAGATGAAGGTATCGTGCCGGTTGGCACGGAACTTTTTGAATTACCATATTACTGACCCAAGTGCCCTTTCGGGTTTTCACCAGAGCCAGCCCCCTCTTGCTTTTGCCCACGCGTCCTTTCGGATTTTCACGTGGCGGGGTACCCGATTTTGCCCGCAGTGCCCTTTCGGGTTTTCACCACAGCTGGGTTTTAGCCATTTTTGCCCTCGTTCAGAATGCCTGAACAAGACTGGCGGGGTATCTCTATTTTTAACCCCATTTTGTCTCTTCTTTTCTTTTCCCTTTTCTTTTTATTGAAACTTTGATTCTATAACTGATAGGCGCAGCTTGTGCATATATCATCATTGATGTGGGTGCTAACATCAATGCAAGGGTTTCATAGGTCTCATCAGGATAGACGTAAGGTCTAAACTGGATGGGTTTCATCGCTGATTGGGCAAAGCGCCAATCAATCAGCAACGGGTTTCATCATCGGTATTGGGTTTATACCAATGCAAGGATTTTTATAGGTTTCATCAGGATAGACGTAAGGTCTAAACTGGACAGATTTCATTGCTGATCGGGCAATGCGCCAATCAATCAGCAACGGGTTTCATCATCGGTATTGGGTTTATACCAATGCAAGGATTTTTATAGGTTTCATCAGGATAGACGTGAGGTCTAAACTGGATGGGTTTCATCGCTGATCGGGCAATGCGCCAATCAATCAGCAACGGGTTTCATCATCGGTATTGGGTTTATAACAATGCAAGGATTTTTATAGGTTTCATCAGGATAGACGTAAGGTCTAAACTGGACAGATTTCATTGCTGATCGGGCAATGCGCCAATCAATCAGCAACCGGTTTCATCATCGGTATTGGGTTTATACCAATGCAAGGATTTTTATAGGTTTCATCAGGATAGACGTAAGGTCTAAACTGGATGGGTTTTATCACGGCGGGACGTAAAGAGATATGCGGGTTTCTTTATGGTTACCACATTACCGACCCAAGCGCCCTTTCGGGTTTTCACCAGAGCCAGCCCCCTCTTGCTTTTGCCCGTGCGCCCTTTCGGGTTTTCGCACGGCGGGGTACCCGATTTTGCCTGCAGTGCCCTTTCGGGTTTTCACCACAGCTGGGTTTTAGCCATTTTTGCCCTTATTTAGAATGTCTGAACAAGACTGGCGGGGTATCTCTATTTTTAACCCCATTTATATATATATTTTTTATTTTCTTCTATCCCCCCCTACTTGTTAAGAGGGTGTCAGACCGTGACGGCACAGGATCACGATGAGTGGTAGCCTGGTTAGGACGGAGTGTCACTATACCAAGGAAAGGATATCTCGGATAGGGTGGAGTGCCACTAGACCAAGGAAGGGTAGTTCGGCTAGGGCGGAGTGCCATGCGGGCCAAGGAAGGGTAGTTCGGCTAGGGCGGAGTGCCACTAGGCCAAGGAAAGGGTATCTCTTGCCCGATTACTCGGGGAATATCAGCTGTGCAGCATGATACAGCTTCAGGTGTTTACCGTTGAGTGGTGAGAATTGGATCTCCCCTCGATGATTAACAACTATGTAGGCCCCTCCTTCGTAGACCCTTTGTATCACATATGGACCTTCCCAATTGGGATTTAGCTTTCCCTTCGGGTTGGACGCCATGACTTCTTTTTTCTTGACCATCACAAGGTCACATTTCTTGAATTCTCGCCCTTTTACGAGTTTGTTGAATGCGGTGGCCATGCGGGCCTGATACATCTGGATATTCTTCTGAGCTTGGAGGCGCTTCCCTTCCAATTCAGCCAATTCTTCTAATCTTCTTTCTGCATTGGTTTGTTCACCATGGGCCAGCTCATATTGGACTGCCACTCTGAGTGACGGGACTTCCAACTCTAGTGGGACTACCGCCTCTGAGCCGTATACCAAGGAGTATGGTGAGCACCCTGTAGGTGTTTTGAAGATGGTGCGATATGCCCACAGAGCTTCATACATCTTTTCTTCCCAATCCTTCTTAATGGCACTGACGACTTTGGCCAGCAGGGTGCACAAAGTCTTATTGAAAGCTTCTGCCAATCCATTTGCCTATGGATTGTAAGGAGTGGAAGTCCTCCATTCGATCTTATATTTCTCGGCAAGCCGATAAACTTTCTGATTTCTGAAATGACTCCCATTGTCAGATATTATTCGGCTGGGGATCCCAAACCGGAAGATGATGTTTTGCTTGATGAATCTGGCAACCAGCTCACCAGTAACTTCTCTTAGTGCTATAGCTTCCGCCCATCGGGAGAAGTAATCTGTTATGGCCAGTATATACTTATGCCCGGCCGAGGAAGCCGGTAGTGGACCGACTACATCAGTTCCCCATTGTGCAAACGGCCAGCTAGGGACTGTAGGGTGCAGAATCGTAGGTGGCCTTCTAGGCACAACAGCATGCTCCTGACACTTCTGGCATGACTTTGCAAATGTGCAGCAGTCTTCAAACATAGTGGGCCAATAGTAGCCCAGCTTCTTGATTTCTATCTTCATCTTGGGGCCAGCCTGGTGGGCACCTGCTGTCCCAGCATGTACTTCTTTCATCGCCTGCCAAGCTTCCTCAGTGGACAGGCAGCGGAGCAGAATCTTCTTGCGTGCATCTGCCATTATTCGGAACAGAGTTCCATTTCTGAATTCATAAGAATCTTTGATCCTTAGAAGTTTCATCTTTTCTTCTCTTTTCTGCGGCAGCTGTTGATGTAAAAACCACTGTAGCAGGTGTTGTCTCCAATCAGACGCCTGTTCTGTACTGATCGTGGCGACTTCATTTTCTTCGGGGCAGCTTTCTAGCATGCTGGGGACTTGCCGCCGATTTATAACAACAATGTTCAGTGTCTCATCTGGTGGGACTGCTATTGAGCTGGCTAGCTTTGCCGATGCATCAGCTTGGGCATTATGTGCACGGCCCACATGCTTGAGCTCAATATGATAGAATTTCGCCATGAGGCGCACAGCTTTTTGGTGGTAGGGGTTCAACTCCGGCTTCCGCACTTCGAACTCCCCTTGGATTTGTTTTATTATCAACATTGAATCCCCGAATACCTGAAGCATCCGGATACCCATGTTGAGGCTGATATGCAGTCCGATTATCAGAGCTTCATACTCGGCTTCATTATTAGTGCAGGGCTTGTTTATAGAACAGGAAGTGTGCACAACCTCCCCCTCTGGCGATTTCAGCACAATACCGGCTCTGGCCCGTATCCTGGTTTTTCCATCGGAGTCCGTCTCTGTTCTAGATGCTCCGTCAAAGAATAGCTGCCACATAGTTGACTGAGCTTGGCAGGCTTCTAGTGTCTCATCATCGGGTAACTCAGTCCCCAACATATCATTCTCTGGCACAGGATGTTCTGCGAAGAAATCGGCCACAGCCTGTCCTTTTACTGCCCTCTGGGGTACATACGTGATATCGAATTCCATCAGAATTACTGCCCATTTGCCCAACCGGCCTTTCAGTACTGGTTGAGTCAGTATGTATTTGAGTGGATCTGCTGCAGATATCAATCTGATTTCATGTGACAGCATATAGTGCCGGAGCTTTTTAACGGCAAAGACTAGTGCCAAGCATGTCTTCTCTATATAGGTGTAACTTTCTTCAGTTCTGATCAGCCTCCTACTCAGGTAGTATAGAGCCTGCTCTTTGCCTTCTTCATTTATCTGTGCTAGCATTGCCCCCAGGGAACAGTGTGTGGCTGTAATGTACAGTATCAGGGGTTTGCCCTTAATAGGTGCCCCCAACACTGGAGGGGTTTTGAGATATTCTTTCAGCTTCTCAAAGGCTTCCTGACAGCCATCGTCCCAGAGGAATGGCACATCTTTCATCATGAGCTTGTGAAAAGGGTGGCATTTCCCCGACAGATTTGATATGAATCGTCGGATGTAGGCCAAATGCCCTTGTAGAGATCTCAGCTCGTGAAGATTCCTTGGTGGAGGGAGCTCCTGGATAGCTTTAATCTTGGATGGGTCAATCTCAATGCCCCTATGACGGACAATGAACCCAAGGAATTTTCCACTGGACACGCCAAAGGCACATTTCATAGGGTTCATTTTGAGCTCATATTTGCGCAGCCTCTGGAACACTACTCTCAGATCCTGCAAATGGTCTTCTTTTCTGCTGGTTTTCACCACCAGGTCATCAATGTAGCACTCTACCTTTTTGAAGAGCAAATCATCAAAGATCTTTGTCATAGCTCTTTGGTAAGTAGCGCCGGCATTCTTGAGGCCGAACGGCATCCTTTTATAGTGGAATATCCCCTTCGGAGTGCGGAATGCAGTGTGCACTCTGTCTTCTTCCGCGATCCAGATCTGGTTATATCCGGATGACCCATCCATGAATGACAGGGCTTCATGGCCAGTGGTTGCATCGATCATTACTTCAGTAATTGGCACTGGGAAATCATCTTTTGGACAAGCCTTATTCAGGTCCCTGAAATCTACACATATCCTGATCTGCCCATTTTTCTTCTTCACGGGCACTATATTGGCCAGCCATGTAGTATACTGGTTTTCTTCAACAAAGCCTACATCAATCAGCTTGTCGACTTCTTTGTTGATCTGATTTATCAGTTCAGGACGCATTCTCCTGGAAGGCTGCTTTACAGGGCTTGCCCCCGGGTTTATCGCCAATCGGTGCTGTGCCACATCAGAGCTCAGTCCCGGCATTTCATCATATGTCCATGCAAAGCAGTCTCGGAACTCTTTCAGAAACTGTATGTACTGTTCTCTGGCAGCTGGTTCTAGCAGTGCACTAAGGAATGTCGGCCTTGGCTCATCTGCTGACCCCAGATTCACTTCTATCAGCTCATCGATGGTGGCCTGGCCTCCGTCCTCAACTTCGGGTGGGGCTTCTTGCAAATCAATAAAGCCCCCCGAGATATAATTCTCTTCAGTTTCATGTTCTTCTGTATCGTCATCCTGCTCATCAGCGGATGTTGGCTTATCATATAAGGCCGATACCATCGGATTCTGTTCAGTCTGCCCCGAGGACGGGACTGGTTCGGAAGAGAATTCAAAAGTGGAATCTTCCGCTCTTAGGGATCTTTCTGTTGCAGGCTCCCCTGAAAGGTCATCTTTCTGTAGAGCCCGGACTTCTTCCAGAATGCGCTCAAATTCCAGGCATTCTCTCAGTTCTTTGGCCATCTGGTCTTCATCCGGGGTTTCCGTATCAAATTGTGCTTCGGCCTGGAATAGATCCTCCTTGCAGGACGGGTCCTTCCAGCACCGACCCCTCTTAGTTTTATCAGACATCCATGCTTCTGGCTGGTCATCTTGGGCTTCATTGTCTGTTATGGTTTGATACATAATCTCTTCATCCTCAAAGGGATATTGATCATATCCTATCCCAGGGGAGTCTCCATGCTGGTAGAAGGTAGAGATGACATCCACCTCGGCTTCATAATATTCTTGAAGGGTATAACCCAATCCCGGATGCTGTGTGATCTTCCTCAGTTCCTTATTATCTCGAGGCGGATCCCATAGCTCCCTGAATGCTTTCTTCTGGGCTGCAGATTGTAGTGATGGCATTTGCATCTTGGAGAACATCTGCGAAACCCGCTGGGTAGTATACTCCAAGCCTGTAATCGGCACCATCTGGTTTGCGGCTTCTTCAGGGACCATGCAGTCTTGATCATCTTCTTCGACTGCCTCCCCGGTGTAGAATATGGTAGGTGGCTCGCAGAAGCGAGGGACTTCCATAGTCTTCAGTGGCAGCACTGTTTGGTAATCTAGGCTGGCGACGGGTTTGATTAAACCTCGTGGGACCTTCACCTGTATGCACCTTTCTTTCATTTCTTGATCAGTGCTGTCTGGATGGATGCTAGGAGGGGTGATCCGAGCAAAATCATCAGCATAAGAGATGTGAGCTACTTCATGCTTTTCAACATAGCCCCTGGGTGGCGGTGGAGACCAAGCTTTTGCCTTCGTCGCCGGCTTATTCTGGCTGATCACAGCCTCTTTCTTTTCATCTTTTTGTGACACCTCGGTGTAGTAGGAGGCATCGAGCATATGGCATTCGAACACTTCAAAGGGATGTAGGTCTGCAAACACCCTTTCTTCCTTTCCTTCATGGCAGTATTTTATGCATTGGTGTAGCGTGGATGGCACTATCTGATATTCATGCAGCCACGGTCTCCCCAACAGGGCATTATACGTGGTGTTGGAGTCGATCACATAGAATCGTACCACGGTAGTGAGGTCGCCCAATGTGAGGTTGAAATCAGCCACCCCGAGAGGTGTTTCACATTTCTGGTTGAACCCAGCAATCTTCATGTCTCTGACCTTGGTAAGCTGCAGATCAAAGTAGTATTTCTGATAGATGCGATATGGGAGAATATTTACAGCAGCCCCGGGATCTATCAGTATCCTGCTCAGCGACTGACAGTTCAGGGAGCCCCTCATATACAACGGTCTGTTGTGACTGGCATTTGGGATCAGCATATCATCTTCTGTGAACGTGACTGATGGTCCAGCATTCACTTCTGCCAAGAGTGCTTCATATTGTGCCGGCGACTGTAGGGCATCCACAATTGCTTGGCGGGCCTCTTTACTCAGAGAGAGTATCTCCCAGATGGAGAATCTGGTGGGGAGCTTCTTCAACATTTTCATGATTCGACTGCCAACCCGAACATTAGACAGCCTCATCTCCTCTGCCCACCGGGGTCTTGGAGGTTCATGTGGTGCCTATGGCCTTTGCTGCCCAGTCCTAGTTTCATTTTCTTCATCGGTCTCCCGGAGGGCTTCTTCTGTAATGACTGCCCCTGGCTTTGCTAGAGGGCTATTTTCTTCATTTTCCTCATGCTGTTTATGCTTTCCAGTTGCTGTCTGCTGGCATTTATTACTTTTAGCTGGAGCAGTATGAGATGGCTGCTCGTTTTCTAAGCTGGACAGGAACTCCAGGAATGAAGGGGCTCCTTCTGCTTTATCTTTTCCTTGGTACAAGCTGGCAGGGGGAGGAACCTGGACACCGCGCACCTCTGGTTTTGGGATTTGATAGGGTTGCTCCCCTCTGAACATAATATTATGGTTAGCTGGTGGCGGACGCCCCCATTTTCTCCCAGAACGTGTTGCATGGGCTGAGGTAGAGGCCTCAGCATGATTGGCTTCTAGCGGGACATCTGATGCTTCTTGTTCATCATCCTCCCCGGGCAGGGAAAAGAGTACCGACAGAGTATTGCATTGTACTGTCGTGACCTTCTTTCCCTTTTTGGCCTTAGGCCGTCTCTTCTTTTTCTGGGAATTTGGCTTTGCTAGTTCCTGCCCCCAGAAGGGCTCAGTCTCATCTTTTCTTTGTTCTGCCTCCGGCTGCTCTTCAATTTTCAACTCTTCGAGCTGCTCCCAGAGTATACAGTCTTTCACCAACAGGTGTTTCGGCTTTTTCTGCTCATACTCATCAAGCTCATTAATATATTGCTGCAGACGCCTGGTCGCAGGGCTTTCTTCTTTATGTGCAGGGAGGGGAGTCTGTCTCCTCCGGTTGCGAGTATGGATCCGGATGACTGGTCCGGTCTCAACTGTAGGCCATATTGGCTTTATTGGAGGCGACTCAGGCCTTGGGGTGACACCCCGGATAACTGCTCCGTTGGTTTTGACCGCGGGAGTCTTCTTTTTGTTTTTTGTGGGTACCGTCTGCCATCCTTCCTGATCTCTCAATGGGGTGAGGAGGCAGGCTTCATAGGTGTGCCTGGTGCATTCTTCAATGGCTTCCTTAGGTAGCTGTTGATAGATTGAGATCATATTAGCGGCCACCCTTCAGGGCGGAAGCTCATGTGGCCGAGGCGGCTTCACCTGGTAATCTCCCAGCTACAGTTCACCCTTCTTAACCATTCCTTCCATGATATCTTTGAAGACATAACAGTCCTCAATTGGGTGCCCCAACACCCGGTGAAATGGATAGAACATCGGATCATCTTTCTTTTCTGCATCTTCGGGCTTCTTCGGTTCAGGCAATGTTACCTTATTGAACTTATATGCCCAGTTAAATAATGCTACAGTCTTATCCTTGGGAAAAGAGTAAGCCCTTCTCATCCTGTCCCTTAGAGAGACCTTGTCTCTTCTTTCTGCTGTATCTGCCATCGGGGGAGCTTCATCTGCCCCTTTCTTCCCTTTTTGTTGCTCAAAGGTTCTAAAATCGACGGTGTTGGCCTCAGAGTGTGACGGCCGCCGATCATTGGATTTTCCTTTTGGCATGGCGGGAGCATTGACAGTCGGACGTTTGGACAAGAACGTCTCGACCTCCGCCACTATATTGT
This sequence comes from Amorphophallus konjac, assembly GCA_022559845.1. Classification (NCBI taxonomy): domain Eukaryota; kingdom Viridiplantae; phylum Streptophyta; class Magnoliopsida; order Alismatales; family Araceae; genus Amorphophallus; species Amorphophallus konjac. The sequence continues at coordinate 190,151,145 of CM040121.1, read as the reverse complement.
TCAGTCGGTCAAATGTTTTGACATCTGCACCGATCATTTTTTCTAGTACCTCCCTCCTGAGGTTCTGCTTGCATATCTGCACTGCATCCTCCTGATGAGGAGGTCTTTTGCATCTCATGGCTAGATTTCTCCATCTTTTGATGTACTCCAGTGCAGTTTCATCCTGTTTCTGCCTGGTAGCATACAGTTCTGCTATTGTGATTTCCCTTTCCGTGACATGAAACCTGTCGCGGAATTTTCTCTGCATATCGGGCCAATCAACCACTGATCCTGCTGACAAGCTTGAATACCATTCAAAGGCCAACCCAGTGAGGGACGAGCCAAAGAACTTGAGCAGATAGGATTCATCGACTGCTAGGTCGCCCATGATTGTAGTATAGTAGGCTATATGCTCCCTGGGGGAGCCCTGGCCATTGAATTTCTCAAACTTTGGCGGCTTGCTGACGCCTGGAGGCAGCCTTTTGGGAGCATACTGGGGAGGATACGGTACCTTGTAGACATCATAAGTACCCGCATCACCACCAGTCTTTTCTGACAGCTTCATTTCCACAATTCTTTCAATCATCTGCTGGTGGGCTACAGCTGGATCTATATCTTCTGGAAAGAAGTGGGCTTGTTGCTGACTGTGAGGAGTTGTCATCACAGTGGCGCGCAAGATGGGTGCGGTAGGCTACGTCTGAGACATAGAGGGCTGAGCTACTGTTTGTTGTGGAACAGATTGACTTGGTGCTTTGCCCTTATCAGCTAAGAGAGGATTAGCCGGGATAGTTGTTTCTGTGGAGCTGGATGTCTGCCCCGCAGGTTCTGCTTGCTTCGAGACTGATGTAGCTTCCTGTCTCTCATTGAGCTGTCTTCGGAGAGCATTGATCTCCTGTTGGTATCTTCTGAACATCATCTGGATCATGGGATCCATGGTTGATGGAAGTTGTATATCTTCAGAGGTCCCTTCAGCATCATCAACGAAGGGGTTATCTCCATCTTCCGCTGTTACTACATTAACTGTCATAGTGGTAACCCTGCGGGCTTCATCATCAATTTTGATTTTATCTTTTGCTGCCTGGCCTCTTCTTGTGACAGGACCAGGTCTGGTTGCCAGCCTGAGCAATTCATCTTGCTGAGTTGGTAATATATCTTGCCCCCTGGCCAGTCCAGCCATGTTGCAGGCGAAGATTTGCATTTTTCCTTTTCGCTTGTAGACCTTTCTTTTCACCTGGTCAGGATATTTGAGCCGGTCAAAGACCGATATTCTTTCTTTGGCTTCTTCCTTGTACAGGTCTTCTTCATTATATCCGGCCCTGGGGCCTTCTTCATAGTCATTTGAATTGGAGGAAGAGGCTTCGACCATCATTTCTTGGAAGGTTTCTTCTTCTTCATCATCCCTGGTGCCCAAGGCACGGGATAGTCTTCGCTGGCCTAGGGCAGAGCTCCCTAGGTAGTGGAAGTAGTCTTGGACTACTTGCTTAGTCTCCCCTGGGTTGAGCCTTTGCGGCTCAGGTCGGAGCATCAGTCTGTCCTGGCCCGTTTGCTGCCAGGCCAGTCTTGTCACCCGAGCATTCAGATGTTCGGCCCTGGGATATTTGAAGATATCAGCCTGTCTGGCACATGCTCCTGATCTTCTTGCAGTAAGCATAGTGACTGGTTCACTTCTTCTCATATCGCCAACTTGGCAGCGGTTGGCAGCAGCATTGCTTTCATCTCTCTTCATTTCCCTTCTGCCCCCTGCTCTGAGGCGGGCAGCAGTGATATCAGTGAGGTTCTCTCTGTCTTCAGCTGGGGCCCAGCTTTGGATCTTCTTCGGTCGCCAGACCTGTTTGTATTTTGATGGCTTGGGCGCCAGCGGCTTCCTTTCAGCATCTTCCCAGTTGGCCCTCCTAGAGGCCAAAACCTGGAACTTGTTGTCAGTTGGGATGGTCGGGACGATTCTGTCCGGCTGGACTCCCCTGGGGCGACCGACGAGGTTCGCCCTAATAGCACCCATCATTATCGTCTTTCCGGAATTGGAAAGGCGACGATCAACAGCAGTAGACCGGTTCCTCCGGTTGGTTTTCTTCCCCTTCTGGGCAGCAGTGGGGACCATGTCCCTTTTCTGGACATGATGGACGTAACAGGCGACGGCCGTGGGGGCCGTTTTCTTTGGTAGGCCATCCTTGCGATCAGCGGTCTCTGCCGGGACATTTGAAGCAGCGCCTTGCTCCTCGTTATCGACCTGTAGAAGGTCGGTGTAGACAACGCCCAAGCAGTTGGGCAGCCCGACAGCTGGGGGAAACGAACCGAACGCCAGTGGTACCGCCAGGTACCCCTCCTGGACGTGCATGTCCACCGGTTGCTTGTCGAAGCATACAGACACGATTTGTGTTGTCATCGTAGTTTCCTGGAAGCAAAGAAACACACGGAATCAGAAATTTGAGGGGGGCCCGCTGGGCCTCCTACCTTAGCGTAAAGATGAAGGGAGACTAAGTCCCACCGGGCGTGCCAGACTTGTTCGAACACATTTTATTCTATCTAGTTTATTTGTTTATTTATTTTATTTATTTTATGTTTATGGATTTATTGGCGTGCCAGTCACCGTGGTGACGATTTTATTATGCGCTCGATCTGACTTGGTCAGTCGATTGTGAGTGATCGTGTCTGGACTAGGAGTCCGTCATACCCTGAACGCTATGACGTTAATTACGTCCTCCCTAAGGAAGACAACCCTTGATTAAACGCTAGAGGTAGGAGGAAGACAGCGGTAAAGCCGTATGCTCAAAGGAGACAAAGTTCATCTGCTTGCAAGACGTTAAATGTATTTGAACAGAGCAGGGGTTTATTAATTACGGGAGAGACCTCCCGGCATATTCCCACCATCTTGGATGATGCCAAGTGGGGAATAGGAAACCACCCATACAGCGGCAGGGTAGGCTCCGCAGAAGATCGGGTATATATATAGACATAACCCGGAATCTGGATGGGGACCGGCCTGATGTAACACACCCGGTACGAGTGCGGTGTCTTATTAATGTCCCCCTTCGGAGGGCCATCGGAGATCACGCAAGGGCATAACTCCGTGGGCCAGCGGGGTTAGAAGAGAGTACCACACTCGATTGGTGGGGTATATGTAAATTTCGGCAGCATGTTCCCTCAACCTGGATTATGCCAAGGAAGGATAGGTCATCATCCACGGAGAGCCGGGACAACGACCGAACAAAGATGGGCACCAGGCCCAGGGACATATCTTGCCTACATATTATTGATCAATATTCCCTTGGAACCCATCAGAACACATGTAATGACATGGTTCTTTGGGTTCATAAGACAGTGGTGAAATCCAGATTCGGGACGAGAGCTGTAGGGGAGGTCTTCCCCATTGTTGTATCTCATCAAGACACAAGTGATGGTCTGTGAGTATCCCCTTAAACAGATGTAGGGGCGATTAAGAAGTTTGAAGAAGAACGGTGAAGAGATGGGCCTCGGAGTGGGTTTCATCTGACTGAAGGAGGGATCTCGGCGTGATCTTGATTGGCAAGAAGGAGCTCTCGGCCTGGACATTTAATGGACAAAAGGAGGCTCTCGTCCTGGTCCTTGGATTGGCCAAAGGGGGTTCTCGGCCTGGTATTTGGTGGATGGAGAGGGGCTTCTCGGCCTGGTCCTTGGGCTGGCCAAGGGGCTCTCGGCCTGGTCATTGGGCTGGCCAAGGGGCTTCTCGGCGGCCAAAGAAAGGGAAGGAGGCCTCTCGGCCTGGAGCTTCTCGGCGGGCTCTTGGGCGCGCCGGAAAGGGGGGCGCCGAGAGGGGTAGTATTAGGTTTGGCAAAAAAAAAAGGGGGGATGAATGGCTAGGAGGAGGGGCTCTCGGCAGAGGGCTTCCCGACGCGCTCCTGGCCACACCGGGAATCTACACGCTGGGAGCCTCGCACATATAGCCTCACGTGAAAAGTGCCTGTAACAGAATGGGTTGTCATTTAGCAAAGAAGGGGGAGGCCTCTCGGCCTTATGGTTCTCGGCGGGGAAACTTGCACGCCGAGAAGGTGAAATGCAGAAGGGTTTCAGGGTTTCAGAGCTCAAAGACGATGCTCTGTTTGGGTGTTTTCTGGCATTTCAAGCTCGAATTGATGCCGGGCCAGAAGTGGAAAAGGGGAATTTCATGGAGGCTTCTATTAGAAGGATGCCAAGGGGTTTGAACGGGGGAGTCAAATGGAAGAAATCAGATCATCACCTGGTCTTGTGGAGGGTTTTATCTGTCTGTTGCAGGCCATTTGGGGGAGTCAAGAGATGACTGTCCTCCGACCCCTCCAGACGAGCCCGGTGACATTAAAACAAACGGAGAAGGGGGATTCTCAACGTATAAACTTCAGGCCCTAAGCATTCAATATTTAGAATGGAGGACCTGAGATCGGATCATCGTTTATGAGAGCTGGACGGCCCAGGAAACCAAGAGACTGATACCTCTGGTTCCTGAACCGCATGAGAGGGCTCGTCAGAAAACTCAGGTTATATAGATTGGGAAACATCCATTGAGATCGGAGAGGGAAGAAGAGAACAAAACTCAATAACCCATTAGATGGGGGTAGGAGTCCTATCCTCGTCCCTCTTCGAAGAACAAACCCATACGATCGGTTCTGAAATCCGAAGGGTCTAATCTATATTTCTTTCAGACAAAAGCCATATACATAGAGAGACAGACAGAGATCGGATGTCTTAACCCATCGATGCCCAGACAGGCCATCTCAATATTTCATTGCATTGCATAAAGAAAATCTTACACTGATCATGAAAGAAAAATGCAAGGCAGAAAGCTAAAAATCAAGGCCGGAACTCTCCGGCTACAGTTGATAGATCGAGAGAGGACTCGCTATATTACATCAGATAAAAGAAAGAAACACGGAGGAGGGGAGGGTGGAGCATTGACTCCTCTCCCTCCCCAGTGCCCACCTGGAGCTTTCCTTCTTCTTCTCTTCTCTGTTGGTTGAAAAGGGGGGGGGGGTGGCTCTGCAAAAGATCGGGACTCCCTCTCTATCTTTCTATTGCTCTATCTTTTTCTCTCGATCCCCTTTTTCTATCTAGCTTTCCCTCTTCTTCCTTTTTTCGTCCCTCTCTTTTCTGTCATCCGCCTCTTTCTTCGAAGGGAGGGGGTTTTATAACCCCTTTCCTCTTCCTTCTCGGCAGGCACCTTCACGGCGCGCTTGAGGTAGGCTTCCCAGCGCGCTCAAATTTAACCTCTCGACGCCAGTATCTGGGCTTCGACATGGGCTTTCGGCACCACCTTCATATAGGCCCACTTGGTTTTCTTTAAGTGTATCATCATCCCAGAGGGTCTATCATCTATGAAATATCTTGTATTGAAATCGCGATTGCAATCTCCATTAGTCCCCAGACAGGGTTCTTATCAGTCCGTAGACAGGGATTTCATCAGTCCGCAGACAGGGTTCTTATCAGTCCGTAGACAGGGATTTCATCAGTCCGTAGACAGGGATTTATCAGTCCGTAGACAGGGATTTCATCAGTCCGTAGACAGGGTTTTATCAGTCCGTAGACAGGGTTTTATCAGTCCGTAGATAGAGATTTATCAGTCCGTAGATAGAGATTTCATCTTATCAATATCGTCACTCGAATGGCGATGAGCTCAGACATCAGGCTTAGTCTGGGAAGACCTCAGTCGGGTGCATAATCTGTGGAGACGATTCTTCTTCTGCTCTGTCTTCTCAGGAGCCTTTATCATCTTCATCTGCTGGTGCTGGCTTCATTTTTATCTCATATTACTTCCGTCAGTAAGCCGACATCTGACTTATCCTGACATATCATCTGTGACTTCCTGGACGAAGCGGTAGTACAGCTCTTCTTAAAGGGCTGGAAGATCTCATTAGTCGGGTGATTGCTACTTTATCAGTGCTGCCGTCTGAGTGACATTGGCACCGGGCATCAGCTTTGGCCGACAAGGGCTTTAGCCAGGTGAAAGGTTGATAAGCTTCATCATCAGTCTTTCACTGTTGGTCAAATCTTCTTTTCAATTATGCTTTCACCCTTGTTCATTTTCCGGGTGTCAACAGTCCTAGACCATTATCAAGCCATCTAGGAACCTTAGAATATCAACCCTTTGGTCAAACCTCAGGTTAATGTACTCAAGCATTGTGACAGTCTAATACTGGCCGTTACATTTATGTGACGCTCCAGTGTTGGGCCGTTACAATGGTCTGAATCTCGAACAAAGAAAGCACACTCAGTTCAATGTGACGGTCTTGTACTGGGCCGTTACGTTCACGTGACAGTCTAGACTTGATCCGTTAGAACGACTGATTCCAAAAACAATAATTGGACTCAGTTAAATGTGACGGTTGTATATTGGGCCGCTATATGGGCCTGACGGTCCAATATAGATCCGTTACATTGCTAGAACTTGAAAACATCGATAGTGCTTTCTAATCAATTGGGTTTTAATGGTACAACCAACTCGGCTTCCTAGTGAGAATCCCAGGCTCGTAGAGAATTACAGAGGCCTTGAAACAAGATTTTCTAGTCCATTAGAAGGAATATCCAATAGAGAGGTCCTCATGTCCAAGATAGTGTTCCTATAGTGCAAAGTGTAAACTAATAGACAACATACCGGAATATGTGCCATGTACTCAAAGAAAATGACTCTATTGATAAGAGAGAATGTGTAACAATATGAAACCATGATAAACTCCATCAATACATCATTTGAAAGCCATGATTTAGATACAAAACTATAGAATTTTGGCACATGAAATTAACATAACTTAAAATAACTTAAGACACCTTAATCATGCACTTTCGATTATGAATTAGTAACTAAACTTAAAGTCATGATAACAAGTCCAAACTTAGCTAACTAGGCTTATTTATAAGTAAACTTAACTGGTTGTCATTCTGCCTCGGGCTAACAGAACGCAGTGTCTGACGGTCTATGATAGGCGCGTTACAGTCTTGTGACGGTTTATCGTAGGGCCGTTACAGTAGTGTAACGCCCCTATTAAGGTGCGTCAGAGACAAGAGAGTAATTAAGATGCAGTAGAGGTTGTGACGGCTTATCGTAAGGCCGTTAGATCATTGTGACGGTCTTACCTTGATGCGTCAGATCGTCTACTGGTTGAAAAAGATATAAAAATCTAAGGTTTCAACTTACATCATGTCTGGAAATCATATCTAACCTTCCACATGATAGAATGAAGGCTAACCTACTAGTATGCATGGGCTTTCTATGAATTTGACAAGAGAGTTCCTTTTTAACTTAGTTAGGGCCAAGAGTATACATACATGCATGACCTACTAAAACATGAAATTCATGATCTATAATACATGAAATCAAGCACAATCAGAGGGCTTTTATCCCTAACAAGATATTTTTGCCAATCATGAGATAACCTACCTCTTGTCTAGGCTTTAAGCTTCCAATTTGGGACTGCAAGACACGCCCTAGTTCTTCCCTTCCTGAGGTTTTTCAGCAACTTCACGTCGCTCTATCTCTCTAATCTCTTGACCTAATGATGTGAAATTTGGAGATTAGGAAGATGATACTAAGGGGAACAAAAAGTTTTAATGGACTGAACTCTAATTACCTCGTTTAGATGTCCTAATTCCCCGATCTTCAGTGGTCTTTTGCTCTGAATTCTGGGATGCTATGACTGAATCAGCGACTTTAGAAGCCCCTATCTTTTTGGTTACTTGATCTCCTAACACGAAATTTTGAGGGCTATTAGTTTAAAGTATAATAAACAAAATCTTTTAAAGAACTTATCCGAAATTATGACTCATTACCTTGATTCCACGCGAGCCAAAAGTAAGGGTTGCACAGTTCAGAACTAGGTCCTATTTATAGGGTTTTGGCTAGGGTTTAAAGATTAGATCGATTCTAGAGTCCTTAATTTGCCAGAACCTAATCCCTAAGAGTCCTTAGTAATGTTATAAGCTCTCCCAAGTCGATCTCTTGTAGATATGATCCCAAAGTTCCAATCTTTCTACTCGTTCTTCCATTCACAGAACTATCAGGGTGTAACGCATCAGTCTAGGTGCATTACGTGGCTGTGGCAGTCGCACGATAGACCGCTACATCCAACGTGCACAGAGTTCAATATAAATCAAACTCTTTTGTTAATTATCCATATTATTATCTATAAAAATGGTATTTATCCTTAAAAAACGTAAATAAGCTAAATAACCTTCTAGAATATGGGCCAAACTTAATGGGCTTGGTCCTTTAACCTATTGGGTTTCAATTATCAAAGCTAGATTAATTACTTAACATAAATTGGGCCTTATAATGATTGATTTAATCTAATATTTATTTATTAATCCTTTTTGGGTCTTTAAAATTCCCAGAAAATAATTAAATATACCAAAAATAATTTATAAAATTCTGAGGTCTTACAGGATCATTGTCTTGCAAGGACTGAATTTCTATTAATAACTCTGAACGAAGCTGAATCTGTGCAATCATAACCCGATCCTCACCAACATTGATGTCTAAACTAGCCAGCTGCTCTAATAATCTCCACTCTTGTAACATGAGACTTGATAATTTTGCTATCGGTTTACGGCTTAAAGCATCTGCCACCACATTGCCCTTTCCAGGATGGTACTCGATAGAAAAATCAGAATCCTTTAAGTATTCAAGCCATCTCCTCTTCCTCATATTAAGCTCCATTTGAGAAAAGAAGTACTTCAAACTCTTGTGATCCGAAAACACTATGAATGTCTCTCCATACAAGTAGTGCCTCCAAATCTTCAAGGCGAACACTATAGCTGCAAGTTCCAAATCATGAATAGGATAATTCTCTTCATGTTTCCTTAACTGTCTAGAGGAATAAGCTATCACCTTCCCGTGCTGCATAAGCACACAACCTAGGCCAATACCTGAAGCATTCGTGTACACTACAAATCCTCCTTCTCCAGAAGGTAAAGCTAAAATAGGGGCAGTAGTTAAACACCCCTTCAGAGTCTGGAAACTTCGCTCACAATCTTCCGACCAATCAAATTGATTCTCCTTGCGGGTTAATCTTGTTAAAGGTATCGCAATTTTAGAGAAATCTTTAATAAACCTTCGGTAATAACCTGCCAGGCCTAGAAAACTTCTTACTTCAGTTACATTAGTAGGCCTATCCCAATTCTTTACTGCCTCTACTTTCGAAGGATCAACAGATATACCTTCCTTAGTGATAATATGACCCAGAAAAGATACTTCTTGTTAGCAAAATTCACACTTACTAAACTTGGCATATAACTGATGGTCTCTCAATAACTGCAACGCCATCCTCAAGTGTTCGGCATGCTCCTCCTCACTCTTAGAGTATATCAAGATGTCATCAATAAACACCACGACCCATTGATCAAGATAGGACCGGAACACGTTGTTCATCAACTACATGAAAGCTGCAGGTGCATTTGTTAGTCCAAAAGGTATTACTACAAATTTGAAATGCCCATACCTGCTACGAAAGGCCGTTTTAAAGATATCCTCATCCCTGATTTGCAACTGATGGTATCCTGATCGAAGGTCGATCTTAGAAAAATATTGGGCTCCTGCTATCTGGTCAAATAGCTCGTCAATCCTCTGCAATGGGCACTTGTTCTTGATAGTAAGCTGGTTCAATTGTCGATAATCGATGCACAATCTCATCGAACCATCCTTCTTTCGGAAGAACAACACTGGGGCTCCCCACGGGGATGTACTTGGACGAATGAACCCCTTCTCAAGCAACTCCATCAATTATAGTTTCAATTCCCTCAGCTCCGCGGGAGACATACGATACGGAGCCTTTGAAATAGGAGACGCGCTAGGGGTTAAATCAATAGAGAAGATAACCTCCCTCTCAGGCGGTAGTCCTGGCAATTCCTCAGGAAAGATGTCTTGAAATTCTCGAGCAACAGGAATGTCCTTTATCTCAATCTTCTTCTCAGGGGTCACAGAAACAAAGGCTAGAAAAGCCTGACATCCCTTCCTCAACAACTTCTCAACTCGAAGAGTCGAAATAAGCGGCACAGACTTAGAGTGCCTAACCCCTACAAATGAAAGCATAGGATGTCCAGAAAAAGACACTGAGCTGGTGCTGCAGTGAACATTGGCCTCATACTTAGCTAACCAATCAGCTCCCAGGATTACAGCATAATCCTTCATATCCATACAAACTAAATCTGCTGGCATATTTTGCTCATTAATCATAACCTTACTAGAAGGATAGAAATATTTGATTGCAGATCCGGAACCAATAGGGGTCAAAATTTCTAATGGAGAATTCATCAACACATGTTTCACAGCTAATGACTTAGCAAATTTCTGAGAAACGAAAGAATGAGTTGCTCCGGTATCAAATAGAACAAATGCCAACTTTTCATGTATAATAAGTGTACCTTCAACGAGTCCACCCTCCTCGGTGATTCCCGCATCATCTTCCTGTAGGGCTTGAAGCTAGCCCTGCTACTTCCGATTTCCTTGCGGCTTAGTCGGTGTAGCTTGATCTGACAAGAGGGGGCACTCCGGAATACGATGGTCCCTACTTCCACAGTGCAGATAGGCACCTAACTTGCGCTAGCACTCCTCCATCTTGTGACCTGGATGATCATAATACTTTCACAAGCCTTTGAATGGTACTATCAGCCTGGACTTCTTATCTTCATTCTTCGGCACCTTGCCCTTCCACGAACTAGACACACCATTGGGGCTTTTCTTGCCATTGCCGGGTTTAGAGTTCCCGGAACTAGTAGTTTGTTCCTTCTTGGAATTCTTTCCACGAATCATCTCGGTCATCTCTAAGGTATCCTCTAGAACTTGAGCCTTCCTCACCATCTCAGCATAGGTCTGGATTTCCATTGGGGCCAACTGGTTGATATATTGCAGCTTCAACCCATTAAGAAAGCGCTTGGCCTTCATCTTCTCGGTGGATACTAGGTGAGTTGCATAACGAGATAATCAGGAAAACTGATCCTCATACTCAGCAACAAAGAGGTTCCTCTGTTCCAAAGTAGCGAACTCTGCCGCCTTCTTCTCTTGGACTCTATCAGAAAAGTAGTTGTCATTGAAGAGTTTCTCAAACTCCTTCCATGTGACTTGCTTGTCTCCAAGAGTATACTTTACTGCATCCCACCAAGTTCTCGCATCTCGTTCTAGTTGGAAGGTTGTCAGAAGGACACATTCTTGATCACTACACTGCATGACTTCAAAGATTCACTCCATCTCCTTCACCCAGGGTTCGGCTTGGTCGGGATCTGTCGAGCAGCCAAATCGTAGGGGATTCATCCCACGAAAATTCCGATGCAGGTCCCCCGCTCCTTGGTGCGCTCCTCCTCCTTGGGCCACTTGCTGCAATGCCCGAGTTAGTCCTTGAACTGTTCGTTGCATATCCCTCCATTGCGCACGTTCGGCTGCCATTTAAATACCCTACACGTAGAGTGGGTCAACTTAGGATTACTTAGAAGGAATTATTTTAGAATTAAATTATTAACTCAACCCAAGTCTCTACCCAAATTCTCACTTGATTGGATCCTTAGACTTGTAACGAGGTTATAGGTCCTATGACATCACTTAGAATCATAGAACTTAGAAAATCTAGGAATATTAGAAAAATTTGGCTCTGATACCACCAAACTGTCACGCCCCAACGCGGAATATCGGGACTGACAGTAGAAAAATTAATAATAATATGTTTATTTCCAGACATGCTATGACCTGCGCTAGAGAATCTATAACATTCACCACAATACCAAGGACATATAATGATTCTACCAATCTAATAATTATTAATTGAACAATAAAACAAGTTTACATCATTTCCAACCAAGAACTTAAGAAAACCTTCAAAACACTCATCAGCTTTACACTATTACAATCACTGACTCTATTACAACTTCACTTGACAACACTCTAAACCACAATTAGACTCGAGACATCTATGAATAAGTCCACACAGTCTTTTAATGGGCTCGCTCCAGGTCTTCACTCTTGTCCATCCCCCTCAGTTTACGAGTCCTCACCTGAGCAACTTGAAAAGGGGAGAAACAACTAGGTGAGCGAACGCTCAGTAGATAATACCAGGCAAGTTTAAGTAATTAACCAATTTGCATTTATGCTGTATGAGAAGGAAAAAGAAATGATAATATAAATAACAGAATAAGGACATTAAGAGAACATGTACAAAGTATAACTGAAAATGGCCAATCAAACATGAAATAACCAAGTGATGTAATTATGTCAAGGAATCGTGTAAAGGAATATGTCGTAGACATCACGCTAGTCATGCACTCAGTGCAATGCCTCACCATGTCATTACAACTCCCCGGGGCAGTAGTACTTTTCGGACGCTCCTCCCAGGACCAGACCAGGCCCTTATGATGCGTTGGCACTGATTTAATGGATCCAAGATCCCAAGTTATGTCTAGACATTAATCCAGTAAAATGGCCAAAAATTCAAGGTATAGAACTTACCTCAAAAAATTCCAACGGTAGGTTGAAGTAGACATCATGTCCAGAAAGTTCAAGTTATCAAGAACCAACAGGTCATTGTATTCCAACACCAAGAATCATGGAAATCATTTCTGGAAGATACACGGTCCATATTGGGCCGCTCAGAGGATGAACGGTCTCTAACTGGACCGCTCTAGAAGGATTGGGCTGAAAAATAACCTAACAGAAGCCAAGGATGAATGGCCCATTATGGGCCGCTCCAATTATAGAACGGTCAAAAATGGGCCTTTTAACAGATCTAGACGGTCCACTTTGGGCCGTTCACGATAAGAAAGATTTGAAGCCCAAGATGAAAGTAAGTGGGCCGGGGGCCACTCAGGAACTAAACGGTCCAAGAGTATCCTTTCAACAAACTGGACGGGCTTGTCCAGTCCGTTTAATAATGGGCCTTACAAGCCACGAGGAATCCACCCAGATGGGCTCCTGGGCTACCATAGGTAGGGTGTCACTGAACCAGGGTCCAGCTCACTGTCCGTTGGTCAGCCTTGAGGCTTTTTGGGTCGACTATAACATGACTAGGTCGAAGAAGAACAAGGGCAATCGACCAACAAGAAATAGCATCCTGCCAGAGTTGCACAGTTCTTATTAGGCCGTCCTGTGATCACACGGTCCGAAACTGGCCGTGCGATGACTCAGACAGTCCAACATGGCTCGTGGCTAAAACCAGGGTAATCCAAGTGATTCAATTGGGTCAACATGTGTAGGACTTGTGGTACAACTTGCCCGACGTCCTAGTGGGAATCCCAGGCTCGCGGGGACTTATGGAGGTCTCATAATGGAGGTCCTAGTCCGACGGAAGCAGTATCCGACAGAGAGTCCCAACCATTACAAGAAATGAACGCTAGAAAAACATCAGAAAACAAGTATATAGCTGTCAGTCAATTCTACCAGAGTGGAATGATCGTCAAAACAACCATAATATCATTAGTTCATTTTTATTATAACATGTTTGAGACTAAACTCCATTGAAATGATGAACAAGGTCATGATGAGCATAATCAAGCAAAGAAATTATTAATTCTAATCTCTCATGTATTCCAATTTTCATGTAGGTTGCCAACCTATTATTAACATTAATTAACTAAGATAATCATGCTAGAATCAGAAAAAAGGGTAACTCTGCGAGATGGAACGGTTCTGCCAGAACCGCGCAAGGGGACTCCACGGTCGCTCGACAGCCCATTCGATCCCTACAGGCCAGGGCCAAACAGGGTTTGAGCGGTCTATCGAGGGGCCATGGGGGTCACTGAACGGTTTGGATTTGGCCGTCCTGTTCATGAAAAATTTTAACGCAAGGGCAATTAGGCGGTCAAAAACTGGTCGTCGATATCGACCACACGGTCTATCGAGGGGCCGTTCAGAACAGAGCGGTTCCTGTTGGACCGTGCTAAGGTCGCCCTACCCGACGCCGACGAGCTCGGCTAGGGTTAGCAAAAATGATCAAATACTCCTCATGTAAAGCACGAAAATTTGGCAAACACCCATCAATAGAATGAGGACAAGATGATGTACAAGATGGCATGATCAATTTAACATTTAAGCCTGCTAATCCCTACATTAATCAAGGTTAAACAAAGGAAACCCTAGATTGACATGCTCTTACTAACTTGATTAATACGCGCAGGATACTTAATCAAAATTTAGGGCTTTAATTATCATAGGAACAAGGACTCAGAGACGAGTTCAACGGTATATAGCACTTAGGGTTTGGTCTGCTAGAACCTACCTAACAAAGGAAGAAGTGGGAAGAAGATCGTCGGTCACGCACGAGACTCCTCTCCGATGATCACCAGAATTCACCCTCATCCGCGCTCCTCGTCGGCCGCCACAGCATCCAATCTATTCTAGGTCGACTAAGGTTTGTATTTATAGGGTTAATTGCTCTCTAGAGGGTTCTATGGGGAGGATAGAGTCCTTCCACCGCGGGCGTGCGTGAATCGCGTGAAACCAAGCCACCGCCGGCGTTCTCCTCCAAATACTCTCACTAGGGTTAGGGTTTTGCTAGAGAATCAGAGGGGAAACGATTAGCTAGTTTAGGCCGTTCATTCGGTTCTGATTTGGGCTTAAATGATCAAGAATTGGGCTCTAATTTCGTAATTTAAGGTCCGGTTAGATTAAGTGTTGATTTGGGCCTTAAACTTCTAATTCGGCTAACTTAGGATTTAATTTTGGGCTGGCTGCAGAAGACAAATTCGCTAGACTATTAGTCCTTTTCATGAATATCATTTTTCAGGATTTTTATAAATTGGTCAAGTTTTTACTTATCGTATTTCCCGCAGAATTCCTTGTAAATTTTCTTATTGTTTTTATTCGATTTAAATATCAGGATGCTACATCAGACTTCCTTCTCCCACACCGGCTAGTGAAGCCAAGGGTGAGCCAAGTGACTCTGATCTTTCTAGATCTTCGTCTTTTCTTTTCTTTTTTTTTTGATGACCTTCTGACCCTGCTCTATGCATATCTTTGTGCCGCAGTGGCCGAAGTAGTCGGTACCGAGGCTAGGACACCAGCTGTGGACGTCCCTTTGCAGTAGGAAAGGCATAAAACTGTGTTGAAGAAGGGTGCTATCCCCTTGTGGCGTGTGATCACCCGCTCAGCAACTCGGAAGAGAACAGAAGCGGCGAGCCAACCCAAGCCTAGTGTAGATATCTCTTCCAGCAGCTCTGCTACCCTTTCTGACGCAGAAGTTGACTATGGTTCCTCAGAGGGCGATCAGAGAGCATACGAGATAGTCGGTGAAGGGACAGTGACACCCCCTACGCTACTGAGTGGTCCTTCAATATTCAGTCCTCCAAGATTGCTAGCACCGTCATCCGAGGGAACATTGCAAGAGGAATTTGCTGGAATTGACATGGAAGAGAAGATAACCCCTCCTTTTGTCGCTTCATCTACGGAGTTAGTGTCCTCTATACAGGCATTCGAGGAGATTGACTCCGTGATCAGGGTAAATTCTACCCGCCCTTTTGCCGAGCTGCATAGATTTCCATTTATTTTGTCACCTTGGTGCTTATTGAAACTTTGTTCCAGGAGCCTGGCGCAACCGATCACCTTTCGGTATCATCTTCAGATTTCATCATTTCATCGGAGGCTTTAGACATATTGCCTTCTGTCACCGTAGCTTCTCTAGAGGCGGTTACTGTACTCCGTCCTGTGCCAGTAAGGATACAACCGACAATTGAGGCATCATCACTAGAGTTGAGCTCGCTGGGAGAGAGTTCTACTCTAGTGCCCGTTACAGAGTTACGGGCCAAAGTGGATCCGTCCAGAGGTTCTGCTTTCATTCCAGCTACCGTACTGACCATTGCGCCTGAGCTTACAACTCCATCTGTGCAAGCAACAGAGTCGGAGCCTATGCCGCCTCCAGTACTTATAGAAGAGACATCTTTAAAGAGCCCAGCGGAACATGAACAAACTGTTGAGGTGCCCACTGTTGGGTTCGGTGCGATGGATTGAGAGGGGGGGTGAATGAATCAACCCTTTAAAGGTTTTGCTCAATTAAAAATCTAGAACGCTAGCTAGACAAAACTAGACAATCTGAAGAACTAATCAAATTCTCTTTTGAACCAAAGTGCAAATATGTAAAGCGCGCCTAAACATTCATCTAGCGGAAGTAGAATAAAGCAATCAACCCACTGCACAGATGATTTTTAAGGTGGTTCGGTCCTCCAGAACTACGTCCACCCCACACTCCAACTAGAGTGTGGATTCCGCTGACTAACAGCTTGAACCGCTGGGCCTCACAGCTTGCCTACAACCACTGAGCATCACAGCTTGCTTCCGCTGGGCAATACAGCTTAGCCATCCGCTGCCTAACAGCTTGCGCTGAGCCTCACAGCTTGCTCCGCTGGGTAATACAGCTTAGCTATCCGCTGGGGACTACAGCTTAACCCGATCAGTGGAATCCTCCACTGCAAATGCTGAGCAACACAGCTTGCTCTGCTGACAAACAGCTTGAAGAAAGGTTTAAAAGAAAACACAAAATGGGAAACCAAAACAGCAATAGAAAGTTGTATACGATAAAGCACAAAATAGCTCTCATAGAGCAAGTTGGTCTGGATCTGATCCAAGAGCCAACAGATAGCACCACTTCGAATAATCCTTCTCTTATTCTTCTTCACGAGCTCTCTGTCTCTCTTTCTTTCTCTTCTGCTTCTTCTCTCTTTCTCTTCTTCACTCTTTTTCTTCTTCTGGATCGTGCAGGCTCTCTCTCTCTCTGCTTCTGCCCCTTCTGCTTCGATCAGGATCTTCTTCTGAGGAAGAAGCTTCATATATATAGCAACAACAGGAAGGTGGGCGTGTGTCCTCCACAGTTCCCGCCCTAACACCTTGGCTGCGTGGTAGCATTTCAGCCTGCAGGATGACACGTGTCACGATCCTGAGCCATCTCCATTCTTAGATCACGTGTCTTTATTAATCTCTTCGAGCAGCAGCCCTGTAATAAAACAGACTTGTTATCAGTGTGGATTTATCTGACAGGAAAGAAAGAATGCATCGAGTAAGTTTGATAAATGAGCATACCCTGTACAGACTTGATGCACCAAGTGCAGTGTGCATATATGGACATTTCATTCACGAGTGTACAGACTTTGAATGCATGTGATGCAGACACAAAGAGTGTATAGACTTGAATGCTTGTGATGCAGACAACAAGTGTACAGACTTGGAATTCATGAGATGCAGACACCGAGTGTACAGACTCTGCGTGCCTGAAGCAGGACAATGTATAGACTTGAAGCGCTATGTGAGACGGATCTTAACATGAGACGCTAAGTGAGACGGAGCAATGTATAGACTTAGCCGATGCAATGTTCACACGACCTTAGACGCTAGGTGAGACGGATCTTAACATGAGACGCTAAGTGAGACGGACATTTATTATCCTTAGCAAAGACGTCGTGTGCAACTGGACGATGTACAGACTTGAGTTCGTGCATGCTACAGGGCAATGTATGGACTTTGTGCATGGACAATGTATGGACTTTGAATGATGCACAAACATATGCAATGTATAGACTTCGTGGAAGTGCTAGAACAGTGAACGTAGGTAAAGATGGAAATGTATAGACTTTGCGTGCATACGACCAGACAGTGTGTTGCATGGAGTATGTGTGGCTAACTGAGAAACAATGCACAGACTTTATACAAAAACTTATGCACTTAGTATGGAACACTGCATGACCTAGCACACTCATGCATTCTCTACAGAATAGATCAGACATATGCTTTCATGTGATGACTCAATGTGTTGTTCTTAACAAAACAATATGGTGACTCATTCATGTTGCTATCATTAAAACACCACATTATCATCAAAGCACAAGGGGCACAACAATCTCCCCCTTTTTGATGATGGCAACATAATGAGTCACACTGAGTCACACTGACTCGTCAAACTATTCTCCCCCTTTGACATAATCATAAAGGAAATGGTTTAGAGACAGAATTCAGCACATAGACTATTTTCCCCACAAATTTAGAATACAGAGAATGAAACATAGTTCATTGAAATGGAGTTCTCCCTTATGACAAGAAAACATCTCTCCCCCTATCAACATGCATGCAGAACTACTCTCCGCTTAAAGCAAAAAATAACCAAAGCTCCCCCTGAGAATATGAGTGAAGTCAGGATGGAAGATTTCAACAATGTGGAGAGTAAAGTGATTGATGATAGGAAGGTAAAAGTAGACAACAATAATCGCAAGACATCTCAATGAATAATCAATAACAAGATTTATGTTGATCAGACTGTCAGGAATGAATCTGATCATGAGGGATTTTAATGCTTGCACCACTACGATAAGTCTTAAGAAGAATAGACTCTTCTATCATAAAGGGTTATGAATTGGCAACTTAATCAATCTGATTTAATTATGATGTATACCAAATTTGTCAAATTAAACTCAATTCACATATATGAATCCAAATTTTAATAAAGGTGAACCAAATAGTCGGATAACACTCAAAACCAATCATCTTTATCTTACACACATGATCTCAATAGCTCCTTTGAAAGATACACAGATTAGTACTGAGGTTAAATACTTTTACAAGAACATGAGTTGACAGAATTTTCAATGTATTTTCATTTGAAGCACATGTAATTTTCCTGAGTAATTTAGGTTGATTAACACCTTTTTACATGAGGCATAACATGTCTCAGGTGAAGTGACCCAGTTACTCAGTGTGATAACTGTCATTGTCTCTCAACTTCGGGAACGGAGTTAGCAATATAAGTGTCTTTTTATATGAGAAGACACCTTGATCAGAGGCCAGACTCCCCAGTTACTCAACATAGAAATGCCATTGCTCTGTCAGGTTCTCAATGAATTTTTATTTTAAGTGACTATGACACTTCATGACTTGGGTTCACTCCATTTCTTTGATGGAAAACCCAGTTTCTCAGTGAACAAAGTCATTTCATTTCTCACTGATTTTATTTCCTGTCAAG
Source organism: Amorphophallus konjac (assembly GCA_022559845.1). NCBI lineage: Eukaryota > Viridiplantae > Streptophyta > Magnoliopsida > Alismatales > Araceae > Amorphophallus > Amorphophallus konjac. Next base: position 190,132,249 of record CM040121.1, on the reverse strand, counting down.
TTTTTCAAAGTTAATTGTTTAACAACAATACTCACTCTATGTATCTTAACCAAAGTAGCTCTGATTTCAAATTTTTAGATATCTGATGAGTGAGTCTAAGGTTTTTATGACACAGATGGTTAAGATTTATTAAAGCTTATCATTCAGATATTTTCAATTCATTTAATTACAAATCTGAGAATACATTAATCTTATATCAGTCTGATTCAGTGGTAATTCTTAAACCTATATGATAGGAATTTCTACAAAGTTCTAAGACTGAATTGCATGCCATGCAGCTTAAGTTCCTCAGACCGAATACAGACCCAATTGATCAACAAACAACACTAGACACAATCATTCAAACTAGCTAAGAAGAATGTGAAGGATGAGTGTAAGCTGGTGTAAGAGTCAACACATGAAGGAATATATCAGAAGAGTGTATATCAACAAACAGTAGCTGAGTCTGGAATTCAGACAGATCAGCTGACAGGTAGCAACATGAAGAAAGTTGAAAGAAACTCTTCTTTGACAACTTAATGAATAGAAGGCAGAATCCATTATCAAGAGAGAGAGAATATGAAATCAGATGAGAGTTATTCAATTACTAGACAAGAGGTGTTCAAAGTGTGACAAACTAAACACCGATTATAAATGCTCCCCCCTTCTAGATGCATCAACTATGTGCACGATATGAACCACTCAAACTTGGTGCAAAGAAGATTTTTCAATTGATTTGACTGATTTTTCATGAGGAACAGGAGTTCTGAAGATGAGACAGAATATGTAGATATGGCAAGGAATCAGATGGGTAGACAGGAAGAGTTCAGGCAATTGACACCACTGAAGAATTTAGAAAGGCTCCCCCTGTCTATATGCAGTGAATCACTTCTTTTTGGAATTTTCAATATGATGATATGTAATGCAGTCACTACATGTATGCTAATGCAATGACTCTCCTTCAGATATTTCCTGAACATGAATGTCATGAGATTTATGCAGGGAATTTGACAAATATGTATATATCATAACAAGAATGTATAATGCATTCATCAAAGAATTTGTCATGATCTACAAGCATCTGGAGCACACAAATTCAGAAGACAGATTTCAAACTGAGTTTTCAGAACTAACCTGAATAGTCAACTTCTGGGGGTTTCACTTTTGAGTGCCTTGGATTATTAACCCCTTTATTCATCAGCTTCCAAGGTACACCTGCAAAGATTTGATCATTTTGATCTAGTAGGAACCCAAGCAACCTTGGGTCCTATATTAGCCCTGATGGGTGTTCTGAACAATCTTTTAGCAATATTATCATCATGATCCATCAGGTAACAACTATCTATGGAATGACCAAATTTTCCACAGTATCTACATGAAGAAGCAAATTTTCTGGTCCTATAATGCATATCAACAACAGTAATAGGTCCATGGATATAATCATGAGATATTCTGTTGTATACATGGATAGTTCGTTTCTTATTCCTTGACAACCAACAGTTTGCAGATTTGTGACCAGGCTTATTACAGTTGAAACATGAAATATTTACACTTCTTGTTCTGGGGAATTCAGCAGATTTTAAGTTAATATGATTTCCCTGAACATGCCAGCAGTCCTTGACTGCATGACCATATTTCCCACATTCAAAGCACCTTAGGTACTTACTTCTTGTGTCATAGTTTCCCCATGAAGACCTAAACCTGCACTGAGCAGCTTTATGACCACGTTTGTTACAGTTATAGCAGGTGATGTATTGGTTTGAGACAAACGTGTTCCTTTTGGGATTGTGATGATTTGTAAAGGATTTATCATGCATCATATCATCATTTTTCTTAGCACTATAGTCCTCCATATAATGTCCATGCTTACCACAGTAATAACATGAAGCTTTCTTCTCAGATGCATGCAAGTGAGTAGGGGATTGGTAAGTGGCATGCATTAGTCTATCAAACTCCACAGAGCTAGCAGAATTCATAGTACATGCAGGAACAATTTTGACTTTATTCATCTGACCATCCTTTTTCAATTTTTTAATCCTTTTCACAATCTTCGTTTGTTTTTTACTCTTCTGAGCCTTAAATTGGAATACAGGCGATGTGGGAGTTTTCAGATCTTTATTTTGTTTTGGGGATTGACTTGAGATACCAGCTACATCAGAGCTTTGCACAAAAGTGGTATATAGCTGGTTTCTACTAATTTTCTTAACATCAGAACGGCAACTTATCCCCTCTATTGAATTATCATCCTTACCTTTTATGACAGCTTTCATTTTTCCTTCATTTTTAGCAGACTTGGATGCTGAGTTTTCCAGATCATGAATTTTATCTTCCAAAGAAGCAATGTGGAGTTCATAACTGGCTATCTCCTGTTCACTGCAATTAACGTATTCACTTAAGACTTTATTTGCAGTTTTATACTTCTCAACTTCTTGTTCAAGATTGCTCAAGATTTTTGATTCTTCATCACAGACAGTTTTTCCTTTCTTTAACATGAGAAGTTGCTCGGACATACCAGTGTTTAACCATTTCAATTTTTCAACTTCAACTTTCAGTTCAGTGTTTTCCTCCTCAAAATTTTTAGCCTTAATTTCATTACCAGCACATTTTTCTCTTCCAGACATCAGCTCAAGTTTTTCAATTAGTTCCTCTTCCCTTTCTTCCACTTTAATTTTCTCAGCAAGCAGATTTCTGTGATCCTCTTTAAACACGATAATTTGTTTCTTCATCCATTCATTTTTATTATAGAGATCTTCATTGCGTTCTTTTAAAACCTCGCACTTACTGCAGCTTGTTTTGAGAGAGGAGTCATGCACACCTTCCTTGTTGACATTCTTTATTTTAGCTTCAAGAGTTTCATTTTTCCTCTGAATTTCTACATTCTCAGCTTTCAATTTCTTCAGATCAACCTTAATCCTTTCCAACTCTTCCAGATTCATCATATGTTCGCCAGTTTTCAGCTCTAACTGAGTCTCTAATTCAAAAATTTTAGTGAAGCATTCTTGGTTTTCATTCTTCAGCAAGCACATTTGCTTCAAATTCATGTGAGTCTCAGAAAGACATTTATCATATAATTCATTTATTTTCAAGCACTTTTCACATGATGAATTTGAATCACTTTTATCAATTTTCCTTTTCATTTTCTTATGCTATTTTCTTAAATGATCATAAGACTCCAACAGTTCATTATATGCAGCAATCCAATCATCCAGGGTGTAATTTTTGAAGATGTTTACCTGATCATCGTCCTGTTCTTCATCTTGATTGCTACTTGGTTCACTCCCTTGAGCCATCATGCATCGATCATTATCTCTATCGTAAGCAGTCTTCAATTTATCCAAGATTTCCTTGGCAGACCTGCAGGATGAGACGCATGAGATTAGTGCTCTGTCAATTGATGCTTTTACCATATTCAATGCTCTAGAGTTGATGGAGTCTTTCATTTTATCCTTCTCGGTCCATTTAGATTTATCCTTCGACAGTTTGTATGAGCCGTGAGTCATTACCTTCCACAAATCAGGATCGGTTGTCCTTACATACCGATGCAACTTTTCCAGCCATGGGCCAAGGTCATTACCTCTGAATATCGGTGGATGAGCCATCGAGAGATCAGTTAGACAATTGAGATAGTTAAGAGGTGCACCGGAATCAGTAGAAGTACAACAAAACACCAGCTCAGAAAAACTAAAGCGCCGAGACCAGATGAGCAAGGCAAGGTGATGCGGGATGAGACCATGAACACGACGAGCTCGTGAATGTCCCTTAATGAGGGAAGCGTCGGATGTGCGCGGTTGAGAAACCGGCAATGAGCTAGGGTGATCGGCTCTCTTTTATGCCCGGATCGGGTCACGGGACGGTCACGTACTCTCTCGCAGCAGCGGTAATGAACATATAAAGCGAGCTAGATATCCCTACACATGCTCTCTAGCAGCGGCATAAACAAATATATATGAAGTAAGCAAAATGCCGAGAAGGGAGCGAAAACGATACCTCCATGCGCCCGGCGTGGGGAAGACGGACCCGGCCGAAACTCGTACTCTCGGGACAATTAATACACCATATTACAGCAAATGAATTACTGCCCACTCCACGCAGGGAGGTAAAGGGCTACACAAACGGACCCGGGAGGACTGAATTCGGGTTGACGGGCGGCTTCTCGCGTCTCTTCGGCAGCACCCGAACTTGTGGCTGTGGGGCCCACGTGCTGTCCGGAGGGGCCGTGTGGGACCCGATGGAACCGCTGTAGTGGGGACACTTAGGGAAGCGCTCCCCGGGCTGGCGGCATGCTGGTTCGCCGGTCGGAGGCCGGGCGGCTCCGTTCAGCACCGGTCGGAACGACCGGCCACGGATCTGTCGGTTCTGTTTTGCGGCGCGCGCTCCGGCGACAACGGACGCTGCGATCAGCCCCGACGTTGGAATGCGACGAAACTGGCGCCGTTGGAAAGATGCTTCGAAGGGCTTCAACCCAAGGTGATTACAGAAAAATAATCAAGCCTGTACTTCTGATTGGCAAATTTTGAAGGTTGTTGTTGTACAGTTCCTGAAATCTCAGGTCAGCAGAAAACTTTCCTGTGGATTGCGTTTCACCGCGAGGTAGACGTCCGAATCTGGGGTTGTGTTCTTCAGAAACATTGTGAGAAATCAAGTTACAAAACCAGGACTATTTTTGGATCTGGATTTGGAGGTGGTGGTGATTTGTTCTGATTTTGGAAGTGGAGGGTGGTCGGATCTGGGATCTGACTGACAACACTGTTGCTGAGGAAGAACACGAATTTCTAAAAATAGATAGAAGGCTGATAAAAAATTACGAAAGTTTGTGGATGTAGGGGGTGATAGACAGAACTCCCAGTAAAATTGGGAGGGTTTGGACAAATCAAAAAGATAGCCGGAGGTGGGAAACACAGGGCTGCTGTCACTGTAGATAAAGACAAAATAGAACTAGGAATGAAAGATGCACGAAAATGGGAAAATACTAAACGATGGAATTTGGTTGTGAAAATTTAGGTGGAGCTTGGGATACAAGGGAAGAACACACCATAAAAATTGCTGCTTGAGATCGTCACGTGGTGGAGAGCAGATATTCGGACAAGAAGCCTCTATCCAGGATGGACAGAACACCGAAGGCGGCTCCGCGGCGGCGTGATGGCGGCGGCGGCGGCACCGATGATCACCGGAGGTGGGGGGAATGAGATATCACTCTAGAATGGGGGTTGGGGATGAAGAAACCAGGGGGGGAGAGAGGGGGGTCGAAATTCTCCAAGAGAGGGGTTCTTGCACAATGATTTTTTCACTTTCGTTAATTCAATCAATTGGAAAATACAAGCTATATATAATAAATGTAAAAAGACACTAAATGCCCATAGATCTAGGGTCTTGAAGGGCATATCAGGGAGTTCCTAAATATTTCTCCCATGTGGTCAAAACACTTAATATCTATTTTAATCTAACTTAGACCAATTCTATTCAAACCTACCTAATTTTCACCAACCAAGCCTAATAAGGCCAAAGGAAGAGGGCGCCCCCCTTCTTGGGCTTCTCATGGGCCTTGGCTGGTCCAAGGCCATCCACTCAAGTCCAATAACCCATGTCTATACTTAGGCCTTCCAAATCTTGGTGGTCCATGGGTGGGGAAAGCCCACTTGGGCCTTAAGTGGCAATTAAGGTCCAATATGAACTAGGCTCCTAATGGACTCTACTAATGACAACCTAGTAATGGACTCTTCTTATAAATGTGGCCCAATGGCTTACTTAAAGCCTTACAAAGAGAGCCCAAATGAAAGAAATCAAAAAAATACACACTTTCAAGCCAATACAACCCATAATACACACCTATACAAGCCAATACACACAATACAACCCATAAGCTCTTGATGTCCTCATCAATTCTCCCCGGGTGGGAGGAACTCGACCCCGTCGAGTAGGGGTAGGGATGCTCGAATACTCCGGCGGATCTATCACCGTTCCAAGTAACGCGGGTACGCTCCACTCCAAATGATCGTCACCTGCTCATTCCATATATACTCGATATACGCGACTGCTATGGGCTAAAGGTGGACACTCCGAGTGGGGCACTCTCAAAAGGGAAGGAAGCAGCTCGAAGACTCACTAGGAATCACCGCTGAGTCCCTTTAGGTGACTGATCTGGGTATAGATGTAGAACCGATCCCATACTCATCGAGTGAGTCCACTCGCCTCTTACTCATAAGAGAACGACAACGAGCTTGCACAAGACGCATGCAGACAAACAAACGACACACAAACCAAACAAACCACACAAATAAGAAACCGACTCATGCATGACTCTAGACACACCTATTGTTAGTCCGACCCGTACATAGGTGACGGCGGACCAGGACACCCGAATGTGTGCCATGCATGCATGTTATGTAACCGGAGATGGGTGGTATGGGGAACACCTAAACATCCAAGTATGACCCAGTCATGCATGGACGGCCCTTTAGATTTAGGAGACTTGAGTGGGCTAGGAAAGCCGGGTGTGGAAGAGCCGGGTGTTGGTGTATCATGGACGGGCTTGGTGGGTATGGAGGACCCGAGCCGTAGGAAAGGGGTATGAAGGTGGACTTCCCCGAAGAAGTGAAGGGAATATGAAGGGTCTAGGGATCCACTAGGGAAGGGGTCAAATGGATCAAAGAAGGTATGGCCCCTTATGGTGGGTTCCAACATGACATGGTCCCAATCGTGAAATTCTTGAAGGTGCGGGTGGTCACCTTCTTCCGTCATGGTAGATGGGACCGTGTATAGGAAATATGACTCCTCCCTCAGAAGCAAAGTCATGAAGTCGGGCTCATCCGGTAGCGGGAGAAGTAGAAGAACCTCCGTGGTGACACAACCCACGGTGCACTCGGAGGTAATGGACCCGAAGGCCGGATGGGTGAAGCTACGACTCGTGGGTTGGTCGAAACCTTGGGCCAACATATGTGTCAACTGCCATTGCCAACCTAAACCAAGGATAAGGTCACCCAATGTGTCAACATGGTGACGAGATCGGAACGTAGTATGGTAGGAGTTGGCGGGCACTAAAGGTAGGGTAGGGTCTATAGACGGGTAAGGGAGTGGGACCAAGCCATCCTTGAGCCAACTAAGAAGCGGCTCGACTATGTATAATGTACCCGTTAGAAATACGGGTGGCTCGGGATGAGGTGGCTCCAAGCGCGAATCCGAAGGTGGAGTGGGCCGCTGGGGCTGGGTGGCTGGACATACGGGGTCCCTAAGGGTGATCTTACCGGGTAGGTAAGGTGGGCATAAGGTGCAAGTCCTCTTGTCCCAGTCAAGATTGGCCCTTCTCTCTCCTAACCACTTTTGCCCTAAAATGATGCATGAACTAGCAAGTGTGCCGATCCTGCACCATGCACCATCGGTGTAGAGAATAGATCCGATCCTCTTATAGAACTCAACAAAAGCAAAATCACCATCGTGGACAATCTCGCCTGTCTTGGAGAGAGACTCCACGATGTCAAGAGAAACCCAATTACCTGACTCCCTATTGGTGAAATGGAGTTCCGTTGTGGACCCGTTGGGTAGAGCGACTTTCATAGTGAGAGGGGTAAAACCAAGGGCTCGGTCCATGAGGACATTGACTTTGGCCACAAAGGTTGACCACTCGGACGTATGGTCTTGGGGAACGGCCATGGGTAGCGGACATGGACATGCATACACACGGTGACAACACACTAGACCGACTATGCAAGTTTGGAATGCATGCACACTAAGGACCCTAGACGTAAACCAATACTCGGTACGTGGCGGAGATAAGCGATCCGAAGACCACTCGCGCAAGTGTGTGGCCTTCCCGATAGGCGTAGCCTAGCGTTCGGGCAACACCTTTTGATATACCGAGTAAAGGGATGCGATGAAAAAAGACACTTTTTTTTGTTTGGAAACAATGATGACCCTAAACACGACTAGACGTAAATGACTAATGAATGACACTTTTTTTTTTGGACACCCTAGACTCAACTCGCTCTGATACCAAATTGATGCGGGACGAGACCACGGACACGACAAGCTCGTGAATGCCCCTTAATGAGGGAAGCGTCGGATGTGCGCGGTTGAGAAACCGGCAATGAGATAGGGTGATCGGCTCTCTTTTGTGCCCGGATTAGGTCACGGGACGGTCACGTACTCTCTCGCAGCAGCGGTAATGAACATATAAAGCGAGCTAGATATCCCTACACATGCTCTCTAGCAGCGGCATAAACAAATATATATGAAGTAAGCAAAATGCCGAGAAGGGAGCGAAAACGATACCTCCATGCGCCCGGCGTGGGGAAGACGGACCCGGCCGAAACTCGTACTCTCGGGACAATTAATACACCATATTACAGCAAATGAATTACTGCCCACTCCACGCAGGGAGGTAAAGGGCTACACAAACGGACCCGGGAGGACTGAATTCGGGTTGACGGGCGGCTTCTCGCGTCTCTTCGGCAGCACCCGAACTTGTGGCTGTGGGGCCCACGTGCTGTCCGGAGGGGCCGTGTGGGACCCGATGGAACCGCTGTAGTGGGGACACTTAGGGAAGCGCTCCCCGGGCTGGCGGCACGCTGGTTCGCCGGTCGGAGGCCGGGCGGCTCCGTTCAGCACCGGTCGGAACGACCGGCCACGGATCTGTCGGTTCTGTTTTGCGGCGCGCGCTCCGGCGACAACGGACGCTGCGATCAGCCCCGACGTTGGAATGCGACGAAACTGGCGCCGTTGGAAAGATGCTTCGAAGGGTTTCAACCCAAGGTGATTACAGAAAAATAATCAAGCCTGTACTTCTGATTGGCAAATTTTGAAGGTTGTTGTTGTACAGTTCCTGAAATCTCAGGTTAGCAGAAAACTTTCCTGTGGATTGCGTTTCACCGCGAGGTAGACGTCCGAATCTGGGGTTGTGTTCTTCAGAAACATTGTGGCAAATCAAGTTACGAAACCAGAACGATTTTGGGATCTAGATTTGGAGGTGGTGGTGATTTGTTCTGATTTTGGAAGTGGAGGGTGGTCCGATCTGGGATCTGACTGACAACACTGTAGCTGAGGAAGAACATGAATTTCTAAAAATAGATAGAAGGCTGATAAAAAATTACGAAAATTTGTGGATGTAGAGGGTGATAGACAGAACTCCCAGTAAAATTGGGAGGGTTTGGACAAATCAAAAAGATGGCCGGAGGTGGGAAACACAGGGCTGCTATCACTGTAGATAGAGACAAAACAGAACTAGGAATGAAAGATGCACGAAAATGGGAAAATACTAAACGATAGAATTTGGGCGTGAAAATTTAGGTGGAGCTTGGGATACAAGGGAAGAACACACCATAAAAACTACCGCTTGAGATCATCACGTGGTGGAGAGCAGATATTCAGACAAGAAGCCTCTATCCAGGATAGACAGAACACCGAAGGCGGCTCCGCGGTGGCGTGATGGCGGCGGCGGCGGCACCGATGATCACCGGAGGTAGGGGGAAGGAGATATCACTCTAGAATGGGGGTTGGGGATGAAGAAACTAGGGGGAGAGAGAGGGGGGGTCGAAATTCTCCAAGAGAGGGGTTCTTGCACAATGATTTTTTCACTTTCATTAATTCAATCAATTGGAAAATACAAGCTATATATAATAAATGTAAAAAGACACTAAATGCCCATAGATCTAGGGTCTTGAAGGGCATATCAGGGAGTTCCTAAATATTTCTCCCATGTGGTCAAAACACTTAATATCTATTTTAATCTAACTTAGACCAATTCTATTCAAACCTACCTAATTTTCACCAACCAAGCCTAATAAGGCCAAAGGAAGAGGGCGCCCCCCTTCTTGGGCTTCTCATGGGCCTTGGCTGGTCCAAGGCCATCCACTCAAGTCCAATAACCCATGTCTATACTTGGGCCTTCCAAATCTTGGTGGTCCATAGGAGGGGAAAGCCCACTTGGGCCTTAAGTCGCAATTAAGGTCCAATATGAACTAGGCTCCTAATGGACTCTACTAATGACAACCTAGTAATGGACTCTTCCTATAAATGTGGCCCAATGGCTTACTTAAAGCCTTACAAAGAGAGCCCAAATGAAAGAAATCAAAAAAATACACACTTTCAAGCCAATACAACCCATAATACACACCTATACAAGCCAATACACACAATACAACCCATAAGCTCTTGATGTCCTCATCACAAGGCACTAAGTCAGTGAAATGAAGCACCGAGCACAAGAAACCCACTCTGAAATGCACCACACACAAAAATGTAGGATCTGCTGCGGATTGTTAGATCCTATGCACAGCAACACGCTCTGATACCAATTGTTGAGTTCGGTGCGATGGATTTAGAGGGGGGGGTGAATGAATCAACCATTTAAAGGTTTTGCTCAATTAAAAATCTAGAACGCTAGCTAGACAAAACTAGACAATCTGAAGAACTAATCAAATTCTCTTTTGAACCAAAGTGCAAATATGTAAAGCGCGCCTAAACATTCATCTAGCGGAAGTAGAATAAAGCAATCAACCCACTGCACAGATGATTTTTAAGGTGGTTCGGTCCTCCAGACCTACATCCACCCCACACTCCAACTAGAGTGTGGATTCCGCTGACTAACAGCTTGAACCGCTAGGCCTCACAGCTTGCCTACAACCGCTGAGCATCACAGCTTGCTTCCGCTGGGCAATACAGCTTAGCCATCCGCTGCCTAACAGCTTGCGCTGAGCATCACAACTTGCTTCCGCTGGGCAATACAGCTTAGCCATCCGTTGGGGACTACAGCTTAACCCGACCAGTGGAATCCTCCACTGCAAACGTTAAGCAACACAGCTTGCTCTGCTGACAAACAGCTTGAAGAAAGGTTTAAAAGAAAACACAAAATGGGAAACCAAAACAGCAACAGAAAGCTGTATATGATAAAGCACAAAATAGCTCTCAAGGAGCAAGTTGGTCTGGATCTGATCCAAGAGCCAACAGATAGCACCACTTCGAATAATCCTTCTCTTCTTCTTCTTCACGAGCTATCTGTCTCTCTTTCTTTCTCTTTCTCTTCTGCTTCTTCTCTCTTTCTCTTCTCCACTCTTTTTCTTCTTCTGGATCGTGCAGGCTCTCTCTCTCTGCTTCTGCCCCTTCTGCTTCGATCAGGATCTTCTTCTGAGGAAGAAGCTTCATATATATAGCAGCAGTAGGAAGGTGGGCATGTGTCCTCCACAGTTCCCGCCCTAACACCTTCGCTGCGTGGCAGCATTTCAGCCTGTAGGATGGCACATGTCCCGATCCTAAGCCATCTCCATTCTTGGATCACGTGTCTTTATTAATCTCCTCGAGCAGCAGCCCTGTAATAAAACAGACTTGTTATCAGTGTGGATTTATCTGATAGGAAAGAAAGAATGCATCGAGTAAGTTTGATAAATCAGCATACCCTATACAGACTTGATGCACCAAGTGCAGTGTGCATATATGGACATTTCATTCACGAGTGTACAGACTTTGAATGCATGTGATGCAGACACAAAGAGTGTATAGACTTGAATGCTTGTGATGCAGACAACAAGTGTACAGACTTGGAATTCATGAGATGAAGACACCGAGTGTACAGACTCTGCATGCCTGAAGCAGGACAATGTACAGACTTGAAGCGCTATGTGAGACGGATCTTAACATGAGACGCTAAGTGAGACGGAGCAATGTATAGACTTAGCCGATGCAATGTTCACACGACCTTAGACGCTAAGTGAGACGGATCTTAACATGAGACGCTAAGTGAGACGGACATTTATTATCCTTAGCAAAGACGTCGTGTGCAACTGGACTATGTACAGACTTGAGTTCGTGCATGCTACAGGGCAATGTATGGACTTTGTGCATGGATAATGTATGGACTTTGAATGATGCACAATCATATGCAATGTATAGACTTAGTGGTCATCAAGGCAACCGAGTTCAGACTTTAAGTGAAGAATGTACAGACTTCGTGGAAGTGCTAGAACAGTGAACGTAGGTAAAGATGGGAATGTATAGACTTTGCGTGCATACGACCAGACAGTGTGTTGCACGGAGTATGCGTGGCTAACTGAGAAACAATGCACAGACTTTATACAAAAACTTATGCACTTAGTATGGAAAACTGCATGACCTAGCACACTCATGCATTCTCCACAGAACAGATCAGACATATGCTTTCATGTGATGACTCAATGTGTTGTTCTTAACAAAACAATATGGTGACTCATTCATGTTGCTATCATTAAAACACCACATTACCATCAAAGCACAAGGGGCACAACACCCACTTCATCAGCTTTGGTGGCCATTCCATCTTCTTCTTCTGAGCCAGACACTGGCTTATGGGTGTCCATAGATAGTGAAGTCACTTTTGATATGGCACCAGCAGACTCCCTTGGCTTTACTTCATCAGAGGATTTTGTCTTGCAACATTTGGAGATGCTGCGCCGGGTAGTAGAATCTCAGCCGACACTGGCTTATCTTCAATTTAAGGAGGTGACTGAGCGACTGACAGTTGGTCTGCAAGCACTAGGCTGTCCCTTAGAAACATGGACCCAGCGGGTGCTGTTATTGCTGAAATTTATGAATCGCCGTGATTTCCTGGGGTGTACTGTGAGTGATAAACTGGCGGCCCTTAAATTGCAGAGAGACAATTGTCGATCAGGGCTAAAGATATAGAATTCTAATCTTCAACGGCACAGGACCCAGCTAGAAACTTCATCTAATCGTGCCCATTTTTTATGCAGCCGGATGGATGAGCTACGGGCAGAACTGAATGCCATTGAGGCTGAACTGCCTTTGGTGGAGACGGCACGGTCTCAAAGTGCTGAAGAGATCGCCCTGCTAGAGAGATAAGTGGCATCACTGTAGGATGAAGCAGCTCACCTCCAAGGAGAAGAAGCTCATCTTCAAGACTTAGGAGCGGCTCCAAATGCTGGGCTCCTTGATTTTGAGGACATCTTCTGGCGACCTTAGTCATTCCTTGCTTTGTAATGCGTCCCTTCCGAGGGCCCCAATTGTATTCATCGCTTTTTAGCAATGAAAAATTGTCTTCCCTATAATGTCTTCGGTGCCCATCTCCATATCTTTATCTTGTAATGGTTTGCAGCAATTTGGTAACTATCATGAAAATACACCCATATCTGTACCGCAGGAGAATGCCCACTCTTTCAAGGAAAAGATGGGGGTATCGCTCCACCACGTGACGGGATTTTGAGAGTCCTCAGACCGGAACATTAGCATAAGTATATGTTTCATCGGCCAAAGGTGCCGAATTTAGGAATATTTACTGATGTGTGGATGAAAGGTTCATAGGTCTCATCGAAATAGACTGAAGGTCTATCTGGGATAGGTTTTAGCATCGATCCAGGTGATGATGCCTTGTGATCGACAGAAAGTTTCATCATCGACATTAGGTTTATGCCGATGCAAGAAAATAGATAAGTTTCATCAGAATAGACAGAAGGACTATTTCGGATAGGTTTTAGCATCGATACAGGCGATGATGCCTTATGATCGACGAAAAGATTCATCATCAGTATTGGGTTTATGCCGATGCAAGAAAAATAGATAAGTTTCATCAGAATAGACTGAAGGTCTATTCCAGATAGGTTTAAGCATCGATCCATGCGATGATGCCTTATGATCGACGAAAAGTTTCATCATCAGCATTGGGTTTATGCCTGGATAAGTTTCATCAGAATAGACGGAAGGTCTATTCCGGATAGGTTTTAGCATCGATCCAGGCGATGATGCCTTATGATCGATGGAAAGTTTCATCATCAGCATTGGGTTTATGCCGATGCAAGAAAAATGGATAAGTTTCATCAGAATAGACGGAAGGTCTATTCCGGATAGATTTTAGCATCGATCAAGGTGATAATGCCTTATGATCGATGAAAAGTTTCATCATCAGCATTAGTTTTATGCCGATGCAAGAAAAATAGATAAGTTTCATCAGAATAGATGGAAGGTCTATTCCGGATAGGTTTTAGCATCGATCAAGGCGATGATGCCTTATGATTGACGGAAAGTTTCATCATCAGCATTGGGTTTATGCCGATGCAAGAAAAATGGATAAGTTTCATCAGAATAGACGAAAGGTCTATTCCGGATAGGTTTTAGCATCGATCCAGGCGATGATGCCTTATGATCGATGGAAAGTTTCATCATCAGCATTAGGTTTATGCCGATTGAAGAAAAATAGATAAGTTTCATCATAATAGACGGAAGGTCTATTCCGGATAGGTTTTAGCATCGATCCAGGTGATAATGTCTCATGATCGATGGAAAGTTTCATCATCAGCATTGGGTTTATGCCGATGCAAGAAAACTAGATAAGTTTCATCAGAATAGACGGAAGGTCTATTCCAGATAGGTTTTAGCATCGATCCAGGCGATGATGCCTTATGATCGATGGAAAGTTTCATCATCAGCATTGGGTTTATGCCGATGCAAGAAAAATGGATAAGTTTCATCAAAATAGACAGAAGGTCTATTCAGGATAGGTTCTAGCATCGATCTAGGCGATGATGCCTTGTGATCGACGGAAAGTTTCATCATCGATGGGACATATGGTGGATGTGTTGTTGGAAGACATATGTATATTTTATATCATAATGACCACATTACTGACCCAAGTGCCCTTTTGGGTTTTCGCTAGGGTTAGCCCCCTCTTGCTTTTGCCCACGCGCCCTTTCGGGTTTTCACTTGGCGGGGTACCCAATTTTGCCCGCAGCACCCTTTCGGGTTTTTGCCGCGACCGGGTTATAGCCATTTTTGCCCTTATCTAGGATGTATGCACAAGTCTGGCGGGGCACCTCTATTTTAAGCCCCATTTTCTTCTCTCTCTCTCTCTCTCTCTCTCTCTTTTTATGTAACCTTTGAGTTTGCATGTCGCCTTTTGAACATGTCAAAGTGCCTATCGTTGATGTAGGGTAAACACCAACGCAAAGAAGAATAAGGTTTCATCATCTACTCGGACGGAAGCTCTAGATTGATGTCAGCATGCGGCGGCTTAGGCCTGAAGCCATTCGCCGAAAATGTATAAGTGCCTATCGTTGATGTGGGGTAAACACCAACGCAAAGGAGAATGATATTTCATCATCTACCCGGACGGAAGGTCTGGATTGATGTCAGCATGTAGTGGCTTAGGCCTGAAGCCGTTCATCGAAAATGTATAAGTGCCTATCGTTGATGTGGGGTAAACACCAACGCAAAGGAGAATGAGGTTTCATCATCTATCCGGACGGAAGGTCTGGATTGATGTCAGCATGCAGCGACGGAATACCCATCCTTATTATTATCATCATTTTTTCCGGAACTCCCATTATCATCAACTTTTTTTTGTTGAGAATGTTTGCTCAATCATTCGCCAGTCCCTCAAAGGGCAGTGGTACGGCATGATAGAGCTTCAGATGTTTCCCGTTGAGTGGCGGGAACTGAACTTCTCCCCGATGGTTGACGACCACGTAGGCTCCGCCCTCATAGACTCTTTGGACCACATATGGACCCAACCAATTAGCAGCAAGCTTGCCCTTTGGGTTGGAAGCCATGACCTCTTTCTTCTTGACCATGACCAGGTCACCTTTCTTGAATTTTCACCCTTTGATGAGCTTGTTGAAGACATTTGCCATGTGAGCCTAATATATCTGGATATTCTTCTGTGCCTGAAGGCGCTTTCCCTCCAGCTCAGCCAATTCTTCTAGTCTTCTTTCAGCATTTGTTTGCTCATCGCGGGCTAAACCGTATTGAATGGCAACCCTGAGTGACGGTAGTTCTAGCTCCACGGGGACCATAGCCTCGGAGCCATATACTAAGGAGAAGGGTGAGCAACCCGTAGGAGTCTTGTAGACAGTACGATATGCCCATAACGCTTCATACATCTTCTCCCCCCAATCCCTTTTGTGGGAACTGACGATCTTGGCAAGGAGCGTGCATAGGGTTTTGTTAAATGCTTCAGCCAACCTGTTTGCCTATGGGTTGTAAGGGGTGGAGGTTCTCCAATCAATTTTATACTTCTCGCGAGCCGATATATTTTTTGATTCTTGAAATGGCTTCCATTGTCAGAAATTATTCGGCTGGGAACACCGAACTGGAAAATAACATTTTGCTTGAAGAATCTGACGACCAGCTCACCAGTCACTTCTTTGAGTGCTATAGCCTCTGCCCATCTGGAGCAATAATCTGTTATAGCCAAGATATACTTGTGTCTGGCTGAGGAAGTTGGAAGAGGCCCAACCACATCGGTTCCCCACTGAGCGAAAGGCCAGTTGGGAATTGTTGGATGTAGGGGTACAGGGGGCTCCTGGGCACAGCAGCATGTTCCTTGCATTTCTGACATGATTTTGCGAATTGACAGCAATCTTCAAACATGGTAGGCCAGTAATAGCCCAGTTTCTTAATTTCAATCTTCATCTTCGGTCCATCTTGGTGTGCCGCGGCTATTTTGACATGTATTTCTTTCATCACTTGCCAGGCCTCCTTTGTGGATAGACAGCGAAGCAAAATCTTCTTGCAGGCATCTACCAAGATTCGGAATAGTGTCCCGCTCCGAAATTCATAGGAATCTTTGGTCCTAAGGAGCTTCATTCTTTCTTCCTTTCCTTTGGGTAGCTGTTGGTGGAGGAACCATTGTGTTAGATGATGTCTGCAATCGGGCTCCTGTGTTTCTTTGGCTCTATGCTTCACATTCCTCTAGACTTGATTCCAGCATACTGGGAACCTACCGTCGATTTATCACAACAATGTTGAGTGTTTCATCTGGTGGGACTGCTAGCGAATTGGCCAATTTTGCCAAATCATCAGCTTGAGTATTATGCCCCCAGCCCACATGATTGAGCTTAATATGATGGAAGTTCACCATAAGGCGTAGTGCCCTTTCATAGTAAGGGTTCAGCTCTTGCTTTCGCACCTCAAACTCCCGTTGCATCTGTTTTATTATCAGCATTGAGTCGCCAAACACTTGGAGCATCTGAATTCCCATGCTGAGAGCGATTTACAGATCGATTATCAGAGCTTCATACTCATCTTCATTATTGGTGCATGGCTTGTTTATCGAGCACGAAGTGTATATAACCTCCCCTTCCGGTGACTTCAGGACAATACCGGCTCCTGCTTGGACTTTGAATTGTCCAATTAATGTAGTGTCTACTCTTGATGCCCCTTCAAAGTAGAGATGCCATATAACCGACTGAGCCTGACATGCCTCCAGTGTTTCATCATCAGGAAGTTTAGTTCCTAATGGAGTATTTTCTGGTGCAGGATGTGCTGCAAAGAAGTCAGCTATGGCCTGACCTTTTATGGCTCTCTGGGGTATATATGAAATATCAAATTCCATCAGGATCACGGCCCATTTGTCGAGTTGACCTTTAAGTGTTGGCTGGTGCGAGCGACGTCACGCGGTTCTGGGAAGCGGAGAAGACGCGGAGCGCGCGGGCTCCTTCTTTTTGTTTGCTGCAACACAGAAATAAGAGAAAAGAGAAGGGGCCACCATGGGAGATTGCTCCGGTGGGGCGAGCGGGACAAATGTAATATAGCAAGATATGGGGGTTAAATGGCCATAGCGGGAAGTGACTCACCGCGACCTCGGGGGGACGGGAATGGTGCAGAAATTAAATAACAAGAATTGAAACGGCCATTGGGGAAGTGACTCGCCGCAGCCTCGAGAATATGAGCAGACAAGAATATAACAGAATATAAGGAGAATATAAAGAGCGGGAATTTAAACGGCCATTGGGGAAGTGACTCGCCGCGGCCTCGAGAACATGAATAGATGAGAATATAATATATAAGAATGGGAAATTAAATGGCTATTGGGGAAGTGACTCGCCGCGGCCTCGAGAATATGAATAGATAGGAATATAACATATAAGAACGGGAATTTAAACGGCCATTGGGGAAGTGACTCGCCGCGGCCTCGAGAATATGAGCAGAATACAACAGAATATAAAGAGAGTATAAGAACGGGAATTTAAACGGCCATTGGGGAAGTGACTCGCCGCGGCCTCGAGAACAAGATGTGATCGCCAGGGGCCGAAAGACCCCAAAATAAAGAAAGTGATCGCGCCTACCTGTGGACGTCGAAAAATATCGATGATGATCATACGGCATGCACGTCTCGACACTCGAGAGCAAGCCGAAGATGAAAATGCCAAATAAACCTCATGCCTCGCCCGATCAGGATGAGGACTCGCTTGGTGGTCCGCTAGCCGATGAGGGAGCCCCCCCCGGGGCGGAAGATATGGCCACAACTCTACAGTCGGCCGTGCCGAGAGCTGAATCAAAGAAGAGTCGGGGACTCCGATACAGCCCGACGTGCACCGAAAGTCACGCAGAGTCTGGGACCGGGCCCCAAAGGCTGTGAATGGAACATTGTAGAGGTCATACATAGCAACCGGAACCTTCCGGGAATGTCGACATTCACGTAAAATGGCCGCGACTTCGAGAAGAATCCGTTTAGTGCTTAAAACGGCGCGAGGGGGTCTTAAAACGGCGCCCCTTATCCGGCGCGCCCCCCCTTTAAAACGGCGCGCCCCCCTTTGGATATGGCGCCGTTTTAACCCCTTTTCTTTTCATTGGCTACACGGCGCGCCCCGAAGCCCCCCCTTGATGCTTAAAACGGCGCCCCTTTGAATATGGCGCCGTTTTAACCTTTTAACCCCTTTCTCTGAAGCGCTTCCTGGCGAGCAACCGACCCATCCCATCGGCATTACGGTCCCCTGTTTCCTGGGAACTGCACGACGACGAACTGCTTAAAATGGCAAAAGGTATGCTTCGACCCGTTGGGCATCCAAGCATGTTCCTCAAATGGAAACCCTCGAGCCCTGCACTGTCGAACGCTTGCTCCGTCAGCCGGTCGCCCATTCCCCTGCAAATGATGAAAGCAAACGTGGCTAGCGGTGTACATGCCAGCGAAGGAGGAGGCCATGCCTCTGCCCCTCTCCCGGTCACACTGTAGCTGCGGCGGAGGTGACGTCCACGACAACGGCATTCGACACGGTGACCCCATCAACGTTAGCAACGGCAACTGCGAACAGAACAAAAAAGCCATAGAAATGGGAAGCTTGCTTCCCTGCTCTCCATATAAATACAAGCCCCAGGCAAGAAGCAAAAGAGGGGGGACGCTCTACTGGCGGTGAAGCCCGGCTCCGAAGTGTGAAGAGAGATAAGAGGGTGAAAGAAAGAAGGAGAGGTGAGGGGAAGAGAGCTCGGTTCCCCCCTTTGTCTTTGCATTTCCTTCTGCCCCTTTGATTTCCTTTTGGTGATCTGCACATGTAGACCTTTGTCTTCGTATTCCCTTTCAATGTAATCGGAGTTCGGTCTGTTGTGAAATGAAAGGAAAACTCCCCTTTGGGAGATCTTGATGCCTCAATCCCCCTCAATACTCATCCCATAGTGGCTCTATTTTTTTTTTTACCGCCGTGTTCTTGTGTCGACTTCGGCTCTCACGTGGTCTTCAGCCACGCGATCACAGCAACCCTCGGGTCGTCGGAGTTCCTTTGTAGGCTGGCCCTCAGGACCTCCGGCCCCGAACGGGGGGAGTCGATACGATCGCAACAACCCATGGGTCACCGGTTTCCCTTGTAGGCTAGCCCTCGGGATCTCCGGCCCCAAATGGGGTAATTTTACTGGTGTCGTTGCTTATGCACACACCGGGATGTTTCGGGGCCGTCGGAGTTCTCTCCGCATGGCGCGCCCCATTTTTTTCCTCGGACCCTTCCGATCTAGGGGAGGTGCTGTCCGATTCTCGCCAGGGCCAAGAACAAGTGAACAAATAGAACACTCAAGAACGAACTGACTTTTAATCCAATACACAGTAAGTTCTGTGAATCAAACCCCCCCGAATAAAACACTTAAACCTCCTGCTCACTCACCTTAACAAACCATCAACGATGCTTAAACCTTCATCCTATTGATCTAGGGTGTCAATTGAACAATTAATCTAACTATCGATCCTTCTGTAGGCCATAGAATCAAGAACAGAAAGCAAAACAAGTCCACAGAACGAATAAGAAAACTCAAGAGACGATGTCCCGGCGTGGCCTAACCCGGCGCGGTCACCCCTCACCGCGCCGATTTAACACCACCCTCGTAACCTCCCATCTCCCTTGAATGCTAAAACGGCGCGCCCCCGTGGGAGCCTCTCTATCCGGCGCGCCCTACTGCCTTGCTTAACCATTAAAACGGCGCCCCTTGGCCTCCCTTAAACCGGCGCGCCCTTCAGCCCCTTGTAGTATCTCTAAAACGGCGCCCCTTAACCGGCGCCCCCCCCTTGAACTCCCTTAAACCGGCGCGCCCATGGATGCCTCTACCCGGCGCGCCCCCCCCCTTCATATCTTGACCCGGCGCCCCTTATCCGGCGCGCCCATCTTCTTGCAACCTGCCAACACGGCGTGCTAAAAGAAAACTAAAAGAATGGAAGGAAGAAAGAGAACTATTGAAACTAAAGAATAAACCAGAGGATAAGGATTAAATCAATGAACAAAATGGAAAGAATGGAATGGGAATAAAACACTTAACTCAATGATCGGAACAATGACAATAGCATACCCGCGCCTTAACCAAATTTTGTTCCGGGGGCGCTGCCCCCCGAAAACCCCCGCAAGGGGCGTTGCCCCCCTGACCCCCACGACCTGACCGGGCAGGTCGAACCCCGCGACCTGACCGCGCAGGTCGATCCGCGTGCGAGGGCGCACATTGTCGAGTTTTGGCCTTACACTTAACGACCCGCTCCCCCGGACTGTGTGATGATGCCCCGTGGTATCGGACATGGACCTCGGGATCCCCGACATGGTCATGATCCGTGCACCTCTTGGGCCGATAGTTCATCAAATTGACCCACTTCTTCCGGGATCCGATCCCGCACCCACATGAAACGTGCCGTACCTACGGTAGATATCCGAATGTCTTTGTTGTTACCTTCGATGCTTCGAATATGAACTCTCGACCGAATACTGGATGGTCCTTAGTGACTGATATATATATATATATATATATATATATATATATATATATATATATATACCGGGATCTAATCCCGCACTTTCATTAAATTCGCCGCACTCGCAGCAAGTATTTGTACGGTTTTTGAACACCGTTTTACATACCGACGCGGAGGGTTTAAATCATGTCAACCCAACTCGCATGCTTTAATGAAAAACGATCTTTAGGTCATTTGACCCCTTTTCTTGGCGATTAATCAGAGGTCTTCCCCTCTCTGAGGGGATGTAATTAACGTCGCGCCCTTTATGGCGCGGCGGGTCTCCAGTCCCGACCCGATATCCACAATCATCTGATCAGTCAGATGGAGCGCACCCCGGGCTTCGGACCACTCCAGTCTTGAAGCCCGAACACATTGTCACCTAGGTGACTGGCACGCCCTCGCACTAGATAAACCGATAAAAAGACCACCGATATCCCGATACTTTCACACCCGAAACCTAGTGCGTTCCACAAGCTGGCACGCCCGGTGGGACTGGACTACCTCTCATCTTTTCGCCAAGATTAGGGGCCCAATGGCCTTTTCCGAAGTCTTAACTTCCGCATTTTTTAAATTGCAGGAGGGATCCATTTCTGAAGAACCGATGGCTGTCACTTTCGGTCCATTGGTTGTGGCGAGCCATGCCGAGCATGGCTACTTGGCAGTGCCGATCCAGTTCGGCGATTTTCCCCCGGTCGTTGGCTTCCCCAACTTCCTCGGGGTTATGTTCGTGGACCTCTTGGATGTCAAGGAGGTCGAGCCCGTCGCCCCCGTGGAGGCGACACCAGAAGCTGTGAAGATGGTGGGCTACTATGTCCACCACATTGAAGCAAAGAAGAAATGCACCTCGGCTGCCAGGAGGGCGGCAAGGAGAACCACTAGCACGCCGCAAGGCCGGCCTTCCCTCTCGGGCAAATCCGTGATGATCGGAGGAGTCCGAGTGTACCTGAATGGCCGTCAGGCCACGATCTCACCAGATAGGGTAATCCCGATGGTGCCGGTGCACAACCAATTCCATGCACTGGCCCGGGAGCGAGAGGACCATATCAGGTCCATGCCAAAGCAAGAGTCGGCCCAGAAGCCGACTAAATTCAAGCAAGCATGGGTCCCCATCGGGCGGGCCCCAGCCTCAACTCAACTGGAGCTCGTCAGGACTGACCGGCTCGAGAAAAAGATGAAGGAAGATGAAGAAGAGAAGATTGAGGCGTCAGCTCGAGCGTCTCGAAGACCTGCCTTCCGTACTCACGGTCGGCAGGCGAACATCTATTTGAAGGAAAGAAGATACAACATGATGCACGAGCGGAGGCGTCTCGCCTATAGACCGCCAGTGCAAGCATCACCACCAACTGTCTGCCCCAGCCGGGGAGAAGACGACATCACTCAAGCCGTGAGGGGATATCTCCACAGCCTTGGAAACACCCTCTTGGGAACTCAGCGGCTCCTAGAAGCCATGAATGATGCTGAAAGAAACCGGAAGCAACAGGTTAACCCGGAAGATATCGAAGATGCGGAGTCAGGGTGCTATGGGCCGCCCCTCTGTAAAGAAGCTCCACCAAGAGTCTCGGTGTTTGATAGGCTAACCTTTCCTAGACAGACAACCAGGGAGGCGGCTCGAAGAAACCAAAAGATGCGGGCTTATACCTGTAATATGGCCGGAGTGGCCAACCAATATGGAGCCCTACCTGAAGACCAAGAAGAGATGGCCAGGTTGGCTGGCAGGTCGGGTCCCCTAACTAGAAGAGGAGCAGCTGCAGCTGAGATAATACAAGCCCTCGTCGGTGAAACAAGCTCAGATGCGGTCGCCATGGCAGCGAACGTGATTACCACTGGGGATGAAGGAGAAAGGGTAGCGCCTTCTCTAGATACTCTGACAGAAGGGGGAGGCCAAGCTCCTAGCCCTTCCACCTCCGACCCGGCGATGCTGATGCTGCTTCAAGCCTATCGACAGAAGATCGAAGCTCTGAAGCGACAGGTGGGCGAACTGACCATGCATGCTTCCACGTCGAAGCAGGTCGAACCGTCTCCAGAAACATCCAGGCAAGGCGCTGGAGAATTTGAGGGTTCACCCCAGGTGACGGCCTCTCAGCCAATCCCCAACTATGCTGGGGGCATGGCCCCAATGACCCCTTCGGCTCCTCAACACCAAGGCACCGCCACTATACCCCAGGCGACGGTGTTGACGACGCCACAGATGCAGTCAGCTCATTTCTACCCAGAAGCAGTGGATCCGGCAACGGCTAACAAGCTCATGATCGAGCAGATAGTCGAGATGAAGCTGGCCGACCGGGGAAGTGAAGAATATGCCTCATATGATGTGTACAAGGTACCCTACCCTGTCCATCATGCGGGGAAGAGATTGCCTCCTGGCGTCAGCAAGCCGCCAAAGTTTGACAAATTTAATGGCCAGGGGTCACCGAAGGAGCACATAGCCTATTACGTCAATGTGATGGGCGATCTGGCGACTGATGAATCATACCTACTGAAGTTCTTCGGGTCCTCGCTCACAGGGCTCGCCTTCGAATGGTACTCGAACTTGCCGGCGGGGTCCGTTAATGACTGGCCAGATTTGCAAAGAAAATTTCGGGAGCGGTTCCACGTCACCGAAAGAGAGGTCACAGTGGCCGAGCTCTATGCAACCAAGCAGAAGAATGATGAAACTGCTTTAGAATTCATCAAGAGATGGCGGAACCTCAGCATGAGGTGTAGACGCCCGCCACACCAAGAAGATGCGGTTCAAATCTGCAAGCAGAATTTGAAGCGTGAAGTTTTCAAGAAAATGATCGGGATGGAGATCAAGTCATTTGATCGATTAAATAATGTGGTGGTGGAAATTGAGTCCTACCTCTCCAAATACTCTTCCGTACCGGCCACCTCAGCCCAAAAAGGAAAATCAATTGAGAAGCGGTCCGTGCCCAAAGAAGTCAACACTATCGACTTCAAGGATTTCGAGAAGCAGAAGGACAATGATAAAGGAGTCGCCAGTGCTCCTCCGGCCAAGCAGGCTGAACAACAAGAGGCCGCCTCCTTGCGGTCAAGAATGAAGAAACTTTACTCCTTCCCGAAGGAGAAGACCCGGGTCATCTTCGAGTGGGCCACCAAATATAACAAAATTACTCTCCCGGAGCCAAAGAGACCCGGTGACATCAAGAGGAAAGATGATCCTCGATTTTGTCCGTACCATCAGATGCTCGGGCACACCCTCGAAGACTGTTACGTCTTCAAAGACATCATTGAAGGCATGATCAGGAAGGGAGAGCTCCAGATGGGCGAACACAAGGTGGACCCGCCCCGCCCGCATGAGTTGCCAGTGCTGGGGGCAACCGTAAATATGATATCCTTATACCAACAACTGCCTGAAGAAGTGTCAGATACTTGTACAATGCACACCTATGAGGCATTTGTTCTCGCTCCCGCAGAGAGCCATGGAGATTGGCAGATGGTGCCAAAGAAGACAAGAAGAAAGTCGACATCCCGCCCTACCCCGGGAGTCCGAATTCATGGCGTCACGCCTCAGCCACCACCACCGGTTGTCACCCCGGTCTGGTATGAAACTGCTCCTCAGTTGGTCCTCCGAAGAATGACTGACAACAGGAAGAAGCCACTCTTGTTGCGGATGCACATGCAAGTCAGCCCGGTGGTTAAACGGCTGCAGGCAATCATTGACGGGTTAGAAGAATATGAACAACCCAAGATCCAGCCAGTGCGGCTGAAGGAATATGTCCCCTGGGAACATTTTGAATCCTTAAAATTGGCTGAAGAAGCTGAACCCGAAACACAAGAAACCGGCATATGGGATGAACTTCCCCGAGAACAGCTTCCAGCTGTAAAAGAAGAGAAGAAGAAAAAGAAGAAGAAGCTGAAGAATAAAAGAAAATGCAGCCTTTTGTCTTGCAATACCTTGTCGGCCTTGTTCAACATGGCCCAAAACTCTGAAGAGGAGGGAGAAGAAGAAATATGCTTCGCACCTACCGAAGCAAACCAAGTCGAGGCCTCTACTTCCCAACATGTCACCAGGTCTGGGAGAAGGTGGGGACGTGTGCCCCCGGCCAATCACAATATTATATTCAGGGGCGAGCGGCCATACCAAATCCCCGAACTTGAAGTGAAGGGCGCAGCAATCCCGCCTCCATCGGGCTTGTACCCTGAAGATGCAGCAGGCGAAGTGGTACCCTCGTTCGCCGAATTTTTGCTCGCGAAGAAGAGCAAACAACCATACCAACAGCCCGGGTCCAAGGCCAAGAGCACTCTTGCCTCCACCTCGGGAATGCCCCCTCTGGCAAATAAAGATGATGATGGCGCCACCCCTGTGGCTCAGCCCGTGCAAATGAAAGAACCAGCCGACCAAGCAAGCCGGAGTCGGGCGGCCCCCGAAGAAGATAAACTATCTTCCCCGCCGACTCCTCGACACCAGAACATGGCACGCATAGCAAAGCCGAAGAAGCAAAGTTAGCTAACGTCCGAGCCGGCTCTCGGATATTGAAACAATTGAAAAGAATCCCAGCAAGATTCAGTGTCTGGGAGATACTCTCCCTGGATGAGGAAACCAGGCAGGCTGTCATTGCGGCTCTGCAAACCCCGGCGCATTATGAAAGCTGTTTTGCTGAGATGCAGTTGGGAACAACCATCACCTTCACCGAAGAAGACATGCTCTTTCCTTCGGTCAGCCACAACAGACCCTTGTACATGAGGGGGCAGTTGAACGGCCAGCCTATAAACAGGATCTTGGTCGATACAGGGGCAGCAGTAAACATACTCTCCTACCAGGTTTACCAGAAACATTACTTCAATGTGCACCTGACCAAGGTCAGGGATATGAAGATAACTGGGTTCAACCAGAAGTCTGAAGTTCCCATGGGTGTAGCAGAGTTCGAACTGTCACTAGGAGACTTCACCACCAAAGTGCAGTTCCACGTCATCAACTCCGATACCACATATAAAGCATTGCTCGGCCGACCGTGGCTGCATCAGAATCGGGTAGTGTCTTCGACCCTGCACCAGTGCATTAAGTACTCCCGAGATGGAAAAGAAGAAAGAATATTTGCAGACTTACACCCCTTTGAGGTGTTTGAATGCCACCTGCTCGATGCTGCACTTTACATGGAGGAGCCGAAGCAGAATCCCCAGCCGACTCAAAGCAAAGGGAAGGAGATAGCAGAGGACGACGACTGGCTCCCTCCACCACCGCCCGACTATGTGGCACCGCAGGAAGTGTCACACATTTCTAAAGTTGAAGGCGTGGTTCGAGCCATCCCCTTCAATATTTACCTCGAGACAGGAGTTCCGAAGCTCGAAGATTTGCCTGGGTATGTGAAGGTCCCTCCAGGGATCATGAAGCCCCCCACAGACTTAGACTGTCAAACAGTCGAATTCTTGAAGATCTGGGAGGTGCCCAACCCAGAGGGCCCACCTACGATATTCTATGTGGCTGATGAACATCCAGTGAAAGGGGATGATGATTGTAAATTCCCCGAAGAAATCTGTGACCCGGTCGGCCCAATCATGGGACTTCCGGATATATCCAGCAGAGTGGTGAAAATGGCTAGAGGGCAACAATTGCCCTTCTTTCAGACCGAAAGTCGGAATCAAATGTTCAAGAAGCTGTGGTATCCACCGAACCTGGATAGGGAGCTCCTGAAGATTACCCAGCACCCTGGGTTGGGTTTCTCAGCAGAAGAATTCTATGAAGCAAACATGATAGCCGTCTCAGCTCTAGTTGGCGACGGTCCCCCAGAAGACACAGATGCACTAGAAACCAAGGGCAAAGAGCAGAATATGACTTCAGCCGACAAAGCTCAAGATGAAGAAGTGTTCCGTCAAGAAGAAGAACGGCCAGATCCGGATATGTGTGGACTTCCGAGACCTGAACAAGGCTTGTCCGAAAGATGATTTTCCGGTGCCCATCACTGAAGTCATGATCGATGCCACCACTGGCCATGAAGCCTTATCTTTCATGGACGGGTCGTCCGGATACAACCAGATATGGATAGCCGAACATGATAGAATTCATACGGCTTTCCGATCACCCAAGGGGATATTCCACTATAAAAGGATGCCTTTTGGCCTCAAGAATGCTGGCGCCACTTATCAAAGGGCAATGACCAAGATATTTGATGAATTGCTCTATGAGAAGGTCGAATGCTACATCGACGACTTGGTTGTCAAGACCCAAAAGAAAGAAGATCACCTGAGTGACCTCAGGGTTATATTTCAAAGGCTCCGACAATACGAGTTGAAGATGAACCCACTGAAGTGCGCCTTCGGCGTTTCCAGTGGGAAGTTTCTGGGCTTCATTGTCCGATATAGGGGGATTGAAATAGACCCCTCCAAGATAAAGGCCATTCAGGAGCTGCCGCCTCCGAAGAACCTGACGGAACTGCGAACACTGCAGGGTCGATTGGCCTATATCCGCAGGTTCATCTCCAACCTGTCCGGCCGATGTCAACCATTTCATAAGTTGATGATGAAAGATGCACCATTCGACTGGAATCAAGAATGTCAGAAGGCTTTTGATAAGCTAAAGGAATACTTGAAGACCCCACCAGTGCTGGGGGCACCTGTCAAAGGGCGGCCGCTAATTCTCTACATAGCCGCCACCGAATGTTCACTCGGGGCAATGTTGGCTCAAAACAACGACGAGGGAAAGGAGCAGGCACTTTATTACCTCAGTCGAAGACTGGTCGGGGCAGAAGCAAAGTATACCCCGATCGAGAAAGTTTGTCTTGCCTTGGTCTTTGCGGCCAAGAAAATGAGGCATTACATGCTCTCACATGAAATACAGCTGATATCAAGGGCCGATCCAGCCAAACATCTCTTGTCCCAGCCGGCGCTGAAAGGGCGACTAGGGAAGTGGGCCGTCATTTTGATGGAATTTGATATTACATATGTGCCGCAAAAGGCTATTAAAGGCCAGGCGATAGCAGATTTCTTTGCAGCACACCCTGTGCCTGAGAATTCCCCGCTTGTCACGGAACTTCCGGAAGATGAAACACTGGAAGTGGACCAAGTCCGTCAAGCCATATGGCAGTTATACTTCGACGGAGCATCCAGAACGGAGACATCTCAATCAGGGCATGCGAGGATAAGGGCTGGAGCAGGCATCGTCCTCAAATCCCCAGAAGGAGAAGTGTTGCATACATCGTGTTCGATCAACAAACCGTGCACGAACAATGAAGCAGAATATGAGGCCTTGATTATCGGTCTTCAGATAGCCCTCCACATGGAAATCCGAATGCTGCAGGTGTTTGGTGATTCTATGCTGATTGTCAAGCAGATACAAGGAGAGTTCGACGTCCGGAAGCCCGGGTTACTTCCGTATTGCGCCAAGGCGAAGAAGCTCATGGGGCGGTTCTACTTCATTGAAATAGGTCATGTCGTCCGAAGCCAGAATGCCCAGGCTGATGCACTATCAAAATTAGCAAGCTCACTAGCGGCCCTGCCAGGCGAATCCCTCAACATAACAGTCATAAATAGGCGCCAGGTCCCCAGCATGATAGAGGAGCCAGGTGACGAAGAAGAATATGAAGCTACGATAGCAGAAACAACTAACTCTTCTGATTGGAGGGAACCCCTAATGAAATGGTTTGAACACCAAGAATTACCCAAGCAGAGGGAAGAAAGGATCAGATTGATCAGAACAAAAGATTCTTACGAAGTCAGAAATGGAACTCTGTTCCGAACCATGGCTGATGCCGGAAGAAAGGTGCTCCTCCGATGTATATCCGTGGAGGAGGCTTGGATGGTCATGAAGGAAGTTCATGCCGGGTCGGCTGGTGCTCATCAAGCTGGGCCGAAAATGAAGATTGAAGTCAAGAAGCTGGGATATTACTGGCCGACTATGTTCGATGACTGCTGCAAGTATGCCAAGTCATGTCATAAATGCCAGCAGCATGCTGCGATCCCAAGAAGACCTCCAGCTCATTTGCACCCAACGGTGCCCAGTTGGCCTTTTGCTCAATGGGGTACTGATGTTGTGGGCCCGCTCCCCGTGTCTTCAGCGGGATGCAGATACATTCTAGCGGCAACAGATTACTTCTCTCGCTGGGCGGAAGCTGTGGCTCTAAGAGAAGTGACGGGAGAAATCGTGGCCAGATTCGTCCGTCGAAATATCATATTCCGATTCGGCGTGCCCGATCGAATTGTCTCTGACAACGGAAGCCACTTCCGAAACCAAAAGGTCTATAGATTGGCCGATAAATTCAAGATTGATTGGAGGACCTCCACTCCGTATAATCCGCAGGCAAACGGGTTAGCGGAAGCCTTCAACAAGACACTATGCACACTTCTTGCCAAGACGGTCAGCTCTAGCAAGAAGGATTGGGAAGATAGGATGTATGAAGCACTATGGGCGTACCGCACCGTGTACAAGACCCCCACGGGTTGCTCACCATTCTCCTTGGTGTACGGCTCAGAAGCGGTCGTCCCGATAGAGCTGGAGATACCCTCACTACGAGTGGCGATCCAGCACGAATTAGTCAAAGATGGCCAAGCCAATATAGAAAGAAGACTAGAGGAGCTCTCCGATCTAGAAGGACGACGGCTCAGAGCCCAGCAGAACATACAAGTCTACCAGGCCCGCATGACCCGCGCCTTTGACAAACTCGTCAAAGAACGTGAATTCAAGAAGGGAGACCTAGTCATGGTCAAGCGAAGAGAGGTCATGGCGGCCAACCCCAAAGGCAAACTGAATGAAAACTGGACAGGACCTTATGTGGTCCAGAAAGTCTATGAAGGCGGTGCTTATGTCATCGTCAACCACCGGGGGGAAATTCAATTCCCACCACTCAATGGGAAACACTTGAAGTTATACTATGCGCCGCTTCCCCTGCTCGGTGATCAACTGAAACCAATACCCCACAATGAAGAGGATTCCATCATGGAGCTTTTTACATAAAACATCCGAAAACTCAACTCGGCGCCCATGGCCCTCCGAGGCCTCAACCGAGCAGCATGGCGTAGACCTTCCGTTTAAGCCGATTAAACCCGATTCCATTGCGTTGACATAAACCCAATGTCGACGATACTATCACACCTTTGTGATCCGGTCCCACCGTGATCATCAAAAAAAAAAAAGAAAAAAAAAGAAAAAAGAAAAAAGAAAAAAGAAAAAAGAAAAAAAAAAGAAGAAAAAAAAAGAAGAAGGAAAAGAAAAAGAATGAGAAAGAAGTTGTTCCTTAGTGTTACTTTACTCGGCATCTTCGCCGGAAGCTCCGATTTAAACCTTTCGTCTGGGTCGGAAGAAAACCAAAATCCTTGCGTTAATGCAATCCCAGCATTGACGAATCCACTTTACTCGACATCTTCGTCGAAAGCTCCGATGTAGACCTTTCGTCTGGGTCGGAAGAAAACTAAAATCCTTGCGTTAATGCAATCCCAACATTGACGAATCCAATCTATGCGGCACCCTCGCCGAAAGCTCCGATTTAGACCTTTCGTCTGGGTCGGAAGAAAACTGAAATCCTTGCGTTGGTGCAATCCCAGCATTGACGAATTTACCTTACTCGGCACCCTCGCCGAAAGCTCCGGTTTAGACCTTTCGTCTAGGTCGGAAGAAAACTAAAATCCTTGCGTTAATGCAATCCCAGCATTGATGAATCCACCTTTACTCGACATCTTCGTCGAAAGCTCCGATGTAGACCTTTCGTCTGGGTCGGAAGAAAACTAAAATCCTTGCGTTAATGCAATCCCAGCATTGACGAATCCAATCTATGCGGCACCCTCGCCGAAAGCTCCGATTTAGACCTTTCGTCTGGGTCGGAAGAAAACTGAAATCCTTGCGTTGGTGCAATCCCAGCATTGACGAATTCACTCTATGCGGCACCCTCGCCGAAAGCTCCGATTTAGACCTTTCGTCTGGGTCGGAAGAAAACTGAAATCCTTGCGTTGGTGCAATCCCAGCATTGACGAATTTACCCTATGTGGCACCCTCGCCGAAAGCTCCGATTTAGACCTTTCGTCTGGGTCGGAAGAAAACTGAAATCCTTGCGTTGATGCAACCCCAGCGTTAACGAATCCACTTTATGCGGCACCCTTGCCGAAAGCTCCGATTTAGACCTTTCGTCTGGGTCGGAAGAAAACTGAAATCCTTGCGTTGATGCAATCCCAGCGTTAACGAATCCACTTTATGCGGCACCCTCGTCGAAAGCCCCGATTCAGACCTTTCGTCTGGGTCGGAAGGAGATTGAAATCCTTGCGTTGATGCAATCCCAGCATTGACGAATTCACTTTATGCGGCACCCTCGCCGAAAGCTCCGATTTAGACCTTTCGTCTGGGTCGGAAGAAGATTGAAATCCTTGCGTTGATGCAATCGCAGTGTCAACGAACCACCTTTGACGGCGCCTAAGGCCTTTCTGGGGCCTCAGCCGTGCGATCCGATCTTGACTTTTCACCCAAGTCAGAGAAACTTGAACCCCTCCTTCTTGCTTCAGCACTCTGCCATGCCGACGACCAAACCTCCACTCAGATATGCCAGTCCGTGTGCATGTACGGTGAAGCGATCCCCTCATCCCTTCGCTGAAGGAGTGAGCGCTTTCCCGTGAATTCGCACCGGACTAGCATCCCACTGGCTCGGAAGAACAGGTGTCCTGTCGAAGAACTCTACACTCGCGATCCCCGCGCACTCATCCCTCGCTTGCGCCACCCGCGAGTGGGGGGCATTTGTGGACGTCGAAAAATATCGATGATGATCATACGGCATGCACGTCTCGACACTCGAGAGCAAGCCGAAGATGAAAATGCCAAATAAACCTCATGCCTCGCCCGATCAGGATGAGGACTCGCTTGGTGGTCCGCTAGCCGATGAGGGAGCCCCCCCCGGGGCGGAAGATATGGCCACAACTCTACAGTCGGCCGTGCCGAGAGCTGAATCAAAGAAGAGTCGGGGACTCCGATACAGCCCGACGTGCACCGAAAGTCACGCAGAGTCTGGGACCGGGCCCCAAAGGCTGTGAATGGAACATTGTAGAGGTCATACATAGCAACCGGAACCTTCCGGGAATGTCGACATTCACGTAAAATGGCCGCGACTTCGAGAAGAATCCGTTTAGTGCTTAAAACGGCGCGAGGGGGTCTTAAAACGGCGCCCCTTATCCGGCGCGCCCCCCCTTTAAAACGGCGCGCCCCCCTTTGGATATGGCGCCGTTTTAACCCCTTTTCTTTTCATTGGCTACACGGCGCGCCCCGAAGCCCCCCTTGATGCTTAAAACGGCGCCCCTTTGAATATGGCGCCGTTTTAACCTTTTAACCCCTTTCTCTGAAGCGCTTCCTGGCGAGCAACCGACCCATCCCATCGGCATTACGGTCCCCTGTTTCCTGGGAACTGCACGACGACGAACTGCTTAAAATGGCAAAAGGTATGCTTCGACCCGTTGGGCATCCAAGCATGTTCCTCAAATGGAAACCCTCGAGCCCTGCACTGTCGAACGCTTGCTCCGTCAGCCGGTCGCCCATTCCCCTGCAAATGATGAAAGCAAACGTGGCTAGCGGTGTACATGCCAGCGAAGGAGGAGGCCATGCCTCTGCCCCTCTCCCGGTCACACTGTAGCTGCGGCGGAGGTGACGTCCACGACAACGGCATTCGACACGGTGACCCCATCAACGTTAGCAACGGCAACTGCGAACAGAACAAAAAAGCCATAGAAATGGGAAGCTTGCTTCCCTGCTCTCCATATAAATACAAGCCCCAGGCAAGAAGCAAAAGAGGGGGGACGCTCTACTGGCGGTGAAGCCCGGCTCCGAAGTGTGAAGAGAGATAAGAGGGTGAAAGAAAGAAGGAGAGGTGAGGGGAAGAGAGCTCGGTTCCCCCCTTTGTCTTTGCATTTCCTTCTGCCCCTTTGATTTCCTTTTGGTGATCTGCACATGTAGACCTTTGTCTTCGTATTCCCTTTCAATGTAATCGGAGTTCGGTCTGTTGTGAAATGAAAGGAAAACTCCCCTTTGGGAGATCTTGATGCCTCAATCCCCCTCAATACTCATCCCATAGTGGCTCTATTTTTTTTTTTACCGCCGTGTTCTTGTGTCGACTTCGGCTCTCACGTGGTCTTCAGCCACGCGATCACGGCAACCCTCGAGTCGTCGGAGTTCCTTTGTAGGCTGGCCCTCAGGACCTCCGGCCCCGAACGGGGGGAGTCGATACGATCGCAACAACCCATGGGTCACCGGTTTCCCTTGTAGGCTAGCCCTCGGGATCTCCGGCCCCAAATGGGGTAATTTTACTGGTGTCGTTGCTTATGCACACACCGGGATGTTTCGGGGCCGTCGGAGTTCTCTCCGCATGGCGCGCCCCATTTTTTTCCTCGGACCCTTCCGATCTAGGGGAGGTGCTGTCCGATTCTCGCCAGGGCCAAGAACAAGTGAACAAATAGAACACTCAAGAACGAACTGACTTTTAATCCAATACACAGTAAGTTCTGTGAATCAAACCCCCCCGAATAAAACACTTAAACCTCCTGCTCACTCACCTTAACAAACCATCAACGATGCTTAAACCTTCATCCTATTGATCTAGGGTGTCAATTGAACAATTAATCTAACTATCGATCCTTCTGTAGGCCATAGAATCAAGAACAGAAAGCAAAACAAGTCCACAGAACGAATAAGAAAACTCAAGAGACGATGTCCCGGCGTGGCCTAACCCGGCGCGGTCACCCCTCACCGCGCCGATTTAACACCACCCTCGTAACCTCCCATCTCCCTTGAATGCTAAAACGGCGCGCCCCCGTGGGAGCCTCTCTATCCGGCGCGCCCTACTGCCTTGCTTAACCATTAAAACGGCGCCCCTTGGCCTCCCTTAAACCGGCGCGCCCTTCAGCCCCTTGTAGTATCTCTAAAACGGCGCCCCTTAACCGGCCGCCCCCCCCTTGAACTCCCTTAAACCGGCGCGCCCATGGATGCCTCTACCCGGCGCGCCCCCCCCCTTCATATCTTGACCCGGCGCCCCTTATCCGGCGCGCCCATCTTCTTGCAACCTGCCAACACGGCGTGCTAAAAGAAAACTAAAAGAATGGAAGGAAGAAAGAGAACTATTGAAACTAAAGAATAAACCAGAGGATAAGGATTAAATCAATGAACAAAATGGAAAGAATGGAATGGGAATAAAACACTTAACTCAATGATCGGAACAATGACAATAGCATACCCGCGCCTTAACCAAATTTTGTTCCGGGGGCGCTGCCCCCCGAAAACCCCCGCAAGGGGCGTTGCCCCCCTGACCCCCACGACCTGACCGGGCAGGTCGAACCCCGCGACCTGACCGCGCAGGTCGATCCGCGTGCGAGGGCGCACATTGTCGAGTTTTGGCCTTACACTTAACGACCCGCTCCCCCGGACTGTGTGATGATGCCCCGTGGTATCGGACATGGACCTCGGGATCCCCGACATGGTCATGATCCGTGCACCTCTTGGGCCGATAGTTCATCAAATTGACCCACTTCTTCCGGGATCCGATCCCGCACCCACATGAAACGTGCCGTACCTACGGTAGATATCCGAATGTCTTTGTTGTTACCTTCGATGCTTCGAATATGAACTCTCGACCGAATACTGGATGGTCCTTAGTGACTGATATATATATATATATATATATATATATATATATATATATATATATATATACCGGGATCTAATCCCGCACTTTCATTAAATTCGCCGCACTCGCAGCAAGTATTTGTACGGTTTTTGAACACCGTTTTACATACCGACGCGGAGGGTTTAAATCATGTCAACCCAACTCGCATGCTTTAATGAAAAACGATCTTTAGGTCATTTGACCCCTTTTCTTGGCGATTAATCAGAGGTCTTCCCCTCTCTGAGGGGATGTAATTAACGTCGCGCCCTTTATGGCGCGGCGGGTCTCCAGTCCCGACCCGATATCCACAATCATCTGATCAGTCAGATGGAGCGCACCCCGGGCTTCGGACCACTCCAGTCTTGAAGCCCGAACACATTGTCACCTAGGTGACTGGCACGCCCTCGCACTAGATAAACCGATAAAAAGACCACCGATATCCCGATACTTTCACACCCAAAACCTAGTGCGTTCCACACTACCTCAAGAGCGGGAGATGGCGGGTTGTTTCTTCCTCCCCCTTCGGCCGGCCGACGGAGAGGGCTTTCCTTGGGTACCCTTTGCAAAACAACTACAAACAAGTAACGAGTGGATTAGAAAGATGAAGGTGTGGTATTCAAATCCTTGCGATAAAAATAACGAAATGATGGCAAGACACACGCCTAGTTGGTGTTGTCTTTTAAACCCCTCTCGGACTCGAGTAGGAGGAAAATGAGATGATGGATGCAAGAAGTATATAAGAAGAGGCGCCCTTATGAAGGGGGATAGATGATGCGAGATGATGAATGCAAAAGAACTAAGAAGAAAAGGAAAGGATTGGCTTATTGGATGTGCCGATGGTGAAATCCGGCGGAGCTCCGGCAGCGTAGGGATGGCGTGGAAGCGCGGTGGATGAAGATGACCTTCCTCTCGCGAGCGTGGGCACCCGAGAAGCCGGCAGAACCTCCACCTACAAAAGACCCCACGGGTTAGAAAATGACTCCGGTAGCCTTTGGGCTCCGGCAGCCTATCGGATCTCTTCGAGGCTCTCCCAGAACTGAGGGGGTGGGCCTCTATTTATAGGGCTCCGGAGGGTGGAGGCGTCCAGGACCCTGGACACCTCCATCAGGGCCGAACTAATATTTTATTTTATTTTTATTAAATTTTTCGTAATATTTTTGTGGAGGCGTCCAGGGCCCCGGACGCCCCTAATAGGTCCACCGAACACCACCGACGGCCGCACGCGGTTTGACACAACGCGTGGTTTTGTGAGCGGCGCCTCGTGATTTTAAAATGGGCGCGTCCAGCGGGCTGGACGTCTCCATAATTTGGCTTTTTTCATACACGACGAACCGTCGTTCGGTGGGCGGCGCCCGTGAGGGAGTTGATGGAGGCATCTAGGGGCCTGGACGCCTCCATTAATATATTATTTTTATTTTTGTTTTTGTTTTCTCTTTTTATGCCAGAGCTGGCATTATATATATTTTTAGTTTTTTTTATTTTTATGGAGGCGTCCAGAGACCTGGACGCCTCCATTAATATATCAATTTTTTTATTTTGTTTTGTCTTTTTATGCCAACTGGCATATATATATATTTTATATTTGTTTTTATGGAGGCGTCCAGGGGCCTGGACGCCTCCATTAATATATTATTTTTTATTTATTTTTGGGTTTTGAAAAATAAAATAAATTAAATTAAAAGAATGGGGGCGTCCAGGGGCCTGGACGCCCCCATTAAGACCCACCCGGGTCCTCGGACAAGCGTTGGTGGCCGCCCGGCAGACACCCTTCTTGGTTCCGGAACCTCCTGATGCGTCTGACTGGTGTTGATGCCGTCCGAATGCCGTGACGAGACGATTCCGGATGCCGAAATGGGCAGAAGAAGACTCAAGAAAAGGAAGCACTCGAGCAATTCAAAATGCGTAAGCCGTTGCGGGGCGTTGTATAATAATATGAGACTTTCTCGGGAGACGTCAGGAATGGCGTGTCTACAGCTGCCCCGCCTTGGCGTCTGCTTTGCAAGGGAGCGACACGTAGTGGAATGGTATCGAAGTGGAGTGAAATGAAGTGGGAGCGGAGTGATAAGTTGATGCCAAGGTGTGATGAGACACGCTTCTGACGTACTGTTTGGAATTTTTCCTGAAGTTTCAATGAGGCGACCTTGAAGGAGGTTTTTCAAGTCTTGACGGTTGCTTGGACGGAGATCAAATAAAGGAGGGTGAAATGTGCACTCAGGCACGAAAAATAAAGGAGACCAACTTCTTGGGGTGGAAGTACCTGGGTGATAAACCTGCAGGTTTCACCTTTGGGAGCGGTTACCAGCCAATGTGGAAGTGCTGCAGCCAAGGTGGGTCAAACAAGGTAAAAAGGAATATCTGAGGGTCTGTCCAAACAAGGGTCTCCTTTTGGAAGAGCAACGTAGGGCCGTTTCAAGGAAACTCAGTATTTCATTCGGAGTGGAATATCTCATATTTGTAGGAATTGAAGCACAACGGCCTTCGCAATCGAATCACTTGAATGATCTTCCGCAATAAATCAAAATCCTATATGAATGCATGCTGGGTTAAAAAAAAAATTTAAAACAAACTAAAATAGAAAATAGCCAAGGATAATATTGTCAACTTGTTAAGAACGGGTCAGGATACCGATCCGGTGAGCCGACACTGCGCTGGGGCCCGTTTATCCACGCACCAACTCACTGAATGGAACCGTCGTCCCCATGCTACCACAAGTTAACGGCCTATCCGTACAACCCAAATTCTTCCGGGATCATCACTGTTTTTGTTGAAGGGGAACTCAAATCCCAGATTTGTTCGGGTCGCAAGGTCCTTGACATGTTCTAGTAGCGTAGGTATCGTATACTATGATGCATGACATGGTGGGACCAACCATTGAAAGGTGAGACAGGAGACTGGACAAAGACGTCCGTTAGTAAAACCTGCACAGACTAGCAAAGGTTAGCAACATCAGAAAGTAGCAAAATCACAGCAGAATCGCACCACAGTACAAAGGAGATCCAGACAAAATCTTGACAATGACCACTGATGTGACATGTTCCATCCTGTAGCGATCTTCCCTTCCTATAAGAACTCCCCTTAGGCTAGTTCATTCAAATGCACCAAGGTGGGTTTTGGAAGCTCAGGAGAGGAAAGAGAGGAGAATCTAGAGATTTTCAGGATGGAAGGAGAGTCTTCCCGCGTTATGAAGAGGAGCAAGCCTAGCAGCGAGATCAGGCGACTCTCCGACCTCGAGGGTCATTTGAGTGGGACGATCATGTCGCATATGGTAAGCTGATTCATTTCAAATTTCTCCACGTGAACCTTCTTCTTACTACCTTCCTTTCTTCTTCTTTCTTTTCTCTTCCAGCCATATCCACTCTTCCCAGGCCCGAGGAAGTTTTCCAAACTGCCATGGCTTTCAAAGCTAACTTCCAACATCTC
Organism: Amorphophallus konjac; assembly: GCA_022559845.1. Classification (NCBI taxonomy): domain Eukaryota; kingdom Viridiplantae; phylum Streptophyta; class Magnoliopsida; order Alismatales; family Araceae; genus Amorphophallus; species Amorphophallus konjac. Next base: position 190,094,341 of record CM040121.1, on the reverse strand, counting down.
CATCGGCATGAGGGCCATACTCTCGAAGTGGCATCTGCAGGGGCTCCTTATTCACGCCAAACACTATAAGAAGATTCGTATGGACTGGGCGGCTATGGGCGCACTAGTGGAGATCTGGCATCCCCAGACCCATACTTTTATCTTCCCGACCTTCGAGGTGACCATCCTCCTCGAGGAGGTGGAACTTCTGCTCGGATTGAAGAAATTCAAGAGTGACGGGAAGGTGAAGGCTATGCGGATGCTGACACGGGGGACTTCCGAAAGTGTCCTTGGAAGCTTCATGCCGCCCGACGCAGCCAGAAAGGTCCGTACTCGAAAGGGGATCGATCTCCAAAAGCTTGCGGAGTGGGTCATGGACGCCCTGAGAGGGTCACCAGACGATGACTATTTGGAGGGAATCATGAAGGGGTTCACCATTTGTCTGGCGGGTGCTCTCTTGTTTCCTTATACCGACAACATGGTGGAGGAAGACCAACTGAGTGCTATCTACGGGATCTGGCGTGGAAAGAGGGTGGGACCCGCTGTCCTCGCCTACCTGTATAGTGGCCTTACTGCCTCGAGCATGGGTAAGCCTCCTTTTGGTTGCGCACTTGCCCTGAGTTGCTGGATGGATTTGCATTTCAAGTTTGATCACCGTGAGGGAATGCCAACCGCTTCGAAGCTCTTCCAACAAAGCCCTCTTCATCACATAGCCGACGTGTTAGGGTTCGGTGGTACTGTAGTGAACCGCGTTCCGTGGCTGAAGAAACGTGAAGACTGGGGGTCTCACTTCCGCACCGTGACACAAGGCTTCTTTACTTGCGCACCGGCATGTTTGCTTTCACTTGATCTCCTCATGAGGCCTTCCCCCGAAGTTGATCTTCAACTGATCGGCGCGACCGAGTTTATCCTTTATAACGCGCATCGATGCTGCCTCCAGGTCGGTATTCCACGCCATTCGTTCCCACTATCGACTGGCATCGTTTCTTTGAAGAAGAGAGAGTTGGGTACTGAAGCGGATGTGAAGGAAGCGAAGGCCGTCAAAGCACCCTGGAAGACAAGTGTTGCGGGAAAGGCCTTAGCGCACGTGGGGGAAGAATGTGAGCTGTGGAGGGCTTATGTAACCGAACTGGGGAAGTTAAGGCCTAAGGTGCCTAAGCCCCTGATGTAGTTCACTCTGCTTTTCTGATGGAATAAAATCTGGCATGGATGTTTTGGACCCTTGTCTCCTTAATTATTATTATCTTTTTTGTGGTTTTTATTTTTCTTTGTGTTTTTTGTTTTGTTTGGATTATATACATACTCTTATCTTTTTTACTTTTATTATATATTTTTTTTTTGAAATTTTTATTATGGGGGCGTCCAGGGGCCTGGACGCCCCTAATTTTTTATTTTTTATTTTTTTAAGTTTTTTGTTTTGGGGGCGTCCAGGGGCCTGGACGCCCCTAATTTTTTATTTATAATTTTTTTTGGTTTTTGTTTTGGGGGCGTCCAGGGTCTTGGACGTCCCAACTTTTTATTTATTATTTTTTTTGGTTTTTTGTTTTGGGGGCGTCCAGGCGCCTGGACGCCCCTAATTTTTGAATTTTGAAAAAAATAAAAATAAAAAAGGTGGGGGCGTCCAGGCGCCTGGACGCCCCAAACAGAGTGGTTTCTATATAAATGGGGGACTAACCCCCTGCTCACTTGTACTGTTCATTCTGACGACCCCGTCACCCCAGACGACCCATTCTTAGTCCCAATGGAGCGAGGAGGATCGAGCCAGGGTCCAGAGAAGCGGAAACGATGGGCTCGTCGTCCGAGGAGGCTGAGGGATGATGCCGAGGAGGCCGCAGCAGAGGAGATTGCGGCGGAGGAGGGGATGGAGGTGCTTCTTCTGGCCGCGGAGGCCGCTACGGGCGTTGGCGACGTGGGAGAGGACGATCATGACCCGGTAAGCCCTTCGGAACTCTCACTCTGTGGTTCAATAGGCTAAACGGACGGGCGAGAGGCTGTGAGAGAAGGCCGGGGAGTGAGGGAAAGGAGGCGTCCAGGGCCCTGGACGTCTCCACTTTTTTTCTTTTTCTTTTTGTTTATTTGTTTATTTACGTAAATAATAAAATAGGATTAAAAAAAAGGAGGCGTCCAGGACCTGGGACGCCTCCATAAATATATATATTATTAATATATTTTTTGTTTTGGGTTTTTCTATAAAGAAAATAAGGAAAATAGAGAGGAGGCGTCCAATGTACTGGACGCCTCCATAAAAAATCCTTAAATGTTTTAAAGATAAGATAACATAAAATAAATAAGTAGAATATATAGTGTTATTGCTTAATATTATGCTGATGTATTTTTTATTGGTTTTGTGGTGTGCAGGGTGTGATGAAAGGACGGATCAGCTGGTCCCTAGTGGTGGCAGCATACCGTGGGCTGCCGGACTTCCAGAGGGCGCGTGTGGACGCCATGGGCTTTGGAGCTTTCCTTAGGATCGAGCCCTTCCGGCTCGACCTTCCTCTTATCCAGGCATTGAGGGAGCGGTGGCACGCGCCGAGCCGGGCGTTTTTGATGCCCTGGGGGCACATGGTGCCGACACTAGAGGATGTGGCTCGGATCACTGGGTTACGAGTTGACGGAGAGGCGGTCAGCGGGGTCACCTACCCCGACTACCGAGAGAGTGCTCTAGACCTGCTGTGGTTAGAGACGAGCGTGAATGGCAGGGACAGCAGGGTAGTCGGCCGAGTGGAGATCATGGAGGCGCTCGGATTTTTCGACCCGCGCCAGCGGGTCAGCGAGACTGGAGCGGAGTTTCTGGCACGACTGGAGGGAGATGCCCGTGCAGCTTTCACCCAGGACCCGAGCGAGCGGGAGCTGGTGGATCTAGACCTCCGGAGGTTTCTTTTCTTCTTCCTGGGCCGCCTTCTGCTGGGGACGAAGGGGGATGGCATCCACTGCCGCTTCCTCGGGATTCTGGCGGACCTTGACAGAGTGGGGCACTACGCGTGGGGGGTGGCTCTTCTTGCCCATTTGATTGCTGATCTCTCCCAGACTTCGGAGAAGGAGATGACAGTCAGTGGCTTCGCACCTTTTCTCCAGGTAAACATTTTATTTATGCATTCCCACAGTTAAATATGCAATTATTGTACTAATGATGTATGATGGATGCAGGTGTGGAGCTATTACTATTTCCCGATGGGGAGGGCTAGGCATGGGAACAGGAGGGCCGTGCCTCTGGCGCGGCGGTGGAGGCCGGTCGTGGTTGCAGCACCCCACGGCTACCAGCTGGCGTCACTTCGTCGGGAGCTGAGCGAGTATCCCGAGGCCATGGTATGATGCGTATGGTTTTTTATGTTTTCTTATGTGACTGAATGGCAACTAATATGATGTATGTATGATGATGTAGGTGGTGTGGAGACCCTACCTGGGCATGGGCGACGTTGGCCAGCCTTGGGTTGTAGCGGGTCTTCCTCGTTTCAGGCGGGACGTGTGGGTCCATTGCCTGAACGAGATCGAGCCGCTTCGGCTGAGGCTGGTTATGAGGACGTTGGGGCTAGCCCAGGAGTGGGTTGATGTAGAAGAGCCGGCCCACATTGGGCGGAAGACCAAGGGGAAGGCGAAGATTGTGGACTGGCGTACGCGCTTCCCAGCACAGTACCAGGACTGGCAGCAGGGTGGGGTCCCAGTGGTATCCCATGTACAGGACAGCACAGATTACATGAGACGATATCGAGCTACGTACGGGGACCGCCTCTCCTTGGGTGGTATGGCAGGGGTAAGTGAAATGAAACTGCTTCACCCTTCTATATGTATATGCATGTGGCAGTAACTTATGTGCAATGCAGGATGCTTGTGACAACATGATTCTCGACCTGCGGGCCCAGCTGGCAGACGCCAGGCGGCAGTTAGTGGCCATCCGACAAGAGTTGGAGATCCTGGTGAGTCTATGCAATGCATTTTTTTGTGACCTAGATTTTTGATGCTTAGCCTTTGACTGACGTTTGCCCCGTGTTTCAGCGGGCCCACCAGACAGCGGCAGCCGGGACGGTTGGTGGAGCGGGTTCCAGTTCGCGGGGCCCTCCTCCGGAGGTTTCTGCCCTCCAGGAGCAGCTGGTGTATGCGGTGGCTTGGGCTGAGGAGGCCGAGCGTGACCGCGAGGCTCGAGTGAGTGCTTGCTTGGCCCTGACCCTCTTCTAGCTACTTTCCTTCTATCACTGCTCTCTTACGGTGCATGCGTGCTTTGACAGGTGGCCGAGATTCGGGAGGCCCTGGCCCGTGCTGTTCGTGCTGAGCAGGAGCGCGATGCCTGGGTGACAGAGCGTGACGCCCGGATTGCGGAGCTAGAGGAGGAGCGGCGACGGGAGGCTGAGGAGCTTCCTCGCGACGTAGTGGATCTGCGGATCACCCTCGAGCTGTCGAGGAGAGAGGCGATGAGGGAGAGAGAGGAGAGGGAGAGGGATAGGGAGAGCGTGGAGAGAGAGGAGGAGAGGGATAGGGAGACCCTAGAGAGAGAGAGGGAGAGGGATAGGGAGATCATAGAGAAAGAAAGGGAGTACAGGATGGCAGAGCGATATCGAGATTGGGACGAGAGGAGAGCTCTGGTGGCCCAGGTGTCGGAGCTCCGGCTGAGTCTTGGCACGGCGGAGGGGAGACTCCGGGAGAGTGAGGAGCGGTATCAGAGGGTGAAGGAGCGCGGGGAGCGACTTCGTCAGTCCGGTTCCTTTCATGTGGGTAGCTTTCTAGTTTCTTCAGCCGAGCAGCGTCGCCGCACCTTGGAGGCTGGCATGGTGCCACCTGGAGAGGCGAGCACGGCTTCTCAGGGTTCGCAGAGGTCGCAGAGGCCCCCTAGGGATCCCCGTCAGAGGAGGGAGGAGAGAGATGACCAGGAGGGTGGTGGTGAGAGTTAGAGAGTTGTTTGTACACCCCACCGTCCTCACTGTATGATGTACTTTTGACTGTTTGTATGAAATGGATTTCATGTGGTTCCTTTTGTCGTGTGCCCTTTTCCTTCCTGCACTTTCTTTCACACCACCTTGTTCACGCTTCACGGGACTTTGCCCTAGACAGGAGGGAACTACTTTGCATGGAGGGTTTTTTTGTTCCCTTTTTTTCGCTTTCTTTTGGGCGCGTCCAAGCGCGAGGACGCGTCTTAATCCTCAAATTCAAATTTAAAGCGACGGGTGGCCTTCCTTCTCCGTGCCTTACCCGCAAACGAGCCCGCCTTCCACCGAAACTTGCTCGCCCGTCTTTGTCTTCTTCCCCTCGATCGATGGAATTCGGCGGTCTGGACCACGGTGAAGGTGGAGAGGGACGCGGGACCCCTCGCCCAAGGAGGGACGCGCCAGAGCATGGAACGACGTCTATGGAGGAGGAAGGGCCGCTTCGGGCCCCCGAGGGACCCGAGGGGCCCGATGTCGCGGAGGGAGGTGAACACGGTCTGGTAGGTGATTGGTTTTCCCCCTCTTTGATCCATTTTGAGTTTTGAAGCAAGCCGTGCGAGGGGGGAAAGGGTTCGGCGAGTGTTGCACTTAAATGATGGATGCGTCCTAGACAGGGGACACGTTCTTTTTGACTGATGTGGGACCCTTTTCTTGGTGCAGGACATGGCGAGGACCCTGGGCCTGGCCGATGAGTGGGCGAGTGCGGACGAGCCGAGCCACGTCAGGAGGGAGAGTCACGGCAAGGCGAGGCTCGAGGACTGGCACGTACGTCTCCCTGGACAGCAAGGGAGTGTATTGGTGCAGGACATCGCCGACTTCCTGCGGCGGCAGAGAGAGAGTTATGCGGGGCTTCCCCAAGCTGGGGCACGCGTGGGGTCGGTGGCTCGCGCGCCCAACTGTCAGAGGCTAGGCGGCAGCTGGCCGTCGCTCAACATGAGCTGTCGCTCCTGGTAAGTTACGTGCCGCACTTTTATCTTCAGATTTGGAGTTTCACTGACGGCCGTTGTTTATTTTGTTCCAGTGTGCCCAGCAGACAGCGATGGCGGGGATGATTGGTGGCGCATCTTCCAGCTCCTCGGCCCCTTTTCTCGAGATTGCCTCCCTCCGGGAGCAACTTGCTTGTGCGGTGGCCCGCGCGACCCGGGCGGAAGAGGAGCGTGATGCCTGGGTGGCGACTGTAACGGAGCTGCGGCATCGTGGTGAGGAGAGGCCTTCTCCAGACATCCTGGAGTTAAGGGTTCTTCTGCAGATGATGAGGAGAGAGGCAGAGAGAGAGAAAGCCGAGAGAAGGTCCGAGCGACAGCGGGATCAGACCGAGAGGAGGGCCTTGGAGGCCCAAGTGAGGGAGCTCCAGCTGGGCCTTCAGGCCGTCGTGCAGAGGCTAGGAGGGATGGAGACGCGCTACGAGAGAGCACGAGAGTTCGGGGAGCGACTGCACCAGTTTGGTCGCTTTGCCGCTAGTGGCTTCTTTGCCACGCCAGGGGAGGAGCAGCGAGTCATTGCTGTGGAGCAGGCGCCACGAGGTGAGGCAGGTGCTGCTGCACGAGGATCCCAGAGGCTTTTGAGGGACTCGCACCTCAGGGGAGAGGAGGGGAGCGCCCAGAGAGATGAGTGATGGTGAGGATCGGCGAGTTGGTGGACTCGCCTCCTCTCTATGATTGTAGTGTTTATGATGTTTTTGACAGTTCATGTAGAATTATGAAGGGAGTGATTTGATTTTCTGCTGCTCGTTTGTTCTCTTGTGCGTTCCTTCTTCCCTACACTTCTTCTCCTTTGCACTGTTCCCATGTGATGGGTCTGCCGAGACTCCACCCCAAGCAGAGAATCGCGTCTTGTTGTGACCATTATCCACGGGAATCTGCCGTCGAAGTCAATAATGACGGCCATAGTTCCTTCTCCCGGATGTTGCGTCAAATTTGTGGACGTCCTCCAAAACATGCTAGGGTATCCCTAGACAACATAGGGGGCTAGTTGTCATATTCTTCGTCCAATCAATCACCCTGTGCGAGCGGTGAAGTGACACACGGGACCGCATGGCTATCATTAACAGGTGATGGAGGCAATCTTGGCCTGCACTCCTTCCATTTCTATAAATTCGTGTCCCTTTTATCCTCCCTGGTATATCGAGAGCTAACTCGAGGAGCACAAGTTTTTACGGGAGAGGAGGAGTTCAAAATTCCGAGAGTTGGATGGAGGGCGAATCTTCCCACTCCTCGAAGAGAAGCAGGTCTAGTGGTAGTAGTTCCAGGAGGCTTTCGGACCTCGAAGGACATTTTAGCGAAAGGGCCCAATCACAACTCGTAAGCCAAGTTTTCTTGCCCTTTTTTCCATTCTTTTTTCTTCCTTTCTTTCTGACCAAACCTCCTCTCCATTCCATGCATGCGTAGGGTGTGATGAAATCACAGATCTCATGGGAGTTGGTAGTGACAGCATACCGAGGTCTCCCAGATTTTCAGAAGGCCAGGCTAGATGTGATGGGTTTTGGCACCTTCCTTCGGATCGAGCCGATCCAGCTCGACCTGGTCCTGATCCAAGCCTTGTGTGAGAGATGGGACCCAGTGAGTCGGGCATTCCTGATGCCCTGGGGGCACATGGTGCCCAGCTTGGAGGATGTGGTCCGGATCACAAGCCTGAAGGTGGAGGGCGAGGTAGTGACCGGAGTCACTTACGCGGACTACAGAGAAGGTGCCCAGAAGTTACTGGGTTTGGACCTAGATGGTCGGAAAAATAGGTCGGTAGCTAGGGCGTCCCTCATGGATGCATTAGGGCTCACCGACACTCGTCGGCGGGACGATGAATCCTCAAAAGAGTTCATGGAAAGAATGGAAATAGGATGCCGTGCCGTGTACTGCACAGATTTCGGCGACTGGGAAAGATGCAACATAGATTTGAGGAGATTTCTCCTCTTCCTTTTGGGGAGATTGGTACTGAGCTGGAAAGGGGACGGTATCCAATGTCGCTTCCTGGAGCTGCTGTCAGACCTTGAAAGAGTAGGGTATTATGCCTGGGGAGCCGCCATGCTGGCACACTTGTTTGCAGGCCTATTCCAAGAAACGGATCGTGAGATGATTGTGAGTGGTTTCACACCATTCATCCAGGTATTTTTTGATTTTGCTTGTTTTGTATTTTTTTTGTGTTTTTGCAAGGTTCTGATGACCTGCGCCGAGCAGCTGTGGAGCTATTATTACCTCCCTATGGGGAGAGCTCGGCATTGGCGACCCGCGATGGTGCCGCTAGCCAGGCGGTGGGAACCCATCATGAGTGCGGCACCCCTAACCTACCAACTGATGGTGCTAAGGCAGGAGCTACAGGAGTTCCCTGCAGCGATGGTGAACTGGAGACCCTACTGAGACATGGTCGATGCCGACCAGCCGTGGGTTCTAGCAAGTCGTGCTCGGTTCGGACGGGAACTGTGGATGCACTGCCTGAATAAAATCGAGCCGCTGCGGCTACGATTAGTTATGAGGACTTTAGGACTGGCTCAAGAATGGGTGGATTCAGCTGTGTCACCTCGTGTCGGGAGAAAGACGCGGGGACCGGCGACCTGCATTGACTGGCGCGTGCGATTCCCCGAACAGTACGAGGACTGGCAATGGGGTGGCACGATTGTAGAATCACAGGCGCGGGATAGAGAGGACTACTTGCGTCTATATAGGACAAAGTACGCAGAGCGGTTCCAACCCCGGAGACTTGTGGAGGTAGGTTTCTCCTTTTTCTATTTTCTTCTTTCTCCTTTTCTTGGTTTTCTGGTGAAAATGCTGACTCGTAAGGCTGCAGGATGTCCGGGATGCCATGATAGCGAATTTATGAACTCGCTTGGCAGAGATGGAACAACAGTTGGGTAATGCCCGCGGAGCTACGAGCGCCTTGGTCGGTGTACAGTACGTTCCTAATTAAAACCCCAGATTCCAGATGTTGGCTGCTAATTCACGCGGTCGTAGCATGCCCAGATTGGCGCGGCTTCCCCAGCGATGGGAGTAGGTGGTGCCTCTTCCAGCTTGTGGATTCCCACCTCAGAACTTGATGTGCTTCATGAGTAACTTGATCACGCCACGCAGCGTGCTGCGGAGGCAGAAGGGATGCTCTCTATACAGGTAAGAGTCTCAGTGTTGAGTTCTCCTTGTTAATGCCTTATCGTGTATCTGAGATGGTACACTCGGCAGGAAAAGGAGACGGAAGAAGCGCTTGGCCAAGCTGCGCAGAAGGAGGCTAGGATAGCAGAACTGGAGAGGGAACTGCGGCGTCATCTTGATGACGACTCCTCTAGGGATGCTGTGGAACTGAGGATCACTCTCCAGTTGGAGAGGGAAGACCGCGAGAGAGAACGTGCAGAGAAAGAAAGAGACGCAGAGAGAGAAAGAGCCAACAGATTGACTGAAAGGGAGGAACGAAGGGCCATGGAGGCCTAACTATTCGAACTCCGAATCAGCCTTGGTCTTGCTGAACAGTGGCTGAGAGATGGTGAGGAGCGCTACCGAAGAGCACGAGAGCGTGGCTTTCGTGTTGGTAGCTTCTCTGCTACTTCCGTAGATCAACGCCGGGATGTGGGAATAGGAAGAGGAGTACAGAGCGGTAGGAGTACCGCTTTTCGTAGTTGGGTAGCACCTTTGAGAGCATTTTGCCCGGAGAGTAGTGGGGCGAGTAATGCGGAGAGAGAGGGCGGAACTTGATGTAATTTTTTTAGTTTTTTGGAATAAAATACAAGGTTTGTTTTGTTTGGTTTTCACCTTTGCTTCTGTTGCCTGGATCCCTGCACACATCACTGAAACAAACAAATCAAAATTTCTGTTCTGACTTGGCCCCTTGCTCAATAAGCAAATGGTCACTGCGACTGTCCTTGATGACTGGTCAAGGGGCCAAGCCTTTATTAACGAAGGCAATGAAAAAATGTGGTGACGATAAATGCGATAGGCAAGCACACGAATGCAAGCGGTATTAAAGTGAGATGCTGTACGCAAATGCGATCATGCAAAATTGATTTGTTTTCTTTTTATATTTGGCATTTTTTTTGTTTTATCATAAAGAAGATTTTTTGTTTGCAAATATGTACATATTCTCTTTTCCATTTTTTTGTTGTTTTTATCATTTCAATTTTTTTTGTTGCTAACGCCCGGCAAGCACCCAAATGGCACCTAACCTACGTAAGAACAGGGGTTTCTTACTAACCTCCCAAGTATCCTAAGTGCACATCTAGGTTGATTTGGGCCTCTAGACCCCTCGAATGATGATCCCGCCGGCTAAGACTTACCCTGATGACAATACCGTCATGCCATGCTTAGGCTCCCAGTCGCTTCCGACCACAGGGATTCACCCAAAAGGTGTTCGAGGTAAATGATTTGCCCGACCCGGGTATGTTTCCTCACAACTCTAGATGGTATATGATGGAACACCCTGGAACCCTAACGACCAACTGCACGACGCTGACCCGGAATCAGACGCCGTCGCACCCATAGGTGACGCGCTTGCATCGGCCTAAGCCCGAGGTTAAACAAGAAGACATCAAGGTGGTAAACAGGGGTCTTGACCAGCCAGAAACACGGAGACTCCTTCGCAGCGATAGCTTTTGCTTTTCAAAGTAGGCAACCATATGTGTATATTAAAATAAGGTCGCAGACCCTGGGCAGTTTTCACCTTTCAGAAACTCCATCGAACCTTCATCTTTAGAGGAAGAAGGAAGAGCGTGGGGGATAAACCTCCTGAGAGGATCAGCAAAACCGTTAACCCGGCGGGCGAATAAGGGCCCATTAACTCTTTCCTTTCGGACAACTTCGGACCAAATCTCGAGCATTTACATTCCACGGCCCCTTTTGTGGATTCAGACTTTTGCTTTGAGGGGTTCCGTTTATCGCAATAGGCACGGTCACGACCAGGCTTTTCTCTTGATTTTGACTTTGTATTTCTTTTTGTGAGGGAGATATAGTCGTTTGACGTTTGTGGGCTCCCTTTTCGTTTGCCTGCGGGGACACTGCCCTCTTCTCGTGCTCTGATCGATGCTCGAGGAAATGGATCCTACTCTTACCTTTGGGATTTGAGTTTCGGTTTCTTATGCTCAGCGTTTTAAGGGCGCCGACTGTCTCATTTGGTCGAAGAGAAAAAAATAAAGATTACAGCTTCTGGAGATCTTCTGGGTGACGCTCCACCGTAGGTGATGCTACCGACTTTTGAATAAAATACATAAGTGAGCACATGTTGGCTTCCTTCGAGTGAGCATAGGCCGACGTGGCCGGACAGAGATCTCCACGGTTCTGGCAAACCAAGACCCGGTGCCTACCAAGCCTTAATGGGCCCTATCCTAACATGAAGGTTAAATGCAGGGACTTAACTATATGGTGACTGCCAGGCATCGGCATTTTGAATTTTCCATATTTTTAGTGGTTTTCAATATTTCTTTGTTTTTGATGTTTTTATCTTTTCATCATTTTTTTGTTTATGCTAAGGGTAGTATTTCTTAAGATAAAGCCCATTCCAAGGGTAGGATAACTCTGTCCCTTCGGCGTTGACTAGCTTGTAGGCGTTGCCAGGGTACATGGCTTGAATTACAAATGGTCCTTCCCAATTGGGTTGGAGCTTAGAACGCGGACCTCCAGGTTTGACAAAAATTCTTTTTACGACCATCTTACCGACTTTGAATTTTCTCTCAACGACTTTCTTTTGGTAAAAGCGAGCGAGTCTATTTTGATACACACGCGCGTGTTCGAGAGCGGCCAGCCGTTTCTCATCCAAGAGTTCCAACTAGGCGAGGAGTGAATTACGACGATCGTCGAGGGGAAATTCCTCGTCCAATTGTACCCTGAGAGAAGGGATCAGAGTCTCATTCGGGACTACCGCTTCCATACCATAAGTAAGGGCAAATGGAGTCTGCCTGGTGGGGGTACGGATTGAAGTGCGATAGGCCCATAGAGCTTCGATAAGCTTTTCTGGCCAGTTTGAAAACTTACTAGACTCGCTGGTTTTTTTGATGATTTTGAGCAATGTTTTATTGGTGGCCTCCGCTTGGCCGTTACCTTGTGGGTAATAAGGCGATGAATGATGCAATGCAATTGCGTACCTTTTGCAGAGGTCCTGTAGGTCCTGAGAAATGAACTGTGGCCCATTGTCGGTGACGATTGTGCTTGCGACGCCGAATCTGGCGAGGATGTTTTTCATGATGAACTTGCAGACTGTTGACGCCTTGATTTCCGCGTAAGCTTCGGCTTCGGCCCATTTGGTGAAGTATTCCGTCGCAGTAAGGATGAAAGATTTCTGCTTGGTGAGGGAATTGGGATCACCTAGGGGACCAATGATGTCGAATGTCCACATGGGGAAAGGCCACAGGGAAGATATTGGATGAAGTGAGGAAGATGGTGAATGGATTTTATCGGCGTGAAGTTGACACTTGACACACCTACGGACATAGACAACACAATCTTCTTCCATAGTGGGCCAATAAAAGCCTTGGCGAATGATCTTCTTGGCGAGCATCTGACTATCCACGTGGCCACCGCATACGCCCGAGTGCGTCTCCTCTACACATTTCCAAACCTCATCGTCACCAAGACATCTTAACAGAATACCAGTAAGGCTCCTCCTATAGAGTAGACCTCCAACCAAAGTATATTTCTGAGCCACCCTTCTTATGGCTTTCTTGTCCTCTGTGGTGGCCCCTTCAGGATAAGACTGATCTTGTCAGTATTTGACAATTTCATAGAACCATGGTTTCTCTTCATCAGCCAGTTCTTCTTCAACCTCTGCCAACATGATCTCCCTCTTCTCAAGGATATCTTCCTGCAGGATCTTTCTTGCTATCCTGTCTTTGATATTTACGTAGGAAGCATCATCGATTGCAGGGGCGTGAAGTTTGTAGATGGAAATGGACTTAAACCATCTTCCTAGAGGGAATCTTATGGATGATGCCAATGAGGCGAGGGCATCGGCGAGAATATTCTGATGACGAGGGACATGAACAAAGATCAGTTTGGCGAACAGTTTGGCAAAGGCAGCAGTGAGTTCTTGGTATGGCTTGAGTTTGGGACCGCGAGTGCGATATTTAGTGAGCACCTGGCGAAGGATGAGTTGACTATCACCTACGACTCGCAACTCAGTGATACGAAAAGAATGAGCGAGTTCTAGGCCAGCTAGAAGAGCTTCATATTCGGCTATATTGTTGGTGACTGGAAATTTGAGCTGGTATGCCAATGGGAATGTGAGGCCTTCAGGCGACAGGAGGGCGATGCCGATTCCTATCCCTTGAGAATTCAGAGCTCCATCAAAATATAGTGTCCACATTGGCTCATCTGATTGGTTGACGGACATTAGTTCCTCATCTGGAAACTCTGATTGGACGGGATCGAACTTGGGAAGAGGATGATGAGCGAGATGCTCGGCTATGGCATAGCCTTTAATCGCCTTTTGCTGGATGTAGGTGATGTCGAACTGAGAGAGAAAACTTTGCCAGCGTGCTAGCCTATCCGTAAGGACGGCTTTCTCCAGAAGGAATTTGATAGGATTCATTCGAGCAATCAAGTGGACCTCATGAGCCAAGAAGTAGTGCTTCAATTTCTGCACTACCCAAACGAGGGCAGCACAGGTTTTCTCCATGACGGTGTACCTCTGCTCACAGGGATTGAGAAGTTTGGACAAGTAATAGGTTGCCCGTTCCTTGCCTTCTTCATCAGCTTGTGCGAGGACGGCTCCCACGGAGTCATCCAAGACTGAGACGTAAAGGATCAGAGATTTTTCTGGTTTGGGTGGAATGAGAACGGGTGGACTAGCCAGATATTCCTTCAACCCTTCAAAAGCTTTCTGACATTTAGAATTCCAGTGGAATTCTACTCCTGGCTTGGTCAACTCGTAGAGAGGTCTACACCTTTGTGAATGTTGAGACACAAACCGACGAATAAACTGCAACCTCCCGATTAAACCTCGGACTTCCCTCAAATTCTTGGGAGGCGGCATATCCCTGATAGCCTTAGCTTTGTCGGGATCTATCTCGATCCCTCTTTTGCTCACAATGAACCCCAGCAATTTACCTGACGACACACCAAACACACACTTCTTCGGGTTCATTTTCAGTTGGAACTCCCTTGACCTCTGCAAGACCTTTGCCAAAACTTCTGGATGTTCCATCCTGGTCCTTGATTTTACCAATAAGTCATCCACATACACTTCCAGATATATGTGCATCATGTCATGAAATATGGCCATCATCGCCCTTTGGTAAGTAGCTCCAGCATTCTTTAATCCGAACGGCATGACCACGTAACAATATGTTCCCCAAGGGGTAGTGAATGACGTCTTTTCCTGATCCTCTTCTGCCAAACGAATTTGATTATATCCTGAAAATCCATCCATGAACGAGAGGGTCTCGAAGCTTGCCATGTTATCGATCAACACATCAATATGAGGCAAGGGAAAATCATCCTTTGGACACGCGCGGTTAAGGTCCCGGAAGTCGATGCAAATCCTGACTTTCCCATCTTTCTTCATGACCGGGACAATGTTCGCCACCCATTGAGGATAAAGAACGACTCTAATGAACCTGGCTTTGTGGAGCTTATCGACCTCTTCTTTCATTTTCAAAGCCATTTGAGGGTGGAAACGCCTTAACCTTTGTTTTACCGAGACGGACCCTGGTTTTAGGGTTAAACGGTGTTCGACCAAGGTTGAATCCAGACCCGACATATCCTCGTAGCTCCATGCGAACGTGTCCTTATATTCCTTGAGAACCTCAATTAATACCTCTTCTTCAGAGGGTGGTAGGTTGTCACTTATGAGGATGATCCTAGGGTCTTCCTCAGTTCCCAAGTTGACTTCTTTGGTGGATTCTTCTACGGCGGTTGACGGCTCGTCGAATCTCCTCATTCCACTAGCGTATGCGCCCGCCGCATCCTCATATTCTTCACCCTCATCTTCAGTGGGGCATTCTTCATCCGTGATCTCGTAGACTCCATACCCTTCATCAAATGTACAGTCGCCCTCACATTCTATTTCCGGTAGCCGGATGGGATTTTCTAGCAACTGGGGGATGACAAGGAGGGCTTGACACCTGGCGGCCAAATCCAGAAGGAATCGACAAGGGATCTGCCTACCCTTGGATTTCTTCCTAGGTACTACCCTTGGCCAATCATTCCTAGATTGACTGACAATATTTACAGAAGAAGAGGAAGACGAAGAGGATGGTGTAGAATGTACAGGAGAAGACCCCTCAGAGGAGGGGTAGAAAAGGTCGCTCATCGGACCTTAGACGGGTGGTCCGCAAGGCGGTACGCACCCGTGGGAGATGTAGGAGGTTTCCTCAACGAAGATGTGTTGTTGGGGAGTTTGAAAATTGACGTTTTTTTTCGTTTTCATTTTTAATGACAAAGCGGTGAAAAGAGATCGGAGGAGAGAGAAAAGTGGTTATGGCTAGAGGATTGTGAGGCTCATAAAGCAGATCATGGTTGAAGACCTGGCGCGGGTTGAAAAGCCCGCGTAGGTATGTAAACAGAGAAGGGGATCTGGGAAGATCATCAGACAATTGTCTGGCCCAGGAAGAAGATATTAGCAAAGGTTGAGACGAGTGGATGGAGAAGATGGTGGCTAATGAGCCGTCGACGGCAATGTTGAGGACGGATGAAGATCCGTCGATGACAGAGTCCTTCTGGCGAGGACGAGGATAGTTTGGAACCTTGGCAAGAGTGGTAATATTCTCTGGTATTCCGGAGATCAATGGCGGTCCTTCAAGTTGCGGAGACGAGAACATCCTTTCCAGTGCAACGGAAATGTCCCGTATGTCGAACCATTTGTTCCACTCGCATTCCGGATCTTTGATCTTGCCTCTTTTGGTGATCCTCGGACATTTTTCAGCCAAATATACAGCATGTGATCCCCCATATGCTTCTCGTGGGTAATCTCCCATCTGAACAACGGGCCCTCTGTTGAAGTGGTTTGATAGAGTCCATGTGAGGGGCTTCCAATCCGCCCTGAATGGTCCTTTGAAGCCTAGGCCAAACCTACGGTTCGGCCTAATTTCCTTTGGCGGTTTGAGCATACCCTGTAATTGTGCGCCCAGACCTTTACCCTGTTGATAGCTGATGTTCCTCATAATCTCTCAACCTTTGGAGTGAAAAGGGAGACATGATGTTGCGGTTGTCCTGACCGGCTCCTTTGGTGCTAGTGGAACGTGAGATGAATCACGTACATCCAGTAGTGACAATATGGGCCGATGAGACGGCCAAACAGAGGGCAGAGAGGTGTTGATAGCATCCACTGTGTGAAGGACAGGTGTACTGACCACTTTAATAATTCTCCCATTGTAAGGAAACTTCATGCACTGATGGTTGGTGGAAGGCACAGCGTCCATGGCTTCGATGTAAGGGCGACCCAGTATAGCCTTGAATGTGGGGTCCATGTCGAGGACATGGAATTCCGTGGGAATTGACATGGGGCCTAGTTCTGCCTTCAGAATAATCATCCCCTGCGGCGGCCTTTTGCTATTGTCATAGGCCGTGACCGTGATCGAGGAAGGTCTTATTTGCTCCTCGTCGATCCCACACAACTGAAGAGTGCTCATGAAGATCACATTTATGGACGCACCCGTGTCCACAAGACACGGGTTTATGGATACCCCATTGATTTTTATTGAAATGCACAATGCATATTTTCGAGCTTCCTTGGGAGCGAGCTCGTAGTTGTGGAACATGATGGCCGGTTGTGTGTCTGTTGGGGTCAGGACGGTCGAAATCTTCTCCACGGGGAGGTCTTCATTAACCATGACTCTTTGAAGGTACTCCATTAAGGCTGCCTGGTGGGATGTGGATCTTTGAAGAAGCTTTAGGATAGAGATCCGAGCAGGCGTCTTGTCCAAATGTTTTAATAGATCATACTGTGTTCCGGGGATAGCTCTTTCTGGTTGTTCTCCATCATCCTTCTCTGGCTGAGATTGCTCAAGATTCTGACTGTTGTGGGGGAAAACCCTGTGGAAAATCCTTCCACTCTGGAGCACCATTGCCTGCGGCTTTTGTACCTCTGTGGGGGTAGCAGTGAGTTTTAACAGGGGTTTGAGGGGTAGTGGTGGAGGAATGGTTGATGAAGCAGGGGTGATGACGGGAGCAGGGATTCTGATGAGGGGTTTGTTAGGTGGAGGCATGGTGGAGGTAGAGGGGATATCGCGCGGATTATGAAGGATAAGGGGTTTGGAAGGTGGAGGTGGAGGCGAAGTAGAAGTGGGTAGGGCTTGAAGCGGGCAATGATTTTGAGGTGGGCGATGAGTAATGAGTGGGTTTGAAGACATTAGTGGTGATACGGTGGAGAAAGACGGGGTTATGTATGGTTGACGGATGATAAGGGGGGTAGGGGTAAATGTGGTAGAGGTGGATGGTAAAGTGGGGGAGTGAGAGAAGATGAGAGGGTGTGAAGGCGTAGTGGAGAGTGTCGGTTGATAGGAGATCGGGGTACGGATGAGAGGGCGTAATGGTAGTGGAAATGGTGAAGGTGATACTGACGCGGGTTGATGAGAGAGAGGTGCTACCCGGGCAAGGCGAGGGGGTTGCATGACGATGGGGTTGGAGGAAGAAAGAATAGAGGTACTTTCCTGGTGCCACACCTGCTCTCTCCCGACTTCCGGGAAGGAGGAGATGGGGTTAACCTGATGATTGGGCTGTTGGTGCTCCGGTAATGGATTCTGGATTATGCCCATGTCGGGCGGTTGTTGTGGGGCCTGCTGAGGCTGTTGTTGTTGTTATGGTTGCTGCTGCTGCTGCTGCTGTAACTGCTGTTGTGGCCTATGATGAGGTCTCCTAGCCTTAAGAGCGGCGACGTATCGTCTCATTTCATCCCAATCTATTTGATGTTCATCATTCATATCGTGGATGTAATCTTTGAAATGGAAGCAGTAATCTACTGTGTGTCCTGGCTGCCTGTGGTAGACGCAGTATTTGGAGCTATCAACATTTGGGGGCCACACGGGCCTTTCTCTGGGTAGGGCGAGTTGGTTTGATGCCATGAGGGCATTAAAAATGTCTGCTAAAGTTTCTGGCAATGGTGGATAGTAGGTTCTCTTGGGACCGAGCGGCCTCCTTTGTTGCTGTTGGGGACCATAGTTCCCCGGGGGTGGAAATTGGTTGTACTGAAGCGGTGGTTGTTGTTGCTGAGGTTGTGGTTGTTGTTGCTGGGGTTGACGTAATGGAGGCATATTATCCTGGGGTGGATTATTTTGGGGTGGAGGACGAAGAGGGAAAGGACCTGGTTGGAGGGGAAGTCGGGGCATTTGTGGAGGCCTTGGGTTGACCGCATAGTTGGCATTGTTGACCGCACCCACTTGCTCATTTGTCATGACCCCTTCTGTGGCTCCGCCCGGGACACCAGCGCCTGTCTTTCTGACCACTTTGGGCTTCGACGACTCAAACATGTTCATAATGGGGGAGTCTTTTAACTGGGTTTGGATGTATCGGGCCCTTTCATAGAGTTCCTCCATTGTAGTAAGTTTATTCATGGCCAGGACGTGTCTGAACTGTGGGGTTGTATTAGACACAATCATCTTCACTTGTTCGGGCTCAGAGAGGGTATCCCTTATTCTTTCCGCCAGAGACCTCCATCTATCAGCATAGCGGACAAAATCCTCATCGGGCTTCAACTTTTCGGCCACTAGGTCGGTAATGGAGAGTGAGGGACCGACCCTATCCTTATATTTCTGCAAGAACCTTCTCTGGACTATTTCAAAATTCTCGGCCTCGTGGGACTCCAAAGAATAGAACCACTCTAGCGCGGGACCATCCAATGATCTCCGAAAGAGGTATGCCAGGGACCTCTGATCGTTTTGCCAATAGGAGGATTCATACATGAAATCCTTGAGGTGAATGAAGGGGTTGCCGGTACCATTGTATCTGCGGTACGTGGGCATTTGGGAGGGAGGAAGATGAATGACGGGAAGGATTGGCAAAGCAACCTCCGGGGTGGCTTTCACGTCCACCATCCTTCTCAGATTTTGAAACTGCTCGTCCATGCGATTAAACCTATTGAGGAGCGATTGGGCGAGCTCCTCTGGAGGTGAAGGTGGCACTTGCCACTGGGGGAGAAACTGTCTCCCGGAGACTTGAGGGGGGAACCCGGAATGAGAGGGAGCTGTCGGACCACCGACAGTTGGCCCTGGCTGAAGCGGTGTGTGGGGAACAACGGGAGTTTGAGATTGTGACGGGAACTGTAATGAGGGTGGTTGTTGGCTCGCTTGTCCTTGAAGCGAGGGAGACTGGATGGCTTGCGCCAATGAAGGAGATGGAATGGCCTGCACGGACTCTTGGAGGGGTGTGATGGCCGGAGTTGATTCCTGGGGCGTGGGGGAAACAGATTTCCCTTTTAGAATGGCCTGGAAGGCCCGGAGCTGTTCAGAGGTAAGCTCCGTGTTGGCGAGGATGCCCTGCACCTCATGCGAGTGTTCATGAGAAGGACCCGAGTCCATAGTATAGACTCGCGGGTCGGCTGACAAACCACGACTAGGGTGGTTCTCCTCAAAAGACTCGTGAGCCATGCTCACAGTTTTCCCAGAACGTAAAAACATACACTAGCAAGTAGGTAGCAGAGATTATCGAACAAGTTGATGCCTTTACGTCTTTTTTTGTGTTTTGATTTTGATGATTTTTGTGTGCTTTTAGCGAGATCCGAAGTTCACACAAAATAGGGACCCTAGTTTATTTTTGTTTCACCGCCGTGTCAGCTAGGGTCTCTCGTCTCACCACGAATGAAATGACTAACTCCGGGGAACTTCAATGGTACAACCGGCCCAGTGAACGAAGAGGAGATTCTTCGATGTCGGGGACTTACGGAGGTCCCAGTGTAGGAGATTCTAGTCCGTTGAGAGGAATTCCCAAACGGAGAGTCCTTCCTTCACCGGGAAAGGGTGATCCTAAAAAAAACGAAGAAAGGATAGAAAAGAGGGATGGATGCATGCAATGAAATGCTGATAGAGATATGGAGTGGGAAAACAACAGAAATAACAGACATATAATAAACAAACAACCAATCACAACTGACAGTGCTGCCGTGAGCACAACGGGGGCGCGCGCGGGTGCCAAGGTGGAGAGGCACAGATGGTGCCGAACTTGCAAGGGTAGCCGAAAGGAAGCAGTAGAGGTCCCACCGTGATCGCCAATCTGTGAGCGACGTCACGCGGTTCGGGGAAGCGGAGAAGACGCGGAGCGCGCGGGCTCCTTCTTTTTGTTTGCTGCAACACAGAAATAAGAGAAAAGAGAAGGGGCCACCACGGGAGATTGCTCCGGTGGGGCGAGCGGGACAAATGTAATATAGCAAGATATGCCGGTTAAACGGCCATAGCGGGAAGTGACTCGCCGCGACCTCGGGGGGACGAGAATGGTGCAGAAATTAAATAACAAGAATTGAAACGGCCATTGGGGAAGTGACTCGCCGCGGCCTCGAGAATATGAGCAGATAAGAATATAATAGAATATAAGGAGAATATAAAGAGCGGGAAGTTAAACGGTTATTGGGGAAGTGACTCGCCGCGGCCTCGAGAACATGAATAGATGAGAATATAATATATAAGAACGGGAATTTAAACGGCCATTGGGGAAGTGACTCGCCGCGGCCTCGAGAATATGAATAGATAGGAATATAACATATAAGAACGAAAATTTAAACGGCCATTGGGGAAGTGACTCGCCGCGGCCTCGAGAACATGAATAGATGAGAATATAATATATAAGAACGGGAATTTAAACGGCCATTGGGGAAGTGACTCGCCGCGGCCTCGAGAATATGAATAGATAGGAATACAACAGAATATAAAGAGAGTATAAGAACGGAAATTTAAACGACCATTGGGGAAGTGACTCGCCGCGGCCTCGAGAACAAGATGTGATCGCCAGGGGCCGAAAGACCCCAAAATAAAGAAAGTGATCGCGCCTACCTCAAGAGCGGGAGATGGCGGGTTGCTTCTTCCTCCCCCTTCGGTCGGCCGACGGAGAGGGCTTTCCTTGGGTACCCTTTGTAAAACAACGACAAACAAGTAACGAGTGGATTAGAAAGATGAAGGTGTAGTATTCAAATCCTTGCGATAAAAATAACGAAATGATGGCAAGACACACACCTGGTTGGTGTTGTCTTTTAAACCCCTCTCGGACTCGAGTAGGAGGAAAATGAGATGATGGATGCAAGAAGTATATAAGAAGAGGCGCCCTTATGAAGGGGGATAGATGATGCGAGATGATGAATGCAAAAGAACTAAGAAGAAAAGGAAAGGATTGGCTTATTGGATGTGCCGATGGTGAAATCCGGCGGAGCTCCGGCAGCGTAGGGATGGCGTGGAAGCGCGGTGGATGAAGACGACCTTCCTCTCGCGAGCGTGGGCACCCGAGAAGCCGGCAGAACCTCCACCTACAAAAGACCCCACAGGTTAGAAAATGACTCCGGTAGCCTCTGGGCTCCGGCAGCCTATCGGATCTCTTCGAGGCTCTCCCAGAACTGAGGGGGTGGGCTTCTATTTATAGGGCTCCGGAGGGTGGAGGCGTCCAGGACCCTGGACACCTCCATCAGGGCCGAACTAATATTTTATTTTATTTTTATTAATTTTTTCGTAATATTTTTGTGGAGGCGTCCAGGGCCCCGGACGCCCCTAATAGGTCCACCGAACACCACCGACGACCGCACGCGGTTTGACACAACGCGTGGTTTTGTGAGCGGCGCCTCGTGATTTTAAAATGGGCGCGTCCAGCGGGCTGGACGTCTCCATAATTTGGCTTTTTTCATACACGACGAACCGTCGTTCGGTGGGCGGCGCCCGTGAGGGAGTTGATGGAGGCGTCTAGGGGCCTGGACGGCTCCCAGAAGAACAGCACATCTTTCATCATGAGCTTGTGAAAAGGGTGACATCGACCCGACATATTTGAAATAAATTGGTGAATATACGCTAGTCGGCCTTGCAAGGACCGCAGTTCTGATAGATTTTTCGGTGGAGGAAGCTCTTGAATAGCTTTAATCTTGGATGGATCAATCTCAATGCCTCTGTGTCAAACAATGAATCCAAGGACTGTCCCGCTGGACACACCGAAGGCGCATTTCATGGGGTTCATTTTTAGCTCGTATTGGCGCAACCTTTGGAATACCACCCTCAAATCTTGCAGATGGTCTTCCTTTCTGTTGGTTTTCACCACCAGGTCATCAATGTAGCACTCCACCTTTTTGAAGAGTAGGTCATCGAATATCTTCATCATGGCTCTTTGATATGTAGCACCGGCATTCTTGAGGCCGAACGTCATCCTTTTATAGTGAAATATTCTTTTTGGAGTGTGGAATGCAGTATGGATCCTGTCTTGCTTAGCAATCAAAATTTGATTGTATCCGAAAGACCCGTCCATAAATGAGAGAGCTTCATGGCCTGTGGTGGCATCTATCATCACCTCGGTGATTGGCACAGTAAAATAATCTTTCGGGCATGCTTTGTTGAGGTCCCGAAAGTCGACACATATTCTTATCTGCCCATTTTTTATCTTCACGGGCACTATGTTTGCCAACCATGTTGTATATTGATTTTCTTTGACAAACCCTACGTCAATGAGCTTGTCAACTTCTTTATTAATTTGATTAATCAGCTCAGGACGCATACGTTTGGGAGGCTGCTTTACTAGTTTCGCCTTTGGGTCAATTGCTAACAGATGCTGTGCCACAGCAGGACTTAACCCTGGCATTTCATCATATGTCCAAGCAAAGCAATCCCTGAACTCTTTTAAGAACTGTATATACTATTCTTGCACTTCTGGTGTCAGTAGGGCACTGAGAAAGGTCGGTCTTGGTTCCTCTTCGGTTCCCAGGTTCACCTCTATTAATTCATCAACGGTGGCTTGACCGCCATCTTCAACTTTAGGTGGAGCCTCCTGCAAGTCGACGAAGCCCCTATTAATGTAGTTTTCTTCAGCCTCAAAGACTTCGAGCTCTTCAGGCGATGTGTAAGTTGGTAGCGAGCCTTTGAAGTTAATCATGGCTTGCTAGTTTTGTTCAGATTGGTCTCTTGAAACTAGAGAGGTCCGCTCTTTCTTCTCTTCGCTGCAGTATTGAGCCATTGGGCTCTCTGTTAAGTTTTGTTCGGCTTGGCATTACCGTCCTGGCATACTTCCTTGTGATCTCGATGCACATATTTCTTCCTCCCGAGAGTCTGAGAGCATATGCTCTTCTGCTGGATCCGCCGATTGCTGTATAGCTCGAACTTCCTCCAGGACGCGCTTGAATTCCAGGCTCTCCTTTGCCTCATCAGAGGTCTGATCTTCATCGGGTGGCTCCACATCGAATTTGGCCTCAGCTTGGATCAAGTCCTCCTTTGGGAACAGCTCCTCCCAACCTTGGTATGGTGTTGCTTCCTCTCGTCCTTCTGTATTTTGTTGACTGTTGAGGGGTTCACCACCAATAGTGGAGTGACATAGGATCCCTTCATCCCCTGGAGGGTATTCAACATGACCAGCCTCAAAAGGGTCTTCATGGGTGAAGAAGGTAGAGATAACATCCACCTCTGCTTCATAATATTCTCGCAAGGTGTAACCCAGCCCCGAGTGATGGGTGATTTTTGGAAACTCTTTGTTGTTACAGGGTGGGTCCCAGAGCTTCTGGAATGCTTCCTTCTGGCCAGCAGATTGTAATGAAGGCATCTGCATCCTGGTGAACATCTGTGAGACCCGTTGTGTGGTGTAATCCAGACCCGCTATTGGCACCATCCAGTTTGTTGCTTCTTCGGGGATCATACAGTCTTGATCATCTTCATCAGTAGGCTCCCCGGTGTAGAATATGATAGGAGGCTCACAGAAACGAGGGACCTCCATAGTCCTTAGTGGTTGTACTGGCTGGCATTCCAAACTAGGAATGGGTTTGAATATCCCCTGTGGAATTTTGATGTGCGTGAACTTTTCCTTCATATCATCATCACCTTCCCCAGGATAGATGGTTGTTGGTGCGGCTCAAGCAAAGTCCCTAGTTTGAGAGACATGGGAGACCTCGTGCTGTTCCATGTAGCCTGGAGGTGGTGGAGGGGACCAGTCATCTGATTTTGACATTGCTTTCTTCTGGTTTGCAGGAACTTCTTTCTTCTTTGCTCCTCAGGAGACCTCCGTATAGAACGGTGCATCGAGCATGTGACACTCGTATACTTCAAAGGGATGCAAGTATGCAAACACCCTCTCTTCTTTGCCATTGTGGCAGTACTTGATACACTGGTGCACTGTAAAGGGCACTATCTAGTATCTATGCAGCCAGAGCCGTCCCAGTAAGGCTTTGTATGTAGTATTAGAATTTATGACATAGAACTGCACTGTGGTAGTGAAATCACCCAATGTAAGGTTGAATTCTGCTACTCCGAGCGGAGTTTTGCACTTCTGATTGAAGCCAGCGATCCTCATATCTTTCACTTTGGTGAGGTGCAGGTCAAAATAATGTTTTTGATAGATGCGGTAGGGCAGGATGTTTACAGTAGCTCCCAGATCTATCAAAATCCAACTTAATGGCTAACAATTGAGATACCCCCTCATATACAGAGGCCTGTTATGATTGGGGTTAGGAATTAACATGTCACACTCCGTGAATGTAACAGTTGGCCCAGAGTTAACCTCTATCAGGAGTGCTTCATACTGAGCTGGCAACTGCGGAGCATCAATAATAGCTTGGCGAGCTTATTCGCTCAAGGAAAGAATTTCCCATATGTAAAACCTTGTGGCGAGCTTTTTCAGTATCTTCATAATTCGACTGCCCACTCGGACATTGGACAGTCGCATCTTCTCCACCCAGGGAGGTCTTGGAGGCTCATGGGATGCTTGCGGTACGGCTTGCCCTTCTCTTGCTTCCTTCTTCTGAGGGGATTGTTAGGGAGTCTCTGCCGGGGAAGTTATCTCTGGTGTTGAGGGAAGGTCGATGTTTGCTTTATCTTTCTTTTTGAGCATTGTGGCAGAGGGTTGTCAGGGATTTTTGTCTTCAGCAGTAGCATTCTGAGCCGGCCGTTTGCCCTCGAGGATGGACAGGAATTCAATGAATGACAGAGCTTCATCACACCCTTTTGCTTTTGCATAGAGGCCTGACGGGGAAGGAATTTTAATGCCCCGAACTTCTGGCTCTGGTATCTGGTAGGGTTGCTCACCCCTAGGATAATATTGTGGTTAGCTGGAGGTAGACGCCCCCACTTTCTCCCAGAGCGGGTAGCATGCATTGAGGTTGAGGCCTCAGCTTGATTTGCTTCTAGTGATGGAGCGGAAGGCTCCCCTCCATCCTCTTCCCCTGGCAGGGTGAATAGTGCTGCTAGAGTATTACACTGCACTGTGACTATTTTCCTCTTGTTTCTTGGTTTATTCTTCTTCCGGCGTCCTGACTCAGCCGGCTTGTGCCCCAAGAAGAGGTCAGCTCCAGCTTCTTCTGGCTCCTTTTCTGGTTGCTCCTTGATGGTTAATTCCCCTAGCTGTTTCCAGAAGACATGGTATTTCACCAATATTGGCTTTAGCTCGGGCTGTTCATATTCATCAAGCTGGTTAATGTATTGCTGCAAGCGCTTCACCTCGGGACTTATCTTCTCATGGACGGGCGGTGGAGTCCGTATCCTCCGATTATAAGTAGGTATCTGGATAACTGGCGGCGACTCTATAGTGTGCCATACAGGGTTTACTGGATGCGAGGTTTGTTTTGGAGTGACACCTCGAATAGAGGCACCCGATGCTTTGGAGACTGATGGCCTTCTTTTAGTCTTGGCCGGTACTGTCTGCCATCCCACCTGTTCCTTGATTGGAGTAAGAAAGCACGCTTCATATGTATGTTATGTGCAAACTTTAGCAGCCTCTTCAGGCAATTGCTGGTACATGGAAATCATATTGACAGTTTGCCTCATCACTGGGGGCTCATGGGGGCATGGAGGATCCACTTGGTGTTCTCCCATTTGTAACTCACCCTTCTTGATCATGCTCTCCATGACATCCTTGAAGACATAACAGTCCTCAATGACATGTCCTAGTGCCCGGTGATATGGACAGAACAAGGGGTCATCCTTCTTTGTTGCATCAACGGGTCTCTTTGGCTCAGGCAATGTTATCTTGTTGTATTTATATGCCCAGTCAAATAATGCCCGTGTCTTTTCTTTGGGAAACGAGTATAATTTCTTCATTTTGTTCCTCAAAGAGACACCTTCTTTTTTTTCCATTGCCCCTGTTGGCGGAGAGGCAGCTGCTACTTTGGCCTTTTCTGTTTGCTGATCAAAGGTTTTGAAATCAACAGTGTTTGCTTCAGTTGGTGTTGATCGACGTTCAACAGCTTTCCCTTTCTGAACAGCAGGAACTTTGGTTGCAGGACGTTTGGATAGGAAGGTTTCGACCTCTGCCACCACATTGTTCAAGCGGTCGAACGTCTTGATATCTATTCCAATCATCTTTTCAAGCACTTCCCTCCTGAGGTTTTGCTTGCATATTTGAACAGCATCCTCTTGATGCGGAGATCACCTGCATCTCATTGCCAGGTTCCTCCATGTCTTAATGTAATCCAGGGTTGTTTCATCTTGCTTCTGTTTGGTGGAGTATAATTCTGCCACTGTAATTTACCTTTCTGTGACATGGAACCTGTGACGACCCAGGGTCCGGATACCGGGTAAACCCGATAACACTTGGATCCTGTGAGGCCTCCCAAGAGCGGAAAAGCTCCGAAGGGATAAAAGGAGTGTGTGTAGTACATTGAAGTCCCAGATAAAGTAGTAAGCAATTAATATTTCATGATCAGGTTTGCTAAAGTAGTAGAAATAAAAATTACATTTTCAATTAACAATTTAAATTAATAGAGTCCAGTCCAAAATAAAGATAAGTACAACCCAACAGAAAATAAAATGTACACTGAAGTCGGGGGAAGCCCGAGGCAGAGAACGTTGGCAACGCTAGCAACCACGAACTGACGCACCACGTCACAAACCACGAGGAAGAAGATGAAGTCCACACCTGAAAAGTAGGGGTGAACCTCGTGTCACTGGCTCAGTAGGGGTCACGCGGATCCCCACTGCAAACAATGCCGTAACACGCTAAATAGCGCTAAACAGCAAAGCAGGAGCAACAGTAGTAACTACAACAGTAAAGCTGTAAAAAGCAGGAGTAAAGACAACAGCATAGAAGAGTAAAGCCGTACTAACCAGAAACACGGCAGCTGATCAAACCACTTCTCTAAGCTACTCCAAACGGCAACAGAAAGGCGAACCCCGATCTTACCAAGTCGGGCGTTACCGATCCATCAACCGAACACAAGCTCCAAAGCTAAAGCCTGTCAAAACAAGCAAAAGCCATATTAAAAGACCTACACAGTCAAAGGCACGGACATACACAACTAGATCGTCCTGTACGTTACACAAGACTAGACCTCGAGTAAAGCCACGACCGGCTACTCGGAATCTAATGACGGTAACACACGTCACGAGACACGAGAATCACTAGAGTCATGCGTCAAGTGACAAGAGCACCTCCTCACAAGAAGAATAGCCAGATGCGTCCACTGACGTCTTACACTGCGCCACAAGTATCTCCCATACGTCTGGAACGACGGTAACTGAGACACTCACAGAATCGAGTACAAGGAACAACAGTAACGAGTGACTAGTCAGGGTCACGCTCGTCAGCGCTCGTCCAACTGCCCCTGACCACGTGTGCACACACAAGCTCAATGCCTTGAGCGAGGCCTCTTGCTATCTTTCTCCCCCAGTAGGACGCTACTGTAAGGCAAGGGAGCCCACAGAAACTAGCTTACAATCCGTCTATCGGGAACTGCCCCGCCACCACTCCGAGGTGGGCCGACACACTAGAACGCGTGAGTCGTCAGGCTACGACTAGTGGAGGCTCACTGGACACAGTTACTCCAAAACACCAGTGCTGAAGTACAGACATGCTAAGCATGCACTATCGCACGTACTACAAAGCACCAAGAAACAGGGTAGCATACCAGACGGCAACCAGACTCAGGACAGACGACTAGACTTGCAAACACAACGATCCTTGAGTCTCACGACTCGGGTCAAGATTGTCGTATAAAGTGGTAACAAGCCGCCAATCGGTCTAATCCTAAGCCAAATCATGGTAAAACACCGATAAAGGAAATAACACAGGATCACCTGATCCACACCTCTGTATAACACAAACCACGGAGACCTGAGGGACCACCAAGACCCTCAAAGCACATGGACACGTAAACCGAGGTAAGACGATAACTCAAGATGTCGAACATCATCTCTCGATCCATACAGGACCATCGAGACAACCATAAGGTAAAATGTCAACCACTGGGTCCTACAGGGTTGACCAGACACCAATAATGACTCTTAAACAGTACGGAACACTACTCGGTGCAATGGCCCTCTAAGACACCCTATTACATGGTTTAAGCCCTCATAGGACGTCCAAGACATCCACGGGACAGTGGGCTAACCTAGGGGTCAAGCCACATTAACCGGAAACCGAAGCCATTCAAGAACACCAAACTGAGGAAGTAGGGGTCTCTCCCTTGGCCGCTAGACCGACCTAGCGGTCATCCAAAGGGCCGCCACCCAACCAACGATAAAGACACAGGGCATGCGGTCTATCGTAGGGCCGCCAGAAGACTGTAGCGGTCATGGACCTGACCGCTAGACCCAGTCAAACCCCTTACAGTGAAACCGACTTAAACAAGTCAACAGAGCTTAGCGGTCATATACTAAACCGCCACAGCCACTAAGCGGTCAAAGCTAGGGCCGCTAGCTCAACTGACTTAAAAATGTCGAACCGACGTAAACAGTGCCTAGCGGTCTAACTATGGACCGCCACAGCTAGCCTCGCGGTCTATCGTAAGGCCACTTGGCCAAACCGACATAATACACAATTCCTAACGGTCAAACAATAGACCGCTGGACAGGGCTTAGCGGTCCTCCATTGGGCCGCTAGCCGACACAAACGGTTAATCGCATGACCGCTAAGACCCAAACCGACATAAGATTGACTCGACACCCATCGCAGCCTAGCGGTCATACACTGCGCTGCTAGAAAAACCCTTGCGGTCACTTAAAGGACCGCTAAGGCGACACGGCGGGTAAAATAGAGGATCGGCCAAATCAGGCCATTCCATGCCTTAATCGCTTCTAAATGAAGGGGATACAACCCTAAGCATGATATACGCCTTCCACAGACCGGAAGGGATCAAAACCACGTCCAAAAACATAAGAAACGGGAGATTCTACCGAATCGACCCTAAATGATTCACATGGGTTCTCGGGCTCACACCGGTCCCAAATGACCTCCAATCGCAACGAAACCAGCGGGAAAAGAATGCTGACATGCCAGGGATTGAAATAAAACTAATTAGGCTAGAAACCGTCGCCGAAAGAGGTGAACTCGTCTCACACCCCCCGAACATGCTTTCGCCCAAAACAAGGCTAAACCTGCTCGTTCTCGCACCGGATAGCTCGAAATCGTGAGGAAACGTAAAAGAAGAGTAGGGCGTCCATCTCCCTACCTCCACCAAAGTTCTAGCGCACCAAAGTGACTAAACCACGATGAAAACCGTCTCACGAGCTCGACACGCCGGCTTTGAATCCACCGAGGGATCGCGCCAACGCCACGCTCAATCCTTCGCCCCATCACGTGCCAGGTCAACTCCACGACGTTCCTGCCTCAGCCACCTCGCCACAGTCGCGCGTCCCGCGGAGAGTGGAGAAGAGAGGAGAGAGAACGTGAGGGAGAGAGTGAGCGACGGTGAGGAGAGAAAAGGAATAAAAAGAAAAGGAATTAGGAATTTTCCTAATTTCCGTAAAATTTGATTTTCAGCCTGAAAATGCACTAATTCAGAAAAATACGTAAAAATAGTCAAAACGATCCTCGGAAAGAATGCAACGCAACTGTAGCGTCCTCGAGTCGATGAATTGAATAATAAACTCACCATGGGATTACGTAACTAGTACGAGAGAAAAACTCACGCGGATCGTAAAACACAACTTAGGACCCACAAAAGCGATCTGAAACTCTCTGATAAAGATCCGAAAGACTCAAGGTCTTACAGTCCTCCCCCCTACAAGAATTTCACCCTCGAAATTAAAGGAGCTAACAAGGAAGAAGCAGGGAAGAACAAACCTAACCATTGGCTATGCTCTCCAAGCATCAGCCAACACCAACACCTAGAACATGGCAACACAAATCTTGAAAAACATAATTCAGATGGACACTGCCAAACCACAATCACATGCACACGCTCTGAATCTCAAGGCAAATCGATCCACAGAATGAGCACGGCACTCAAGTGAACCCAAGTCCGACACCTCCGAAACAAGGCAACGTCACTTCCGTCTCGCAGGGAAAGGAGACACGACCCATGCCACGAAAGCAGTTACCGACAACACGCTTGGAAAACACAACAAGCATCAGCTTAAACAAGGAAACATAGTCCTCAGCTGACAGCTCGATAACATCATCTTCCGCGCCAAGAACAACAAAACTGGCACGCAGAATGCCAACGACAGCACTGGACCACGAGCTTAATCAAGTCAGTCCTCATTCAGACATTACATCTGATTTGAGTCGCATGCTAACTCCATCATGATAGAAGAGTACAACAAAACCAACTTACAAGACCTCAGTCCACACCATGCCAAATCAAACTCACAGGGAACTCCTCCCAAGCTGAACACAACCACCGACGAACGACAACAACAACAACAGCAACACTCGTAGAATCCCGACTCCGTTCTGAACATAGAACCACGGGACACAACTGCAAGCTAGGTCACATCAAGGCACAATTACAGCTGAACACGCGGCTAACATGCACAAGCCACACTGCAAACATCTCACCAACAAGGACCCACAACAACAACGACAAGAATCTCGATAAATTCATCTCGAGGACCATGATCACATCCCTAGAGCACAACATCCAAGAAAAATACAGAGGGAGAAAGCGTACTCAACCAGCATATACGCCGATAGATTCCTCTAATCCTCACAACATGCCAGTGCCAACAACCATAATGTCTCCAGCAACAGCACGTTGACTGTGACGACCCGAGATCCGGATACCGGGAGGAGCCCGATACCATTCGAATCCCGGCCCGCCGCCCACGAGCCGGGAGGGCTCGGAAGGGCTAAAAATGAGTGTGGAGGTACAAAGAAATAGGAAATAAAGCAGGACAATTCAACAATTAACAGAATTAAACAACTACAGCCGCAACAGAGTCCAGTCCAACAGAAAGTACAGTCTAAAGCAGTAAAAACGTACCACATGCCAAGTGAAGACTCGGCCCGGCAAGCTGGCAACTAAGAACCTCCGCACAGCACCCTCGAACCTCAAGGCAGAACCGCCGCACCTGAAACGCAGGGGTGAGCCTCCTGTCACTGGCCCAGTAGGGATCCCGCGGAACACCAACTGAGAACAACGGCGGCACGGAAAGCAGTAACTACGAAATCAGGAAAGTAACTATGGTGGCCGGCAAAACCTCAGCTCTACAGCTACTCCTACTGTACCAGAAAACACAACCTAGTCTCCCGGCCAAGGGCTATAAAACTACAATAGAACCAGTCACACGGTACAAAAATCGACACACGTGCCACAGCGAGACAACCGAAACTCAACGGTCAACGCGACCAAAAACCCGAAGGTCGAAGTCACGCGACTGACAGTCTGTCACTCTCTGTCCAGAACAGGAGTACCTCCCACTAGAAGAATGACCGGATGCGTCCCCTGACGTCTTACACCGCGTAGTAACCAGTACCACAACAAGGACTAGCTGGGGTCACGCTCGTCAGCGCGTGTCCTAAGTCCCCAACTACGTGTGCACACACAAACCATATGCTCTAGGTCAGGTCCTCTAGCTGGTTTTCCCCCCCACCGGACTCTGGTGGCAAAGGCAAGGGGCCGACGGAAACCAGCCTAAAAATCGCGTCTCACCGGGTCGCGCTCTCCACCACTCCCAGGTGGGTCCGCAAACGCGTGCGCAGGAAGCTACGACTAGTGGAGGATCACTGAGAGAGTAGACTCTCAAGACAACGAAAAACAACGTCCGAACCTGACGAAGTACGGGGACCGTCCCACGTACCAGCACCATCGCACGGTGACCACGGTCGGAGAAGAAACGGACACACCGCCCACGGCCAAACACATGACCCACTCGGGGATCATCTCCCAGGAAGACTCACGACATGCGGGGGAACTCCACCGCACACACACCGATACACGGTGACTTAATCGAGCGAGAATACGGAAACCCGAAACGCCTGGGGTCACCCAGACTCACCAAGCCCATGGGCACGCTTATCGAGGTAACACGGCACCTCCAGACACCCCTAAACACGGACACGAAACTCACGGGGTGTCCGGGACACACACGGCCCAAGGGGAGCACGATCAGTCGCAAACCACCCGCCCCAGGTAGCCCGGCTGCTCACCTCCATGAACGCGCTATAGGTTAATAGCGCGTTCAAATAGAACGCGATATACACCTATAGCGCGACAAGTCAGATCGCGCTATAGGCCCATAGCGCGACTGCACAAATTGCGCTAGGGTCACCTAGCGCGACAAAACAGAACGCGCTAGGGACCCCTAGCGCGACCAAGAAGAACGCGCTAGGACCCCATAGAGCGATAGCAACCGCCTTACTGTTCATCTTCTCCGATGAACGCGCCCCGTCGGGGCGGCGTGACCCTCAAGAACGCGCTACTGGAGCATAGCGCGTTCTCAGTCCATGCCCGAGAACGGTGGAAACCGCGAGAAAAACCATTCCACACCCCGTTCACCCCCAGGTGAAGGGGAAACAAAAGGGGAAACCTTCCCCAAGCCCCTAGTCATGCATCTAAACCCCTGGATCGCCCAAAAACACGGTAAAACGAGAGATCCGGCTCACACCTCAAAAACATGCATTTTCCCCAAATCGCCCCGTTTAGCCCGCTCGGCTCACCACGGCCTACAAAACTCGCGGGAAATGAAGTACGTGGGTTGAGGGTCCATCTCCCTACCTCTACCGAAGATTCGACGCGCCGTGGACGTCGATCCACGAAGAAAACGCCGTTGAAGCCTCGCCGTTCCACGAACCCACGGCCGAGCTTCACCACGCCTCCACCACCTAGATCCTCATCCATCCTCGCCCGTGCCTCGCCCGCGCCGTCCCCGCCTCGCCCACGCTCCACCCCGTCGGCCGCCGGAGAGAGAGACGGAGAGAGGAGAGAGGGAGAGAAGAGAGAAAATGAGAGGGGAGAGAGAAAAAGGAGGTTATATATAGAAAATCCAAAAATTCTCAAAAATACCAAAAAATATAAAATCACGTTTCCGCGATCCTCGGAACGCACCGATCGCAACGGTACCACTCCCGCCCTGGTGAACGGCCCGGTTCACCCGCTACGAGGTTCCGAAGGAATTACCGAAACATACACCGGGAATCAGAAAACACACGTCGAAAAGCCGCGGAACGCTTCCGGGCCTCCGAAACAACTCCGGATCGCGCCGATCCAAACACAAAAGATGTCTAAAATGAAATTTCGGACACAACAGAGTTAGACACTCCGAGAAATCAGATCCGGGACCCATGAACAAGGATCCAAAAAATCCGGGGCATTACAGCCCTCCCCCCTTAAAGAAATTTCGTCCTCGAAATTTAGGACTAACACCAAGTCGCAGGGGATGAACGCCTCAACCAACTGACAACGTTGCCAGGGCCCCAACATAGAAAAACCTTGATTCTCACGAAAGCACCTATCATGAGGGTTACGGCCAGACCATAATCACGAATGACACCACGCTCTGCGCACCGCGCACACACCGGCCACCAGAGCAGGCATAACACAAGGGCACAAGTCTGGTATCACCTCAGACACAACGGAAACCACTCACGGCATCGCTGCCACCCTCTCGATCACCGAGGGAACGCAATCCTCGCCCCAAGAACCAATCCACCGGTCAACGCCGATGCTCGGCGGACCAACAAAATGCCAGCTTCTCGACCCGCTGACCGATCTCACACCCTCAGAAACGGCCACCAACGGCCTCATATGCACAAGGCTCTCGCCGTTCTCGATGCACAACCACCAGCATCTTATGTCTATGAAAGACCATCCACTGGTCACCAGACATTCGCCAACGGGAAACCGCCACCGGCCCAGCAAGCATGATCCAACACACGACAGGCCTTCCGCTGACACTTGCACAGACCACCACCACCTCCAATCTCGAACCTCACGCCAACCCTACCCTCTCAGGGGAGCACGGCGGGACCCAATGACACCATCTCCCCTCGGTCCTCACATCACTCGACTCAGACTTACGGGGAATCCTCCCTTGCTGGCCGCAGACTGAGGATCGATACCCCACGCCAATGTCTCATCAGAGACCACTCTCCGACGCCAATCCCACGAAAAGGCCTCCGCCCACAGGCGTCGCTCTTCCATCTGGTCTCATCAAATCCTTCGATCAATCCAAGTGGACACCTGCCAATCCCAACTCCTGCTCTTATCATAGAGCCGCGGGACACACAACCTCTTACAATCCACGACACACTTTTCCAAAACACGATCTCATCCGCGAACGCAACCTCCAACGCAAAAAATAGGGTACTCATGCAGCAACCCCGCCAGCATATTTCCCCAACTCTCCTCCTGCCAATGCCATGAACCATAATATCTCAAGCAATGGCATGGCAACAACACGTCTCACGCCACCGGATACAACACACATCAAAGAACCAATCCTCCGCTACTCTACCCTTCTGAGAAACCCACCCGCAGCAACCAATGCTACGATCCACGCACTCTGATCCAAACGCACAGCCACCACAACGCCAACTCGGGATCCACCAACTCGACAACCATATGCAACCCCGCAGACTCCGATCCTCCGCACCTCGGGAACCACAACACCAACCGCAAATCTCAAAACACCACCCAGCCGACACTCGTCCTTCTGGAACAGCGCCAACACCCTTACACGCCAGGGAACGGGCAACACTTCTCACAGGCAACCACCTTGCCAAAACGCGGGACGTGTCTTGCACGGATTTCACGGCGCACAAGGGCCAACCAATCCGGACGCACAGTGCAAGACGACGAACCTTGGCCAAATACAATCTCTCCAACCAGAGGAGAGACCAATCACACCTCCGACCAACGGAAGGAAAACTCCACACTCGACCTGACCTCGAGCCTCGCGCATGCTGGGAACAGCACCTTCCAGCACCAAGAAAACCATCACCACGTCAGGTCAGCACCTCCGACACACTCAGCAAGTGTCACGTTGGACCATGATCACAACATCTCTCGATGCACCATCACTACAATTCTCCGAACGCAGTACCACAGCAACACACCCGCCGGCAACCTCTGCCCAACGCAACACGACCAGGGCCACCACGCAAGGGAGAAAGCTCTCGACCTCGATCCGCAGACCCCACGCCAGCACGAAAGCCGCGAACAGCAACCACCCTCACCGCGTCGCACAGCGCACTCAAACTCTCAAGTGAGAAACAAAGCGGAAAACATGCACGAAACCCTATGCCAACTGCTGACTGTACTGGACCTTACGGACTCTGATCACTGCAATATCTCGAATTCCCATGTACGTCCACAACCACGCTCTGATACCAACTGTGACGACCCGAGATCCGGATACCGGGAGGAGCCCGAAACCATTCAAATCCCGGCCCGCTGCCCACGAGCCGGGAGGGCTCGGAAGGGCTAAAAATGAGTGTGGAGGTACAAAGAAATAGGAAATAAAGCAGGACAATTCAAAAATTAATAGAATTAAACAACTACAGCCGCAACAGAGTCCAGTCCAACAGAAAGTACAGTCTAAAGCAGTAAAAACGTACCACATGCCAAGTGAACACTCGGCCCGGCATGCTGGCAACTAAGAACCTCCGCACAGCACCCTCGAACCTCGAGGCAGAACCGCCGCACCTGAAACGCAGGGGTGAGCCTCTTGTCATTGGCCCAGTAGGGATCCCGCGGAACCCCAACTGAGAACAACGGTGGCACGGAAAGCAGTAACTACGAAATCAGGAAAGTAACTACGGTGGCCGGCAAAACCTCAACTCTACAGCTACTCCTACTGTACTAGAAAACACAACCTAGTCTCCCGGCCAAGGGCTACAAAACTACAATAGAACCAGTCACACGGTACAAAAATCGACACACGTGCCACGGCGAGACAACCGAAACTCAACGGTCAACGCGACCAAAAACCCGAAGGTCGAAGTCACGCGACTGACAGTCTGTCACTCTCTGTCCAGAACAGGAGTACCTCCCACTAGAAGAACGACCGGATGCGTCCCTGACGTCTTACACCGCGTCACAAGTGTCTAGCTACGATGCCCTAGGCATGAGACTCAGACACACACAGTAACCAGTACCACAACAAGGACTAGCTGGGGTCACGCTCGTCAGCGCGTGTCCTAAGCCCCCAACTACGTGTGCACATACAGACCATCTGCTCTAGGTCGGGTCCTCTAGCTGGTTTTCCACCCCACCGGACTCTGGTGGCAAAGGCAAGGGGCCGATGGAAACCAGCCTAAAAACCGCGTCTCACCGGGTCGCGCTCTCCACCACTCCCAGGTGGGTCTGCACACGCGTGCGCAGGAAGCTACGACTAGTGGAGGATCACTGAGAGAGTAGACTCTCAAGACAACGGAAAATAACGTCCGAACCTGACAAAGTACGGGGACCGTCCCACGTACCAGCACTATCGCACGGTGACCACGGTCGGAGAAGAAACGGACGCACTGCCCACGGCCAAACACATGACCCACTTGGGGATCATCTCCCAGGAAGACTCACGACATGCGGGGGAACTCCACCGCACACACACCGATACACGGTCACTCGATCGAGCGAGAATACGAAAACCCAAAATGCCTGGGGTCACCCAGACTCACCAAGCCCACGGGCATGCTTATCGAGGTAACACGGCACCTCCAGACACCCCTAAACACGGACACGAAACCCACGGGGTGTCCAGGACACACACGGCCCAAGGGGAGCACGATCAGCCACAAACCACCCGCCCCGGGTAGCCCGGCTGCTCACCTCCATGAACGCGCTATAGGTCCATAGCGCATTCAAATAGAACGCGCTATACACCTATAGCGCGACAAGTCAGATCGCGCTATAGGCCCATAGCGCGACTGCACAAATCGCGCTAGGGTCACCTAGCGCGACAAAACAGAACACGCTAGGGACCCCTAGCGCGACCAAGAAGAACGCGCTAGGACCCCATAGCGCGACAGCAACCGCCTTACTGTTCATCTTCTCCGATGAACGCGCCCCGTCGGGGCGGTGTGACCCTCAAGAACGCGCTATTGGAGCATAGCGCGTTCTCAGTCCGTGCCCGAAAACGGTGGAAACCGCGAGAAAAACCATTCCACGCCCCGTTCACCCCCAGGTGAAGGGGAAACAAAAGGGGAAACCTTCCCCAAGCCTCTAGTCATGCATCTAAACCCCTGGATCGCCCAAAAACACGGTAAAACGAGAGATCCGGCTCACACCTCAAAAACATGCATTTTCCCCAAATCGCCCTGTTTAGCCCGCTCGGCTCACCACGGCCTACAAAACTCGCGGGAAATGAAGTACGTGGGTTGAGGGTCCATCTCCCTACCTCCACCGAAGATTCGACGCGCCGTGGACACCGATCCACGAAGAAAACGCCGTTGAAGCCTCGCCGTTCCACGAACCCATGGCCGAGCTTCACCACGCCTCCACCACCTCGATCCTCATCCATCCTCGCCCGTGCCTTGTCCGCGCCGTCCCCGCCTCGCCCACGCTCCACCCCGTCGGCCGCCGGAGAGAGAGGGAGAGAGGAGAGAGCGTGAGAAGAGAGAGGGAGAGAAGAGAGAAAATGAGAGGGGAGAGAGAAAAAGGAGGTTATATATAGAAAATCCAAAAATTCTCAAAAATAACGAAAAATAGAAAATCACGTTTCCGCGATCCTCGGAACGCACCGATCGCAACGGTACCACTCCCGCCCTGGTGAACGGCCCGGTTCACCCGCGACGAGGTTCCGAAGGAATTACCGAAACATACACCGGGAATCGGAAAACACACGTCGAAAAGCCGCGGAATGCTTCCGGGCCTCCGAAACAACTCCGGATCTCGCCGATCCGAACATGAAAGATGTCCGAAACAAAATTTCGGACACAACAGAGTTAGACACTCCGAGAAACCAGATCAGGGACCCATGAACAAGGATCCAAAAAATCCGGGGCATTACAGTGACCAATAGCATCAAGGCACACACAGCCAAGACGTCAAACATGCCGAGGAAAGCAACCTCTCAGCCATCCAGAATCTGCCAACTGCACGATCCTGAACCGTGGGTTATCAGCCCACACGCTTCTGCTACACGCTCAACACACGCACACAGGCATCAAGGACAACTCGGCATCCGCATCTCAGCACACACTCGGCGCCATCGCAATTCACAAATTGCAACGTACCACGCCTTAAGTACCGATCCTGCTAACAACCGATCATAAGTCGCCAAAGTGCAACCCATGAAGAGCACCAGCTTTAGCACAAAGCACAAAGGAACGCTAACCTCAGCTTATTCTCATGTCCTAGAACAATTACTGAACCTTTACAACACAACAGCCGCCAAACACGGCACATCAAACACGGTGCACAACGGCTCCCAAACATAAAATTTGGGTCCAAAGCCAAGCAACCGTCGAACAAGTGCAAATCAGGTTCAGAATTAACACTGTCCACACTTAAGCAGACACAGGACAAGTGATGAGGGCATCTCACGACACTCCCTCTAGCTCGGGTTGACTACACACTTTTGTTATGGGATGGCTGTGATCTCTACATGTTATCTTCCTTTTCTTGATCCCATCTTATGTATTTTCATTTTATTGAGTCTTATCTTATGTACTTTCTTTTATTGAGTCATGGTGTCTAGTCTATTTCTCTTATTTTGTGTAATTGGGCCTTAGTATCTTAGCATGGGCCTAATGGGTTGAGTCTAGGACTTGTTGGGTCTTTTGTTTAAATGTCAAGGTCATCTTGGTCATGTAAAGAATGGTTGCCTATAAATAGGCCCCATCTCTCTCCATGTAATCACCTTTTGATGAATATTGAAGAAATCCCTTTCAAATCTCCAAAGTTCTCCCCTCCTCTCTCTCTCTAGCTCTCCTTCTCTCTCCCACAAGGAAAGGGGCAAACCTCTCCCTCTCTCCTCCCCCCTCCCCACTACTTCCAACCCCCACCTACCTCCATTAATACCACACAACTTCCCACAACCCCCCTTTACTCCCCATCTAGTCCCAATAACCCTCCACCAATCTAAGCCCTACTTCCCAACCACCACCTACCCCATTCACTTCCCTAAGCACCTCTCCATCTTCCCAAGGCTGAAGGGGTCCCTCCCAAGGCCATTTTTGAATCTCCCTCCCATCTCTCCACCCCCCTACCAGCTCCAGGTCGACCTCCCCTTCCCTCCCATAGCCAAGTTCGCCCCCATCCTCCTCTCACACTCACCCTCTCTCTAGTGCACACCCACCCCTCATCTCCACCTCCAGCTGCTCCAGCCCCCCTCTCCATCTATCCCTGCCACTCCAGACCCCCTGAAGCCCTAGCCACGTCCTTCCCATCTTCTCCAACCATAAGCCAACCTCCCTCTTGCTGAGTTGCCCCACTCCTACATCATTTGCCACCATTAAGTTGCAGCTCCATCAGTAGTTCGCAGGCAGCAAGATCGGGTCCTAGAAGCAGCTTCATCTCTGACACTTCCCCTCATCTTATGGTGGCATGGCATACACCGTTGGAAAGGTCGTCCAAGGAGCTTTTTAGGCGAGGTGGTTTCATCTTCGTCCAAGCACCGAGCTGCCGGTAGGAGCGATTCTCCCTCGACTGCGCAAGATCTCTCAGGCAGGGAACCAGAGTGAGAGTGGAAGCTCGACCACGAAGAATATTTTGGGATTCAGATCAAGTGTTCTTCAGAAAAAATCTTCCCTCTCAAGTCCTCTTTCATCCTCAAGACACAGAGCTGCATTTGGACATCGGCATCTAAAGTTACGAATTTTCTACTCCAAGTGTGTCAGGTCAGTTTACAGGAGCCAGAACCGACACCCCTCTACTCAAATGATCGTCCCGGTCTTCTCCGACATCTTCTGACCAAGACGTTGGTGCCGACAGAAAGAAGACTCGACCATGGTTCCAACGGTTCAGGTCTCGTCTCAATCAGACCTTGGTAGAGATTGTGGCACCCTCTGCAACCAGTCACATTGTTCTACACCAGACAGAGGCAGAACCAATCAGTCCGGTTCCAGACTCTACCCCGGCCAGCAACGACTTTACCAAGCTCATCAAAAATTCAGAGATCATCCTTGGTCCGTTGGAAAGCTTTTGGCGCAAGTCTCATCAAGTTCTTAGCTCTGTGGAATTTTTGGAAGCATCATCACCGCCCCGCTGTCCGGCAACTCTGAGATTGGCAGAACCGGCAACGCTCCGAACGTCGGGTTTTCTTCATAACTCCCCCACCCCGCTTGGCCGGCTGAAGGCCCCTCCCTGCGTGGAGGTAGTTTTGCATGTAATTAGCTTAATCCCCACCCCAAGAGCACCCCTCCTGCGAGAGGCGTAGTGTTGTACTCTTTGCACTTTCAGGTCAAGCTACATCGCCGCGGCGATCGGGTGTATACCCTCGCCTCCCGGCGCGCCCTCGTCTCCGAGCGGGATCGGTGTCTTCACACCGATCAGGTGAGCCTCTGATGCTAACCTTGATAGCCTTACTTCTACGAGTTTAGTATTGCTTTGATTGCTCGTCGGACGGTGAGAAGAGGGACCGTACTTGTATGCTCTTTTGTTGGTGCCCACCGCGGTCCGGGAGAGAGTGCCACCCCAAACCCCGCCCTGCGGGCCAGCCGCCCACTAAGTTGGGAATCCTAGACTCTTTGGGGTCAGCCTAAGCCAACTAAGTCCATTAGAATCATTGGGTCCCATCTCAGACCCTTGCCATCATTCCTCGGCCCCGCCGGGTGATCGCGTGTGCCGTGTGAGTAAGACGCTATTGTGAGAATCATTGGAGTGCTTGTATGCTTGCGGGCCTAGGTCCTAGGTGGTTCATTACATACTTAGTCATCCTTGGGCTGTGCCACATCAAGTGGTATCAGAGCGGTCATAGGCTTGTCCTTACAAGTCTAGTCTTGGGTCACACTAAGTCTTTTCATAGGTGCATCCGCAGACCCTTGCATAGCCCACCCAACTTTGCATGACCACTCGTAGTGGAACTCATTATCAAGTCAATTCATCCTCTTCCAATAACATTATGGATCCCAATCCCAAAGGAAATCCCGCTCACAATGAGCGTGAGCTTCCCGACCATATGATGTTTCTTGTGGAAGGCATGACTAATATTATGGGAAGGCTTGACGATATTACGGCCTGGCTTGAAAAAATTGAGGAAAATAGGCCTATCCCAAGGGCAGGAGATAGGAGGGAACCACCTCCACATGTGGAGCCAGCCCTAGGAGAGATCAACCTTGATCACCCTCCCGAACCGGAAAGGGACCCACCTCCTAGAAGGAATGAGAGACTCCCCCGGGACAACCCGGATGACCAACTAATGAGACTTGTGAAAGTCGATGCACCCACCTTTGATGGGTCTCATCATCCGAGCATTTACTTAGATTGGGAGGCAGCCATGGACCAATATTTTGATTGGTACCCAATGACCGAGGATAGGAGAGTCCGACTTGCAAAGATGCAATTAACCAAACTAGCCAAGACTCATTGGATGAATGTGGAGGTATTAAGGATAGTTAGGAGGGAAGCTCCCATCACCACATGGGGGGCCATGAAAGACCAACTCAAACTCAAATATGTCCCACCCTCCTACCATCAAAACCTCCTAGATGAGTGGCAAGCCTTGACCCAAGAGGGAAAGACCGTCATGGAATATATTGAAAAGTTTGACTACTACCTTCTCAAATGTGGAGTCCAAGAGGACCCCGCCGTCACACTCTCCCGCTTTAGGAATGGACTTCAATTCCATATAAAAAAAGAGTTATTCATGCATCAAGTAGCCACTTTAGAGCAAGCCTATCAAGTAGCTCGGGATGCCGAGAAATTCTCTCGGTATACACGAATGGTTCCCCCTCGGGGGATGGACCCTAAAGCCATGGCACCTCGGGCCAACCCTCCACCTCCCCAAAGAGGCCTCCTTCCCACACCCATGGGAGCTCCTCCCACCCGGGTCACCCCTCCTAGTGGCACTCCACCACCCCGCCCCACAAGTGGGCCCCTAAACACAACTCCCAATAGGCCCAATCCGACACCCACTCCCCCTCACACTAAGATGGCCCCAAACCATCAAAATGGGCAGCAATGCTTTAGGTGCTATGGGTATGGACACTTTGCCAATCAATGCCCCACCAAGGGAGCATCTAACTTGCTCATAGAGGAGACCAACCCCCAACCCCAAGCTGAATTTCAAGGGGAAGTTGAGGTATATGAACCCTCTCTTGAATGGGAGGAGGAGTATGAGAACCACTACATAGAGACCAACCAAGAACAACTCCCTCCACCCACTGACTCCCACCTCGGAGTGGTTAGGTGCACCCTCATTCAAACCCAAGAGCATGATTGGAGAAGAAACACCATATTCCATACCTACATACGGATAGGGAGCCATGTTAGGAAGGTCATCTTGGACAATGGGAGTAGTGTGAATGTGGTGTCACCCGATACCGTCAAACTTTTGGGCCTTACAACCTCCCCACATCCCCACCCCTATCGGGTAGCATGGATTGATACCACCTCCATACCCGTTAGTGCTCGTTGCCTTGTCCCCATTACATTCCAATCCTATCAAGGCCAAGTGTGGTGTGACATCCTACCAATGGAAGTTGGGAGTATACTCCTAGGACGACCTTGGATCTACGATGTAGATGCCACCTTTCTAGGAAAGACAAACACTTGCATCTTCATTCATGAGGGGAAGAAAATCCAACTCAACCCCTCTCCACCCCACCCCCTCCCCAAGAAGGCATCCCCCTCCCTTGAGGGATCCCCTACCCCTCCCACTATTCCAAACCCACCAAACCCCACCCCATCAAACCCTAATCCTAGTATGATCAATAAGCCTCCTAGGAGCCTACACCTCATCACAAAGAAAGAATTTGAGGAAGAGACCAACCAAGGGGGACAAGTGTGTGCCATTGTCATTTGCCTCGGGGATTCCACCCCAACCAACCCACACCCAATAGAAATCCAACAACTCCTTGAGGACTTCCATGATGTGTTTCTCGAGGAACTCCGGACAAACTACTACCCATGCGCGATGTGCAACATGCCATCGACCTTGTACCCGGGGCCACCTTGCCCAACCTCCCACACTACCGCCTCAACCCCACCGAGCATGCCGAGCTCAGAAGGCAAATTGAGGAGCTCATCAAGAAGGGCTTCCTCCGGATTAGCAAAAGCCCTTGTGCCGTCCCAGCTCTTCTCACACCCAAAAAGGATGGAACTTGGCGCATGTGTGTGGATAGCCGAGCCATCAACAAGATAACGGTCAAGTATAGGTTCCCCATCCCTCGGTTAGATGATATGTTAGACATGCTAGCTGGAGCCACCATCTTCTCCAAAATTGACCTCAAGAGTGGCTACCATCAAGTTCGCATTAGGCCCGGGGACGAGTGGAAAACCGCCTTTAAGACTAAGGACGGTCTCTATGAATGGCTTGTTATGCCTTTTGGCCTTTCTAATGCGCCAAGCACCTTCATGCGCCTCATGACCGAGGTCCTCCGGTCCTTCATTGGCATCTTTTTAGTTGTCTACTTTGACGACATCCTCATATATAGCCAATCCAAAGAAGCCCACCTCGATCACCTCAAACAAGTGTGCACCATTCTTAGGAAGGAGAGTCTCTTTGCTAACCCCGGGAAGTGTCATTTCTTGACCAATCAACTAGCCTTCCTAGGATTTATTGTCTCATCCCAAGGGGTATCCATGGACCCCGAAAAGGTCCAAGCTATTCTTGAGTGGCCCGAACCCAAGACCCTTCATGAGGCCCGAAGCTTTCACGGGCTAGCTACCTTCTATAGGAGATTCATCCGTGGGTTTAGCACAATCACCACTCCTATCACGGATTGCCTCAAGAAAGGCACCTTTGTGTGGACTAGGGCAGCCTCAAAAGCCTTCCTAGAGCTCAAGGAAAAGATGACCCAAGCCCCGGTCCTTTGCCTACCCGACTTCTCAAAAGTCTTCGAAGTCACTTGTGATGCATCCGGAGTAGGGATTGGGGGCATTCTTAGCCAAGAGGGTCACCCGGTAGCCTATTTTAGTGAGAAACTTTGTGAGGCTAGGACTAGGTACTCCACATATGACAAAGAGCTTTATGCCGTGGTTCAATCCCTTCGGCATTGGAGGCACTATCTCCTACCCAAGGAGTTTGTGATCTTCTCGGACCATGAGACCTTGAAGTACCTCAACACCCAACAAAAGCTCAATGCCCGCCATGCCCGATGGGTAGAATACATTCAAGCTTACACCTTTGTCCTCAAGTATAAGATGAGTAGTGAGAACCGCGCCGCCGATGCGCTAAGTAGGCGGGTAGCCTTACTCTCCACCATCCAGGTGGAAGTGAACGGGTTTGATAGAATCAAAGAAGAATATCCAACTTGCCCCGACTTTGGGACTCACTACAACACCCTTTCCACTCAGCCCCACAAGGAACATGAGGGGTTCATACTTCAAGAAGGGTATCTATTCAAGGGAGCTAGGCTTTGCATACCCCGGACTTCACTTCGGGACTTCTTAGTTTGGGAGTTACACAGTGGTGGCCTAGCTGGACACTTTGGGGTCCAAAAGACCATAGAGTTAGTTGAGAGGCAATTCCATTAGCCTAGTCTCAAGAAGGATGTGGCCCACATTGTGGGACAATGTCGCATTTGTGCCTCAGCTAAACAAGTGAAGCAGAATACTGGGCTTTAC
Organism: Amorphophallus konjac; assembly: GCA_022559845.1. Taxonomy (NCBI): domain Eukaryota; kingdom Viridiplantae; phylum Streptophyta; class Magnoliopsida; order Alismatales; family Araceae; genus Amorphophallus; species Amorphophallus konjac. The sequence goes on along the minus strand of CM040121.1, from coordinate 190,049,567 downwards.
ACACCCCTACCCATACCAGACCGACCTTGGGAGGATTTAAGCATGGACTTCATCCTTGGCCTACCTAATACCTTGCGCAAACATGATTCTATCTTTGTAGTGGTTGATAGGTTCTCTAAAATGGCCCACTTTATCCCATGTTCCAAGACCTCCGATACTTCTAGGGTTGCCCGATTATTCTTTGATGAGGTGGTCCGACTCCATGGATTACCTAAGACTATTGTGTCTGATCGGGATGTGAAATTTACCAGTTATTTTTGGAAGACTCTTTGGCACCTAATGGGGACCCTCCTCAAATTCTCCACTGCTTACCATCCTCATACCGATGGCCAGACTGAGGTCGTCAACCGAAGCCTTGGGAACTTGCTCCGTTGTCTTGTAGGGGACCACCCTGGGAATTAGGATCTCCTCTTATCTCAAGCCGAGTTTGCCTACAATGATTCTGTTAATAGGTCCATAGGCAAGAGTCCATTTCAAGTTGTGCATGGTTATAGGCCTAGAAAACCGTCCGATCTTATTCCCCTTCCCCCACATGCTAGAGTGTCAGTCTCAGCTGAGTCCTTTGCACAGCATATCAAAGAGTTGCATGATGACATCTGCAAGCATATAGGAAAGAGCAATGAGGCTTACAAGAGGCGGGCAGATGCTCACCGGCGCCACTGCGAGTTCCAAGTGGGAGATTCGGTGATGGTGAGGATGGAGCGGCTCCTTCCGGGCCCTGCCTCCAAGTTGAGGGCATGGGGTTCGGGACCCTTTCAAGTTCTGAAACGACTTGGCAGTAATGCTTATGAGCTAGACCTACCCAAGGGCTTTGGGGTGCACCCTACTTTCAATGTGGCGGATCTGGTACCCTACAAGGGCCCTGCGGTGGAACCCAGCGAGGATCTTGAGCCTTTACCCCGCCTTGAGAGAGACACTCCCGGAGGGACTCCACTTTCTAGCTTGAGAGACCTACGAGAGCAGGTAGAGGTAATACTGGATGAGCAGAGTATCATTACTAGGCACAAGGTGTATAAGCGCTACCTGGTTGGGTGGAGGAACCGTCCCCCGATAGAGGATACGCGGGTGAGTTGGGAGGATCTGCTGCGGTTGGACCCCGACATGCTGGAGCGTTACGACAGCCAGGCGGACCCATACTCGACAGGGTCGAGTTCTCCCCACCCCGGGGGATTTAATGAGGGCATCTCACGACACTCCCTCTAGCTCGGGTTGACTACACACTTTTGTTATGGGATGGCTGTGATCTCTACATGTTATCTTCCTTTTCTTGATCCCATCTTATGTATTTTCATTTTATTGAGTCTTATCTTATGTACTTTCTTTTATTGAGTCATGGTGTCTAGTCTATTTCTCTTATTTTGCGTAATTGGGCCTTAGTATCTTAGCATGGGCCTAATGGGTTGAGTCTAGGACTTGTTGGGTCTTTTGTTTAAATGTCAAGGTCATCTTGGTCATGTAAAGAATGGTTGCCTATAAATAGGCCCCATCTCTCTCCATGTAATCACCTTTTGATGAATATTGAAGAAATCCCTTTCAAATCTCCAAAGTTCTCCCCTCCTCTCTCTCTCTAGCTCTCCTTCTCTCTCCCACAAGGAAAGGGGCAAACCTCTCCCTCTCTCCTCCCCCCTCCCCACTACTTCCAACCCCCACCTACCTCCATTAATACCACACAACTTCCCACAACCCCCCTTTACTCCCCATCTAGTCCCAATAACCCTCCACCAATCTAAGCCCTACTTCCCAACCACCACCTACCCCATTCACTTCCCTAAGCACCTCTCCATCTTCCCAAGGCTGAAGGGGTCCCTCTCAAGGCCATTTTTGAATCTCCCTCCCATCTCTCCACCCCCATACCAGCTCCAGGTCGACCTCCCCTTCCCTCCCATAGCCAAGTTCACCCCCATCCTCCTCTCACACTCACCCTCTCTCTAGTGCACACCCACCCCTCATCTCCACCTCCAGCTGCTCCAGCCCCCCTCTCCATCTATCCCTGCCACTCCAGACCCCCTGAAGCCCTAGCCACGTCCTTCCCATCTTCTCCAACCATCAGCCAACCTCCCTCTTGCTGAGTTGCCCCACTCCTACATCATTTGCCACCATCAAGTTGCAGCTCCATCAGCAGTTCGCAGGCAGCAAGATCGGGTCCTAGAAGCAGCTTCATCTCCGACACTTCCCCTCATCTTCTGGTGGCATGGCATACACCGTTGGAAAGGTCGTCCAAGGAGATTTCTAGGCGAGGTGGTTTCATCTTTGTCCAAGCACCGAGCTGTCGGTAGGAGCGATTCTCCCTCGACTGCGCAAGATCTCTTAGGCAGGGAACCAGAGCGAGAGTGGAAGCTCGACCACGAAGAATATTTTGGGATTCAGATCAAGTGTTCTTCAGAAAAAATCTTCCCTCTCAAGTCCTCTTTCATCCTCAATAAGCAGAGCTGCATTTAGACATCGGCATCTAAAGTTACGAATTTTCTACTCCAAGTGTGTCAGGTCAGTTTACAAGAGCCAGAACCGACACCCCTCTACTCATCGGATCGTCCCGGTCTTCTCCGACATCTGCCGACCACGCTGTTGGTGTCGACAGAAAGAAGACTCGACCACGGTTCCAACGGTTTAGGTCTTGTCTCAATCAGAGCTTGGTAGAGATCGTGGCACCCTCTGCAACCAGCCACATTGTTCTGCACCAGACAGAGGCAGAACCAATCAGTCCGGTTCCAGACTCTGCCCCGGCCAGCAACGACTTTACCAAGCTCATCAAAAATTCAGAGATCATCCTTGGTCCGTTGGAAAGCTTTTGGCGCAAGTCTCATCAAGTTCTTAGCTCTGTGGAATTTTTGGAAGCATCATCACCGCCCCGCTGTCCGGCAACTCTGAGATTGGCAGAACCGGCAACGCTCCGAACGTCGGGTTTTCTTCATAACTCCCCCACCCCGCTTGGCCGGCTGAAGGCCCCTCCCTGCGTGGAGGTAGTTTTGCATGTAATTAGCTTAATCCCCACCCCAAGAGCACCCCTCCTGCGAGAGGCGTAGTGTTGTACTCTTTGCACTTTCAGGTCAAGCTACATCGCCGCGGCGATCGGGTGTATACCCTCGCCTCCCGGCGCGCCCTCGTCTCCGAGCGGGATCGGTGTCTTCACACCGATCAGGTGAGCCTATGATACTAACCTTGATAGCCTTACTTCTACGAGTTTAGTATTGCTTTGATTGCTCGTCGGACGGTGAGAAGAGGGCCCGTACTTGTATGCTCTTTTGTTGGTGCCCACCGCGGTCCGGGAGAGAGTGCCACCCCAAACCCCGCCCTGCGGGCCAGACGCCCACTAAGTTGGGAATCCTAGACTCTTTGGGGTCAGTCTAAGCCAACTAAGTCCATTAGAATCATTGGGTCCCGCCTCGGACCCTTGCCATCATTCCCCGGCCCCACCGTGTGGTCGCGTGTGCCGTGTGAGTAAGACGCTATTGTGAGAATCATTGGAGTGCTTGTATGCTTGCGGGCCTAGGTCCTAGGTGGTTCATTACATACTTAGTCATCCTTGGGCTGTGCCACATCAACAAGGCTCCACCAAGACAGCACTTCCAAGGCTTACCTCGAAAAAGATGCCACCAAACAAGGTGAGAAGAATCAGGCTCGATCAACAGTAGCTCACCAGGAAAGAAAATCCTAGGTTCGCTCGAGCATTCTTCCAACCAAGGCATCTAATTGACCACCACGACACAAGCTTAATACCTCAGGGGCTGAACAAATCTCATACTGGGATGACCAAAGCAACATAAGAATGTGCACGGCCATCACACCAACGAGAAAGCCACCAGCCACCTGAACAAATTACAGAAACATCTCGAACACTGCACCACAGATTCACGCCTGCCTGCGAACTCTACAGAGTACAGCATAACCGAGGCCGACACCATGACAAGAAGGAGAGAACTCCGTCACATCCTGATGAGAGCAAAACCATATCGCACAGTGCCAACACAGCACGCACAAGACCGCAAATGGAAACAAAGTGACAAACAATCATAAAACCGATGCCAACGCTAATGCCGACAGCTGGCTGTACTGGACCTTAAGGACTCTGAATACTGCAATATCTCAAATTCCCATGTACCTCACAAACAACAGAGCTCTGATACCACCTGTGACGACCCAAGGTCCGGATACTGGGTAAACCCGATAACACTTGGATCCTACGAGGCCTCCCAAGAGCGGAAAAGCTCCGAAGGGATAAAAGGAGTGTGTGTAGTACATTGAAGTCCCAGATAAAGCAGTAAGCAATTAATATTTCATGATCAGGTTTGCTAAAGTACCAGAAATAAAAATTACATTTTCAATTAATAATTTAAATTAATAGAGTCTTGTCCAAAATAAAGACAAGTATAGCTCAATAGAAAATAAAACGTACACTAAAGTCGGGGGAAGTCCGATGCAGAGAACGCTGGCAACGCTGGCAACCACGAACTGATGCTTCGCGTCACGAACCACGAGGAAGAAGAAGAAGTCCACACCTAAAAAATAGGGGTGAGTCTTGTGTCACTGGCTTAGTAGGGGTCATGCGGATCCCCACTGGAAACAACGCAGTAACACACTAAACATCCCTAAACAACAAAGTAAGAAAGTGCAGGAGCAACAGCAGTAACTACAACAGTAAAGCTGTAAAAAGCAGGAGTAAAGACAACAACAAAGAAGAGTAAAGCCGTACTAACCAGAAACATGGCAGCCGATCAAACCACGGCTCTCTAAGCGACTCCAAACGGCAACAGAAGGGTGAACCCTGATCTCACCAAGTCAGGCGTTACCGATCCGTCAACCGAACACAAGATCCAAAGCTAAAGCCTTCAAAACAGGCAAAAGCCCTATTAAAAGACCTACACAGTCAAAGGCACGAACATACACAACTAGATCGTCGTGTACGTTACACAAGACTGCCCCTCGAGTAAAGCCACGACCGGCTACTCGGAATCCAATGACAGAAACACACGTCACGAGACATGAGAATTACTAGAGTCATGCGTCAAGTGACAAGAGCACCTCCTTACTAAAAGAATAGCCAGATGTGTCCACTGACGTCTTACACTACGTCATAAATATATCCCACACGTCTGGAACGACGGTAATTGACACACTCACAGAACCGAGTACTAGGAACAATAGTAACGAGTGACTAGTTAGGGTCACGCTCATCAGCGCTCGTCCAACTGCCCCTAACCACGTGTGCATACACAAGCTCAATACCTTGAGCCAGGCCTCTAGCTAGCTTTCTCCCCTAGTAGGACGCTACTGTAAGGCAAGGGAGCCCATGGAAACTAGTGTACAAACCGTCCATCGGGAACTACCCCGCCACCACTCCGAGGTGGACCGACACACTGGAACGCGTGAGTCGTCAGGCTACGACTAGTGAAGGCTCACTGGACACAGCGACTCCAAAACACCAGTGCTGAAGTACAGATAGGCTAAGCATGCACTGTCGCACATACTACAAAGCACCAAGACACATGGTAGCATACCAGATGGCCACTGAACTCAGGACAGACGACTAGACATGCAAACACAATGATCCTTGAGTCTCACGACTCGGGGTCAAGATAGTCGTACAAAGCGGTAACAAGCCACCAATCGGTCTAATCCTAAGCCAAATCACGGTAAAACACTGATAAATGAAATAACACAGGATCACCCGATCCACACCTCCGCATAACACAAACCACGGAGACCTGAGGGACCACCAAGACCCTCAAAGCACATGGACACGCAAACTGAGGTAAGATGATACCTCAAGGCATCCAACATCATCTCTCGATCCATACAGGACCATCGAGACAACCATAAGGTCAAATGTCAACCATTGGGTCCTACCAGGTTGACCAGACACCAATAATGACTCTAAAACAATACGGAACACTACTCGGTGCGATGGCCCTCTTAGACACCCTATTACATGGTTTAAGCCCTCATAGGACATCCAAGAAATCCACGAGACAGTGGGCTAACCTATGGGTCAAGCCACATTAACTGGAAACCGAAGCCATTCAAGAACACCAAACTGAGGAAGTAGAGGTCACTCCCTTGGCCGCAAGACTGACCTAGCGGTCATCCAAAGGGCCGCCACCCAACCAACAATAAAGACACAGGGGCATGAGGTCTATCGTAGGGCCACCAGAAGACTGTAGCGGTCATGGACCTAACCGCTAGACCCAATCAAATCGCCTATAGTGAAATCGACTTAAACCAGTCAACAGAGCTTAGCGGTCATATACTGAACTGCCACAACCACTAAGCGGTCGGAGCTAGGGCCGCTAGCTCAACCGACTTAAAAATCTTGAACCGACGTAAACGGTGCCTAGTGGTCTAACTATGGACCGCCACAGCTAGCCGCGCGGTCTATCGTAAGGCTGCTTGGCCAAACCGACATAATACACAATTCCTAACAGTCTAACAATAGACCGCTGGACAGGGCTTAGTATTCTTCCATTGGGCCACTAGCCGACGCAAACGGTCAATCGCATGGCCGCTAACACCCAAATCGACATAAGATTGACTCGACACCCAACGCAGCCTAGAGGTCATACACTGGGCCGTTAGAAAAACCCTTGCGGTCACTGAAACGACCACTAAGGCGACACGACGGGTAAAATAGAGGATCGGCCGAATCCGGCCGTTCCACGCCCCAATTGCTTCTAAACGAAGGGGATACAACCCTAAGCATGATATACGCCTTCCACAGACTGGAAGGGATCAAAACCATGTCCAAAAACATAAGAAACGGGCGATTCTACTGAATCGACCCTAAATGAGTCACATGGGTTCCTGGGCTCACACCGGTCCCAAATGACCACCAATCGCAACGAAACCAGCGGGAAAAGAATGCTGACATGCCAGGGATTGAAATAAAACTAATTAGGTTTGAAATCACCACCGAAAGAGGTGAACTCATCTCACACCCCCCGAACATGCTTTCACCCAAAACAAGGCTAAACCCGCTCGTTCTCGCACCGGATGGCTCGAAATCGCGAGGAAACATAGAAGAAGAGTAGGGCATCCATCTCCCTACCTCCACCGAAGTTCTTGCGCACCGAAGTGACTAAGCAATGTCAAAAACCATCTCACGAGCTCAACACGCCGGCTTTGAATCCACTGAGGGATCGCGCCAACGCCACGCTCAATCCTTTGCCCCATCACGCGCCAGGTCAACTCCATGACATTCTTGCCTCAGCCACCTCGCCACGGTCGCGCGCCCCGCGGAGAGAGGAGAAGAGAGGGGAGAAAACATGAGGGAGAGAGTGAGTGACGGTGAGGAGAGAGGAAGGAGAGAAAAGGAATAAAAAGGAAAGAAATTATGAATTTTCCTAATTTCCATAAAATCTAATTTTCAGCCCAAAAATGCACTAATTCAGAAAAATATGGAAAATAGTCAAAAAGATCCTCGGAAAGAATGCAACGCAACTGTAGCGTCCTCGAGTCGATGAATTGAATAAGAAACTCACCACGGGGCTCCGTAACTAGTACGTGAGAAAAACCCACGCGGATCGTAAAACACAACTCAGGGCCCACAAAAGTGATCTGAAACTCTCCGATAAAGATCTGAAAGACTCAGGGTCTTACAGAACCTCTCTTGGAACTTCCGCTGCATATCGGGCCAATCAGCTACAGACCCGGATGGGAGGCTGGAATACCATTCAATGGCCAACCCCGTAAGGGATGAGCTGAAGAATTTTAGAAGATAAGCATCATCAGCGGCCAAGTCTCCCATGACTATTGTATAATAAGCAATATGTTCCATTGGAGAGCCTTGCCCATTGAATTTCTCAAACTTTGGTGGCTTGCTGATGCCTGGGGGCAGTCTCCTTGCAGCATATTGTGGATGGTACGGCACCCGGTAAACATCAAAAGTTCTGAAATCACCATCAGCCCTCTCGGACAGCTTCATTTCTATCATCCTTTCGACCATCAGCTTATTTAGTAGAGTAGGATCAACAGGCTCTGGGTAGAAGTGCACTTGCTGTTGTGTCAAGGGAGTTGTCATGATAGTTGCGTGTAGACCCGACTGCGTTCCTGGTGTGGAGGGTTACAAGTGGGGTGCCGAAGGCGCCAGTGTCGGCTGTTGTAGGAAGGGCTGACATGGAGCTTTCCCGTGACTTGCTTGGTGGGAGACGACATGTATCACAACCTCAGCCGTGCTGGAAATTTCCTTTGCTTGTTCAGCTTGCTTGGAGACAGGGGTTTGTTCATTTTTCTCATTCAGTTGCCTTTTAAGAGATTCAATCTCTTGCTGGTATCTTCTAAACATCACTAAGATAGTTGGGTCCAGAGCCGCAGCCATAGGCATCTCTTCTGTCATTTGACTAGATGTCCCTTCAGCTGGGATCATTAGTGGCACATTTTCTTCTTCTGAAGTCACCACATTTACAGTCAAGGTGGTAATCTCCGGCAAATCATCAATTGTTGCAAGTTTTTCTTTTGCTGCCTGGCCTCGCCTTGTTATGGGTCCGGGCCTTTGAGCTAGCCTAATTACATCTTCAGATTGGTCGGGTAGAGCATCATACCCGCCAACCATTCCTGTCATGTTGTATGCAAAGATCTGCAATTTTCCCCTTCGCCTCCAAACTCTTCTTCGAGCATGACCAGGGAGGGTTAACCGGTCGAATATAGATACTCTTCTTTCCTTCTTTTTCTCTTGCAGGGTATCTTCTAAATATTCAGCCCTTCGGCCATCTTCATACTCGTTGGAGCCCGAGCATGAGATTCCTGACATTATCTCTTCCTTATTATCCTTCTCTTCGTCTTCGGCGCCCATGGCGCAGAGCAATCTTTGTTGCCCTAGGGATGAGTTCCCTAGGCAATGGAAATAGTCTTGGACTACCTTGTTCATCTCTTCTCGACTATGCCTCTGGGAATCAGCTTGAGGTATCAGTCGCTCTTGTGTCTTTGGCTGATAAGCTAGTCTTGTTTTTTTTAAATAAATGAGACCAAGGATTACTCTTGGGGAAGTGCACAATTTGTGCTAACTCCACCAAAAGTATCCGACCCTGATATTATTGATAAGGAATAAACATGTACAAATAACCCCGGGGCATACCCCTGAACATGTAGCAAAAATCAAGAGGATTACAAAGAGACCGATGCTTCATCTAGGGAAGGCCTTATCTCCGCTAGCTGGGAAGACCGGCTGCATCTACGGTGGCACATCCACGCGCTCTACTAGGGAGATCTTTCCAACATCTGTAGTCCTGATTGGTTCGTGTAGTGGATGCTAAGGATGCAAGAGCATCCGCAACTGAATTTCCTTCCCTATGTATATGCTGAAGTTTCCAATTTTTTCTTGTAAGAATATCTTTGATTTCATCCCACCAGTGGTAGTTTCTCCATGGCGGAGATTTGCTAGATTGTATCATAGTGGTAATGGTCATGGAATCTGAATATATGATAACAATTGGCAACCCACTCTTTACCACCATTCTCAGCCCATCTAATAAAGCTCTGGCCTCAGCCACCATGCTCGTCCCAACACCATAATAATAGGAAAATCCATAAATAAATTCGCCCTTACAGCCCCTAATGCATCCGCCTCCTCCAGCATGCCCTGGATTGCCTTTGGCAGCCCCATCAACATTTAAAGCATAACCAGTGTTGGGGCAAGACCACTTGATTATCTTAGGAGGTTTCTCCTTGAATTTAACTAAGAACTTAAACTGCTCCAAAGCTGATTTTTCACTTGCTGAAGGTGCCTTGCTGAAATTGATATTTTGAATAGCAAACTCCACCTGCCTTATAATCTGTTGTTGCAACACTCTAAAAGAGGGGCCCTTATCTTCAAATTTCAGTTTACACCGGGCCTTCCAGGTCTCCTAGATTATATACAGCATAGTGAGGATAGTAGCAAAGCCATAAGGTGTTGTTGTATCTGCAGAATAAATAATGTCCCAGCAAAAGATAGTGATAGAATCTGAAGGTCTGCATCGAGAATCAAAAAGATAGTGATAAGCTAATCTTGTCATTTAGGCAGTTTGATACATTCTCCGGGGATACCGGAGCACATCTGCTTGCCTGGCGCATGCCGTTGTCATGTGGGGAGCAACCATTGGGATGACCTCCTCCACTTCTTTCTCTTTAATCTGACCTTCCTTCCCCCTTCTCCAGGGGCGCACAGCGGCAGCTTCCCTTCTCTCATGGGCTGATGTTGGGCCCCGGACTTTCTTGGGCACCCATATTTGTTTGAACTTCCTTGGCATAGGAGCCAATGGCTTCTTCTCTTCTCTTTCTGCATTGGCCTTCCTGGTGGCCAGCACTTGAAATTTGTTGTTGGTAGAGACCATCGGAATGATGCGGTCGGGTAGTGCCTCGGTCAGGCGACCATTGAGGTACACCCGCATTCCTCCGACCAGCATGGACTTCCCCGAAGTCGACAGACATCCTCGGGGTGCAGCAGTGCGGTTTCTCTGGTAACTCTTCTTTCTCCCGCCAGCAGCAACAGGAACAGTGGTCCTCCTATCCATATGATGGACATAGCATGGAACAATGGTGCACGAGGCAACTGTCTTCCGTGACTTCTTCCTCGCTGGTATATTCGCGGCTTCTACCGCAGCAGTCTTCTCAACTTTACCATTGACCAGGAACAAGTCGACGAACGCAAGCCCCAAGCAGTTCGGGAAGCCCACCATCGGTGGCATGGACCCGAACACCGTCGGCACCGCCAGGTACCCATCACGAACATGGTAGCCGATAACTTGTTGGCTGAACCTGAGAGAAACCAGTCCAGTCTCTATTTGAATTCCTGCAAATAAGATCAGCACACATTCAGAACTTCGGGGGGAGGCCGCCAGGCCTTTTACTTTGGCGAAAAGATTGAGGGAGACTTGGTCCCACCGGGCGTGCCAGCTTTATGGACTCATGTTTTTATCTATTTTATTTTATTTTATTTGGTTGTTTATTTATTAGTGTTTTATTTAGGCATGCCAATCACCGAGGTGACAAATTCATTGTGCGCACGATCTGACTTAGTCAGTCGATTGTGGGATTCAAGTTGGGACCGAAAGTCCATCATACCATAGAGGCTATGACGTTAATTACGCCCTTCTAAAGAAGGATAGCCCTTGATTAATCGTTAAAGTAGAAGGATCCCAGGGGGTAGAATGAAACATGACTGTCGTGCTTATTCTTCATGCAAGATAAAAGATGTACATATGATTATGCAAAACGAGATATGATATTAATATATGGAATAAATCCGGTAGCATATCCCATTATCTTGGACTATCCCAAGTGGGAATAGGAAACCATCCATGCAGAGCCGGGACGGAATCCATAAAAGATTGAGGTGCATCTATGCCCGGAGGTCATAGCGTTTTATTGTTGTTATTCCCCGAAGGGGGATCCAATGGAGAACATGCAACGTCAGAGCTCCATGGGTTAGTGGGGTTAGAAGAAAACAACGCAGTCAAACGGTATAATGTGGGGGTAAAACCCCGTTAATTTAGCTTCCTTAGACCTGGATAAAGAACCATGATTCCCCATGATGTGATGGAGGTTTGCATAGAGGCTAATGTGACACGGGCATTGGGTTTAGACTGGATTTTAGACTCACTAAGATTGTTGGGAAGTTGAAGGCTTCACATGCCCATGGCTTAAACAGGTCGGCGGTTACGGGTACCAGCATGGGTTGTGTGTGTTGGCTTAGATGGGGATTGGTGCAGTTGGGAAGTCGGCGCACAGGGGAATCGACATGAGGCCGCTGGTTGGCACGCCGAGAATCGGCGTGGTGGGCTTTTAGGCGCCGAGAAGGCAGGCGCCAAGGCCTTCAATAGGGCGCTGATGGGGGGCTTTGAGGTTTTGTTCAAGGGTTCTGGCGGGTCTTAGGGATCCTGAAAAGTGGGTTTTGGTGAGCGATCCCCCAGAAAATGTTCATTCATAGAGGGTCTATGGGGGACTATGCAACTGTAAACAGGAAATCTCATAATAATTATATTCCCCTTTCATAGTGATCGGTGGGCTATAAGATAGTCTGCCTCAGGCCTCTGCCACACAACAGGGGGTTAACTCATTGGTTTAATGAGAATATCACGCGATACGATAAAATAAGGACAGTAAGTGAATTTTGGCAGCAACTCCCCTTATTTTTAAATCGTGCCCGAAGGATATAGGATGTCCATCCACGGAGTGCCGGGACAGAATCCACAAAGGATCGGAGCAAGTCAATGCCCGAATATCATGAGCTGGGACTAAGCCGAGTCGGTATTCACTCACTACGGCATTTAATATTATTATTCCCCAGGAAGGAATCAGTAGAGGACATGCAAAGGCAGACCTCTTCAGATCCCAGGGGTTTTGGAGATGGTTCGACATAGTGAAGACTAGAATACATTTTGACAGCATATCCCCTTATTTCAGACTTTGCCCAGGGGAATATAGGACATCAATCCACAGAGTGTCGGGATGGAGGCCAAAGAAAGATGGGCATAGCCAGCCCAAGATCCAAAGGGGTCAGCATGTCGTGGGACATTGTCCACCGTCAGGGCATTTATTGATATCCCCCTGAAGGAACCGTCAGAGCACATGCAGTGGCAGAACTCCGTGGTCTAGCGAGGTTAGCAGAAACATCGCGGTTGACCAACAGAATGTAGGGGTGAAACCCTGTTAATTTAGCTCCCATAGCTTCAGATGGAGAACCGTGACTGCCCCCCCCCCCCCCCTTATATAGGTTTGAATAGGATTACTGAGGCTAAGGTGCTGGGATTTAATGTTTGTTAGAAGCTCCTGGGAGGTCGAGTAACTTAGACGAATTTTAGAAGGTAGCAGGGCTTAGTTTAGGGCAGTGAATGGGGCACAGACAGCGCGAAGGTGAGCCGGCATAGGTGAAGATCGGCGCGAGGGTGGTCGGCGCGCCCAGACTCAACATAGGGGGCTTCGGCCACTCGGCGCACTTGGGACTTGGCACGTGAGGGGGTTGGCACGATGGAGACTGGGCGGTCGGCGCCTTCTTCAATCGGCGTGGAGAAGGGATTTTGGGTGCCGAAAACTACAGACGCCGAAGGCTATGAAGGGCTGGTTTCTGGGGTTTTTCACAAAGGCTTTGGGGCTGTTGGACGAGCTACCAAGGAACACAGATGGGTTCATCCACATAGAATCAGTGGGAGGCGATCAATCATGGAAACACACAGACGGTGATTTGATTATATCCTTCCCCATTTCATGAATGAGGAGCCACGAGATAGGTTGTCTCGGGCCCTCATCATGAATGTGAAGTTAGGAAAGCAGTAGATAAAAAATACTAGAAAAGAGTCCACACGAGTAACAACATGCGTGTACTTAGTACATCACAACTACATTAAGAGACATCACATGCCCATGAGCTCAGACAAAAGAGATAGGGGGAGAGAGGACCAACATCTACAGCTTATCATTTTTTATTCGAACGAGCTTATGCATGTATTCGGCATAAAAGAAAACCACATGATTACACACATAGGCTAATAGCCTTTGAAGACCTACCGGATTGCCCCGATGCTTGACATCAAATGAGAATAATACTCAAAAGAAATCGACAGAGATGTTAGAACAGAGAATAGAAAGGAGAAAATGTAGCCCCGAAGGGCGTTTGACAAACGGACTCTGCTACCTTGAGTCTCCCCCGCTCACACTTCTGCTCCTCTTTCTCTTTTGCCCTCTGTCTCTTTTCTTTAGCGGACTCTCAGTCTCTCTTCTTTTTCACTGTCTGCACTGTCTCTCTATGTTCTGCCCTGCGAGCACAGGGGGATACTTATAGGGAGTCCTCACCCATCCTTGCGTCGGCGCGTGAAAAGGGTGGGAACAGACCTCGACGAAGGCAACCCTCGGTGCGCAGGCATCCTCGACGCGTTGTATTTGGCCCTCTTTGGCCCAAGAACCACTCGGCGTCCCCCCATATGGCCATGGGCTTTGGCCCATTTTCGTTCAGCCTTCGAATTCATTTTTTTGATTGAGCTTTTACCAATATTCATTACCTGTTAACTAGGCAATTATATCCATTCTTCTAATTATCCGGTGCTCTGCATTTGTGCTTGGTAGCAGGTGACGTGGATCCCGTCTCATCAACACCAAGATATTCTCGAAGATCCTTTTCAGCAGGCAGATGATTGCCCGGAGTATGACACAATTTTTAATCAGATCGACTGTCTAAAACGACAGTTGTTCTGGGCAGTAGCTTGACCGGAAAGGCCTCAGCCGGACGGAGTGTTGAAGGTGGTGGAACATTTATCTATCCAGGTTTACAGAATTTCCAATGATGACATCGGAGCTGAGTCCTTGATTGCTCTTCAAGGATCTGGCTGCTTGGTTGAAGCTTCTCTTTGACACCTTCCGCTTGTGCAATTTTTTAGATGTCAATAGTGTTTCTATCTATCTCCCGCCCCAAGTACTATGAACATATGAACATGAACATAAACATGAAGTATAGACAATGAAGAACAAAGGGGCGATGAAGAAAAGGAACCTTACCATGATCGCCACCAAGGTCCTACAGCACCAAAGAGATCGAGAATGGATGAAGACGGCACCGTGTACCTTGGAAAGTATGGAAGAAGACGCGGACCGAAGGGAAGACGCTACAACATGATCGCGCTTGAAATGGGATGCGGGGAACCGATGTGGGTGACACCTCCTCGCCTTCTAGCCAGCTAGAAAGCAAGGGCATCACGTTCTATCAACTATCTCTTGTAAAACAAAGCCACAAAAAAGATAAAACCCATTATAAAATGCTAAGTGTAGCATATGTCCCGAAATGATAAAAGGACATGAGAGAAAGAGGGAGAACGCACCGGGGGAGGGTTTTTAACCCCTATAAATGGGTGCAAATGAAAGGTGGGAGTGTTGTGCATGTATAGGATTTGAAATCATGAAATTTGATGGAGAGATTAGAGAGAAGAGTGTTGTGCAAAACGGAGAAAAATGCAGAAACGTGCAGAAATAATGTAATTTGTGATGATTTTAAAAAAGTATGAGAGAAGAACTAAGGTATAGAGCAATGAAACTGAGCCCAAAGAGATGGAAATTAAAGATGGTACTTCCCTCTTCGAAGTGGGGTCGAAGGTGTGAGTCGACGATCCGGCATGGCTTCGCCCCGAGTTAAAGAAGAGCCCCCCGTCGCGCAGGCGCACTGGGGAGGTTTATATAGAGAAATGTCGGAACCCAGAACTTTCTGCTGCGATTTTAGAGGATAGAGTCCACCAAATCTCGAGATCGCTGGATCATTCTCGGGATAATAGTCAGGATAAGAGGGAGGAGAAAACGAGACTCTATTTGGTGGAAGGATATGGAAGTTATTAGCTCTGGAAGGCGGCCTAGGAGCCTATTCTGGAGGAGTTTGTATGACACGAAAATACATAAAATCTGATATTACGGCCAAGATTCCAGGAGATATAGCCCACGAAAATTTGTGTTCTTGATAAGTGTCCATTTTCGATGGTAATTCATCGCATGGACACCATTTTATGTGCATATAATTAGGTAATTATGCATATTTCATAGTTAACCTCAACTCCGCATTTAAATTAGAACTTTCCCGTAAATTGATTAATTTGGTGATATTATTTAATAAATTAAAGTTGAGGGCCGTGAGCATTAATTCTCCATTACATAACCATGAGCATTTGAGATTTATATGCACATTATGATAATTTTTATGGACTAAATTATAATTATGTGTGTGCAGGACACCGAAAGTAATTACAAAAGAAGCTGGGGGCAAAACTGTCATCACCACTTTGACCAAGTCAAAAGCACATATTTTGGTTGGAGAGAAAAGAAATTTTAAAAGTTTGAAATTGAGGAAAAGAAACACTTATTTTCGTTGAAGGGAAAATTGAATTCAATGTTTGAAATAAAGGAGAGACATGATGGAGCCTTGGGAAAGGGGGTGCCCAAAGTCCAAGAAAGGAGGTGCCCACCTCCTTTTCCTCTTCCCCATGCATCATCTTCTACCTAAATTTCAGTCATCCATCTCTTTTTGCTACAATCTCCACCCTCTACTGACCCAACTTTCCCTATAAATAGCCCATGACAAGGAGGAGAAAAGGAGTTCTTCTTTTGGTAATTTTCACCCTCTCCCTCTAACATCTTAGGTCACCGATTTCTCCCTCTTTCGTCCCTATTGTCCTCTTACTCTCTTCATAAAAGTTCTTTATTGTTAAGTCCTCTACAACTTCTTCTTCTGCATCATCTTCCAATTCCTTCTGATTGTTAAGCTATTTTATGTTTTTCACTATGCTATCCTATTCATCTAAGAACCAATGTTTCTCTCGTTTCTTCACCTTATTTCTTCCCCTTCTAGTCATTTTCTCTTCTTTTTGTCTTCATAAACGTTCTTTATTTTTAAGTGTTCTACAACTTCGTCTTCTACATCATCTTCTAATTCATTTTGGTTTGAAAGTTATTTTCTAATTTTCAACTTGCTATCCTGTGATTTTACTATTCATTCGAGGTACTAGCTTCTGTTATTCCTCCGTTTTGAAGCCGTTATGCTCTTCTTTTCTATATGAGTTCTTCATAAAAGTTCTTCCTCTCTCCCTCCTCTTCAACTTCTTATTCTTTGTCATCCTATAATTCAACTTGGTTTCAAAGTTATTCACCCTCCAAAGGCTACTTCAACGACAAAGGTGACTTCCTCCCGGCGTAGATAACATCTTCCGCAAGGTGGTTCGTGATCCAAGGCCAAGAGAGGACGGCACCGTCATCACCATTGCTGTAATCATCTTCACATCTCAGGCTCCTCTTGTTGCTATTGCTTAAGTTTTATTTTACTTCATTCTAATCTCGTCACATCTTTATTGTAAGCTTGTCTTGCACTTCATGTACTCGTTTCTTTATATTAATGAAAGAGGTGTTCATTTGAGTTAGAGTTTGTTCATCTTCCCTCTCTTCCTACTTCTTCTACCTCTTCTTCTCAATGTTATGCAATTACTTTCCATGGCATAGGCTCATAGTCATAGGTGTTTTTAATTAAGTGTTTGGTTCATTCATCTTTTCACTATTATCCTTAAACAAAATAAAAGCACAAGTGTTTTCCAAAAGGCTCCAAGGTTGTTAACTCTAAAAATTTCTTCTTCCCTGTGGATTCGACCCTTCTCGCCACCATATTACGTCTCTCTTTTATTTAGTGCGAGTTGGAATTTTTAAGATTGATACGCGTGTTTTAAACGACGAACTTTCGCGTTATCAATTTTTGACGCCGTTGCCGGGGAGGAATGATGATTTTTGATTTAAGAACTTTATTTTCATTGTGTTTATAGTGTACTAATAAAGCACTCTTTTCTTATTTTTTTTAAGAAAAAAAGCAAAAAATCAAAGGTGATTTTTCCTTCATCTCTTTCATCTTTTCTTTTTGTCATTCATTTCGAAAAAAAAATGAACGGGAGAACGCTTTTCAAGTAAGTATCCAAACTTTTCCTCCTTCATTTTAATTTTATTTCTCCACATTTCATATCTTGTGGTTAGATAGGTTCACTAAATAAAAAAAAAACTCTTCACTTGAACCAAATAAAAATTATCATTCTAAGAGTAGAAACTACACTTTCATGCTTTAGGTCATGCATCATTTAGGATAATATTTATTTTTCCTTGTTATTTAATTATTGTTAATTACATTGTTGAAGATTGCGGGAGGCAATGTGAGTACTCTAACTTTTCCAAAAGTATGCTCATGCATTTCCATGCTTGCATAGAACCCCTTGTTTGAACTTGCTTTGTTGCATATCATTTCAAAGTATCTTAAGGGCAACACCCATAAGCAAGATAAGGTGAGGATTTCATCATCCTTCCTTAGTCCACAATCCATAATTCGCTTGCATCTTTGCATCACCTAGACCTTAAATAAAATTCAGTAGACGTTGGCCCTAGGTTCACACTGTGGTTCTTGTGTGATTTGGGCTTACCCTCTTATGAAAACCGGTGCCTAAGGCAAGACGGTCGGACGACAAATGCCTTAAGCGGGCTAGTGGTTTTTAATTAGGACCTTACGAAAGTAAGGGGAGCCTCCCACTACCCTACCCCTTACCTGGCCGGTGAAAATATTAAGGGTGAACTTAAGTTGCACTTTAGCCATTTTGTGAAACCCAATTTATAGGTCTAGGTCACATCTAGGTCATTAGGTAATTTGTGTGACAACTTGTTTGTGTTTGCATAAAAAAATAATAAAAATAAAAAAATAAAAAAATTCTCATCTTCTCTTTCTTCGTCCTACTTTGTGTCAAAAAAAATTAAACAAAAAATAAACAAAACAAACAAAAGTCATCATAAAAAAAATATCTTTCATCTCTCTCTTCGTCCTAGTTCATGCAAGGTAGAAGATATCAACATCCAAATCTACTAGGACCCATTCAAGAAATTGAGAGATTCTTGTATCCAGGGATCGATCTCCAACAAAATCTCATGGTCGAAAATCAAGGACCTCACCACCAAAATCTAATGGCCAAAAATCCCGATCCTCCAAAGTAAATGAAGGACTATTTCTTACCCAATCAATACCAACCGTCCTTCTATGTCCAAGCACCTCAGAACCAAGCGGTTCATTATGAAATCAAGTCTAGTACCATCCAAATGTTACCATCTTTCTATGAAAATCCCAATGAAGACTCTTACAAACATCTTGATGAGTTCCTTCAGATCTGCTCAACTGTTAAAATCCAGAATTTCTCTAATGATGCTCTTAGGCTAACTCTCTTCCCATTCTCTCTCAAGAATAAATCTAAATATTGGTTAGGAGCCTTGGGTAGGTCCATTGATACATGGGCGAAAATGCAAAAAGATTTTTTGAAGAAGTTTTATCCCATAGGACGAACTAATACCATGAGAAGAGCAATTACTGGATTCACAAAAATCTTAGGGAACATATCCATGAAGCGTGAGATAGACTGAAAGATTTGTTGAGGAAATGCCCCTACCATGGGTTATCAAGATAACAAATTGTATAGGTATTCTATGAGGGTTTGACGGAGAATTATAGACAGATGGTGGATGCATCATGCGCGGGAGCATTCATGAGTAAGAGCGAAGATGAGGCTTACGATTTATTTGAAATACTTAGTAAAAATTCAATTAGTCATGCCTCGCTCTCATCCTATGAGAGAATGATTGGGCCGGCTAAGAGGGGTGGACTTTATGAAGTTAAGAGCCAAGGTGAGTGTGAGAACAGGATGGACATTAATGCCTTGACTCAGAAATTGAACAAAATGGATTTGTTGGCGCAGAAGATAGAGAAGGTTGATCTTGTAACTCAGAAGCTAGATCAGTTGTTATCTAGGCATGAACCTTCTTCTTCTTTAGCCTCTCGACCTCAACCATTCTCCGCTCCCAGTCATGAAGAGATTTGTGCTCTTTGTTCTAGCCCTGATGATAGGGTAACTGATTGTCCCACATCAGCCCAACTTCTCCCATTCATCTAAGAATAAATCTTCGCTGCTCAGGGTGTCTCTAAGCCTCCTTATGATCCTTATTCCAACACCTATAATACAGGCTGGAGGAACCACCCGAATTTTTCGTGGAAATCTCAGCAAGGTCCATCAACCCAATCTAATCCCTCTTTTCAAAAACAACCCTTTCAAGCTCAAGCCCACCAACATTACTAATCTCCTTTTCAACAAGCTCAATCTCATCATAATTTCTCTCAATCAAATGCACATTTCCAACAATATTCTCAACCTCCTTTTCAGCATTCTCAGGCCCCGTATCCTCAACCTCCCACTTAGCATTTTCATGGCCAGTATCATCAGTATCCTCCAAATCATTTTCAAGCTCAAGTTCCTTTCCAACCTCCTCCTCAACCTCCGCAGCCCAATTTTGATGACAAGTTTGAACAACTCCAACAACTCATCCTTACCCAAGCACAATCCATTTCTAAGTTGAAAAACCAGATAGGGCAACTTGTTGCTAATAACATGAGAAGAGAGGTAGGCTAGCTCCCGAGCCAACCGGTGGTCAACCCCCGTAATCAACAACCTCCAGGCTTCCCTCCAAGAGCTCCCTTTCTTCCTCAACCCAATCAGCCCAACCAACCTCAGCTGCCCCCTCCTGCAGGTCCCCAATTTGAGAATGCAAAGGTAATCTCTTCTCTTAAGAGCGGGAAGATTTTAGATAATCCTTATAGGATTAAGGAAGTTGGCAGTAGTTCGGGTCAAGATGCCTAGATGGAAAGTGATAGTGAGGATGAGGATCCGGTGATTGCGCAAGAGAAAAAGAAGCTGGAGGGTGGAGAGAAGAAGCTGGATAAAGGGAAGACGAAAGTTGATGAAGGACCCCAAGAATATGTGCCTCAGGTCTCTTTTCTCGATGCTCTAAAGTCGAAGGCTCACAAGAAACCGCCGGTGCAACAGGAAGAATTAGTGGAATTGTTTAATTAGGTGAATATCAATATTCCACTCTTGAATGCAATCAAGCATGTGCCGGCATATGCAAAGTTTTTGAAAGAGATTTGTACTCCAAAGAGGGAGCCAAGGGCGGTGACTCAAAAGAACCGCTTGTCTGAGGATGTGAGTGCTGTTTTGATGAATCATTTGCCAAAAAAATTGAAGGACCCCGGAGCCCCTTTAATCTCATGTGATATAGGTGGAGTCACTTTTGATCGAGTATTGCTAGACTTAGGTGCTAGTGTGAATCTTTTGCCCACCTTTATCTATGAGCAGTTTGATCTGGGGGAGTTAAAATCCACTTCAATCATCCTTCAATTGGCGGATAGGTCGGTTAAAATACCAAGGGGTTTGTTGGAGGATGTCATTGTTAAAGTTCATGAATGTTATTTCCCGGTGGTGGCCTCATCCCAGGATCTAAAGTACACACCTATTATTTTGGGACCTCCTATAACACCCAAAAATTTTAAAATAGAAATATACAAAAAAAAATTTATTATTATTGAACTTATATTCTAATTCTATTAGATTAACCATTTAAAACATTTAATTACCAATAGATGCTTTAGAAGATGCCAAATTATATTTTTGGAAATGCTAATTTATATTTTTAATCACTTAGGAAATTAATATTACAATTTTCTAAAGAAATAGGAAATAGGTTATATAGATAGTGTTTTAAAGGTTAAACATCACTTTTACAAGATGCCAATTCATATTTTCATAATTTAGAAATTTTCATATTTCAACTTTTACATGATATCATTATTTTGAAGAAATAAGGGTATATAGATGAAGTGTTAAAGGATAAACATAATTTACAAAGTGAGAAAGGGTATATAGACAATTTTAGTTAGTGTAGAGTGAATACAAAAATCTCCGTTCAAAATAACGACATATGTTAAGTCGTTATTTCCTAAATGTGAATAGTGACGTGAATAGTGCCACTTTTTATTTAAATAGAAGTTTTTATAATAATTTATATGTAAAAATAGAGAAAAATGTAAGGGTCTCACTCCTGAAATTTCACAAACAAATTCCCTCAATTTTTAAAGATAAAAATCTTTGAAGTTAACTTGGAAATCTTAACTTATGAAATACACGACCCTCTGTGGGGCGTCATTTCATTCCGACAACTATCTTGATCATTCTATCCCTCCAGCCTGTGTAGGCTGTCAACCCACTAAGTACCCTATAATTTTGGATCTGGTCTCCCATCCTATCCACCCTAAAGTTATAAATACACTCTATTTTCTCCCTATTTGGTTAGTTCGAAGGCTAGATACGGGAACAAGTTCTGAAGAGTTGCAGAGGAAGGGAAGGGCTGCTTCTTCCTCTCCTGTCAACTCCTGTCACTTCACAGAGGTAGGTGTTCTCAAAATATTGCCTAACTAGTAGTTAAATAGGTTAATTGATGCATGTTTAGAGTTAGATCAACTAGTCAACCATGCTATATATATGTAAATATAAACTGCTTTACCATGACCAAGAATAATACCATGTTATATATCTGTTAATAGCTTGTTACATACTGTTATCATGATTTTTTTATGAGTTTTAACTTAATTTATTAGCATGATTTCTTGAGCTTTTTAACGTATTTTTATCACATTAGTTTTAAGTCTTAATATTCCTATTTTAAATCCCCTGTTAACGGCTTAACACCCAGCACAATTGAAATTGGCGCCCCTGACAAGGGCGCCAATTAGCAAATTGAAGACTTCATCGAAGTCTTCAATTAAATGAAGACATGCAACATGTCGTCAATTCGATTTCAAAAATTTTGTGTAATTGATAATTCAACACATTCAAAAATCCATAACTATAAAACTAAAGCACGGAATTTTTGCATGAACATGTTTCTGGAATCCAGACATTTTTCTCAACATATTCATGCCATTACTTTCTGATTTGGAGAAACTTTTTCGAAATGAATAGTAATCACTGAATTGATGACGGCCCTTAAGTCTTCAATTTCAGAATTGAAGACGGCCCTTAAGTCTTCAATTACTGAATTGAAGACGGCCCTTAAGTCTTCAATTTCAGAATTGAAGACGGCCCTTAAGTCTTCAATTACTGAATTGAAGACGGCCCTTAAGTCTTCAATTTCAAAATTGAAGACTGCCCGAGAGGGCCTCTATTAATTGAAGACATGCACCATGTCGTCAATTCCATTTTTTGGAATTTTTAGAAATCATTAAATCAACGCATTCAAAAATCGATAACTAATAAACTGGACCTTGAAAATTTTGACAAAATATACTTCTGTGACCCTGAGATTTTTCTCCATCTGACCATGTCTTAGGATTTTGATTTGGAGAAACTTTTTCGAAATGAACAGTAATCACTGAATTGAAGACGGCCCTTAAGTCTTCAATTTCAGAATTGAAGACGGTCCTTAAGTCTTCAATTAATTGAAGACTGCTCAAAGAGTCGTCAATTCTGTTTCTTGAGGAATTAAAGTTATAACATTAAAAAAAATTCATATATGTGAAACCAAAACTCAGTAATTATATCTGAGCATGTTTCTGGACTCCCGAGTAATTATACTAAGTATTCATATCCTTATTTTTGAATTTCGAGAATTTTTTTTAAATGAATAGTGCTTTGAGTCACAAACGTATCTGCTAGGTGAAAATCACAGAATTGAAGACGGCCCTTAAGTCTTCAATTTCTGAATTGAAGACAGCTCTTAAGTCTTCAATTTCAGAATTGAAGACGGCCCTCAAGTCTTCAATTCAGAAATTGAAGATTGGGCAAAGGGGCGCCAATTTCATATATATATAGTTTTTTTTGAAAAATCAAAATTTTGAAAGATTGGGCAACCCCCAGGCGCCAATTACTGAATTGAAGACGACCCTTAAGTCTTCAATCTCAGAATTGAAGACGGCCCTCAAGTCTTCAATTAATTGAAGACTGGGTAAAGGGGCGCCAATTTGATATCCATATATATAAATTTTAAAATAAAAATTTGAAGGATTAGCAAACCCTCAGATGCCAACTCAGTAATTACAACTTCTAATCTTCATCTATCTCGAACATTGTGCAAACACAACCCTAATCCATACTCCTGCATATGATGAGTTCTTGAAATTCCATTCCATGAAAAATCTACTTGTGTATACCCTACATCGTCAAACCTTGAATCTCTTAAACTAGCATTTGGGAGTGTAGGAGCTAAGTGCTATGCAGGGCAAAGTGCTACGTTGTAGGAGCCACCTCTTGAGGCCGTACGGCGCAAAGTGCTACACGACGGGAGTCACCTCTTGAGCCTATAGGGGCCACCTCTAGAATCCTCCATAACCAAATGACTAGTTAATCTCGTCTGAAATACTACGTTTCTAAATTCTTGAAATTCCATATTGGCTATAAATGAGAGTGGATGTCAAAGGTAACACATGAAATGCTGTGCATATAGGGCCCGGTCTGGTCCTTGGAGGAGCACCCGAAGGTACTTGTGCCCATGGGAGTTTATTGACCACGGTGTTTAGCATTGCACTGGAGTACTTGCTTGACTTGAGACACTCCACCCCTACTCTCTCTCTCCTTACTTACTTGACTTGTGTGGCCCGGAACGGGCGATACTTGACTTATGGCCCGAGAAAGGGCAAAATACTTACATGATAATAGCCAATTCTACTGATGCGTACTTGATAATACTTGCTTGAATTGAATCTTTACTTGATATACTTGTACATGAGTTCCTTCTCATACCTACGTTCATACTTATACACGAATCCCCACTTGCCCGAAGTGGCATTTACATCAGTAAATTCTTGAAATACTATTTGTCAAATGCTTGAAATCTTGTTATACTCTCTTTATACAGTTCTTGATCTCTTATTGTTCATCATGCCTAGATTTACCTGTATACCTGATTTTTATTATACGTACATCATGCATAGCCATACTGATAATACATGCAAATTATAATTCACATAAAGATTGCTCGTATTTGAGATGTAATTACGACTGAGCGATTTGCTCATCTAGTTGCTTCCTAATATTTTCAGGTGATTCGGATAGCGACAAGAATGGGTTTGAGGCCGAGTGAAGAGTGCTAGAACGCCATCCATTTATCATTAGCTAGTCGAGTCTTTGAATTTATTTGAGTCTACCTTGTATTCCTAGTTATGTCAGTTAGTGGTATAAACTTTGTGTTAAGTCGTGTAGCCTAATGTTGGCTTTCTAAATTTGGAAATTTGTCATGGACTATTTTTATTTCCTTTGATTAATCAAATAAACATCACTTGGACTATTGGAATTTATTAGATTTTTAGTCATTTGCGCACTCCGAAATTTTGTATGTTAAAATTCTTATCGCTCTAATGACACGACCTATATAGACGCGTCACGCATCCGAGTATCTTCCGCGCTCGGGACGTGACACCTCCTTTTCTAGCAACTGCTAAGGCCAACATCAACTGTGCCACGGGAATAATGGATATTTCTTTTGGAGGTGAGAAAATTTCTATAAATGTGTTTAAGACATCTCAATATCCAGATCAAGGAGAGGAATGCAATGTCATTGATATCTTTGAGGATGTGATTCTAGATAACATTGAGGACACCCTAGAAGAGGGTGGTATGCTTCTGGATTCTCCTCTCTCTTCTGCACCCTGGTCTAGGATAGAACCACTTCCTGCACTTCAATCTGAATCAATCTTGCCATCTCTTGAACATCCTCTCACTCTGGAACTCAAGCCTCTCCCGGACTCCTATAAATATGCATATCTGGGACCTAACCACACTCTACCTATCATCATTACCTCCAACCTCACTTCTGCTCAAGAAGCCCAACTCTTAACTGTTCTTAAGGAGCATAGGGGGGCAATAGGTTGGTCGGTGACGGATCTCAAGGGGATTAGTCTAGATGTTTATATGCACCATATCTATTTAGAGGATAATGCCAAGCCAAGCAGGGAGATGCAGCGCCGGTTGAATCCTAACATGAAAGAGGTGGTTAAGCAGGAGGTGGTGAAGTGGTTGGATGCCGGGATTATATATCCCATCTCTGATAGCAAGTGGGTCAGCCGTACACAAGTTGTTCCAACGAAATCAGGGCTGACCGTGATTCAAAATGAGAAGGGTGAAGAGGTGCCAATGAGACTACAAACGGGGTGAAGAGTCTATATTGATTACAGGAAATTGAACTCAATGACAAAGAAAGATCACTTCCCTCTCCCGTTTTTGGATCAGATTTTAGAGAAATTGGCTAGACAAAGATATTTTTACTTTTTGGATGGATACTCCGGGTACAATCAAGTTGTTGTCTACCCGGAAGATCATGAAAAGACTACATTCACGTGTCCATATGGCACGTTTGCATTTAGAAGAATGCCATTTGAACTTTGCAATGCCCCTGCCACCTTTCAACGGTGTATGATGGCAATCTTTTCTGAAATGGTGGGAGAATTTTTGGAGATTTTTATGGATGACTTCTCAGTTTTCGGTGACTCATTTCATTACTACTTGGAGAATTTACAGAAAGTGCTGGCATGATGCATTGAATCTCATCTGGTGCTTAATTAAGAGAAAAGTCACTTTATGGTAAGAAAAGGTATTGTGTTGGGCCATGTTATTTCCGAAAGGGGAATAGAGATAGACAAGGCTAAGGTTGATTTGATTTACAATCTTCCTCCCCCATCGTCTATCAAGCAAATCCGCTCTTTTCTTGGCCATGCGAGTTTTTATAGAAGATTCATTCACAACTTCTCTACCATTACTCGTCCGCTCACTAAGCTCCTATCCAAAGACACTCCATTCCAGCTAGATGAATCTTGTCTTGAGACTTTTCACTCTCTTAAAACGGCCCTCACTCAAGCCCCAATCCTACAGTCTCCTGATTGGTCGCTCCCATTTGAAATCATGTGCGATGCCTCTGACTATGCCATAGGAGCTGTCTTAGGCCATAGAATTGATAAGAAACCTGTGGTAATTTATTATGCGAGTCGCACTCTCGCCGATGCTCAATTGAATTATCCCACCACAGAGAAAGAACTTCTGGCTGTTGTGTTTGCCCTAGAAAATTTTCACTCATATCTTTTGGGGGCCAAAGTCATTATTTATTCAGATCACGCTGCCTTGAAATACCTGCTCACCAAGAAGGATGCTAAACCCCGTTTAATTAGATGGATTCTCTTGCTACAAGAATTTGATCTTGAGATCAAGGACAAGAAGGGGTTAGAGAATATTGTGGCTGATCACTTATCTAGGATTGTGATTCCTGAAAGTGCTCCTATGTCTGATTCCTTCCCTGATGAGCAAAGTCTTTCCATCTCTCACAACTCAACCCCCTGGTACGCTCACATAGTCAATTACCTGGCAGTAAGACATATTCTAGGAGGGTAGTCTAGGCAGGAGAAGGATCGATTCTTTTCAAAGGTTAAGCACTACTTTTGGGAGGATTCCGAGCTGTTTCACATGGGTCACGATCAAATAATAAGAAGATGTGTCCTCGAGGAGTAGCAACAGTCTATTTTGAACTTCTGTCATAATCTCGCATGTGGGGGACATTTTTTAGGAAAGAAAACAACAGCAAAAGTTTTACAGAGTGGATTCTATTGGCCCACCTTATTCAAAGATGCTTATAAATTTTCCAAAACTTGTTTAAGATGCCAAGCTGTGGGCAGTAATTCAAAAAAGGATATGACGCCACTAAACCCCATTCTGGTTGTAGAAATTTTTGATGTTTGGGGCATTGATTTCATGGGACCGTTTCCACCATCCTTTGACAATGAGTACATCTTGGTGGTGGTCGACTATGTTTCAAAATGGATAGAGGCTGTTGCTACTAAGATTAATGATCATAAGGTTGTCATGAAATTTGTTAAGAAGAACATCTTTTCTAGATTTGAGTGTCCTAGGGCTATGATCAGTGACGGAGGGTCCCATTTCATGAACTTCTAATTCCGAGCTTTGCTTCGTAAATATGGCATCACTCATAAGCTCGCTACCCCCTATCATCTCCAAACCAGTGGCCAAGTGGAGGTTTCTAATAGGGAGATAAAGAACATCTTGCATAAGACAGTTTGGCCTGATAGGAAAGACTGGTCCGAGAGACTAGATGATGCACTCTAGGCCTATAGAACTGCCTTTAAGACTCACAATGGCATGTCTCCATATCACCTCATTTTTGAAAAAGCCTGTCACTTGCTCGTAGAGCTTGAACATAGAGCCTATTAGGCCATTAAGCAAGTCAACTTTAACTTAACACAAGCTAGAGCCCAAAGAGCCCTACAACTTAATGAATTGGAGGAACTGCGTAATGAGGCCTACGAAAATTCTAAGATTTACAAAGCAAAAACCAAAGCTTTCCATGATAAACATATTCATAGGAAAACTTTTCATGCTAATCAAAAGGTTTGACTTTTCAATTCGAGGCTACGTTTGTTCCCAGGCAAGTTGAAATCCAGATGGGATGGACCATTCATTGTTGTTAAGACATTTGACCATGGAGCCGTTCAAATTCTGAATCCACAAAATGGTCATGTTTTTACTGTTAACGGTCAAAGGTTGAAACCATACTTAGAAAATGAGCTGTTATCACTAAAAGAATCCATAGCATTGTGTGATCAGGAATGAATTCCTTTTTGAGCTTTCACGTGTCTGGCTGAAGACGGTAAACTTAGCGCTTCTGGGAGGTAACCCAAGATTTTTGTGATTTGATATTTTGATTTAGTGTGTTTCTTTTTTAGTTATCAAGCCAAGAAGAGAAGGAGCCATCGTCATCACTTTTCCCCGCCCACCAGGTTGTATCCTTCCGTCCCAACCATATTCTCTGTTTACTTGTTCTCTGATCTTTCTATTGCATATGCCATTGAGGACAATGTCATTCAAGTTGGGGGGGAGAGCAAAATTTTCATGATGCATATAGTACAACCTGATAGGAGTCCTATCTTGCATGTCATCATTACATGAAAGTAGAAAGAGGTAAACCCCATCTTGAGTTATATGATTCATACTTAAATTAAAAGTAATTCTAGAATAGAAAAGACTAGGGAGAAGGATGATGGGAAATTTAGTCAATCTAGCCATGGAAAACTAATATAAGAATCCCTTTAAAGTTCATGTGCACTTTAGAAAAAAGAAATTCATGTTGCATATTAATGAAACAAGTAAGACAAGCCCTCTGCTAGTTTTGGTATGTTGTCTGATATTCTGCACTTCTTAAGAAAAGAGATCTTTTTACAAAGCTTTCTGCCAAATTATCTATCAAAAAAAGGGAAAAAGAAAGAGAGAGAGAGAAAAGAAAGAAAAAAAAGAAAAAAATATCATGAAAAATGCCCCTAATCTTAGTAACTGGGCCTACTTCACCTAAGACGTATTGAGGTTCGTGTAAAAAGGAAAAGGTAATCTTGATCTGCGAAACTGAGCCTGCTTCTCCTAAGGCACGGGTCGAGGTTCACGTTGAGCAGTGAATGGTAGTGCAACATCATGTGTGACATAAAAGATCCCAATGGGACAAAGTAATAAGGCAGACAAAAAGATAATATACTGAATGCTCTGATCTAAGAGGTGCAGGGTTGAAAGGTATTTGCTTGGAATAGCGAATGGGGGATGTAATTGTCTAAGCTGTGGATTTGGTAGTTACACATGCACAAATGTTATTGAGCTTGGATTTGAATTCTTACTATTAAATTCCAACATAAGGCTAGTGTGTATTAATGATTCCAGATTCATAATCTTTGGTTGATTCTATGAAGGGAGAGCTAGATATGAGAGTATGAATTTTATAAACTCTTGTTAGTCCTAAATTTTAATTTATTTGCATTGCCAAAGGACTAGCAATGAGTAAGTTGGGGGGGTGTGATAAGTGTCCATTTTTTATGGTAGTTCATCGCATGGACACTATTTTATGTGCATATAATTCGGCAATTATGCATATTTCATAGTTAACATCAACTCCGCATTTAAATTGGAACTTTCCCGTAAATTGATTAATTTGGTGATATTATTTAATAAATTAAAGTTGAGGGCCGTGAGCATTAATTCTTCATTACATAACCATGGGCATTTGAGATTTATATTCACATTATGATAATTTTTATGTACTAAATTCTAATTATGTGTGTGCTGGACACTGAAGGTAATTGCAAAAGAAGTCGGGGGTAAAACTGTCATCACCACTTTGACCAAGTCAAAAGTACATATTTTGGTTGGAGGGAAAAAAATTTTCAAAAGTTTTAAATTGAGGAAAAGAAACACATATTTTGGTTGGAGAGAAAATTGAATTTAAAGTTTAAAATAAAGGAGAGACATGATGAGCCTTGGGAAATGGGGTGCCCAAAGTTCAAGAAAGGAGGTGCCCACCTCCTTTTCCTCTTCCCCAAGCATCATCTTCTACCTAAATCCCAGCCATCCATCTCCTTTTGATATTATCTCCATCCTCCATTGACCCAACTTTCCCTATAAATAGCCCATGACAAGGAGGAGAAAGGGAGTTCTTATTTTGACAATTTTCTCCCTCTCCCTCTTACATCTTAGGTCGCCTATTTCTCCCTCTTTCGTCCCTTTTATCCTCCTGCTCTCTTCATAAAAGTTCTTTATTTTTATGTTCTCTACAACTTCTTCTTATTCATCATCTTCCAATTCCTTCTGGTTTTCAAGCTATTTTATGATTTTCACTGTGCTATCTTATTCAACTGCGAACCAGTGTTTCTCTCTATTCTTCTCATTATTTATCCCCTTTCTATTCATTTTATCCTCTTGCTATCTTCATGAAAGTTCTTTATTTTTAAGTGTTCGACAACTGCTTCTTCTACATTATCTTCAAATTCATTTTTGCTTGAAAGTTATTTCCCCTTTTTGAACTTGCTATCCTGTGATTTTACTGTTCATCTAAGGTGATAGCTTCTGTTATTCCTCCATTTTGAAACCCTTATGCTCTTCATTTTCATCTGAGTTCTTCATCAACGTTCTTTCACTCTCCCTCCTCTTCAACTTATTCTTCTTCGTCATCCTCTAATTCATCTTGGTTTCAAAGTTATTCAGCCTCCAAAGGCTGCTTCAAGGACAAAGGTGACTTCCTCCCGGCGTAGACAACATCTTCCGCAAGGTGGTTCGTGATCCAAGGCCAAGAGAGGATGGCGCCGTCATCACCATTGCTGCCACCATCTTCACATCTCAGGCTCCTCTTGTTGCTATTACTTTAGTTTTATTTTACTTCATTATAATCTCATCACATCTTTATTGTAAGCTTGTCTTGCACTTCATGTACTCGTTTCTTTATATTAATGAAAGAAGTGTTCATTTGAGTTAGAGTTTGTTCATCTTCCCTCTCTTCCTACTTCTTCTACCTCTTCTTCTCAATGTTATGCAATTACTTTCCATGGCATAGGCTCATAGTCATAGGTGTTTTAATTAAGTGTTTGGTTCATTCATCTTTTCACTATTATCACTAAACAAAATAAAAGCACAAGTGTTTTCAAAAAGGCTCCAAGGTTGTTAACTCTAAAAATTTCTTCTTCCCTGTGAATTCGACCCTTCTCGCCACCATATTACGTCTCTCTTTCATTTAGTGCGAGTTTTAATTTTTAAGATTGATACGCGTGTTTTGAACGATGAACTTTCGCGTTATCAGTTCTCTAGACCAAAGTCGAGATAATAGAAGGGCCAAGAGAGAGAAACAAATGGGGCTCCATTTGGTGGAATATTTTGGAAGATAGAGCCCTAACAAGGAGGCCCCATCGAGCAAAAGTCAACCTTAGAGTCCAGCGACGAAGAAATCAGAGTTCAGGATCATTTGGACTCTATGTTATAGAGACGGTCTATCGAGCGGCCGTTTCTAGTAAGAAACTTTCATGACTGGACTGCAACTATCCTTGGGATGGCATGAAGAACAGAGCCATTGGCGAACACGACAGTTTGGGCAAAACATGTTAAAAATGGTCTAGAAAATGACCACTTCTCAGAGCAGGGCGGTCTGGCAAATGACCTCCTTTAGGAGCTGGGCGGTCTAGCAAATGACCTCCTTTAGGAGTTAGGAAGTCTAGCAAATAACCTCCTTTAGGAGCTTGGCGCGACTTTGGAAATCATAGCATATCTCAAGAACGGTGCAGAACTAGTGATAGTTGTAGAAGAAGAAATTGTAGATAACTGAAAAAAGAACATCTATTAATGAGAAAGTATGATGAAAAGATGATCAGGAGAGAGAGAAAATGGGGCGAGAACAGAGAGGGAAAAAATACCGGGACGTAGGTGAACAACATAGTCTGCTGAAAAAATGCGAATAACATGAAATTGGTGGAGAACTGGACAATGGCGTAGAAGAATAAAATGTAGGGCCTCAAAAATGTGACAAATTTGGTGAAGGACACATAATAAATAGAGGAATGGATGGGGATGAAAAGGGACCATTTTTTAAGACTCTGCAGTGAAAGGGGCCGAATGCTTGAGGGAAGTCGACCTAAATGGGCCGTAAGTCGACTTGGAAAGTCGGAAGTGTTGAACATGTGTGCAACATGATTACTTTTATGGTTTTGATGATGTCTGCCTCTGTAGTCATTAATGAGCTATACCTACACTTGATAATGTTAATATTCATACATTTCAAGTCATTATACCTCCAGTGCAGACGATCAAGATCAAGAGACATGGTTCAGCAAGTCTATACATACATCCAGTAAGTCTATACATCAGCAAGTCTATACATCTAGCGAGTCTATACATTCTTCAAAGTCTATACATTCTCCATGCATCTTCATAGCAAGTCTATACACTCAGCTCTAGCAAGTCTGTACGTTGGCTGATTGCAAGTCTATACATTCAGCGAGTCTATACATTCTTCAAAGTCTATACATTCTCCATGCATCTTCATATCAAGTCTATACACTCGGCTCTAGCAAGTCTGTACGTTGGCTGGTTGCACAAACATAAAGTCTGTACGTTGGCTGGTCGCACAAACATAAAGTCTGTACGTTAGCTGCTAGCACAAACTCAAAGTCTGTACGTTGGCTGCTAGCACACACTAAAAGTCTGTACGTTGGCTGCTAGCACACACTAAAAGTCTGTACGTTGGCTGCTAGCACAAACTCAAAGTCTGTATGTTGGCTGCTAGCACAAACTCAAAGTCTGTACGTCGACTGCTAGCACAAACACGACGTCTGTACGTTGGCTGGTTGCTGCAACACGAAGTCTGTACGTTGGCTAGTTGCATAAACATAAAGTCTGTACGTTGGCTGGCTGCTACAACACAACTCTGTACATTGGCTGCAACACAAGTCTGTACATTGGCTGGTTGCTGCAACACAAAGTCTATACATTGGCTGGCTGCTTCAAACGTAAAGTCTGTACATTGGCTGGCTACTGCAACACAAGTCTGTACATTGGCTGGCTGCTTCAAACGCAAAGTCTATACATTGCTTTCTGTTGTGTTCATGCATCAATTTACCAAGTCTATACATTGTGTTCCATGCACTCAGAGTTTATACATTCATGTGCATAGTCAGTGCATTCGGTTGCTTCATGGCAAAGTGAAAGCCATATGATCGCGTCCAAGCCTTGATGCAAATCTCTTCCACAAGCTTCATTAAAATAGCCAAGGTCACTGCACAAGATGAGAGTCCAAAGACAAAGATTCAGTTGGTACTTTCTAGACCAACAAGGATGAAGTTACATACATGAACAGGCTGCTAATGGACACAAGCAACGGAGCTGAAGTGACTAACGGACCGACCCGGGATGGACCGGGGTCTGCCCAGCTGGCAGTCGACCGCCAGCACAGGGGCGGTCGACCGCCCCAGCCAGAGACTCCCAGTCTGCACAAGTTTCAGTGCAGGTCGATCGCCAGCCCAGTAGAGGTCGACCAGAAATCCCAGGGGCCATCCGTCTATAGCATTTCTCAGTAGCGATCGACCGCCAGAAGCTGCAGGTCGACCGCCAGCCCCGATGCAGCCATATTTGACTTCGAATTCCACCTCGTGGCCAGCCCCTTTCCATGGAATTCTTTAATCTAAAAGGCACCAAACCTGCCACAAATTATGGATCTATTCTGGGGGTGTCCAAGGACCATTCCAAGGGTTATAAAACCAACACAAGAGTGTTACAAACCCTAGTTGATCATTTGGAGCAAAGAGAAATGAAGAGAGGCTAGAGGAGCTCCAAGGAAGAAGAGGTACTGTAGCCGTGAACAGTACTCCGTGCAGAAGTTCTACATCCAATCCATGGGATTCAAGCCTACATCTGAAGCCTTCAATCTCCAAGGAAGAAGAGAAGCAAGCAAGCTCACAAAGGTGATCAAATCTTCATCCAAACCGCTTCATCAACTCAAGGGAAGATCAAAGCTACATCCAATATTCTTCTTCATCAACTCAAGGAGATTCAAAGGAAAGACCAAGCTACATCCTATATCTGCTCCATCAACTCAAAAGGATCAAAGGAAGATAAAAGCAACAGATTCAAGATCCAATAATCTCAGACAAGATCTAGTTCATTCTAGCATATCTTCATATCTTGTTTGAGCATTTTCATCTTGTTCTATCTTCATTTCATTCAATCTACTGAAACTGAAGATCGTCCCTACCGGTGGTTAGTAGGAAGGAAATCGGGAGTTCTTCGATCTGCGGTGTAGCCGTCTCTGCCGGCTTTGTGTATAGGAAGACAGAAAGAGGGTTTTCTCTATTCTGTGATTTGGGGCGTGTCCCCGGTCAAGCTGTGAGTCAGCAGGAAAGTCTCATCGGGTATTGGTGAGGGGTGGACGTAGGTTGCGGGGTTGCAACCGAACCACCTTAAAAATCCCTGTGTTGTGGGTTGTTTATTGTGTGTGATTGCTCTATATCTTCGACCCCCATTCACAGGTTCGTGTGGTTCCATACTTTGTAATCTTGTTTACACACTCAAGCACTCAGATTTGCACCTTTAGTTTTATCTACAGTTTAATTAAGCTTAGCACTTTGACTGCATCCCTTGGGCGGCCTGCTGCACCCTTGCACACAGGCGCCAAGGTGAAAGTATTGCTAAGTGTTTCCCTTGCTTAGACTCGCATGCACCTTAGTTGATCACCACTGCATTCACACACATATGAACTTTGAGTGATCAACATAGCACACACACACGTACGGTTGTTGCAAGCTATTGCATGCTCTGTGCCACTCTACTTAATTCCGCTGTGCATTGTGTCTAAGTGATTCATTCACTTTATAGGAGTGGTTCATGCTTCCGATAGCTAAGAGTTTTAAATAGGCCAAAGTTTTTGATGGGATCTATTCAACCTCCCCTTCTAGATCCGTTTACACCTCGCGGGACCCAACAAGTGGTATCAGAGCAAGGCTCTGTCATTCCCAGATCCAACGATCTGCAGGGAAAGATCTGGGTGTTTGTTATTTAGATGGCTTCATATGCTACACATGCTTCGATGGCTTCTCCGCCCATTTATGATGGTTCAGATTTTTCTACATGGGTTGGATGAATGTTCATCTATGTTAGCTCCATAGATCCACAATTGTGGACTCTTATATACAATGGTCCTCATGAGCTGCCATCAAATTCAATTGATTGGTTAGCCGAACATGAGACCAAACACAATGATAATCGTCTTGCATATAACCTAATTACAGCTGCAGTTGATCTAAGACTAACTCATCTTGTGTCCTCTTGCAGCACAGCCAAGCAAGTATTGGACAAGTTGGTGAAAATCCATGAAGGGAAGGAATAAGAACAAGAATGCTTCATGGCCGACCGTGCAGAACAGTCCAGCAATACATCCTCATCACAGGTAAACTCTGACTCCGAGGAATTCACTTTTGAATAGCTTATGGAAGCCTATGATGAATTGATCACACAATACAAAAAGGTAAAAATAGAAAACAAAATTTGAAAAAGGATCTCAAGAAAATTAACCAAAATGAAAGCTCGATTTGTAAAAAGTGTTCTATTTTTAAAGAGCTTAACGACACTCTCTCAGTTGATCTAGATGCGCATAAACAAAGCATTGCATGTCTAAGGGAAGAAAATAAAAATCTTCATGATGAAATCACTAGGTTGGAAGAAATTATAATAAAACTTCAAAACCAACCTAAGTCAATCTCTAATGATTAAACTATGGCCGATGGGCTAATCTATCATGAGAAGTTGATTGAAGGAAACAAAAATTCTGTTTCATGCTTGCTAATTTTGTATGTGAAAAATGTTCATTCTTGAGAAACATAAATGTTGGTCTCCATGATGATCTTGAATGGCAACAAAAAATGATTGATTCTCTGAAAGAAGAGAATAGAGAGTTGTTGGAAAAGAAAATTGAACATGAAAAAGTTGAAGAAGAATTGCATGAAAAATTGGTTGCACATGAAAAAGGTAAATATGTCATTGATGATCACTCTGAAACATTGCATGCTCTCGAACAACAAAATCAAAATCTTAAAGCAGCAAATGACATGCTCAATGAGCAATTGGCAGCATGCGAAGAGGGCCTTGTTGAATCTAAACAACACATTTCCTCACTTGAAAATGAAATTCAAGGTTTGAATGATCTCCTGTCAATGTTTGCCCAAATCCAAGATTCTGGCTCACCAAAATCCACCACTTCCTGTGGTCACCAAAAAGGGCATGCTGCTCGAAAGAAAAGTAAAACTCAACATGCTCATCAAAACATGCACCATAACATGTCCAATGCTAAATATCATGCTTTCCACAAAATGAATGTCTATTGTTATTATTGTGGTAAACATGGTCACACTGTGCATGATTGTTTTATCTTGAGAAATGATGAGCTTAGAGCAGGAGATCAAGTGAAAGAGCAAGGAAAGAAACATGTCAATACTGGCAGAGGACCTACTCTACAGATATCTGCACAGAATTGCACGGGGAGTCAGAAAAGTCGACACTCCCATACAAGCAGGTCGACACTCTCCATGGCTTTAAACAAAAATCTTCCTCCTTGCTGCTCTCATTGTGGTAAGTCTGGCCATACTGTCCAAGAGTGCTGGCACTTGAAGGGAAAGCATCACCTTCATGCCATGAAAGGTAAATCCCATGCTTATCCACAAAAATAAAATGCATATGCACACGCACATGAACATAAAAAGAATGCTCAATCTTTTGTGCGCTATTTTTACTGTGAGAAAAATGGTCATGACATGTATGATTGTCATACAATGAGAAAGGATGATCTAATTTCCCTGAAACAGATGAGCTACATTGGTGAATATGATAAAGCTGCTAACCTACAAGGACCCAAGCAATCTTGGGTACCTAAAAATTTCAAATGAGAATTTTGGGTGCAGGATGCCTTGGAGCTGAACAAAGGATCATAAGGTAAATAAAAGCTCAAGGCACGGGTATGTACATAAACTTTTAAGTTCAGTCATCTTGCATGTTTAGTCTTGACATGTAGATAGTGCATCATACGTCTGCCCAATGTCATTAGATTCTGCAAACTGAATTGCTCTTTGAAATGCAAAACCCCCAAGGTATGAGATGAACTTTTGAGCTTGATAACTTGCTCACACCTTGCTTGATTTCAGCTGTTTAATTCATGAAAAACTTGTTATGCTGATGAAGTTGATGTGATGATGAGTTGCTTAAGTCTTGCTATCAGCTACATGAAATGCTTGGATTTTGGTTTTGATGATGCATACCATGGCTGCATTTCCAAATCGTTATTCATGTTAGCATTGCTCAAAGGGGGAGTCAACATCAATATAGTCTGAATCATTTCATATCATTTCACTCTTGCATGGCCATGGTATATTAAATGTTGATGTATGGAAAGACAGGTTATGCTTGCCTAGAAGCACTCAATATGTGTGAGGTTTCACCTCCGCCACGTACCATGCGTCAATGTCGCATATAGGCCATATAGTAAGGGGGAGCTGTCTCTTTGCATCATTCATGCATATGTTTCATCTTCATTCTGTTGACATCATGGCATAGAATACATCTTCTCAAGGGGAGCTTGTTCATCATGAAAATCCAGTCAAAATTCTGCCTTGCAGTTCAACAGGTCGACCTCACTCCTTTGACAGGTCGACCCCACATTTCTTTCTGCCTAAAAATTACTTTTTTTTGAGCTCAGTGCATAACCTCAGGGAGAATGTTCTTCATCTATTCTTGCCTACCAGTTATGCAACACTATCTTCTTAAACCAAGCCATTGCATGATATTGCTTAATCCTTTTGTGGATCAACTTGGATTCAAAGTGCCTTGAACTTCTTGGAGGATTCCCAATCTATTATTGAGGTTGTTTATCAGAGTAAATCTTCAAGAAGAATTTTCTTTTATAGAGTCTTGTGATTGCCTTGAACATGAATGATTTTAGCTTAACATTAATGATTTCTTGAGTCTTGAAGTTTGATGGTCTTGAACATATTTGTGATCGGGTTTAATAGACTTAAACTAGTTTCTCATTTTTTGACTTGTTATGCCGTCTTGAATCTGAAAAAAATTTTAGTAAAAAGGCATCCTTGATCGAGAAACTTCAGCTAAGTACTGTTTTTAAACATTTGTTGAATCTGTTTATTTCAAAAAGTGGCTATACTTAAAGTAAGCTCAAGGCATAGCAATGGATCTGTTGCTGAGAAATATATCTCCTCATCAAAGAAAATGAGGTTCGATATGTCATGAGGTGACTATGCTATCTCTGTTCTAAGTGAAGAAAAATCGTGAGCTACACTGAGTAACTGGGGGTGCTTGCATCTGGTAAACGTGCACACTCACGTCAAAAGGTGGTTGCTACACTTGACTGCTCGTAAAATGATAGCAATCATCTTTCAAATGATTTCAAAAGAAAAATCTGAATGTGTAGCTCTCATGAATCAAATCTAAGTCATCTAAGTGTTTAGCCTCAATACTTATTATGGTCACTCTCAAGGGAACCAATGAAACTGAATGAGTAAGATAAGAGAAGGTTAATCTTGTTTTAACATGAATTTCTGGTTCACTACTATTAAACTTGCATGCAAATATCTTCATGTGATTCTACTGAGTAGGCCAAAATTCATTAGCATTAAACCAATCTGAATGTAAGAGCTGGTTCATTTGGGTTCTATAACTGAAAATTCAGAAAAATCCATAACTCTGATTTATGAACTCGGTTTCAGATTAAAGAACCTCCATTCTTTCTTGAGAAGTCATATCTTGATGCTCCTTGTTGTTTGCCTTCATCTGCCATATCTACATAAATCATTCAAGCTGTCATGATTACATCACCTTGGTATCATCCAACAAGTGATATTATCTTGATGCTCCTTGTTGTTTGCCTTCATCTGCCATGATTACATCACCTTGGTATCATCCAACAAGTGATATTATCTTGATGCTCCTTTCAAGTCGAATCCAAAATCATTGGTGTCTTCTGTCAAGTGATATCCCTTTGCTTCTCATTCATTGGCATGTGGCATAAGTCCTCGCA
Source organism: Amorphophallus konjac (assembly GCA_022559845.1). Lineage (NCBI taxonomy): Eukaryota > Viridiplantae > Streptophyta > Magnoliopsida > Alismatales > Araceae > Amorphophallus > Amorphophallus konjac. The sequence continues at coordinate 190,010,864 of CM040121.1, read as the reverse complement.
TCATTAGCATCATGCTTTCATGCAATAGGGTGGCATGCACGTCTTCACCTCCTACAATTGTAGCTTGCATTTATCATTTCCATGCATTGCATAGAAAATCCAAAAAATCTGAAAACTAGAAAACCACTAAAAATCTTGCAAAATCTGACATCACAAAAATGCTCTTGGCTGCTCTATCCATCTCATATTTGTGAAATTGAATCATGCTGTTGTGGCTCCATTTCTCACACTTACAATGTCTTTGCCAAGCCACGGGACACCACCATGTTCGATACATCCATATCATTCATTGGTATCAGTCCTATAACTAGCTTTCCACAATTGGTTGTTCTCTTTGGTTATCTTGTCAGCTTTAATAAGTGTACAACCATTGGCATGTATTTCCACATCATTTTCTGGACTGTTACCTGTAATGCCATGTTTCTCCACATTATGGTTGCTTGTAATGATGTCACATAGGCAATGCCAGAGCGTCATGTAAGTCTCTTTGTGTGAGTCTCTCTTTCTCTTTTCTGGATCTTTTGATGTTGTCAAAGGGGGAGAAGTTTATGTGAGTCATTAATCATAGCATGTGGTAAGTTTCTGTGAGTCATTAATCAAAGAATCCACTCTATGTGTCAAAGGGGGTGAGAACCATGTGAGTCATTGTCAAAAGGGGATAGGGAGAGAATCCTCTTCTTCTTCTTCTTAAGAATGTTTTTGACTCATAGTTTCCATGTGACTTACTAATGCATGTGAATATCTAATGACTCATACTTCAGAATGACTCATAGTTGCCATCATCAAAAAGGGGGAGAATGTTGAACATGTGTGCAACATGATTACTTTTATGGTTTTGATGATGTCTGCCTCTATAGTCATTAATGAGCTATACTTGCACTTGATAATGTTAATATTCATACATTTCAGGTCATTATACCTCCAGTGCAGACGATCAAGATCAAGAGACATGGTTCAGCAAGTCTATACATACATCCAGCAAGTCTATACATCTAGTAAGTCTATACATCCAGCGAGTCTATACATTCTTCAAAGTCTATACATTCTCCATGCATCTTCATAGCAAGTCTATACACTCGGCTCTAGCAAGTCTGTACGTTGGCTGATTGCAAGTCTATACATTCAGCGAGTCTATACATTCTCCATGCATCTTCATAGCAAGTCTATACACTCGGCTCTAGCAATTCTGTACGTTGGCTGGTTGCACAAACACAAAGTCTGTACGTTGGCTGGTTGCACAAACATAAAGTCTGTACGTTGGCTGCTAGCACAAACTCAAAGTATGTACGTCGGCTGCTAGCACAAACTCAAAGTCTGTACGTCGGCTGCTAGCACAAACACGAAGTCTGTACGTTGGCTGGTTGCTGCAACACGAAGTCTGTACGTTGGCTTGTTGCACAAACATAAAGTCTGTACGTTGGCTGGCTACTGCAACACAAGTCTGTACATTGGCTGCAACACAAGTCTGTACATTGGTTAGCTGCTGCAACACAAGTCTGTACATTGGCTGGCTGCTTCAAACGCAAAGTCTATACATTGCTTTCTATTATGTTCGTGCATCAATTTACCAAGTCTGTACATTGTGTTCCATGCACTCAGAGTTTATACATTCATGTGCATAGTCAGTGCATTCAGTTGCTTCATGGCAAAGTGAAAGCCATATGATCGCGTCCAAGCCTTGATGCAAATCTCTTCCACAAGCTTCATTCAAATAGCCAAGGTCACTGCACAAGATGAGAGTCCAAAGACAAAGATGCAGTTGGTACTTTCTAGACCAATAAGGATGAAGTTATAGACATGAACAGGCTGCTAATGGACACAACCGACGGAGCTGAAGTGGCTAACAGACCGACCTGGGATGGACCGGGGTCTGCCCAGCTGGCGGTCGACCGCCAGCACAGGGGCGGTCGACCGCCCCAGCCAGAGACTCCCAGTCTGCACAAGTTTCAGTGCAGGTCGACCGCCAGCCCAGTAGAGGTCGACCGAAAATCCTAGGGGCCATCCGTCTATAGCATTTCTCAGTAGCGGTCGACCGCCAGAAGCTGCAGGTCGACCGCCAGCCCCGATGCATCCATATTTGACTTCGAATTCCACCTCCTGGCCAGCCCCTTTCCATGGAATTCTTTAATCTAAAAGGCACATAACCTGCCACAAGTTGTGGATCTGGTCTGGGGGTGTCCAAGGACCATTCCAAGGGTTATAAAACCAACACAAGAGGGTTACAAACCCTAGTTGATCATTTGGAGCAAAGAGAGATGAAGAGAGGCTAGAGGAGCTCCAAGGAAGAAGAGGTACTGTAGCCGTGAACAGTACTCCGTGCAGAAGTTCTACATCCAATCCAAGGGATTGAAGCCTACATCTGAAGCCTTCAATCTCCAAGGAAGAAGAGAAGCAAGCTTACAAAGGTGATCAAATCTTCATCTAAACCTCTTCATCAACTCAAGGGAAGATCAAAGCTACATCCAATATTCTTCTTCATCAACTCAAGGAGATTCAAAGGAAAGATCAAGCTACATCCTATATCTGCTCCATCAACTCAAAAGGATCAAAGGAAGATAAAAGCAACAAATTCAAGATCCAACAATCTTAGACAAGATCTAGTTCATTCTAGCATATCTTCATATCTTGTTTGAGCATTTTCATCTTGTTCTATCTTCATTTCATTCAATCTATTGAAACTGAAGATCGTCCCTACCGGTGGTTAGTAGGAAGGCAATCGGGAGTTCTTCGATCTACGGTGTAGCCATCCCTGTCGGCTTTGTGTGTAGGAAGACAGAAAGAGGGTTTTCTCTGTTCTGTGGTTTGGGGCGTGTCCCCGGTCAAGCTGTGAGTCAGCAGGAAAGCCTCACCGGGTTTTGGTGAGGGGTGGACGTAGGTTGCGGGGTTGCAACCGAACCACCTTAAAAATCCCTATGTTGTGGGTTATTTATTGTGTGATTGCTCTATATCTTCTACCCCCATTCACAGGTTCGTGTGGTTCCATACTTGGTAATCTTGTTTACACACTCAAGCACTCAGATTTGCATCTTCGGTTTTATCTACGGTTTAATTGAGCTTAGCACTTTGACTGCATCCCTTGGGCGGCCTGTTGCACCCTTGCACACAGGCGCCAAGGTGAAAGTATTGCTAAGTGTTTCCCTTGCTTAGACTCGCATGCACCTTAGTTGATCACCACTGCATTCACACACATATGAACTTTGAGTGATCAACATAGCACACACACACGTACAGTTGTTGCAAGCTATTGCATGCTCTATGCCACTCTACTTAATTTCGCTGTGCATTGTGTCTAAGTGATTCATTCACTTTATAGGAGTGGTTCATGCTTCCGATAGCAAAGAGTTTTAAATAGGCCAAAGCTTTTGATAGGATCTATTCAACCCCCCCTTCTAGATCCGTTTACACCTCGCGAAACCCAACAGGAAGGTGATAAGATAAGCTCCAGGGCTCTAACAAATGATGATCTTCGAAATCCAAAGACTAGGGAACAATGAAATGGGCTTGAAATCTATCCAAGGAAGGCTCCAAAATAATGGGTAATTCGGGACATTAGAAATGATGAATAAGAGAAATGATGTAACTTGAGGGCTAAAAATGAGTGTCAACAGATGCCCCTCCTTGATGTCTACTTTGCAAGGGTACCAGCGGAAGCAACGCGGAGGTGAAATGGAAAAGAGATGGAGCGAAAGCGATAGCGACGGGAAATGGAGATGATGCATAGATGAAGCGAAGAGAACTGAAAAGTAGGCATCAAGGCAAAAGACACCCGTCACAACTAACAAGCAACAGGAATTCTCCCGAAAATGCCGAACTAACCACCCGGAATGGATGACGCGGATGAGACATGTCTGCAGAACTAACTAAGGAAAAGGAAAGAAACACGACCAACCTCATTGGGGACACAATCCATAGACAATGAGGGGATCGGAAGGAACACCGCTGAAAAGTTGGAAAAGGAGAATTAAAATTGAGATAAAATCCTGACAAGAATCACGCTGGCCAACCCGACCGAGCTGGCAGATTAGAGAAGATGTTCAAATTCAGAGTGGAATGAGAATCTCTTATCCAAGAGAATTGAAGTGCAATCAACCATTGCTGAGGAGAAGCCTTTGAAAGAATCACGAGGCGTGAATACTCAAAATGACATGATACATGCTGGGCTAAAATAAAAAAATCATCAAAATGAATGCAATGAAAGGATAAAATAGAAAGTACTCAAGGATATTATTGCTAGATGGAGCAAGACGGGGTCAAGAGTCTTCTTGAAACCACGGTGTACGAGATAGAGCCTATCGTCCCCCACCTGGCTCAACCGAGCGGCCTATCCAACGATTAACCGTATGCTCTTAGATCATCATCGTTTTTGTTAAAGGAGAACATCAGATCCCAGAACACACGGGCAACCAGCCGGTCCTTGAGAGACTATAATAACGTATATATCATATAGTTATGCAACAATGAGAAGGGATAGAGAGCCATACCTGACTTACCAGCCAAGCGAAGCGGTATTTTTTTTAGATTTTTTGTATTTCTGATTTTTACGGATTTTTTCAATTAAGACAACCAACAACATGAATAAACAAGCATGAATATAATGAGACAAACAAATGAACGCTTGAACAATAACGAAACGAACAAATGAAGGAAAGACGGCACAACATAACATAACAAAGGATGAACCAGCAGCACATGCAAGACACGAACCAACAACATGTATGTATGATGAACATAGTGGGACAAGACAACAATGCAGTGGGACAACACACGGTTGGGACAGGAACACGCGGTGGGGCAACACATGGTTGGGACAAGAACGCGTGGGATGACATCAGGGGATGAGACAACACGAGACATGACAAATATGCTCTTCAATCAAGCCCAAGATCAGACGAAGCAGAACTGTCGGGTTCACAATCATGAGGCAAAGGGCCCTCTCTCACAAAGATCTGATCAAAAGCTTAGCAAAGCTAAGCGAAACATAAGAAGGACATGAGCTTCAAAACAGATCGAGATACAAGATTGAAGAACATAGAACAGATTGGAAGCACGTGAACAGGAGAGAGAGCAAGAGATAGAAGAGCCAGGAAGCTTTGAAACCTGTAACCTGCACACTTAGCAAACAGATCATACCTGTCCTCAAAACAAATAGATAGAAACACATGAAAAAGAGAAATAAAAGACACATATTTTTTTTTGATTTTTTTTGGAATATCTGATGTTTTTTTTGAGATTTTAAAATATTTGATTTTTTTGACCTTTGACAATATATGATTTTTTTTATTTTGGTGTATTTGATTTTTTGGGATTTTTAAAAATATATGATTTTTTTTGTTTTTTAGTTTTTTTTTCTGTGGATTTTGATATAAAGCTACCTGCAGCACCTAAAGATGGGCTCAAACTACTGGCCAGGGGTTGTCATCCCCCCCTCTCATTAAAAGCTTCCCTTAAGCTGGGCGTGCATATGAGGGTGACTTACCACAATCAACCGCCTCTAAAGAACGGTGTCCCTACAAAGGCCATACTTGGGATACAACCCAGCCTAAGAGGGAGAAGCAGAAGAAAAATTAGAGACAAGCTTTATGCAAGATGGGAGACATCAAGATTTGACTTCCTTCTAGGGCACTACCCCTCAAAGATACAGTCTGTTGCGCCGGGACTTTGTGTCTTTGATTTTTAGGACTCTTAGGCACGTATACGATCGGGCTCATGACATCTCACGGGGAACTATACTATCACTCTTGCCATGCCTTTGATTCATAATTTTATATTGATTCATTTTAATTTTGAGAGCCCTTACTGGCTGGATTTCTCATGAAAGCTCACTTCTGGGGGTCAAGACTGCCCCTATTTGAGACCTCTCTCGTATTAGGGAGTGCCTAGGTTGGTCATCTCATCTATCCATCTCTTGCCCCTGCACTTGGTCGAGCAGAAAAAAGAAAAGACTTTGTGCATACCCAAAGTATGGCCAAAGCAGCAACGGTGTGCCTCAGAGGAATCGACTATGGCTTGCCGTGAGGTGTGTGAAAAACCCATACTAAAAAGGGCCACCGTCAATGATGGGGGAAAGAAGTTCAGACTCCCAACGCGGAGCAATCGCCAACCTAAGGATGCTGCAGAAGCAAACTCATCTAACCAAACTTAACATAACTAAGGCCACTCATTCGTGTGAAGGAACCAGCAATATACTCATGCGCAGGAGAAATAGAAATGATAGCAATAATAGCATGTTCTTGCACAAAATGAAGATACCTTGCCAATCCATAGCATGAAAGTAGCATCCTGAAGCAATCTTGACCATTGAGATTTGAGCAGCACGAGCTTTATTTTTCTCGCTTGACAGGACAAAATGAAGAGGATAGCAAGCTTGAAAGATTCTACAACATGAAGGAGCGGCAGACACCATATTGGATGAAGAGGGATGAAAAGGAAGAGAGACGAGGGCTAGAATTCCCTCGTTAAGGTACAAATACCTTGATAACAAGGAACCAAATACAAAAGAACCAGAGATTAACTGGGATCAAGGCAGGCTAAAGCCTCGAAAATAGCAAGAAAAAGGGTGAGAACCCCAAAAGGGTAAAGAGGAGTAAGTAGAAAGAGGAAAAGAAGAATCATCCGACGTAGTCGAAGAGGGAGGATGAGAATTACCTGATAGGGTCGGGGAAAGAAAATGATAGACATCCGGTAGGGTTTGGGAAGAAGAATGATGGTCACCCGACAGTGTCGGGGAAAGAAAAGGGTAATCACCTGACATGGTCGGGGAAAGAAAAATAGGAGACACCTAGGGATATCGGAGGAGAAGGATCAGAGGAAGTCCCGAAAGTGGGATGGAAGGATGACATAGGCTGAGGCCTAGAATCATGAGAAAATGGCGAATCTGGAGGCTCCGGATGAGGGGAGAAAGAAGAATGGGGGTTTGTGGACCCGAAAAGAAAGGAGAAAATCATGGACGTGGGATTGGAATAAGGAAGGTACGCCACCCAAGGGTGGGAGCTGAGCAATAGAAAGGATGAATGAAAGAAGAGGTGGACCCCTGAGTGCACAAATGACGGCCCTTAAATTTACACCGCCACCTCTTCTTAGCTGACACTTCCTGAACATGGACTCGCCTGGCGCAGACTCGGACCTTCGGCCTTCTCAATCGGCAATACCTTCTCAAATAACGGGCCCACCTGGCAGATGGCCTGGCTTGGCTATGAACATGTAACTTCATCAGGGCAGTTGCCCCTAGACACCCAATGCTAACCATAGGCAGACATTTTTAAACAGATAACTCCTCAAATGAATGAATATCAGAAAACCACGGAGTTTTGTCACTTGGCATTAGCAGCATGAGATTTGGCATCTCCACTCGGTAATCGAGTATGAAGCATAACTCCCTTTCCAGAAGAGCAGGATGAAGTTGAGGGAGAGTAATGCGCGGCGTTGATGTGGCCGACTCACAAATGAACCAAGGGAGATTGCACAAGATGTGCAGAATGTCCTTGGAAAGTGCATAAGATACGGCCAATTGTTCCTTGAATATGGAATTCACCAATCCCTTGGCAGCCGTATAAGTTAGCACAATCCGAGTAGAGAACCCTTCTTGGCTAGTGAACTAAGCAGCAACGAAGCGAGAGGTAGTAACAACATTAGTCGTAAACTTCCCGGCGAGCAAAGAGATTGCCACCAGCCTCGCTTTAGCAAAAACTGGCACTAGTGCAAGGGAACTCTTCTTAGCAACAGTCTCCATAGAAAATGTAGGCTCATTATCCCCAAAATAGCTAGGGACCAGGACTCGGACTGGCATGCGGCACATGAAATCTTGAATTGTGAAGTATATAACCGGCATAGCATCATCCTGATTCGGCTCATCTTCACCCTGGGGACCAGACCCGATAGGCACCAAAGGTAATGAACACCCGCTCCGTGGGGTGGAAATAGATGGAGAGATGGCTGAGGTAGAAGGCTTGGAAGGCATGGAGGCTTCAATGGGAATGAGGGTGTCGAGTGGTGGCAAAAGCGATGTGGCAATGATAGGCTCGGGTAAGGATAAAGGCGAAGGTGGAGTTGTAGGAGGGGGTAAAGGTGTAGATGTAGAGGCCTCGGGCGGTGGAGGGATAGTGGCGATAATGGGCTCGGGTGGAGGCAAAGGCAAAGGTGGAGGCGTAGGAGGGGGTAAAGGCGAAGGTAGAGGTGTAGCTTGCTCAGGTTCGGGCGAGGAGGGTAATGGTGGAAAAGGAGACAGCGGTGGAGATGGCAGTGAGGGTAGTGGAGATGGTGATGGTGAAAGTAGTGGTGAGGTGGAGGGTCGCGGCGCCCACCTTCAACATATCGACATGACGCATCGAGCGGCGTTGGGGGTAGAAGCGAAGGTGGAAATGGAGGAGGAAGGAGAGGCAGCACCAGCATGAGCAGAGGCTTGGGTTTGTGGAGGTGTTGGGGACGGAGTAGGAATAGGTAAAGATGATGATGAGGTAGGTGGAGATGAAGATGGGGTAGGCGACGAAACAGGTGATGGAGCGGGTGCTACACTAATCAAAGATTCACAGGGGTGCCCCTAGTCTTATAGTGGTGGAGATGGCTGCTTGGGTGACGCCTCTTGTTGCTGCTTGCTGCGGAGATCTAAAATGACTTTTTGCATCTCGGACCAATCGATCATTTTATGATCTTCCAAACCATTAACCAACTCCCGGAACTTGGGGAAATCCTCGACCAAATGCCCCTACTAACGATGAAAATCATAAAATTGAAGCAAATCTCAGACCGCGGGTCGGTAAGGCACAACCGGAGGGAGTTGCAACGAGTGGGTGGCCATCAAAATCTTGAAAATGTCAGTAAAACACTTTGGCAATGGAGGAGGAGGAGGAGCCCGCTTCGGGCAAGGTGGATGCCGAGGGGTATGAGAAGGTGATGGAGAAGGTTGCGGTGATGGAAATGGAGGTTGCGTAGGCAATGGCGCATGGCTAAGAGAAGGATTAGGTAATGGCGTATGCGGAGTGGATCGGGGAGGTATATAATGAACGGCATCCACTTGCTCGGGGTGTGGAGTTCCCTTGACTAGAGGCGGAGGTTCATGCAGATATGAAATGGCGGAGGGCTGACTATGGATGGTGGCAGGTTGATTCATGGAGGGTTGATGTGTCGAGGTATATGGGTATGAAGGAGTGGAAGGCCGACTCATGGAAAGATATGTGGTGGAGGGCTGACTCGTGGAGGGCTGACTCATGGAGGGTTGATAGGTGGACGTAAAAGATGAAGGAGACTCGAGGTCAAGGAAATTATAAAGTTGTTGGTGGATGAAGTGGGCTCGACTATACAATCGTTGCCAGGATGATGTGGCACAGCCCAAGGTTGACTAAGTATGAATTGAAGATCCTAGGACCTAGACCCGCAAGCATACAAGCACTCCAATGATTCTCACAATAGCGGCTTACTCTCACGGCACATGCGATCACCCAGAGGGGCCGAGGGATGATGGCGAGGGTCCGAGGTGAGACCCAATGACTCTAAGTGACTTAGTGGGCTTTGGCTGACCCCTAAGGATCTGGGTTACCCAACTTCGTTGGGGGCTGGCCCGTAGGGCGGGGTTTGGGTGGCACTCACTCCCGGTCCGTGGTGGTCACAACCAAAGTAGCTTACAAGATCAGGCTCTCTTCTCACCGTCTGACGGGCATACAAAGCAATACTAAATTTGCAGAAATGAGGCAATCAAGGATGGTATCAGATGCTCACATGATCGGTGTGTAAACACCGATCCCGCTCGGAGACGAGGGCGCGCCGGGAGGCGAGGGTATTCACCCGATCGCCGCGGCGGCGTCGCTTGACCTGAAAGTGAAAGGAGTATAGCACTACACCTCTCGCAGGAGGGGTGATCTTGGGGTGGGGATTAAGCTTATTACATCCAAAACTACCTCCACGCTGGGAGGGGCCTTCAGCCGGTCAAGCGGGGTGGGGAATTATGCAAAGGAAACCCGACTTTCCGAACTCCGCCGGTTCTGCCAACCTTCAGGTTCGCTGGACAGGGTGTCGATGATGACACTGCCACGGACTCCACGGAACTCCAAACTTGACGAAACATGTGCCAAAAGTTTCCCAACTGACAGATGATGATGTCTAAATTTTTTGGGAAGCTCTGAAACTCGGGGCTGACCGGACCGGCGACTGGAGCAGGACAGCAACGTTCTGCCTTTGACTGGTGCAGGACTGGTGCAGAAAATTGCAGAAAGCACTACGGACACTCCAGAAACTCCAATTAGAACGAAACTTATGGTGACGCGATCTTGGTCGGGGTAGCTTCGAGCAGAAATTGACGGGGCCACAATCTGAGGTCGGGGAAGAGAGTGGTGGCCGGAGAAGTGGGGACTGGTCGAACCTGGAACCACAGAGAGCAGTCAGCACACTCCGGCGAAGAAAATCAGAACTGATAGCTCCGGTGGCTGATTGAGGTCCTTCTTCTTGGAGATGAAAGCTAACTGGACGTAGTTCCTGCCCTCCGAAAATGGCGCTCAGATCATTCCCGTGCGGACCGTGGTGGCTTCTGCTTTCAGCTTCAGGTCTTCAGACAGGGACAGCAAATGCAGTCGGACAAGATCTGCTCCTACGAACAGCTCCGACCTCGGAAGCCGGCGAGACCACCACCGTTGGAAAGATAACTTGCAGAAGATTCCAGCAATATAGGCCTTGCCACCTGAATCTTTGAGAGCCGGTCGTGGTTGCCTTTGCAAGTCACTGAAACCCTGCTGCCTGAAACAGGGACAGAATGAGGAGAAGATGAGGGTGTGGGGAAGGGGATGGCCAAGAGAGTAAGAGGTGGGAGGTGTGTCTAATGGCTATGGGAAGGAGCTGTGGGGTGTTAGGGGTTGTGAAGGCTAGGGAGAAAAAGGTGGGGAGGGCGAAAATGGGCTGGAGAGAGGGCTGGAGCTGCAAGAGGTGGTGGTGGGAAGATGGGGGGCACAAGAGAGAAGGTGAGTGGGAGAGGAGGTGGGGGGCGAACTTGGCTGTTGGGAGGGAGATGGAGTTCGACCTAGGGTGGTTTGGGGGAAGGGAGATGGGAGGGAAGTTCAAAATGGGCCTAGGGAGGAGGGCCTTCAGCCTTGGGGAGGTGGGGAGGTGCTTAGGGAAGTGGAGAGGGTAGGTGGTGGTTGGGAAGTAGGGGTTAGATTGGTGGAGGGTTATTGGGACTAGATGTGGAGTAAAGAGGGGTTATGGGAAGTTGTGGGGAGTTAATGGAGGTAAGTGGGGGTTGGAAGTGGTTGGGAGGGGGAGGAGAGAGAGAGGGGTTCGCCCCCTTCTTGAAGAAAGAGAGAGAGAGAGAGAGATGATGAGAGAGATAATGAGAGGGAGGTGGCAAATGCTATTGCAATATTCATCAAAAGTTGAGTATATAAAGAGAGATGTGCCTATATATAGGTAACCATTCTTTACATGACCAAAATGTCCCTGACAATAAGACAAAGGACCGAGCATATCCTAGACTCAATCCTATGGGCCCATAACTAAGGTAATAAGGCCCAATTAAGCATAACAAGGGAAATGGACTAGAACCACATGACTCAATAAAGGGAAATACAAAAGATAGGACTCAATAAAAGGAAAATACATAAAAAAACTAAGGAAATAAAGATAACAAGTGTAGATCATAGTCAGTCCACATCAAGAGTGTGCAGGCGACCCGAGCTAGAGGGAGTGTCGTGAGATGCCCTCATCAAATCCCCCAGGGTGGGGAGAACTCGACCCCGTCGAGTATGGGTCCGCCGGGCTGTCGTAATGCTCCAGCATGTCGGGGTCCAAGCGCAGCAGATCCTCCCGACTCACCCACGTATCCTCTATCGGGGGACGGTTCTTCCACCTAACCAAGTAGCGCTGATACACCTTGTGCCTAGTAATGATACTCTGCTCATCCAGTATTGCCTTTATCTGCTCTCGTCGGTCTCTCAAGCTAGAAAGTGGAGTCCCTCCGGGAGTGTCTCTCTCAAGGCGGGGTAAAGGCTCAAGCTCCTCACTGGGTTCCACCGCGGGGCCCTTGTAGGGTACCAGGTCCGCCACATTGAAAGTAGGGTGTACCCCAAAACCCTCAGGTAGGTCTAGCTCATAAGTATTACTGCCAAGTCATCTCAGAACTCGAAAGGGTCCCGAACCCCATGCCCTCAACTTGGAGGCAGGCCCTGGAAGGAGCCGCTCCGTCCTCACTATCACCGAATCTCCCACTTGGAACTCGCAGTGGCGCCGATGAGCATCTGCCCGCCTTTTGTAAGCCTCATTGCTCTTTCCTATATGCTTGCGGATGTCATCATGCAACTCTTTGATATGCTGTGCAAAGGACTTAGCTGAGACTGACACTCTAGCATGTGGGGGAAGGGGAATAAGATCAGAAGGTTTTCTAGGCATATAACCATGTACAACCTCAAATGGACTCTTGCCTATGGACCTATTGACAGAATCATTGTAGGCAAACTCGGTCTGAGATAAGAGGAGATCCCAATTCCCAGGGTGGTCCCCTACAAGGTAACGGAGCAAGTTCCCAAGGCTTCGGTTGACGACCTCAGTCTGGCCATCGGTTTGAGGATGGTAAGCAGTGGAGAATTTGAGGAGGGTTCCCATCATGTGCCAAAGAGTCTTCCAAAAATAACTGGTGAATTTCACATCCCGATCAGACACAATAGTCTTAGGTGATCCATGGAGTCAGACCACCTCATCAAAGAATAATCGGGCGACCCTAGAAGCATCGGAGGTCTTGGAACATGGGATAAAGTGGGCCATTTTAGAGAACCTGTCCACCACTACAAAGATGAAATCTTGTTTGCGCAAGGTCTTAGGTAGGCCAAGGATGAAGTCCATGCTCAAATCCTCCCAAGGTCGGTCTGGTATGGGTAGGGGTGTGTAAAGCCCAGTATTTTGCTTCACTTGTTTGGCTGAGGCACAAATGCGACATTGTCCCACAATGTGGGCCACATCCTTCTTGAGACTAGGCCAATGGAATTGCCTCTCAACTAACTCTATGGTCTTTTGGACTCCAAAGTGACCAGCTAGGCCACCACTGTGTAACTCCCAAACTAAGAAGTCCCGAAGTGAAGTCCGGGGTATGCAAAGCCTAGCTCCCTTGAATAGATACCCTTCTTGAAGTATGAACCCTTCATGTTCCTTGTGGGGCTGAGTGGAAAGGGTGTTGTAGTGAGTCCCAAAGTCGGGGCAATTTGGATATTCCCCTTTGATTCTCTCAAACCCGGTTACTTCCACTTGGATGGTGGAGAGTAAGGCTACCCGCCTACTTAGCGCATCGGCGGCGCGGTTCTCACTACCCATCTTGCACTTGAGGATAAAGGTGTAAGCTTGAATGTATTCTACCCATCGGGCATGGCGGGCATTGAGCTTTTGTTGGGTGCTGAGGTACTTCAAAGCCTCATGGTCCGAGAAGATCACAAACTCCTTGGGTAGGAGATAGTGCCTCCAATGCCGAAGGGATTGAACCACGGCATAAAGCTCTTTGTCATATGTGGAGTACCTAGTCCTAGCCTCACAAAGTTTCTCACTAAAATAGGCTACCGGGTGACCTTCTTGGCTGAGGATGCCCCCAATCCCTACCCCGGATGCATCACAAGTGACCTCGAAGACTTTCGAGTAGTCGGGTAGGCAAAGGACCTAGGCTTGGGTCATCTTTTCCTTGAGCTCTAGGAATGCTTTGGAGGCTGCCCTAGTCCACACAAAGGTGCCTTTCTTCAGGCAATCCGTGATAGGAGCGGTGATTGTGCTAAACCCACGGATGAATCTCCTATAGAAGGTAGCTAGCCCGTGAAAGCTTCGGGCCTCATGAAGGGTCTTGGGCTCGGGCCACTCAAGAATAGCTTGGACCTTTTCGGGGTCCATGGATACCCCTTGGGATGAGACAATAAATCCTAGGAAGGCTAGTTGATTGGTCAAGAAATGACACTTCCTGGGGTTAGCAAAGAGACTCTCCTTCCTAAGAATGGTGCACACTTGTTTGAGGTGATCGAGGTGGGCTTCCTTGGATTGGCTATATATGAGGATGTCGTCAAAGTAGACAACTAGAAAGATGCCAATGAAGGGCCGGAGGACCTCGATCATGTGACGCATGAAAGTGCTTGGCGCATTAGAAAGGCTAAAAGGCATGACAAGCCATTCATAGAGACCGTCCTTAGTCTTAAAGGCGGTTTTCCACTCGTCCCCGGGCCTAATGCAAACTTGATGGTAGCCACTCTTGAGGTCAATTTTACAGAAGATGGTGGTGTTGGGTTCTGTGCAGTATTCAGAGGGGGGGTGAATGAATATAGCCCTTTTAAACTCTTTCGCCCAATTAAAATATTCTGCTCACTAACTATCTTGAATGCTAACTAGACAGATTTATCAAATCTGAAAGACTAATTAGCAGTTGCGGAATAAAACAAACAGACAGTAAGTACTCTGATGTGACACGACCTCGGACCTAATGCAAGAAAGCACAATCACATTCAAAACGGGCCAAATTGGGCCACCGCTCTATCGTCACTCACCCAAGCCCGGGGTGACTTGGCAATGCCAAGGGGAGGATGTGGGGTTGGGCCCTTGCTGGTAGAGGGCCAGCAAGACCAAGACTTGATTCCCAAAGGGTGGGGATGCCCAAATCAAGGGGGCCGACAAAGTGCCAAAGGCATCGGTTGTAATATTCCCACGGTGATCACTCAAGTTTATGGGGCTTGAGGATCGGGCTCTCACTCGCATAACCAGTGGAATTAGAACTAATATTGAAAGACAAGCACTAAGTGGAGTGAAGGTTTGAGCACTTACTCGACCAGATTGAAGAAACCGGTCCCGGTCGGAGATGAGGGCGAGCGGGGAGGCGAGTGGATCCCCACACGCCGCGGCGGTGTCGCTTGACCTGCCCAAACAAGTTACAACACTACACCTCACGTAGGAGGGGGATCTTGGGGTGGGGGTTAATAGAAATTACAATCAATACTACCTCCACACAGGGAGGGACCTTCAGCCGGTCAAGCGGGGTGGGGAAACTAAAGCAAAGAACGAGGAATAAGCGTGGATGCCGAATCTACTTGCTGTCTACGAGCCGGGACAGAGAGTCGGTGTTGCTGCTGTAGATATTGATCAAGAATTTTGTGGATGATGAAACCAGAAGGAAAACCTTCGTAGCTGGAAGGGGAATGCCTCAGAATTTTCTTAATTTCTTCTGGAGTCGCTGCTGGTTGGGGCAGGAGCTTGAACAGGGCCTCTGTTTCTCGGACTAGCAGGGGCAGGTCACCAACAGTAGGATGCAGAGGCTGTCCTGGCCGCTCCCGAACTCTAAATTTGATGTCGTCAGCGCCGTTAGAACCGCGGGTGAGTCCTCTTTGCAGAAAAAGAAACAGGGACACCAGAAGAGGTGGGAGACAATCTGTGGAAAGAGTGAGGAGGGGTCGGTGCAGACTGTAGAAGGCAGAACCGCGCGTTCGGGGGAGAAAATTGGTAACTTCTGCTCCCAGATTCTGAATGAACTTCCGCTTCTTGAATCTGAAACTAGACGGGCCAAAGAGGAACTTTGAAGAAGAACTTGAAGACTGATTCCTTCAGGGTCCCTCGTGGCAGAGCTTCTAAACTGGTTCAGGTCCTTAGCCAAGGCAGAACCGCGCAGCTGTGGAAGAATGGACCTCCAGGATGGCTCGGAGATCAGAAGAAGACGAAACCACTTTGGTTGCGAAGGCGACTGGCAGACGCTTCCGACGATGGCTCTTGGGTCTTCAAACTCATCCGGAGGTGATCATGGTAGCCGCTGCAAGCTGCTGCTCTGCTATAGATCTTCAGTTGAGAGCTGTAGGTTGATGATGATGGGGGGGAATGGGGTATATGGGAGGGGAAATGGGGGTGGATGAGTGTGGGGAAAGCCCGGGCTGTGAGGGGGTCTAAGAGGGGGTGTTCTAAGGTGGGGGAAGGGAAGAATGGGGTCTGGAAGGGGGTCTAACAGGTGGTGGGAGGAGGAGCTACGAATTTGGGAAGGTGGGTGAGAGGAGAAGGTGAGGGGGGGGCACAAGTGAGTGGAGGGAAGGGTAGATTTCAAATTCAAATATGTTTTGGAAGTTGTGGGGTTGTGTGGGGAAGGGGTTGATTGTGTTGGAATGGGGAAAGTGGTGTTGGAATGTGGAGGATGGTGTTGGAATGGTGAGGTATCTCCTTGGGACTAGGGGGTGGAGTAATGGAGGCCATGGGGAAGTGGAGGGCTTTAATGATGGTAGGTGGGGGTTGAGGTGGTTGGGAAAGGAGGAGAGAGAAGAAAATTCGAAATTGGGTGTTGAGGAGAGAGAAAGTGGAGTGAAAAAGATGGATTAGGAGAGGGAAGGGTGGGGAATCTCTCCCCTAGGGTTTCTCACCCAAAAAATATTGGAATCACTCCACTAAACTAAGCTTTGGATACTCAAATGGTATTTTTCATTGATTCATTCATTCATTAACTTCAAATGAGGGGGAGTGGGATCCTATTTATAGGCAACCCACTCTTTACAATAAGTCCCTGAAAAAATAAGCAACTATAAATAACCAAGGGGGGGTGGGGGCACCAATGGGCCTAGCCCAACGAATTGGGCCCAATAGCCTCATTAGACAGCATGATGATACAAAAACATAGGAAAATAAGTGCTAGACCTAGGGAAATGACTCTAATAAAATGAAAATACATCAAAATGACACAAAGGAAAGCTACAAAATGGATAAGGGGCCTTAATAGAGTGAGGCCCAAACTCAACCAGCTCCTGAATGTGAAGAAGTGGACCCGAGCCAAAGGGAATTGTGGGTGATGCCTCCATCAAATCCCCTGGGCCGCGAAGAGCTCGACTCCGTCGAGTAAGGATCCATCCGGCTAAGGTACCGCTCGAGGAGGTCCAGATCCAATCGCTGGAGGTCCTCCCGACTCACCCATGAGTCTTCCGACGGAGGCCGATCCTTCCACCTGACGAGATAGCCCTCATATACCTTGCTCCGGGTGGTAGTGACCTGCTCATCCAATATTCGTTCAATGCGATCGCGCTGAGCTCTCTTGGCTAGTGGACTCTCCTCACGGGTGGGTACTCTCTCAAAGGAAGAAGTAGGCCCAATCTCCTCACTAGGTCCCACCGTGGGGCCCTTGTATGGCACTAAGTCGGCGACATTGAATGTAGGACTTACCCCATAATCCTCAGGGAGATCTAACTCATAAGCATTTGCACCAATGCGCCTCAAGACCTGGAAGGGCCCAGTCCCACGTGGCCTCAACTTGGAGTTGGCTCCTGGGGAGAGCCTTTCCGTCCTTACCATCACAAAGTCACCCACTTGGAACTCTAAGTGACGCCGGTGAGAGTCGGCCAACTTTTTATAAGCCTCATTTTTCATGCTAATGTGCTTGCGAATTTCCTCATGCAATTCCCTAATATGTTGTGCAAAAGACTCGGCAGAAATGGACACTCTAGCATGCTGGGGAAGGGGAATGAGGTCGGATGGCTTTCTTGGTTTGTACCCATGCACGGCTTCAAATGGACTCATCCCTATTGACTTATTGATGGAATTGTTGTATGCAAACTCAGCCTGTGGTAAGATGAGATCCCAATTTCCTGGCCGATCCTCAACAAGACTCCTAAGGAGATTCCCTAGACTCCGGTTGACCACTTCAGTTTGGCCATCCGTTTGGGGGTGGTAGGCAGTGGAGAATTTGAGGAGGGTACCCATCATGTGCCAAAGAGTCTTCCAAAAATAGCTAGTGAATTTGACATCCCTATCGGAGACTATGGTCTTGGGCAGCCCATGGAGGCGGACTACCTCATCAAAGAATAATCGGGCTACATGGGAGGCATCGGATGTTTTGGAGCATGGGATGAAGTGGGCCATTTTGGAAAATCTATCAACCACCACATAGATGGAGTCATGCTTCCTAGAGGTCTTGGGTAAGCCTAGCACAAAGTCTATGCTCAAATCTTGCCATGGTCGGTCGGGAATGGGAAGTGGGGTGTATAGGCCGGTGTTTTGCTTCACCTGCTTGGCCGAAGCACACGTGCGACATTGACCCACTATTTTGCCTACATCTCTCTTGAGGCTCGGCCAATAAAATTGACCCTCAACTAAGGCAATGGTTTTGTGGACCCCAAAATGACCGGCTAACCCTCCGACATGTAATTCCCAAACCAAGAAATCTCGAAAAGAGGTCCGGGGAATGCAAAGCTTTGGCCCTTTGAAGAGGAACCCATCCTCTAAAATAAATCCCTCATGCTCCTTGCTAGAATGAGTGGTCAAGTTGGCATAGATTTGCCCAAAGTCGGGGCAACCAGGGTACTCATCCTTAACCTTATCAAAACCAATCACTTCCACTTGGATAGTGGATAACAAGGACATCTTCCTACTAAGGGCATCCGCGGCCTTATTCTCACTCCCGGCCTTGTGTTTGATGACAAAGGTGTAGGATTGGATGAACTCAACCCATCAGGCATGTCGGGCATTCAACTTTTGTTGGGAATTGAGGTATTTGAGGGCCTCATGGTCGGAAAAGATGACAAACTCTTTGGGAAGCAAGTAATGTCTCCAGTGTCGGAGGGATTGGACCACGGCATAGAACTCCTTGTCATAGGTGGAGTATCTAGTCCTAGCATCACATAGCTTCTCACTAAAGTAGGCGACCGGGTGTCCCTCTTGACTAAGAATCCCTCCTATCCCTATCCCGGATGCATCACAAGTGACCTCAAAAACTTTGGAGAAATCGGGAAGGCATAGGACCGGGACTTGGGTCAACTTTTCCTTAAGCTCAAGGAAGGCTTTAGAGGCGGCTTTAGTTCAAACAAAGGTTCCCTTCTTGAGACAATCAGTTATTGGGCCGGTGATAGTGCTAAACCCTCGAATGAATCTCCTATAGAATGTGGCCAACCCATGGAAACTCCTAACCTCATGAAGGGTGTGGGGCTCCGGCCAATCAAGAATAGCTTGGACCTTGTCGGGGTCCATGGAGACACCTTTCGTTGACACCACAAATCCTAGGAAGGTGATGGAAGTGGTCATGAAATGACACTTTCCTAGGTTGGCAAATAGGCTTTCTTGCCGGAGGACGGTGCAAACTTTCCTAAGGTGGTCAAGGTGGGCCTCATGGGTTTGGCTATAGATGAGAATATCATCAAAGTATACCACTAGAAAATTCCCAATGAAAGGCCTAAGTACCTCCGTCATAAGACGCATGAAAGTACTTGGGGCATTAGAAAGCCCAAATGGCATGACTAACCACTCAAAGAGACCATCCTTGGTCTTGAAGGCCGTTTTCCACTCATCCCCGGGCCTTACCCTAACTTGGTGGTAGCCACTCTTGAGATCTATCTTAGAGAAGATGGTGGCTCCGGCTAGCATATCCAACATGTCATCAAGCCTAGGGATGGGGAACCTATACTTGATGGTAATCTTGTTAATGGCCCGGCTATCCACACACATCCGCCATGATCCATCTTTCTTGGGGGTAAGGAGGGCCGGGACGGCACATGAACTCTTACTAATGCGGATGAAGCCCTTCCTAATGAGTTCCTCTATTTGCCTCCTAAGTTCGGCATGTTCCGTGGGATTGAGGCGATAATGAGGAAGGTTTGGAAGGGTGGCTCCCGGTACTAGATCGATTGCGTGTTGCACATCACGCATGGGAGGGAGTTGGTCCGGGAGCTCTTCCGGGAACACATCATGGAATTCTTCCAAAAGTTGTTAGATTTCTATGGGATGGGGGTTAGAAGGGGTAGGTTCCCCTAAGCATATGACTACCGCACACAATGGCACCCCTTGAGCAATTTCCTCTTCAAGCTCTTTCCTAGTGATGAGATGAAGACCTTTGGTCAACCCCGTGGTTCTACTTTGTTTTGGGGTTTGGATAAGGGCTTGGGTTGGAGGGGTGGAGTTCCCCGAGACTTGTGGAGTGGTGGGGTGTGATCCTTGAGGGAGAGGGTCCTTCTTGGGCATGGGTCGAGGTGGGGAGGGGTTAAGACGGATAGTCTTACCCTCATGCTCAAAGGTGCATATGTTGCTTCTCCCTAAAATGATGGCATCCACATCATAGAGCCAAGGTCTTCCTAAAAGGATGCTACCCACTTCCATGGGTATGACGTCACACCATATTTGGCCATGGTAGGAAGAGAAAGTGAGAGGCACTAGGCATTGGGTGTTGACCGGGATGGAGTTGTTGTTGATCCATGAGACCCGGTATGGACTTGGGTGGGGAGTGAGAGGAAGCCCAAGGAGCTTGACGGTGTCGGGTGACACGGCATTAACACAACTACCACTATCCAAGATCACTTTCCTCACATGGTTCTCTATCTTGATAAAGGTGTGGAAGATTGAGGTCCGACGCCAATCCTCTTCTTGAGGTTGGGTGATGATGCACCTAATGACTCCTAGATGGGAGTTGTTTGAAGGAGTGGAGTGATCTAGACCCGACTCTAGATATTGGGCTTCATACTCCTCTTTCCAATCTAGTGAGGCTTCATGTTCCTCAACGTCATTTTCTTGTTCCTTTTGGGGTTGAACTTCTTCCTCAATAAGCAAACTAGATAACCCCTTAGATGGACATTGTCCCGCAAAATGACCAAACCCTTGACACCTATAGCATTGTTGGCGCCCTCTTCCCGGGGTGGCTCCTACACTTGGTCCTTTGGGGTTGTCATCCTTCCGTGGGAGAGGATGACTAGGAGCGGGCTTGTTTGGAGTGATGGGTGGGGGAGGACTGTAGGACCTTAAAGGGGCATTCCCACTTGGGCTAGGAGCTCTCATGGGAGTGGGTGGAATGGGACGTGGTCCCAAGTTTTTGGGATCGGTTGGTCGGGGAGTGATAAATCGGGAACTCCTAGAAAACCTTTCCACATCTCTAGCTACTTGGTAAGCTAGCTCAAGGTTGTCAACGTCTCTCATGAATAGTTCCCTCTTGATGTGACTTTGAAGCCCATTCCTAAAGCGGGATAAGGTGACGTCCGGATCCTCATGGACTCCACACTTTAAAAGATAGGAGTCAAATTTTTCAATGTACTCTACCACGGTCTTCCCTTCTTGGGTGAGGCTTTGCCATTCATCTAGGAGCATTTGGTGGTAGGTTCGGGGGAGGTATTTGTTCCTAAGTTAGTTTTTCATATCCGCCCAAGTGTCAATAGGCTCTTCCCGCCTAACCCGTCTTAGACCCTCTTGGTTTAGCCAATAAGTTTTGGCCAACTTAGTGAGATGCATCTTAGCCAATCTAACTCTCCTTTGGTCGGACATGGGGTACCATTCAAAGTATTGGTCCATGGCGGTCTCCCATTCTAGGTAAACACTAGGTTCATGTGAACCATCAAAATTTGGGGCCTCTATCTTGATCATCCTTAAAAGGGTGTCATCCGGATCATCCCGTGGACGCCGGTCATGATTTTGATGGGGGCGAGGCCTCTCATAGTCATAATAATGGTCATGGTCCATATCCTCCCTATAAAATTCAGCATGTGGGTGATGGGCTCTTGGGCCGTTGTTCCTTGGGTGGAACTCATCCCTATGAGGCTCTACATGTGGAGGGTGGACTCTTGGGCCTTGGTTCCTTTGGGGAAAACCATTCCTATGGAACTCACCATGTGGTGGAGGGGCTCTTGGCTCATTGATCCTTGGGTGAGGATCTTCCCTATGAGGCTCATCATGCGGAGGGGGAATTCTAGGCTCGTTGTTCCTTGGGCGGAACTCTTGGTCTTCTAACCGAGCAATTCGGTTGGTAAGGGACTCTAGTTGGGCAAGGATGGTTGTGAGGGCAGCATCTACCCTATCCATGGGGCCTTGGGGTTCCTCCCTAGGATCATCTTGGTTGAGTTGGTGAGGATTGGGATCCATTGGTGGAGCCGAAGACGATGAACCGGGTTGATAGCTAGCACCACTACGGGTGGACATGCAAGACAAAGGGCCAAAGTGGTTGGACACACTATGCAAAGGTCCTAGGACTTAGACTTGATAGAGACAAGTCAAGGACTTACTCTGATACCACTTGATGTGACACGACCTCGGACCTAATGCAAGAAAGCACAATCGCATTCAAAACGGGCCAAATTGGGCCACCGCTCTATCGTCACTCACCCAAGCCCGGGGTGACTTGGCAATGCCAAGGGGAGGATGTGGGGTTGGGCCCTTGCTGGTAGAGGGCCAGCAAGGCCAAGACTTGATTCCCAAAGGGTGGGGATGCCCAAATCAAGGGGGCCGACAAAGTGCCAAAGGCACCGGTTGCAATATTCCCACGGTGATCACTCAAGTTTATGGGGCTTGAGGATCGGGCTCTCACTCGCATAACCAGCGGAATTAGAACTAATATTGAAAGACAAGTACTAAGTGGAGTGAAGGTTTGAGCACTTACTCGACCAGATTGAAGAAACCGGTCTCGGTCGGAGATGAGGGCGAGCGGGGAGGCGAGTGGATCCCCACACGCCGCGGCGGTGTCGCTTGACCTGCCCAAACAAGCTACAACACTACACCTCACGTAGGAGGGGGATCTTGGGGTGGGGGTTAATAGAAATTACAATCAATACTACCTCCACACAGGGAGGGACCTTCAGCCGGTCAAGCGGGGTGGGGAAACTAAAGCAAAGAACGAGGAATAAGGGTGGACGCCGAATCTGCTTGCTGTCTGCGAGCCGGGATAGAGAGTCGGTGTTGCTGCTGTAGATCTTGATCAAGAATTTTGTTGATGATGAAACCAGAGGGAAAACCTTCGTAGCGGGAAGGGGAATGCCGCAGAATTTTCTTAATTTCTTCTGGAGTCGCTGCTGGTCAGGGCAGGAGCTTGAACAGAGCCTCTATTTCTTGGACTAGCAGGGGCAGGTCACCAACAGTAGGATGCAGAGGCTGTCCTGGCCGCTCCCGAACTCCAAATTTGATGCCGTCAGTGCCATTAGAACCGTGGGTGAGTCCTCTTTGCAGCAAAAGAAACGGAGACACCAGAAAAGGTGGGAGACAATCTGTGGAACCAGAAGAGTGAGGAGGGGTCGGTGCAGACTGTAGAAGGCAGAACCGCGCGTTCGGGGGAGAAAATTGGTAAATTCTGCTCCCGGATGCAGAATGAACTTCCGCTTCTTGAATCTGAAACTAGACAGGACAAAGAGGAACTTTGAAGAAAAACTTGAAGACTGATTCCTTCAGGGTCCCTCGTGGCAGAGCTTCTAAACTGGTTCAGGTCCTTAGCCAAGGCAGAACCGCGCAACTGTGGAAGAATGGACCTCCAGGATGGCTCGGAGATCGGAAGAAGATGAAACTACTTCGGTTGTGAAAGCGACTGGCAGACGCTTCCGACGATGGCTCTTGGGTCTTCAAACTCATCCGGAGGTGATCGTGGTAGCCGCTGCAAGCTGCTGCTCTGCTATAGATCTTCAGTTGAGAGCTGTAGGTTGATGATGGTGGGGGGAATGGGGTATATGGGAGGGGAAATGGGGGTGGATGAGTGTGGGGAAAGCCCGGGCTGTGAGGGGGTCTAGGAGGGGGTGTTCTAAGATGGGGGAAGGGAAGAATGGGGTCTGGAAGGGGGTCTAACAGGTGGTGGGAGGAGGAGCTACGAATTTGGGAAGGTGGGTAAGAGGAGAAGGTGAGGGGGGGCACAAGTGAGTGGAGGGAAGGGTAGATTTCAAATTCAAATATGCTTTGGAAGTTGTGGGGTTGTGTGGGGAAGGGGTTGATTGTGTTGGAATGGGGAAAGTGGTGTTGGGATGTGGAGGATGGTGTTGGAATGGTGAGGGATCTCCTTGGGACTAGGGGGTGGAGTAATGGAGGCCATGGGGAAGTGGAGGGCTTTAATGATGGTAGGTGGGGGTTGAGGTGGTTGGGAAAGGAGGAGAGAGAAGAAAATTCAAAATTGGGTGTTGAGGAGAGAGAAAGTGGAGTGAAAAAGAGGGATTAGGAGAGGGAAGGGTGGGGAATCTCTCCCCTAGGGTTTCTCACCCAAAAAATGTTGGAATCACTCCACTAAACTAAGCTTTGGATACTCAAATGGCATTTTTCATTGATTCATTCATTCATTAACTTCAAATGAGGGGGAGTGGGGTCCTATTTATAGGCAACCCACTCTTTACAATAAGTCCCTGACAAAATAAGCAACTACAAATAACCAAGGGGGGGTGGGGGCGCCAATGGGCCTAGCCCAACGAATTGGGCCCAATAGCCTCATTAGACAGCATGATGATACAAAAACATAGGAAAATAAGTGCTAGACCTAGTGAAATGACTCCAATAAAATGAAAATACATCAAAATGACACAAAGGAAAGCTTCAAAATGGATAAGGGGCCTTAATAGAGTGAGGCCCAAACTCAACCAGCTCCTGAATGTGAAGAAGTGGACCGAAGCCAAAGGGAATCGTGGGTGATGCCTCCATCACACTCTAACAAGACAAGTTAGACGAACTATAGCTCAATTAGAAGTTCAATCACTTAACAGATTAAGACACTCTAAGTAATTAGACAATTCAAGCAACACACAATCCCAGTGTCAACCAGATAGCGTGCGCAGCTAATCACTTCGTTGAACTTGAAGCAAACACTTGAAGCGCCCTTATGCAAGCATCTAGCGGAAGCAATAAGACAGATGAAGAAATCAAACCACTGCACAATGGGTTTTAGGTGGTTCGGTCCAGCAGACCTACATCCACCCCACACTCAAACCGAGTGTGGGTACACTAATAGCTGGGCAACACAGCTTGCCAACAGACGCTGATACACAGCTTACCCAGGGGAACAACCTCCCCTCTTCCTCCTACACGGAGGGAACCTCTAGCAACCCACGGTCACTAGAAACCAGAGACTCACGTCTTTCTTCCTCTATACCAAGAGGGAACCCCACTAGTAGCAGCCCCGCTACCAGTGAACTATCTGCTACCAGCAATCCACCAGAGGCCTAGCCTCTCTTCCTCCTAGCCCGGAGGGAACCCACAAGCAGCCCCCTGCTGCTTGCAAACCGGAGATCAGATCTCCCTTCTCCTAACCCACCAGGAGGAACCCGACCTCACTACTGAGAATCGGAAGAACAAGGATAACCAAATGAAAAAGGAAAAACAAAAACACGAAATGAAAATAACTTCAGCAAACAGAAAGCTGAAAAACGAAATGCACAATGTGGCTCTCAACGGAGCTGATTGGCCTGGATCTGATCCACGGTCCAGTAGGAACAGATCTCCCTCGATCTCACTCTCTTTCTTCACTCTCTCTCTTTCTCTTTCTTCTCTGCTGCACTTCTCTTCTTCTCTCGATCTTTGTTCTCCTTTTCTCTCTTTCTCTTTTTCTTTTCTTCTGCTGGATCGAAGAGCTTCCTGCTCTGCTGTTGCTCTTTCTGCTCTCCAAGCTTCTTCTTCGATCAGCCTCTATCTAAAGATGAAGGCTCCAACATATACCAGCAGCAGTGGGGAGATAGGGCGTGTGCTTCCCACGCCTTCCGTCCAGAAGATTCCTCCTCAGATCACGTGCTCAGCACCCACCTCGGATCACGTGTCAGTGCCAGCTTCAGGTCACGTGCCCATTCATCAGTACACTCAGCAACTGGAGTTGAGGTGGCGTCAACACACTTGCTCCAAAGGGTTGACGCAGCCTTCAAAGATCTTCAACCTTTTTAACTACTGCGTCGACTCCATCAGCCTGCTACGTTGACGCATCGGTGATCCAGTGATCAAGTCTTCAGCAGATGGGCGTGCTGCGTCGACGCTCTCAGCATGCTGCGTTGACGCATTTGCACGCTGCAGCGTCGATGCTACCAATGTACTCCAGAGGCTGCAATAAGGGATACTTGAACTGTTGCGTCCACGCTACATGATCAATGCGTTGACGCACCAGAGTAATCCACAAGCTTCTTTCTTGATTGTTTGAACTACTGCGTTCACGCCACTTGATCAAGGCGTTGACGCATTGGTGTGTTCCAGCAGCGGAAATTGGATGGCTTCAGCCCTCTTGCTTTAAGGGGTTCATTAGCCTCTTCAGTCCCTGTCAGACAGATGAAACGAAGTCATCAGTTCTAAGTTTATGCATTGCATTGTATAGACTTTGCTGTGAAGGTAAAGGATAAAGCAACGTACAGACTTTTTGATACTTAGATGAAAAACAGGCGAAAGCAATGTAGAGACTTCAGACTGCAGGAACGTGTGAACAACCAATGTGTAGACTCTTCAATCGACAGGCTTTGAAGCACAAAGGCAATGTACAGACTTTGCCTTAAAACGAACGTAAAGACTTAGAATCAAAGAGGCCAATGTATAGACATCAACTCTGCACACCGAATGTATAGACTTCAAGTGTGAAGACCATTGTATAGACTTTGGATTCGAAGACCAATGTGCAGACTTTGGATTTGAAGACCAATGTGCAGACTTTGGATTTCACTGTGGATGTACAGACTCTGAGGAAATGAAACGAGTCAGTGTACAGACTTTAAATTGAAGACAGCCGCTGTATAGACTTTGAAGACAGAAGCCAGTGTACAGACTTTCCACCGACCAGTGTATGGACTTCAACAGTGAACGGCTGTACAGACTTGGAAGAATTGAAGCCAGTGTACAGACTTGATGAAGCGAAGTCAATGTACAGACTTAGAGTGTAGCTAAAGCCTTGATCATAGGAATAGGCTGGTCTGTATAGACTTCAGGCTTTAGAAACGGATGTACAGACTTCACTTATGAAACGTAGGGACAGACCCCAATGTATAGAATTTGCCTAATGCATGAAGACAGACGTTGTACACACTTACGCTGAAGTCTGTATAGACTTTCCAATGTCTAGACTTGCAGATGTGAACGACACAATGTATAGACTTCAGGTGTGAAGACATTGTGAATGCAAATGTAATGTTCAGACTTCATTGTATAGACTTGGAGAGCCTGAATCAATGTGCATACTTGGAATGCCTGAAGACCAGTGTCCAGACTTGGAATCATGAAGGCGTTGGCTGTACAGACTTGGCCAAAGAACGGCAATCGGATGTACAGACTTTAGAGGATGCAGACTCTGTATAGACTTCAACTCAAACAATCAATGTTCTGATGGGTCGACGCATCAGCAAGGGTGGGTCGACCCACTACTGTTCAGACTGTAGATACATGCAGAGACATGATATCTGACAGAATACAATGCATATATATAAAGAACAAATGCCATCAATGCTAAACATCATCATTCATGTTGCTATCATATGCAGAATGCACAGAAATGCACTTTGTTTATTGCAATCATCAAAACACAATAACATTGCTATCATCAAAATACAATATCAAATGCACTCAAATGCACTCACTGTCTTGCTATCATCAAAACCAAATGCCAAAGAGGCACAACATTCTCCCCCTTTTTGATGATGGTAACACAATGTGACAGTGAGTCACATACAAGATTTTCTCCCCCTTTGACATGATCAAAAAGAGAAAAATAGTAAAAAAACAAGAGCGCAAAGTGCATTATGCTTACAAATTCCTCTAGAACATTCTCCCCCTGAATGTAAGACTCCCCTGAATTATTTCTCCCCCTAAATAAATGCTCCCCCTTTGAGAAGGAATATGAACAGATAAACAAGGTAGAGAAGGTAGGAGGGTCACTTGACAACAGTTGAATCATAGGTTCAGAAGGGAAGCATGATTATAAACAACTGTTAAAGTATAAGAATCAGCAACATACAAATTTGATAAAAATTCAGGTTTAACAGTGATAAATCTAGAGTAAAACATTTGACCCCTGAACAAGAGTTTATAGATTCCATTTATAGTAATGAATCTAGGGCACATGGTATTAATAGATAAGTCAGAAATAATACCCTTTTGTGATTAAACAAGGAAATTCAAGAGAGGCAACTTGAATATGTATTGATAAAAATAATTTTCACTCATTGACTTTTGATTTTTCGAAAGGTTACAGCAGTTTGATTTTCACTTTTGAATTTCAGAACATGAACTAAGTAAATAGATCAGTGGCATTTATGCTGTTGACATTAGGTGTACACCTTGATCAGAGGCAGGTACCCCCAGTTACTAGACATAAACTACTAGACCTATTTCAGATCAAAACCCACAAAGAGTAGTCTTCACTTTTGACATTAAGGGTACACCTTGATTAGAGGCCAGTACCCCCAGTTACTTGGTGAGAACTCCCCCTATAGATTTGACCCTTTGAACATAGATATTCTGAAGCACTTCATGACTATGAGTTCTCCTGCTTCATTGGAGGAGATCACAATTTCTCAGTGCAATTCAGCCATTGCTCTGTCACTATGTTCAGTTCATAGCATTTATGATCTTATTTACTGCTGCCCTTAATCCTTTTGGAGTGATTGTTTAAAAATCAGTACACACTCTTATTAGCCTGTTCTAGACATATCCAGTTCAACACATTTAGGCATTACAAAAACTTTTTCTATTTTAGCAATGAGACAAGGATTAAGTGCTATAAAAGTTTTCTTTTATCTCAAATTCTGAAGTGCAGACACTTAACTCTCCAATTTATAAAGGTTAAACCTTAGGTTCCTTTCAATTTGTAAGTGTGATTCTTATAAGTGAACAATTGCAATAATCACCATTCAATGTACTAAACCAGATGTAAAGCTGTTGTTTAGTGAAAGTGAAGGGGAGAGGATAGCAATTGGCAATATGGTTCAATGAGCAACTGATGTCAAAGAATATGAATCATTTGAATGAGAACACTGAGAAGTGAATAGGATTCAATGAATTGAATAGAACTCTCAGCTCCCCTTGACATCATGATGCAAGAGATATGTTATGCAACATACTGTCCTACATACAGACTATGCACCAAGGATACATGAGACAGATATGCAATCAATTCAGATTTATGCATCCAAGTTATAAGCATTTTCATCCTTTTTCAGATTTTTCAACATATGATGCAGTGCAAAGCAGCCCTATTATGCATTGAAAAACATGCAGTCTACGACAATAGGCAAATGACAATCATGCAAATCAGTTCTATATGCATTGAACAACTTCAAAGTCAGTCATGCAAATAATGTGTGCAGACATTAGACACATGCAATGACTCTATACACTGAAGAACTATTCACAATCAGCAAGTTATGCATTCAACAACAAGCATGCAGTCCATTTATTCAGTGCAATAATCAGTGAGAGAAGAGCATCAGATATATGCAAAGTAAAACTCAGTACATGAAGAGATCATCAGCGATCAATCAAGCAAATCAACATGAAACTCACAATTTTCATGCTCACAATTTCAGATAATGGAATTTAAAACAGATTTCAGAACTGACCTGAATTGAGTCCTGGGGTTTTCTTTTTGAGTGCCTTGGTTAACGCCATTTATTTCTCCCTCCAAGGCACACCTGCAGCAAGTCAATCAATTTGATCCTGCAGGGACCCAAGTAGTCTTGGGTCCTGCATTTACCCTGACACTCCTAGCAAGTTTTCTCAACAGATTTTTCGCATGTTTATCATCAAATTCCATCAGATAGTAATTATTTATGGAATGACCAAGCTGACCACAGTAGTGGCATGATGCAGCAGTTCTGAAGTTTATTTTATGCACATTCCTATGAGCAGGAGTTCTAAGTGCATATGCATGAACATGTTTATTACCAGAATTAAAATTCTGTTTACTAGAATCATCTAGCCAGCAATCAGCCGCTCTATGACCTGGCTTCCCACAGTTAAAACATGCAAGTTTTTCAAAATGTTTTGCAGGGAATTTAAAAACATGGGAGTTAACATGATTCTTCTGAACATGCCAACAGTCCTTGACTGTATGGCCATACTTCCCACACTTAAAGCATGCTGAAGTTCTTCTACCAGAAGCAGTTTTATTTGCAGGGAGATTTACAGGTTTTAAATTGACTTTCTTTCCCTGAGCATGCCAGCAATCTGCAGCAATGTGGCCAAACTTCCCACAACAAAAATAATTTAGATTCTTTTTCCTTGAATCATGGTTTCTACCATGAAATTCTTTAACATTCAGATTACCTTTTTTCTGATCAGACAGAACTTTTCTAGCATGCTTTCTATCATCTTGTTTCATCACAAAACACTCACTCATACAGTGTCCATGCTTACCACAATAATGACAAGAACGAGAACCATTAAATTTCCTTAAAACATGGCACTTATCAGATGAGTTTTTAGCATGCAGATAGTTCCTTTGAGTTTTTGGGGTTTTCTGATTTTTATTTCATTTTTGAATTTCCTGAACAGCATACACATATGAAGAAGAAGTTGAAGTGCTAGCTAAGCCAGAGCTACGAATAAAAGTGGTGTACAGCTCTTTCTTCTTAGCTTGCTTAATTTCAGAAATGTTATCAATCCCTTCACATTGATCACTTACTTCATCTTCAGAGGATATTTTCATTTTACCTTTATCCTTATCAACCTTAGATGAAGTACTATTCAGCTCAGTAATTTTACTTTCCAAGGAGATTATAAGATTTTCTGAATCAACTTTCTCCTTCTCATAACCAGCCAGTTTTTCTTTTAACAAACCAATTTCTTTTTCCAAATCAGCAGTGTGTATTAAAAAATTAGCAATTTCTTCGTCACTGCAATTGATACACTCTTTCAATACTGATTTCTCTTTTTCAATTGTCATCCATCTTTCAGAGAAAATAGTGTTAAGAACCATTAGTTTTTTATTTTGTTCCTTCAGATAAACATTTTCTTCTTTTAGAGATTTGATTTGTTCCTTTTGTAAATTATGATCAGAATCAAACTCATTTATCATTTCTTCCAAGATAACACAAGCTTTACAAGAATTATCTTCTCTAATGTGCTCCTTTTCAGATTTCAAAATTTTCACTTCTTTTCTCAATTTTTTATTTTCAGATTTTAATTTCTTGGATACTTTGAACAATTCTTCATACATCACTATCAATTCATCAAAAGAGTATCCTTCTGATTCGGATTCAGAATTTACCTTGGATAAGGATTCCTCATCATCCCGGTTGGCCATTAAGCATATTGACTTTTCTCCTTCTTCATTGTCCGTGGTGTTCCCTTTGAGTTTTGAGAATTATGGACAGTCAGCCTTTGTGTGGCCAGCCTTCCTGCATTTGTAGCAAACGTTAGAGTCAATAATCTTGGCAGGATTAGAATTATACCTTATTTTCTTTCTGTCATCACCATGCTTTCCTTCTCTTTTTCTCAGGAATTTCTTGAATTCACTGATTACCATTGCAATGTGGTCTCCATCAATTTCAGACCGCGAGAGGCTACTTTTCTCACTTGATGATCCACTGTGGCTGGATCTGTTTGCTTTGCTGGAGCTAGCCTTCAGCACGATTGGCTCCATTGCAAACAATCTGAAAGCTCAGAACAAACTGAAGCACCGAGACCAGATGAACAAGACAAGGCACTAAGTCGGTGAAACTAAACAACGAACACAGAAAGCACACTCTGAGATGCACCAAACAAATCAGCAGGATCCTCTACAGATTGTTAGATCTGATAGATCAGAGACCTGCTCTGATACCAATTGTTGGGTTCTGTGCAGTATTCAGAGGGGGGGGTGAATGAATATAGCCCTTTTAAACTCTTTCGCCCAATTAAAATATTCTAATCACTAACTATCTAGAATGCTAACTAGACAGATTTATCAAATCTGAAAGACTAATTAGCAGTTGCAGAATAAAACAAACAGATAGTAAGCACTCTAACAAGACAAGTTAGACGAACTATAGCCCAATTAGAAGTTCAATCACTTAACAGATTAAGACACTCTAAGCAATTAGACAATTCAAGCAACACACAATCCCAGTGTCAACCAGATAGCGTGCGCAGCTAATCAACTTCGTTGAACTTGAAGCAAACACTTGAAGTGCCCTTATGCAAGCATCTAGCGGAAGCAATAAGACAGATGAAGAAATCAAACCACTGCACAATGGGTTTTAGGTGGTTCGGTCCAGCAGACCTACATCCACCCCACACTCAAACCGAGTGTGGCTACACTAACAGCTGGGCAACACAGCTTGCCAACAGACGCTGATACACAACTTACCCAGGGGAACAACCTCCCCTCTTCCTCCCACACGGAGGGAACCTCTAGCAACCCACGGTCACTAGAAACCAGAGACTCGCGTCTTTCTTCCTCTATACCAAGAGGGAACCCCACTAGTAGCAGCCCCGCTACCAGTGAACCAGCCAGTAGCACTCTGCTACCAGCAATCCACCAGAGGCCTAGTCTCTCTTCCTCCTAGCCCGGAGGGAACCCACAAGCAGCCCCCCTGCTGCTTGCAAATCGGAGATCAGATCTCCCTTCTCCTGACCCACCAGGAGGAACCCGACCTCACTATTGAGAATCGGAAGAACAAGGATAACCAAATGAAAAAGGAAAAACAAAAACACGAAATGAAAATAACTTCAGCAAACAGAAAGCTGAAAAACGAAATGCACAATGTGGCTCTCAACGGAGCTGACTGGCCTGGATCTGATCCACGGTCTAGTAGGAACAGATCTCCCTCGATCTCACTATCTTTCTTCACTCTCTCTCTTTCTCTTTCTTCTCTGCTGCACTTCTCTTCTTCTCTCGATCTCTGTTCTCCTTTTCTCTCTTTCTCTTTTTCTTTTCTTCTGTTGGATTGAAGAGCTTCCTACTCTGCTGTTGCTCTTTCTGCTCTCCAAGCTTCTTCTTCGATCAGCCTCTATCTAAAGACGAAGGCTCCAATATATACCAGCAGCAGTGGGAAGATAGGGCGTGTGCTTCCCACGCCTTTCGTCCAGAAGATTCCTCCTCGGATCACGTGCTCAGCACCCACCTCGGATCACGTGTCAGGTGCCAACTTCAGGTCACGTGCCCATTCATCAGTACGCTCAACAACTGGAGTTGAGGTGGCGTCAACACACTTGCTCCAAAGGGTTGACGCAGCCTTCAAAGATCTTCAACCTTTTTAACTGCTGCGTTGACTCCATCAGCCTGCTACGTTGACGCATCGGTGATCCAGTGATCAAGTCTTCAGCAGATGGGCGTGCTACGTCGACGCTCTCAGCATGCTGCGTTAATGCATTTGGACGCTGCAGCGTCGATGCTGCCAATGTACTCCAGA
This sequence comes from Amorphophallus konjac, assembly GCA_022559845.1. Taxonomy (NCBI): domain Eukaryota; kingdom Viridiplantae; phylum Streptophyta; class Magnoliopsida; order Alismatales; family Araceae; genus Amorphophallus; species Amorphophallus konjac. Next base: position 189,977,904 of record CM040121.1, on the reverse strand, counting down.
GGCTGCAATAAGGGATACTTGAACTGCTGCGTCCATGCTACATGATCAATGCGTTGACGCACCAGAGTAATCCACGAGCTTCTTTCTTGATTGTTTGAACTACTGCGTTCACGCCACTTGATCAAGGTGTTGACGCATTGGTGTGTTCCAGCAGCGGAAATTGGATGGCTTCAGCCCTCTTGCTTTAAGGGGTTCATTAGCCTCTTCAGTCCCTGTCAGACAGATGAAACGAAGTCATCAGTTCTAAGTTTATGCATTGCATTGTATAGACTTTGCTGTGAAGGTAAAGGATAAAGCAACGTACAGACTTTTTGATACTTAGATGAAAAATAGGCGAAAGCAATGTAGAGACTTCAGACTGCAGGAACGTGTGAACAACCAATGTGTAGACTCTTCAATCGACAGGCTTTGAAGCACAAAGGCAATGTACAGACTTTGCCTTAAAACGAACGTAAAGACTTAGAATCAAAGAGGCCAATGTATAGACATCAACTCTGCACATCGAATGTATAGACTTCAAGTGTGAAGACCATTGTATAGACTTTGGATTCAAAGACCAATGTGCAGACTTTGGATTTGAAGACCAATGTGCAGACTTTGGATTTCACTGTGGATGTACAGACTCTGAGGAAATGAAACGAGTCAGTGTACAGACTTTAAATTGAAGACAGCCGCTGTATAGACTTTGAAGACAGAAGCCAGTGTACAGACTTTCCACCGACCAGTGTATGGACTTCAACAGTGAACGGCTGTACAGACTTGGAAGAATTGAAGCCAGTGTACAGACTTGATGAAGCGAAGTCAATGTACAGACTTAGAGTGTAGCTAAAGCCTTGATCATAGGAATAGGCTGGTCTGTATAGACTTCAGGCTTCAGAAACGGATGTACAGACTTCACTTATGAAATGTAGGGATAGACCCCAATGTATAGACTTTGCCTAATGCATGAAGATAGATGCTGTACACACTTACGCTGAAGTCTGTATAGACTTTCCAATGTCTAGACTTGCAGATGTGAACGACACAATGTATAGACTTCAGGTGTGAAGACATTGTGAATGCAAATGCAATGTTCAGACTTCATTGTATGGACTTGGAGAGCCTAAATCAATGTGCATACTTGGAATGCCTGAAGACCAGTGTCCAGACTTGGAATCAATGAAGGCGTTGGCTGTACAGACTTGGCCAAACAACGGCAATCGGATGTACAGACTTTAGAGGATGCAGACTATGTATAGACTTCAACTCAAACAATCAATGTTCTGATGGGTTGACGCATCAGCAAGGGTGGGTCGACCCACTACTGTTCAGACTGTAGATACATGCAGAGACATGATATCTGACAGAATGCAATGCATATATATAAAGAACAAATGCCATCAATGCTAAACATCATCATTCATGTTGCTATCATATGTAGAATGCATAGAAATGCACTTTGTTTATTGCAATCATCAAAACACAATAACATTGCTATCATCAAAATACAATATCAAATGCACTCAAATGCACTCACTGTCTTGCTATCATCAAAACCAAATGCCAAAGAAGCACAACAGGTGGCTCCAGCTAGCATGTCTAACATATCATCTAACCGAGGGATGGGGAACCTATACTTGACCGTTAACTTGTTGATGGCTCGGCTATCCACACACATGCACCATGTTCCGTCCTTTTTGGGTGTGAGAAGAGCTGGGACGGCACAAGGGCTTTTGCTAATCTGCAGGAAGCCCTTCTTGATGAGCTCCTCAATTTGCCTCCTGAGCTCGGCATGCTCAGTGGGGTTGAGGCGATAGTGTGGGAGGTTAGGCAAGGTGGCCCCGGGTACGAGGTTGATGGCATGTTGCACATCGCGCATGGGTGGTAGTTTGTCTGGAAGTTCCTCGGGAAACACATCATGGAAGTCCTCAAGGAGTTGTTGAATTTCTATTGGGTGTGGGTTGGTTGGGGTGGATTCCCCGAGGCAAATGACAATGGCACACACTTGTTCTCCGTGGTTGACTTCTTCCTCAATCTCTTTCCTAGTGATGAGGTGTAGGCTCCTAGGAGGCTCATTGATGGTACTAGGATTAAGGCTTGATGGGGTGGGGTTTGGTGGGTTTGGAATAGTGGGAGGGGTAGGGGTTCCCTCAAGGGAGGGAGATGCTTTCTTGGGAAGGGTGCGGGGTGGAGAAGGGTTGAGTTGGATTTTCTTTCCCTCATGAGTGAAGATGCAAGTGTTTGTCCTTCCAAGGAAGGTGGCATCTACATCGTAGATCCAAGGCCGCCCTAGGAGTATACTCCCAACTTCCATTGGTAGGATGTCACACCATACTTGGCCTTGATAGGATTGGAATGTAATGGGGACAAAGCAACGAGCACTAATGGGTATGGAGGTGGCATCAATCCATGCTACCTGATATGGGTGTGGATGTAGGGAGGTGGTAAGGCCCAAAAGTTTGACGGTGTCGGGTGACACCACATTCACACTACTTCCATTGTCCAAGATGACCTTTCTAACATGGCTCCCTATCCGGATGTAGGTATGGAATATGGTGTTTCTTTTCCAATCATGCTCTTGGGTTTGAGTGAGGGTGCACCTAACCACTCCGAGGTGGGAGTCGGTGGATGGAGGGAGTGATTCTTGGTTGGTCTCTATGTAGTGGTTCTCATACTCCTCCTCCCATTCAAGAGAGGGTTCATATATCTCAACTTCCCCTTCAAATTCAGCTTGGGGTTGGGGGTTGGACTCCTCTATGAGTAAGTTAGATGCTCCCTTGGTGGGGCATTGATTGGCAAAGTATCCATACCCATAGCACCTAAAGCATTGCTGCCCACTTTGATGGTTTGGGGTCATCTTAGTGTGAGGGGGAGTGGGTGTCGGATTGGGCCTATTGGGAGTTGTGTTTAGTGGCCCACTTGTGGGGCGGGGTGGTGGAGTGCCACTAGGAGGGGTGACCCGGGTGGGAGGAGCTCCCATGGGTGTGGGAAGGAGACCTCTTTGGGGAGGTGGAGGGTTTGCCCGAGGTTCCCATGGCTTTGGGGTCCATCCCCCGAGGGGGAACCATTCGTGTATACTGAGAGAATTTCTCGGCATCCTGAGCTACTTGGTAGGCTTGCTCTAAAGTGGCTACTTGACGCATGAATAATTCCTTTTTTATATGGAATTGAAGTCCATTCCTAAAGCGGGAGAGTGTGACGGTGGGGTCCTCTTGGACTCCACACTTGAGAAGATAGTAGTCAAACTTCTCAATGTACTCCATAACGGTCTTTCCCTCTTGGGTCAAGGCTTGCCACTCATCTAGGAGATTTTGATGGTAGGAGGGTGGGACATATTTGAGTTTGAGTTGGTCTTTCATGGCCCCCCATGTGGTGATGGGAGCTTCCCTCCTAACTATCCTTAATGCCTCAACATTCATCCAATGAGTCTTGGCTAGTTTGGTTAATTGCATCTTTGTAAGCCGGACTCTCCTATCCTCGATCATTGGGTACCAATCAAAATATTGGTCCATGGCTGCCTCCCAATCTAAGTAGATGCTCGGATGATGAGACCCATCAAAGGTGGGTGCATCGACTTTCACAAGTCTCATTAGTTGGTCATCCGGGATGTCCCGGGGGTGTCTCTCATTCCTTCTAGGAGGTGGGTCCCTTTCCGGTTCGGGAGGGTGGTCAAGGTTGAGCTCTCCTATGGCTGGCTCCACATGTGGAGGTGGTTCCCTCCTATCTCCAACCCTTGGGGCAGAACTATTTTTCTTAATTTGTTCAAGCCGGGCCATTATATCATCAAGCCGTCCCATAATGTTAGTCATGCCTTCCACAAGAAACCTCATGTGGTGGGGAAGCTCATGCTCATTGTGAGCGGGATTCTCTTGGGGATTGGGATTCATAGTGTTATTGGAAGAGGATGGATTAACTTGATAATGAGTTCCACTACGAGTGGTCATGCAAAGTTGGGTGGGCTATGCAAGGGTGTGCGGATGCACCTATGAAAGACTTAGTGTGACCCAAGACTAGACTTGTAAGGACAAGCCTATTACTGCTCTGATACCACTTGATGTGGCATAGCCCAAGGTTGACTAAGTATGAATTGAAGATCCTAGGACCTAGACCCGCAAGCATACAAGCACTCCAATGATTCTCACAATAGCGGCTTACTCTCACGGCACACGCGATCACCCGGAGGGGCCGGGGGATGATGGCGAGGGTCCGAGGTGAGACCCAATGACTCTAAGTGACTTAGTGGGCTTTGGCTGACCCCTAAGGATCTGGTTTACCCAACTTCGTTGGGGGCTGGCCCGTAGGGCGGGGTTTGGGTGGCACTCACTCCCGGTCCGTGGTGGTCACAACCAAAGTAGCTTACAAGATCGGGCTCTCTTCTCACCGTCTGACGGGCATACAAAGCAATACTAAATTTGCAGAAATGAGGCAATCAAGGATGGTATCAGATGCTCACATGATCGGTGTGTAAACACCGATCCCGCTTGGAGACGAGGGCGCGCCGGGAGGCGAGGGTATACACCCGATCGCCGCGGCGGCGTCGCTTGACCTAAAAGTGAAAGGAGTACAGCACTACGCCTCTCGCAGGAGGGGTGATCTTGGGGTGGGGATTAAGCTTATTACATCCAAAACTACCTCCACGCTGGGAGGGGCCTTCAGCCGGTCAAGCGGGGTGGGGAATTATGCAAAGGAAACCCGACTTTCCGAACTCCACCGGTTCTGCCAACCTTCAGGTTCGCTGGACAGGGTGTCGATGATGACACTACCACGGACTCCACGGAACTCCAAACTTGACGAAACTTGTGCCAAAAGTTTCCCAACTGACAGATGATGATGTCTAAATTTTTTGGGAAGCTCTGAAACTCGGGGCTGACCGGACCGGCGACTGGAGCAGGACAGCAACGTTCTGCCTTTGACTGGTGCAGGACTGGTGCAGAAAATTGCAGAAAGCACTACGGACGCTCCCGAACTCCAATTAGAACGAAACTTGTGGTGACGCGATCGTGGTCGGGGTAGCTTCGAGCAGAAATTGACGGGGCCACAATCTGAGGTCGGGGAAGAGAGTGGTGGCCGGAGAAGTGGGGACTGGTCGAACCTGGAACCACAGAGAGCAGTCAGCACACTCCGGCGAAGAAAATCAGAACTGATAGCTCCGGTGGCTGATTGAGGTCCTTCTTATTGGAGATGAAAGCTAACTAGACGTAGTTCCTGCCCTTTGAAAATGGTGCTCATATCGTTCCCGTACGGACCGTGGTGGCTTCTGCTTTCAGCTCCAGGTCTTCAGATAGGGACATCAAATGCAGTCGGACAAGATCTGCTCCTACGAACAGCTCCGACCTTGGAAGCCGGCGAGACCACCACCGTTGGAAAGCTAACTTACAGACGATTCCAGAAATATAGGCCTTGCCACCTGAATCTTTGAGAGCCGGTCGTGGTTGTCTTTTCAAGTCACTGCAACCCTGCTGCCTGAAACAGGGACAGAATGAGGAGAAGATGAGGGTGTGGGGAAGGGGATGGCCAAGAGAGTAAGAGGTGGGAGGTGTGTCTAATGGCTATGCGAGGGAGCTGTGGGGTGTTAGGGGTTGTGAAGGCTAGGGAGAAGAAGGTGGGGAGGGCGACAATGGGCTGGAGAGAGGGCTGGAGCAGCAAGAGGTGGTGGTGGGAAGATGGGGGGCACAAGAGAGAAGGTGAGTGGGAGAGGAGGTGGGGGGCGAACTTGGCTGTTGGGAGGGAGATGGAGTTCGACCTAGGGTGGTTTGGGGGAAGGGAGATGGGAGGGAAGTTCCAAATGGGCCTAGGGAGGAGGGCCTTCAGCCTTGGGGAGGTGGGGAGGTGCTTAGGGAAGTGGAGAGGGTAGGTGGTGGTTGGGAAGTAGGGGTTAGATTGGTGGAGGGTTATTGGGACTAGATGTAGAGTAAAGAGGGGTTATGGGAAGTTGTGGGGAGTTAATGGAGGTAGGTGGGGGTTGGAAGTGGTTGGGAGGGGGAGGAGAGAGAGAGGGGTTCGCCCCCTTCTTGAAGAAAGAGAGAGAGAGATAGATGATGAGAGAGATAATGAGAGGGAGGTGGCAAATGCTATTGCAATATTCATCAAAAGTTGAGTACACGAGGAGAGATGGGCCTATATATAGGCAACCATTCTTTACATGACCAAAATGTCCCTGACAATAAGACAAAGGACCGAGCATATCCTAGACTCAATCCTATGGGCCCATAACTAAGGTAATAGGGCCCAATTAAGCATAACAAGGGAAATGGACTAGAACCACATGACTCAATAAAGGGAAATACAAAAGATAGGACTCAATAAAAGGAAAATACATAAAATGAAACTAAGGAAATGAAGATAACAAGTGTAGATCATAGTCAGTCCACATCAAGAGTGTGCAGGAGACCCGAGCTAGAGGGAGTGTTGTGAGATGCCCTCAGCACAGGAAGTGATATCATTAAGGGCTGAGACAAACCGATACTCGGGCGTTGCATTAGAAATGAGCATTTTGATCTGCTCTCCGTCTGGAATATGCCCCGGGACTTGGGCGGCAAGGCGATGCCAGCAGTTGGCGAAGGTACAGAATTCCTCGTTGGGCTTCATCTTGCCATGGGCCAGATCAACCATGTAATACTTGGGCCCAACCTGGTCTTGAAACTGTTGAAGAAATTTCTCTTGAACGGCTTGAAAATTCACAATCTGCTCTTGCGGAAGAGAAAAGAACCAATGCCGAGCCGAGCCTTCCAATGATAGACCAAATAGATAAGCCATCAAGTGCTGGTCATGTCGAAATTGGGCTGACTCATAAAGAAACTCCTTCAAGTGCACGTAGGGGTCACCGACTCCACCATAGCGATGATACACGGGAATTTGTGAATGCGGTGGAAGCCGAAGGCCTTCGAATGCAAACGGAACGCTCAAGGAAGATTTGGGATCAATTCGGTGCTGAAGTCCATCAAGCCGGCGCTGAGTTTGAGCAATCATCTCTTGGATGGGGAGAAATTGAGAAGGATACAAGCCAGCCTGAGCAAGAGAGTGTGGATTTGGACCAGGATTATGATATTGGGCCGGATAAGGGGATCCGGACTGAGAAGAAGAAGGAAAGCCCATTCCAAGTGTGGAAGGATATGTGGGCCTGGAAGGATCATGAACATGTGTAGAAGGAGTGGGGCCATTAAGAGATGTAGGCCCATTAAGAGAATAAGAAGGCCCGTTAAAGGAAGGGGGTCCATTAAGAGTAGAAAAGGGCCCATTAAGCGAAGAAGAGGGAGGCCCGTTAGAAGGATGAGGCCCATTGAAGGAATAAGGCCTACTAAGAGGATGGGGCCCATTAAAGAAAGATGGGCCACTCGAGGAAGATGGCCCATTAAAGGAATGAGGCACATTAGATGAATGAGGCCCGTTAAGAGAATACGGCCCATTAAGATGATTTGCAATGAGTTTTTGGGCCTAGACCATTCCGTTTGGCAAGCAAGAGATGATAAATGGGCCATGAGACTTACTTGTTCCTTGGACGGATCAGAGGGACCACGAGGGGATGGGCCTGTGTAGGAAGAGGAATCCACGCGGGCATAGGGAGATGGGGAAGAAGAAGGGTAATATACAGAAGAAAAATGGCGCTCCATGAGGGCAAATGGAGACTTTATACAGAAAAAATCAAGGGAATATAAGGAGAGAAGTAAGAGCTCGAGGATCAAGGGGGGGGGGTGACTCACTCAATAATGTAAAGGGAAAAAGGAAAAGAAACCTAGGACAATGAGACTAGACAATAGACGCACAAAATAGACTAGCCTAAATGGGCCTAGCAACAAAACCTATGTGGATGATGGGGGATGCAACACAAAACACCACAAATGGGCCTGGATAAGCCCAAACAAACAAATGGGTGTGAGAGGGTTCAACCAAGATCAAACGAGTTGATATGATCATTTTTTTTATTATATTTCAAAGTTCTGGCTGACCTTTTAATGATTTGAATTAAGATTAATTCCCTCAAGATAGGAAACCTATAGGGAATAAGGTTTAAACTTTGGATTTGAGTAAGGCTAAACCCTTCACAACGTATGCAAAATGCGAACCTAAAGGGTAGAAAGGTACAACCGGCCCGGTGTCCGTGTGAGAATCCACGGCTCGCGGGGACTTACGGAGGTCCTAGATAAGATCACCTAGTCGAGCCCAAGGAATGTGGGAGCAAGAGGATCACTTACCAAGGGGGAATGCAACTACAAGATGCAAATATGCATGATCCTCTGTGCACCGGAGTGCATGCAATTTCAAATCTAAGTCTAACAAATCAAAGCAATAATAAAATTATGCAAACATCACAAAATGCATGAAAAATGTAAAAAAATGTAACTAGCAGTAATGCAAGACCACAAATAGGGACAATTAGGCACCAAAAGATAAGGAAAATCACATATGAACGGCGTACCTTTGTGCTTGCCCCCGGACCTACAAGTTAATTTTATGCATAAAATACAAAAATGAGGGCAATATTTAACTATGCAAATGAAATCCAATGCATGCAAACAGTATATGGATGCAAAGATAATACAAAAGAATATACAATGGAACCAAAAAATAGCCGAAACAGACTCTGGAAGGCAATTTAGATCAGCAAGAAAACGGCCCTGTGAATCTGTCCCGAATCTACCTACAGACCAGATGCAGAAAATGTAAAAATGAAGGTAATTTTTAAATATGTAAATGATGTCCAAATGATGCAAACTTTATATGTATGGAAATATAATACAAAGGACAATACGATGCAACAGAAATTAGCGCAATCCAATGTCAGTAGATAAAGTTATGCATGAATAAACAAGGCCCCTGTGAGTAGTGCGCCTGTCCCGCCAGAACCAAGAAAAGGTCATTGGATGACCATTTTTAACATAGTTGCGGTCTACTGGACGACCGCCACAGACCTGGGCAGCCCTAGGAGGGCCGCTACTAACCCCAGAGTGCCAGAGTGCCAGGGTGGTTCTGGATTGGCCACTCGCAAGGCTAGGCGGCCCTACGATAGACCGCGACTCCCTGACAGATCCGAAATTGGACAGAACAGTGGAAAAATGATAGAAATGCTACCCAAACATGCACAAACACCCGTTAAACTTTGCAAGAGACTAAAAAATCGGGATGGGCACTAGGTGTCCCACTGTGATTGCCAAAAAAGCTATAAGAAGTAAAGGTTTCTATCTATCTCCCGCCCCAAGTACTATGAACATATGAACATGAACATAAACATGAAGTATAGACAATGAAGAACAAAGGGCCGATGAAGAAAAGAAACCTAACCGTGATCGCCACCAAGGTCCTACAGCACCAAAGAGATGGAGAATGGATGAAGACGGCGCCATGTACCTTGGAAAGTATGGAAGAAGACGCGGACCGAAGGGAAGCCGCTACAACATGATCGCGCTTGAAATGGGACGCGGGGAACTGATGTGGGTGACACCTCCTCGCCGTCCAGCAGGCTAGAAAGCAAGGGCCTCACGTTCTATCAACTATCTCCTGCAAAACAAAGCCACAAAAAAGATAAAACCCATTAGAAAATGCTAAGTGTAGCATATGTCCCGAAATGATAAAATGACATGAGAGAAAGGGGGAGAACGCACCGGGGGAGGGTTTTTAACCCCTATAAATAGGTGCAAATGAAAGGTGGGAGTGTTGTGCATGTATAGGATTTGAAATCATGAAATTTGATGGAGAGATTAGAGAGAAAAGTGTTGTACAAAATGGAGAAAAATGTAGAAATGTGCAGAAACAGTGTAATTTGTGATGATTTTGAAAAAGTACGAGAGAAGAACTAAGGTATGGAGCAATGAAACTGAGCCCAAAGAGATGGAAATTAAAGTTGGTACTTCACTCTTCGAAGTGGGGTTGAAGGTGTGAGTCGACGATCAGGCATGGCTTCACCCCGAGTCGAAGAAGAGCCCCCCGTCGCGCAGGCGCACTAGGTAGGTTTATATAGAGAAATGCCGGAACCCAGAACTTTCTGCTGTGATTTCAAAGGATAGAGTCCACTGAATCTCGAGATCTCTAGATCATTCTTGAGATAATAGTCAGGATAAGAGGTATGGGAAAACGAGACTCTATTTGGTGGAAGGATCTGGAAGTTATTAGCTCTTGAAGGCGGCCCCGGAGCCTATTATGGAAGAGTTTGTGTGACACGAAAATACATAAAACCTGGTATTGCGGCCAAGATTCTAAGAGATATAGCCCACGAAAATTTGTGTTCTATAGAATAAAGTCGAGATAATAGAAGGGCCAAGAGAGAGAAACAAACGGGGCTCCATTTGGTAGAATATTCTGGAAGATAGAGCCCTAACAAGGAGGCCCTGTAGAGCAAAAGTCGGCCTTAGAGTCCAGCGGCGAAGAAATCAGAGTTCAGGATCATTTGGACTCTTTTTTATAAAGACGGTCTATCGAGCGGCCGTTTCTAGTAAGAAACGGTCATGACCGAACCGCAACTATCCTTGGGATGGCATGAAGAATAGAACTGTTAGTGAACATGACAGTTTGGGAAAAATAGGTTAAAAACGGTCTAGCAAATGACCACTTCTCAGAGCTAGGTGGTCTAGCAAATGACCTCCTTTAGGAGCTGGGCAATCTAGCAAATGACCTCCTTTAGGAGCTAGGTGCAACTTTGGAAATCAGAGCATATCTCAAAAACGGTGCAGAACTAGCGAAAGTTGTAAAATAATAAATTGTAGATAACGAAAAAATGAACATCTTTCATGAAGAAAGCAAGATGAAAGTATTATCAGAAGAGAGAGAAAATGGGGCGAGAACAGAGAGAGAAAAAATACCAGGACGTAGGTGAACAGCATAGTCTGCTGAAAAAATGCAAATAACTTGAAATCGGTTGAGAACTGGCCAATGGCGTAGAAGAATAAAATGTAGGGCTTCAAAAATGAAACAACTTTGGTAAACAACACTTAATGAATAGAGGAACGGAAGGAGATGAAAAGGGACCAATTTTCAAGACTGCACAACGAAAGGGGCCGAATGCTTGAGGGAAGTCGACCTAAATGGGCCGTAAGTCGACTTGGAAGGCTAGAAGGTGATAAGATAAGCTCCAGGGCTCTAACAAATTATGATCTCCAAAATCCAAAGGTTAGGGAATAATGAAATGGGCTCAAAATCTATCCAAGGAAGGCACCAAAATAATGAGTAATTCGGGACATCAAAAATGATGAATAAGAGAAATGACGCAACTTGCGGGCTAAAAACGGGTGTCAACAAATAGCTCCCCAATTTGTAACTCCCCTCTCTTGATTAGGTCCTGGACAATGTCCTTGAATATTTGGCAATCCTCAATAGGATGTCCAAGGATTTGATGGTAAGGGCATAAATAAGGATCATCTCTTCTCTTGACGTCGTCAGGCCTCTTTGGCTTTGGAAGAGTGATCTTGTTATATTCGACAGCCCACTCGAACAATGCTCGAGTCTTGTCTCTGGGGAAAGCATAGAGCTTCTTTACTTTGTTCTGCAGTGAATGCCTCTCTTGACGCTTAGCAGGTTCATCGGGAGGAGAGTTGTGCACCCCTTTATGCCTTTTCGCCTTAATGCCAACAGCAAGGACTGCTTTAAGCATCAACCGTTTATTAACCTGCCTGGCTTGATGACTTGAGTCAACAGAAATGGAGGGATATCTCATGAAGAAGTCTTCGACCTCTATGGCAACATCAATTAATCGGTCAAAAGACCTGATTTCTATTCTGATTATCTTTTCCAAAATCTCTTTCTTCAGATTCTATTTGCATATTTATATTGCATATTATGGATGCGGAGGATGCCGACACCTCATGCTAAGACCCCTCCACCTATTAATATATTCTGCAACTGGCTCATCATCTTTTTGTTTGGTTGCAAATAGCTTAGGCACGGTTGCCTTTGTCTCAGCGATGTGGAATCTTTTAGTGAATTTTTGCTGCATGTCTGGCTAGTCGTTGATAGATCCAGCCAACAGGCAAAAAGGCAGGTCCTATCAGCGAAGACCCAAAAAACCTCATTAGGTACGACTCGTTCGCCACCAAGTCACCCAGGACTGTTATATAGTATGTAATGTGTTCTTTTGGGGACCCCTGCTCATTGAATTTGTCAAATTTTGGGAGTCTGTCGACGCCGGGTGGCAGTCTTTTGGTAGCATGGTAGGCTGGATATGGCACTTCATATATGTTAAAGGAGGCATAATCATCACCACCCCCCTTTGCTAGCCTTGCCTCGATCATCTGCTCCACCATCAATTTGTCCACCATAATTGGCTCTATTAGTTGAGGGTAGAGGTGAGCAAGCTGTGTCAGGTGTGTGGCCGGAGCCGCAACATGGGGTGGCAAAGGCTCTAACAGTGGAGCCTGACGCTGCATTTGAAGAGGCATTGGCCGTGTTCGCTGGAGCCACTGGGGATGATGTTGGGGAATAGCCCAGCTCTGATCTTCAAATTGTAGAACAGCAGGTGAAGGAGCACCTGTACGGTTAGAACCTTCCCGTGATGACTCGGCTCGTGCCCCAGGTTGCTCGAGTGCCGTGGCGTGCTCAGTCTTTTCATTTAAATGTTTCTTCAGCAATTCTATCTTCTGCTGGTACCTTTGCAGCGTCATCATGACAACAGGGTCCATAGCTATTTTATTGCTAATGCTTTCGAGTGTGTTACCGGAGGCACACTCAAATGAAGGAGACGGGAATACTCCTTCTTGCCTAGACGCCACTGTTCTGGCAGTGACAATAGTGATGTCTTCGTCAGCAACCTACTTTCCCTTAGCGGCTTGTAGTAGCTCAGCCTCAGTTTTGCCCCGTCTTATCAACGAGTCTTTTCTTCCAGCAATCTCAGGTGGCTCTTGTTGTTCATTCGGCAGGGAACCAGGCATACCCATTATCCCTATCACATTGCAAGTGAGAAGTTACATTCCTCTTTTATGCTTTCTGACTCCCCTTCGGGCCTGAAAGGGGAAAGTTGACTTTTCAAATATTGAGATCCTTTTCATTTCTTCATTTTGTGGAGGCATTTCGAAGCTTCTGATCCCAGCTTGCTTCTTATCTCCATCTGCACCCATGGGTGACATTTTGTCTTTTCCTTCTTCGGCCCTGATGACATGAAGTGGCCTTTGCCGACCCAAGGAGGGGTTCCCGAGATTATGGAAATATTCCCAGACCATCTTTGTCATGTCTTCCTGACTGCACTATGGAGAAATGGCAGGAGACAACACTTGGACTCGGGCAGATGGCATACATGAAAGCCGTATCAGTTTAGCAACTTGATTGGGACCCCTGAAATTTTTGGGAATATCATCCTGCCTTGCACAGGCTGATGGGAATCGACATCGGGCACCAACATTTTATTTTACCTTTGTGTCCCTTTTGTTTGCTTTTATATCCTTGGGAAAATGGGTTTGCAATTGTAAGGCTTTATAAGTCGATTTGTTATTCCTTAAGGACCTTTGGGTTTTTTTGTAAAAGTTCAGTAGGTCCAGCAAAGGGCCCCCACATTCTTCCCCATTGGTCCACCTAAGCCCTAGGGGCTCATGTGGGGCTTGTCCAAAGTCCAAGGTGGGCTTCTAGAAGGATTCTTTTCTTCTTATACCAAGGAAGAAAAATGCCATTTTAATGGCATGAAAGTCAAGGGGGCGCCCCCCTTTTAAGGATTAATTTGATTTTTGTATTTTGTTCTTTGAACACATGGGAGAATAAATTAGGCTCTTCCCCATTTGCCCCTCCCTAACCCTAGATCTAAGGGTAGTTTAGGTCATTTTGTATTTCTTATATAAGCTTGTATTTCCCATTTTGCATGAATTAATGAAGAACATTTTGTGAGAAATTGCTTGAAGCCCTAGGGGTGCCCCTTATCTCTCTCCTCTCTCCCCATTACAGATGGATTTCTGCCCTTCTTCCGAGGTGTAATGCCTCCCTCCTAACTCCCTTCCTGAGTGAGACGCTCAGCACCGTCGCCACCGCCGCCATCGAGCCACCATCGCACTGCCACCGCCACCCGACGAAGTTCTATCCAAATTAGGATAGCACCTCAAAGCCATAATTTTATCTTTTTCTCCTATTGTCTGATCATGCCCAAACTTTGAGAGTTTGTTCTCCCTGTCATCCCTAATCTCCAGTTCAAATTTCGTGCCATTTGGCCTTTGTTTGATATTTTTCCCTTATTTTTATTCTTCCCCCCAATAATCTGCCAGTTTGCAGATCTGCGGGATAGTGTCCCCTTATCGTAATTTTCCCACCCCCTTAGAAATTTTCAGAAAATCCCCAAAAATTACCAAGTGTTCCTCACGTACGGGGCAACATAATTTTTATGGAGTCTAGATATTTCATTTTCCCTTCGGTCAAAATTCATTTTTAGGGTCAACTCAATCTGTCATGTGTGTCTGTCAGTCCAAGCCAGCAAAAACATTTGTGGCTCAGTCATTTTAATTTTCAATCCATTCACTTGATGGATTGGAAGAAAATATATGTTGTAGATCTATGAGTCCTCTTTCCAACGGCACTAACCACGCCTCGATCCGCCTCCGTATCTGAGCACAAAATTTCGGTCGTGGAGGCGCGCAAATCTGTTCCGTGAATAGACCAGCAGAGGCAACAGCAAAATAAATCTTGAAAAAATATCAAAGCTCAATTTCAGGAACCGCCACTTCAGGGAGTCGACCAGGGACGTCCCACCATCGTCCCAGGCAAGCGCCACCTTCAGAAGACTCAAGGAAGATGACGTCCCTTAGGAAGCCATTACTTGTTGTCCTGCAACTCAGAATCGAGTCGGCGCAGCACCGAGTCGGCACAGTACCGAGTCGGACCAGTAGCCCGGTTCCGCCTCGAGAGCCCTTTCGACTTGCTTCCCGTCAACCCAGGATCGGTCCTCCCGGGCCCCACTTGTAGCCCTTTACCTCCCTGGGTGGAGTGGGTAAGAAATCACTGCTGTAATTATTGAATAATTATTTTTACCGGGAGTTACTGTACTTGGCCGGGGTCGTCTTTCCCACGCCCGGAGCATGGAGGTACACTCACCACCCTCCTCGTAGGCACTTTGCTTATCTCGTATATGTTTGTATGCTGCTGCTAGTGATAGGATATTAGCTCGCTTTACTTTCATCACCGCTGCGAGAGAGAGCGAGACCCATCCCGTGACCCGATCCAGGCACGAGAGAGAGCCGACCACCCTAGCTCACTGCCGGTTCCTCAACCGCGCACGTCCAACGCTTCCCTCGCTTAGGGATGATCACGAGCTTGTTTAGAGTCCAAGGATTGCATATCAACTTGGAGTCGAGTCCGTGTTCTATCTCGCATCAAATTGGTATCAGAGCGAAGGTTGAGTCTATGGTAGTCTTCACTTGAAAACAAAAAAAGCTGTCTAAGTCTAAGTCGGTCGTTGCATTTGCATTCCTTTATTCGGTATATCAAAAGGTGTTTCCTGAACGTTAGGTTCCGCCTATCGGGAAGGTCACACATTTGCGAGAGAGGATCTTCGGATCCTGTAACTCCGCCAGGTACCGAATATGGGCTGAGTCTAGGTGTGTAGCTGAGTCGGTACTCCAACCTTGCATCGTTGTATAGGGTCGTGTCTAGTCCAATAAGAGTCAGTCAGTTTTGTCCCGTGTCTGCATGTCCACTATCCGCCATCCCCATGGCCGTTCCCCGAGACCATGCGTCCGAATGGTCATCCTTGGTGGCCGAATTCAATGCTTTCATGGCCCGACACCAGACACCTAAGCCAACAACCGAGTCATTCCAGCGACCTATAGTGTCCACTGCCATCCTACCTAATGGGATGCTTACGGAAATCGACTTCATCAGTAGGGTGTCATCTAACTGTGTCTCACAAGACATAGTTGAGTCTCTCTCTAAGACCGGGGAGATTATCCTCAATGATGGCCTAGCATTCGTAGAGTTCCAATGGAGGTTTGGCCACGTTCTTTATGACGATAGAACATGGTGCAAGGTCGACACACTTGCTGGCCCATGCATCATTTTAGGGCAAGAGTGGTTGGAGGAAAGGAGAGTGACCTTTGATCGAGATAGGAGGACCTGCACCTTATACCCACCTCACCTACCCGGCGAGTTCATCTTCCATGACGACATTCGGCCGACCCCCTTTGTGTCACCAACCACCCAGTCCCAATAGCCCCTTCCGCCTCCGGACTCATGTCCACCACCTCTCCCGGAGCCCACCCATGTGGCCCCCTATAGTGGGATTAGCCATTTCTCTGACCCGTGTCCTTCACATTCCCCTACCTTAGAGGAGAACCATTCGGAGGATGCCTCACCCGGGCCTATTCTAGTGGGTTATGAGGCTGACCAAGAGTTGGCCGAGGAGTACCTCGCTGATGTTTTGGAATTAGAGAGTGATCCAATAGAGGGCCAGGGCCTTTTAGTCACCCCAATTCCACTGGTCATCCCGGACCTGTCTGTCCCACCCACTTTGTCCTCGGAGGACCCCACCATTCCACTCCTATCCATCTCTCCTACGGTAGCGCAACCGCTAGTGACTATCGTACCATTGTCGACACCTTTTGTTGACGCGGTATGGTTTGATTTCTGCCATGCATACGAGAGACAACATCCGAACTTCCTTCTTGTCGTACTTCACATCAAACGTCCAGATTACATTCCCATCACCCGCCTCCTCATCCTCCCACACTTCTATACCCGTAGGCAAGTCTTCTCGAACCGGCGACAGTTGATGAGGGATGAAACTCACGGCATCAAGTTGTGGGTTAGTCTATCTTTACACCTAGTGTATGCAGACGGTGCCCAACATTCCCATCGAGTCTTCCTTAGTAAGTCCTTACATATGTCGTTAGTAGGAAGTGATGGGAATCGACGCCGAGCACTGACTTTTTATTTTGCATTTGAGTCATTTTATTTGTATTTATATCCTTGGGAAAACATGTATGTAATTAAAAGACTTTATAAGCCAATGTGTCATTCCCTAAGGATCTTTGGGTTTTTGTGCAAAAGTCCAGTAGGACCAGCAAGGGGCCCTCATCTCCTTTCCTATTGGTCTACCTAAGCCTTAGGGCCCATGTAGGGCCAGTCCAAGGTCCAAGGTGAGCTTCTAGATGGCTTGACCATTCAAGGGGACAATTGGATTAAAAAGTCCAATATTCTAACCCTTAAAGTCCAAGATGCTCCCCCCTTATAATATAGTTTATCCCATGTTATATTTTTTATTTAATTTGGTCATTTGACCATATGGGGAAGAAAATCCCCTCTCCCACGAAATTCCCAACCCCCCACTCCTTGCCATTCTCTAAATAAGCCTATGTATAGTGTCATTAGAGATATTAATGAAGAATTAAGCATTTTTGCCAAGAGCAAGCCCAAAGGCACCTCTTGTGTCCCTCCTCCCCTCTTGCAGATGGATTTCTACCATTCTAGGGTGTGAAGCCCTCCTCTTGGTGTGACTCCAAGAACTCCACCTCCGCTGGATGCGACTTCCGGCCACCGCCTTCCGTTCGTGCCGCCAACGCGTCGCCACCGCCGCTTCGCTGAAGTTCTATCTCCATCAAGATAGAACCCCAATCCCGAAATTCTAGTTATTTCTCTTGTTGTCAGGTTGAGCCCTAATTTTGAGAGTTTGCTCTGCTCGTCTCCCCTAACCTCCAGTTCAAATTTTGTGTCATTTGGACACCATTTGGTATTTTTCCCACATTTATTGTTCTCCCCCTTGTAATATGCCATTCTGCAAATCTATGGGACAGAGTCACATTGTTGTATTTTTCCCACCCACTTATAAATTTCCAAAAAAATCACAAACATTTCTCAGTGTTCTTCACATATACCCCCTTCCACCATAATTTTCGTGGAGTCTAGAAAAATCATTTCCTCTTCGGTCAAAGGTCAGTCTCAGGAAAAACACAGTCTGCCCTGTGTGTCTGTCAGTCCGGGTCAGAAAACAAAATAGTGTTACAGTCATTCTCATCTTCAATCCATTCAGTGGATGGAGCTGTAAAAACTATACGCTGTAGTTCTGTGAGTGCTCTTTCCAACGGTATCAGCCACGCCTCGATCGGCCTCCGGATCTGAGCACCATAATTCTTACCGCCGAGGCGCGCAATTCTGTTCCCAGTGCAGATCAGAAAAATCAATCCGGGAATAATTCGTGCAAAAATATCAAAAGTCAACTTATGGAACCGCCACTTCAGGGAGTTGATCAGGGACATCCCGCCATCGTCCCAGCCTAGAGGCGCATTCAGAAGACCTCAGGAGGGTGTCGTTCCTTTGGAATCCGTGCCTTATTGTCCAACGAGTCAGAACCGAGTCGGCGCAGTACCGAGTCGGACCAGCAGGCCGAGTTCGTGCCGTTCGCACCTCCAGATTGCTGCCCGTCAACCCAGGGTCGGTCCTCCCGGGCCCCACTTGTAGCTCTTTACCTCCCTGCGTGGAGTGGGCAATAAAATTCACTGTTGTAACTAAATATTTACCGTTGTTACCGAGAGTTACCGTAACTGGCCGGGATCATCTTCCCCACGCCCGGAGCGTGGAGGTAAACTCGCCCCCACTCTTTATCGCATTTTGCTTAGTTCGTATTCATTCGTATATGCCGCTGCGAGTGTAGGTTCCTAGCTTGATATATTGTTATCACCGCTGCGAGAGTGAGTGAGTGTACCGTCCCGTGACTCAAGTCGAGTTAACGCGGAAAGGCCGATACCCGAGACTCACTGCCGGTTTCTCAACCGCGCCCGGTCCCACGTCTTCTCTCACTTAGGGACGATCGCGAGCTGGAGTCCCAGGTCACGTGTCCGTCCCGCATCAATTTGGTATCAGAGCGCCAGTTGAGTCTAGGGTAGTCATTTGCAAAACTCCAAAAAAAAAAGAGTCGAGTCTAAGTCTAAGTCGGTCTAAGTGTCACATTTGCATACCATTAATCGGTATATCAAAAGGTGTTGTCCGAACGTTAGGCTATGCCTAACGGGAAGGCCGCACACTTGCGCGAGTGATCTTCGGATCGATTAGCTCCGCCACGTACCGAGTCTTGGTTTAAGTATAGGGTCCTTAGTGTGCATTAGTTAGTGCATTTCAACTTTGCATTTGCATCGCATTCTATGTCGTGTCTAGGTGCTTGCATTAGTTGACATAACATTTTGCTTATAAAACAAAAATAAAAAAAATGCCATTGCATGCCCATTCCTAGGGATCCGTTCCTATCCTTTGGCAACTATGTCCAACCCATGCCGACCCGTCCAAGGCGATAGGTCCGTGTCTTAGTACATTCGGGACTATGATAAGTACCGAGTGAAATATGGAGTTGGAGAGGAGAGCACCACGATTGCCTTTCAGCTCCGGAGAGATTTGCTGCTTCACTTCCAAATTGAATGTCTTATCCGCGACGCATTCTCTCTGGCGCAGTCCTATAAGGTCGCTCTAGAGGTCGAACCATTTGAGTCCCAGTTTTCTTGGTTTAAAGGTGCCCTTTGGCAAGCATCTACCTCCTAGCCGAGTCTCGATCTGGTCAGACCGCCTACACCACAGCCTTCCCCACCTCAATCGGGGGACTCCTTCCCTAGAGCTCCATTGCCATCTACTTCCGATCTTTATTCGGAACCATCTTATTTGGAGCCACCAAAGCTCGAGCCACCTATGTTTCTAACGAGTACGCTATACATAGCCAAGCCACTTCTTAGTTGGCTCAAGGATGGCTTGATCCCACCCCCTTACCCCAGCATGGACCCCACCTTACCCCTAGTGCCCGTCAACTCCTATCACACTACATTCCGCTCTAGTCAACATGTTGACACATTGGGTGACCTTATTTTGGGTTTAGGGCGGCAATGGTAGTTGACACACTCCTTGGCCCAAAGCTTCGACCAAACCACTAGTCTTAGCTTCACCCATCCGGCCTTAGGGTCCATTACCTCCGTGTGCACCGTAGGTTGTATCACCACATAGGTTCTCTTATTCCTCCCCATGTCGGCCGAACCCGACTTCATACCCTTTCACCCGAGAGAGGAACCATACCTCCTCCATATGATCACCGTCCCACCTACCACAATGCATGAAGGTGACCATCCACACATTCAAGACTTCTACACGTGGGACCGTGACTTGTGGGAACCCACCACAAGGGGTCATACCTTCTTTGATCCCTTTGACCCATTCCCTAGTGGGCCCCTTGACCCACCATATATACTTCATTTCTTCGAGGGAGTCCACTACCACACCCCTACCCCACGGGCCGGGTCATCTATACCCACCAAGCCCAATCTCGATACACCCACACCCGGCTCGTCCACACCCGGTTCTCCTAGCCCTCTCAAGTCTCCCAAATCCAAAGGGTCGTTCATGCATGACTGGGTCATACTTGGGCGTCTAGGTGTTTCCCATAGCACCAACCTTTGGGTACATAAGATACATGCATGGCACATATTCGGGTGTCCTGGTCCACCGTCGCCTATGCGTAGGTCGGACTAACATTAGGCTTGTTTAGGGTCTTTGTGAGTCTTTGTTTTGTTTGTCCGTTGTGTGTCTGTGCATACATCGAGTCGAGTCAATCTTTGTACGCTCGCGATGTTAGTCCCTTTCGAGTTCGAGACTTGTCGGACTTTGGGATCGGTTCTACTTCATATCGGATATAGTCACATAAGGGACAAGCGGTGATTCCTAGTGAGTCTTCGAGCCGCCTTCCCTCCTTTGAGAGTGACCTTACCCCGGAGTGTCCACCTCTAGCCTCACTCCCCAGCAGCGTGTGCATATCGAATCTATACGGGATGAGCACGTGTCGATTACTTGGAGTGCAGCGTACTCCGCGCTTCCAGGTTCCGTGACAGATCCGCCGGAGCTACTCGAGCAACCACACCCCTTACTCGACGGGGTCAAG
Organism: Amorphophallus konjac; assembly: GCA_022559845.1. Lineage (NCBI taxonomy): Eukaryota > Viridiplantae > Streptophyta > Magnoliopsida > Alismatales > Araceae > Amorphophallus > Amorphophallus konjac. The sequence goes on along the minus strand of CM040121.1, from coordinate 189,957,125 downwards.
TTCTTCCCACCCGGGGAGAGTTGATGGGAATCGACGCCGAGCACTGACTTTTTATTTTGCATTTGAGTCATTTTATTTATATTTATATCCTTGGAAAAACATGTATGCAATTGTAAGACTTTATAAGCCAATGTGTCATTCCCTAAGGATCTTTGGGTTTTTGTGCAAAAGTCCAGTAGGACCAGCAAGGGGCCCCCATCTCCTTTCCTATTGGTCCACCTAAGTCTTAGGGCCCATGTAGGGCCAGTCAAAGGTCTAAGGTGGGCTTCTAGATTGCTTGACCATTCAAGGGGACAATTGGATTAAAAAGTCTAATATTCCAACCCTTAAAGTCCAAGACGCTTCCCCCTTATAATATAGTTTATCCCATGTTATATTTTTTATTTAATTTGGTCATTTGACCACATGGGGAAGAAAATCTCCTCTCCCACGAAATTCCCAGCCCCCCCACTCCTTGCCATTCTCTATATAAGCCTATGTATAGTGTCATTAGAGATATTAATGAAGAATTAAGTATTTTTGCCAAGAGCAAGCCCAAAGGCACCCCTTGTGTCTCTCCTCCCCTCTTGCAGATGGATTTCTGCCATTCTAGGGTGTGAAGCCCTCCTCTTGGTGTGACTCCAAGAACTCCACCTCCGCTGGATGCGACTTCCGGCCACCGCCTTCCGTTCGTGCCGCCAACGTGCCGCCACCACCGCTTCGCTGGAGTTCTATCTCCATCAAGATAGAACCCCAATCCCGAAATTCTAGTTATTCCACTTGTTGTCAGGTTGAGCCTTAATTTTGAGAGTTTGTTCTGCTCGTCTCCCCTAATCTCCAGTTCAAAATTTGTGTCATTTGGACACCATTTGGTATTTTTCCCACATTTATTGTTCTCCCCCCTGTAATCTGCCATTCTACAGATACACGGGACAAAGTCACCTTGTTGTATTTTTCCCACCCACTTATAAATTTCCAAAAAAATCACAAACATTCCTCAGTGTTCCTCACATATACCCCCTTCCACCATAATTTTCGTGGAGTCTAGAAAAATCATTTCCCCTTCGGTCAAAGGTCAGTCTCAGGGAAAACACAGTTTGCCCTGTGTGTCTGTCAGTCCGGGTCAGAAAACAAAACAATGTTGCAGTCATTCTCATCTTCAATCCATTCACTGGATGGAGCTGTAAAAACTATATGTTGTAGTTCTGTGAGTGCTCTTTCCAACGGTACCAGCCACGCCTCGATAGGCCTCCGAATCTGAGCGCCATAATTCTTGCCGCCGAGGCCCGCAATTATGTTCCCTGTGCAGATCAGAAAAATCAGTCCGAGAATAATTCGTGCAAAAATATCAAAAGTCAACTTCTGGAACCGTCACTTCAGGGAGTCGATCAGGGACATCCCGCCATCGTCCCAGCCAAGCGACGCCTTCAGAAGACCTTAGGAGTGTGTCGTTCCTTTGGAATCCGTGCCTTGCTGTCCAACGAGTCAGAACCGAGTCGGCGCAATACCGAGTCGACGTAGGACCGAGTCGGACCAGCAGGCCGAGTTTGTGCCATACGCACCTCCAGATTGCTACCCGTCAACCCAGGGTCAGTCCTCCCGGGCCCCACTTGTAGCCCTTTACCTCCCAGCGTGGAGTGGGCAATAAAATTCACTGTTGTAACTAAATTTTTACCGTTGTTACCGGGAGTTACCGTAACTGGCCGGGATCATCTTCCCCACGCCCGGAGCGTGGAGGTAAACTCGCCCCCACTCTTTATTACATTTTGCTTAGTTCGTATTCATTCGTATATACCGCTGCGAGTGTAGGTTCCAAGCTTGATATATTATTATCACCGCTGCGAGAGTGAGTGAGTGTACCGTCCCGTGACTCAAGTTGAGTTAACGCGGAAAGGCCGATACCCGAGACTCACTGCCGGTTTCTCAACCGCGCTCGGTCTCACGTCTTCCCTTGCTTAGAAACGATCGCGAGCTAGAGTCCCAGGTCGCATGTCCATCCCACATCAGGAAGTTATTAGTTGGTGTCTCTCCGTCTGTCCGCATACCATAGTCTATGAGTCAGTTTGTCTGTCGAGTGCATAGTGAGACTGCATGCATCAAGTCGGTGTTTTGTACGCTCACGTTGTCAGTCCCTTTTGAGTGCAAGGCAAGTCGAATCTATTGCGTACATTGTAGACTTGCTGGAATTTGGGATCGGCTCTACCTCAACATATCGGATCTAGTCACAAAAAGGGACCCAGCGGTGATTCCTAGTGAGTCATTGAGCCGTCTCCTTCCTTTGAGAGTGACCCCACCTCGGAGTGTCCAACTCTAGCCTCATTCCCACTACAGCGTGAGCATATCTATTCTATACGGGATGAGCATGTGACGATTACTTGGAGTGGAGCGTACTCCGCGCTTCCAGGTTCGGTGACAGATTCGCCGGAACCACACCAGCAGCCGCACCCCTTACTCGACAGGATCAAGTTCTTCCCACCCGGAGAGAATTGATGGGAATCGACACGAGGCACTAACATTTTATTTTACCTTTGTGTCCTTTTCGTTTGCTTTTATATCCTTGGAAAAATGGGTTTGCAATTGTAAGGCTTTATAAGCCGATTTGTTATTCCTTAAGGACCTTTGGGTTTTTTTTATAAAAGTTCAGTAGGTCCAGCAAGGGGCCCCCACATTCTTCCCCATTGGTCCACCTAAGCCCTAGGGGCCCATGTGGGGCTGGTCCAAAGTCCAAGGTGGGCTTCTAGAAGGATTCTTTACCTCTTGGACCAAGGAAGAAAAATGCCATTTTAATGGCATGAAAGTCAAGGGGGCGCCCCCCCCTTTTAAGGATTAATTTGATTTTTGTATTTTGTTCTTTAAACACATGGGAGAATAAATTAGGCTCTTCCCCATTTGCCCCTCCCTAACCCTAGATCTAAGGGTAGTTTAGGTCATTTTGTATTTCTTATATAAGCTTGTATTTCCCATTTTACATGAATTAATGAAGAACATTTTGTGAGAAATTGCTTGAAGCCCTAATCTCCACTAATCTCTAGTTCAAATTTCGTGCCATTTGGCCTTCGTTTGATATTTTTCCCATATTTTTGTTCTTCCCCCCAATAATCTACCAGTTTGCAGATATGCGGGATAGTGTCCCCTTGTCATAATTTTCCCACCCCCTTATAAATTTTCAGAAAATCCCCACAAATTACCAAATGTTCCTCACGTACCCTCCCTTCCATCATAATTTTTATGGAGTCTAGATATTTCATTTTTACTTCGGTCAAAATTCATTTTTAGGGTCAACTCAGTCTGTCCTGTGTGTCTATCAGTTCGAGCCAGGAAAAACATTTGTGGCACAGTCATTTTAATTTTCAATCCATTCACTTGATGGATCAGAAAAAAATACATGTTGTAGATCTATGAGTTCTCTTTCCAGCGGTACCAACGACGCCTCGATCCGCCTCCGGATCTCAGCACAAAAAATTCCGGTCGTGGAGGCGCGCAAATCTGTTCCGTCAACAGACCAGCAGAGACAGCAGCAAAATAAATCTTGAAAAAATATCAAGGCTCAATTTCAGGAACTGCCACTTCAGGGAGTCGACTAGGGACGTCCCGCCATCGTCCCAGTCAAGCGCCACCTTTAGAAGACTCAAGGAGGATGGAGTCCCTTTGGAAGCCATTTCTTACTGTCCTGCAACTCAGAACCGAGTCGGTGCAGCACCGAGTCGGTGCAGTACCGAGTCGGACCAGCAGCCCGGTTCCGCCCCGAGAGCCCTTCCGACTGGCTGCCCGTCAACCCAGGATCGGTCCTCCCGTGCTCCACTTGTAGCCTTTTACCTCATTGCGTGGAGTGGGCAAGAAATCAATGCTGTAATTATTGAATAATTATTTTTATCGGGAGTTACCGTACTTGGCGGGGTCGTCTTCCCCACGCCCGGAGCGTGGAGGTACACTCGCCACCCTCCTCATAGGCACTTTGCTTATCTCGTATATGTTTGTATGCCGCTGCTAGTGATAGGATATTAGCTCGCTTTACTTTCATCACCGCTGCGAGAGAGAGCGAGACCCGTCCCGTGACCCGATCCGGGCACGAGAGAGAGTCGACCACCCTAGCTCACTGCCGGTTCATCAACCACGCACGTCCAACACTTCCCTCGCTTAGGGACGATCCCAAGCTTGTTTAGAGTCCAAAGATTGCATATCAACTTGGAGTCGAGTCCGTGGTCCGTCCCGCATCACAGGCCCTGGCGACGGGTGGAGGGGTTGCAATCATGACTTCCTCCGCATGCATAGTCCTTTTGCCCCCTCTCTTGGGAACATCAGCAGTATTTTTGAAGCCTTATGAGGCTGGTGTAGGGCCCCGGACCGTCTTGGGAACCCAGATTTGCATAAACTTTGGCAAGTTCGGGGTTGGCCTCGCTTGCTTATTGTCATCAAAATTCACCCTCCGGCTTGCTAGCACTTGGAAGGTGTTGTGGGTGGACACGGTCGGGATGACCCGCTCCGATAAAACTTCAGCACCACGGCCGTTGAAGTAGACCCGGACACCACCAACCATCATGGATTTTTTGGAAATCGAGAGTCGGCACTGGGGAACAGCATAGACTCTTCCTCTTCTGCAATTCTTTTTATTGCCCCCAATGGGCTTCTTCTTAGGTGCTTCAGTCGGGCAAATAATGTTTTGAACGTGACAGCTCACGATCACCGGGGTCTTCAGCAGAGTTTTCTAGATCCGCCCCTCACTTTTGCGGGTCACAGCTTTGTTGTTCTTCAGCTTTGCTGGTTCCAAACCCTCCACGTCCAGAATACCCACGAATGTGACCCCTAGGAAGTTGGGGAAGCCAACCACCGGGGAAAAGTTGCCGAAGATAGCAGGCACAATGAGATAGCCGTGTGGAGCATGGCCGGTCACGATCTGGGGGCCGAAAACAAGTCTAGACAATCCACTCGCCATTGCTTCAACCTACAAAGGGGGAAGATCAAGACGAACGACAAGTTAGTATGTGAGAGGGAGCCCCGTGGTCCCTCTATTTTGGCTAAAAGATGAAGGGATGTTCGGTCCCACCGGGCGTGCCAACTTGTGGGAATGAGATTTTATTTTAAATCTTTTTATTAATTAGGCTTTGTTAGATTTATTTGGCTTTTTTACTTATTGCGTAGGCATGCCAGTCACTGGGTGACGAATTCATTTTGCGCACCGTTTGGCTAACCAGACGATTATAGGTGATCTTGTCGGGACCCAAAATCCACCATACCATAAAGGCTATGACGTTAATTACGCCCCTCCGAAAGAGGGACAACCCTTGAATAATGGCCAAAATAAAGTGACGATGGGGCCAATAGAGTATACGAAAGAGATGATTGTGCATGCAAGCATACGGTGTGGTAATATTTATTTTATTAGATCGATTCTTGGTATGGGGCGGAGTTATGCACTCACGCATAGTGAAAGCTCTGGTCGGGCATAACATGACTCTCCGCTAGTCGCCATTTAATATACCAGAGAATCAGATCATGTAGGCATGGAAAGTAATGATATTTAATATTATTATTTATTATTTATTTGGTCATTTATTTGTAGTTTCAAGGAAGCTTTCGGCAACAACTCCCCTATCCCGAGGAGTATCGAGAAGAGTATAAGAGGATCGCCCACGACGGGTCGAGACGATCTCTTGAACGACGGTCATGCCCAAACGGCAATCCTGTACCCTATGATGAGTGGGGAACCAGAGGGCTAGCCCTCTAAGTAATCCATATCACTCGCAGGGCTGTCGATTGGTTGTTGCCCTTTTATTTTGAGATTGTGCATGGCATTACGATGCACACATATGGCCCCATGAGGTGGGCCCAGCGTGACCGTATTAGGGCAGACTCATGTGATGTTAGGACAATGTATGCCAGGGTATGGCAAGTTTACTATCTGAGAACTGAAGGGACGCAGTTAAAACCGGTCAAAACGAATTGAATTCAGCGGCTTATTGGCGTGGGACAAGGTCATGCCATGGCCATAACGGGAGAAATCCCGGGGTCCAAGCACGACTTGTCGAGGCGTCATTAATTTTCCCATACCCGGGGTCTAGAGGAGGTGAGAGCTTTGGTGCGGGCACAGTCATGTCCATCATTCTTTATTTATTATTATTTTCTTTATTGTTATCATTTGGGTGCATGAGCGTGTTTCTTTTTCTTAAGCTCAGTATTCTTATTTTTATTTATTTTATCCCCCTTTCCATTATTTATTTATTTTTTACACTGCATGTATATATTTTTTTTATTTTCTTTATTGGCATTTGTTTGATCGTTGTTCATTCAGCATTTTTTTATTTCTCTTTTTTTTCATTATTCATTTATCACTTTTATTCCCCCTTTTTGCTATCACTTGGTTGACCACTATTTATATATTTTTTATGTTTATTTATCCTTCACTCTTATCTTTTAATCTCTCCCCCTCTTTAATTGCATGGGCTGTACATGTGTGAGTGTGAGTGAGGGAATGAGTTTGTTGTTTTCCCTTTTTTTTACTGTTTTTCTTTATTGCTCGAACGTGGTATGGTTATGTGCATGTTGAGTATGTGTTGTTCTTTTTTTTTGGGTAACGTGATTGTGTGTGCGTGTTACGTGAAAACGGCGGGGGGGGTGTATAGGAGGTAAAATGGAGCGGTGTTTTTATTCTTTTTTTGATTTTTGATTTTTATTTGTTATGAGGGGAATGTGGTGTGACGTCGGATTGGGCACCCCATTGGGGTGCCTGATCCGGTGGCACCCCCAGGTAAAATGGCATGGGTTTTTTGTTTTTTTGTTGTTTCATTTTAATTTTAAATAAAATTTTTAAAGAAATTATTATCACTTTGTCATTTATTATTTTATTATATTTTTATTTCATTTTTATTCTTGGTCTTGCAATTAGTCAATATGTCCCAGTAAAAATCCGGCAACATCTCCCCTAGACCCGGAGTGTTTGAGGTTTAAAAGAGGAGGCCCGCCCACAGCAAGTTGCAACGGACTCCAAAAGACGGGTGTGTCGTCACGATAGCCCGGACCCTATATTGGATGGCCATCTCCCCCTTTTTGATGATGGCAACACTGTGAGTCATCAATGTTCAGAAAGAGGATGATGAGAGCAACAAGATGATGAGAGTAACAAGTAGTACCATGCAATAGTACATCATGCCAGACTCATGTAGACTCTCTCCCCCTGACTGAACCAACTCATTTCTTCCCCATGACCAAACCAACTTTTAATGCAGAACATGCAGAACTCTCATGCTATCTCAAGAACTCATGTTCAAGAACTCTCTCCCCCTTTGACATCATCAAAAAGAGTGAAGAGAGACAAAGTGCTGCGAAGCATGTGAAAGCAAATACAGTGGTTGCACAATGTAGAAAAAACCTCATATCCATATCTTAAAGAAGTAAGTAAGGTAACTGACATAAGTCGAATTCTTCATGGCGAATAATCAAGAGAGACAAGGATTGAGAGTGAAGAATATCAGTGCACAGAGATAACGATGATGAGTAAAAATGTAACATGTATGTCAAGAGAGATCTTTCCAAGAAGCTGTACTAATCAAACTAGTGGAGGTTCTTCCTTTGAAAAAAAATTCCAACATTATTGAGAACAAACAGATAACACGTTTATTTAAGAGATTAAGGGGTGCACAAGATATGATTTTTGAGAGCATATATTGTAATGAGCAATTATCGTATATCACACCTTTTTCATGAGTAAATACCTTGATTAAAGGCCAGAGTCCCCAGTTACTCAGTGTGAAAATCGCATTGCCTCCTTTTAAAGAACATAGTTAGCACTTGGAGTGTCTTTTTACATGAGGAGACATCTTGATTAGAGGCCTGGATCCCCAGTTACTCAACACCTTTAATGTCGTTGCTCTGTCATTATGTTTCAGTTTTTTTTTATTTTAAACAGACTTTTTAATCAGAGTTGATATAGCACTTCATGACATAGGTTGAACTTCATTTGTTTTATGAAGGACCTAGTTTCTCGGTGGCCAAATCATTGCTCTGAGATTATGTACCCCTATCTTTGCTTTGGTATGTGATGTTTAAAAACAATATTGCATGTACTGGTTCTCAGGAGATTTTCTTCCAAAAGTCTAAATTTCTAGCTTTTTAGAAGATTGCTTTGACATATAAGATTTAGCTTTGATCCATGCTTATGAAGTATGTGGGAAAATATTCTTCAGATCCTTCGTCCAGGTCCTTATAGGATTATTAGATAGAAGTCCCCCAGACATATTTCAGTTAATCAGACTTAAAGATTTAAGAAAGGTTATGAGTGTCTATCTTTTGTGAACAGTCTGTATAAATTTTCCAATGAGCTATGTGCAGCAACAAGGTCTCTCAAAATCCTTTGAATCGGTCAATTAAAACTACAAACTAACAGACAAGAAACTCCCCCTGACAACTTGACTGACTAATGAATTCAAAACAAACAGCTTAACACATGCAAATGCCTCCTACACAAGACTTAATGAAGACTTCTCCCCCTCACAAAAAGAATCAGGAATGCCGCCCTTTTGTATGCAGAATGAACTGATATGCAAGATAACAAATGTTGATGGACATTAGACCTGATTTTATATGAAAATGAACCTGTGGTACCATGTGGAGGACATAGGTCATAAGACCACCTCACACATGATGTGGGTTTCCAGTCAGAAGGGATCTGACCTTCTCCCAGCTTGCCATTTGATATACAAGCAAGTTATGCATGTCAATACAATTCACTAAAATATGACAAATGCTAACTGTAGATGTAGACAAATGAGAACAGTATGCAGCTCAATGTTGGCAGATAAACATGGATGCATTTTATTCAAGGAATTCAGAATTCAAGAAGATTTAAAGATGCCTAATTCTCTCCTCAAGGTGGTGAATTTATCACTGTTTAGAGGCTTAGTAAAGATATCAGCAACCTGATGTTCAATGCCTACGTGGATCAATTCAAAAGTGTTTTTAGAAACCTCATCTCTCATGAAATGATGTCTGATTTCAATGTGTTTGGTGCGAGAATGTAAGACAATATTTTTTGCAAGATTTATGGCACTGGTATTATCACAGTATATGGGTGTGCAGCTCAGGTCTACTTGGTAGTCCTGAAGCTGGTGTTTAATCCAGATCACCTATGTACCACAGCTCCCTACAGCTACATATTCAGCTACAGCAGTGGAGAGAGCCACAGAGTGTTGTTTCTTGGAAGCCCAAAAAACTAAACACCCACCTAGAAATTGACAGTGTCCTCTAGTGATCTTCCTATCTAACTTACACCCAGCATAGTCTGCATCCGTATATGCAATCAGATCTAAAGTGTGTGATGCAGAAAACCATAATCCTAAGGTGTGTGTAGTAGATATGTATCTGAATATTCTTTTTACAGCAGCTAGATGCAATTCAGTAGGCTTAGATTGATACCTAGCACACATACCTACACTGAATTGTATATCAGGTCTCGAGGTAGTCAACTAGAGTAGGGATCCAATCATACCTTGGTATAACTTTCCATCAATTTCTTTACCTGATTCATCTGCATCCAATGATGTATTGGTACCCATTGGAGTTGTGATGTGCTTCAAATTATCCATGCCAAACCTCTTGAGGATTTCCAAGGTGTACTTGGTCTGGTTAATGAAGCATCCATCCTCCAGCTGTTATACGTGCAAGCCAAGAAAGTATTTTAATTCACCGACTAAACTCATTTCAAATTCAGCAGACATCAATTGAGCAAATTCATTGCATAGTTCAGTGCATGTTGAACCAAAGACTATGTCATCTACATATATCTAAACTATGATAAGGTTCTTACCTAAAGTTTTGGTAAACAAGGTTTGATCCACTTTACCTCTGTTGTAGCCCTTACTGAGCAGAAATTCTGTTAGCCTCTCATACCAGGCCCGAGGAGCCTGCTTTAGACCGTACATGGCTTTGTTCAACCGAAAAACTTTATTAGGATATGAAGACAATTGAAATCCAGGGGGTTGTTCTACAAAAACTTCTTCTTTAATAAAACCATTTAAAAATGCACTTTTGACATCCATTTGATGAAGTTTTATGTTTTTGGAGCATGCAAAAGCCAATAAGATTCTTATTGCCTCCATCCTAGCAACGGGTGCATAGGATTCATCAAAATCAACCCCAAATTTCTGAAAGTAGCCCTTGGCTACTAATCTGGCTTTATTTCTTGAGATTATTTCATCTTCATTCATTTTATTTTTGAAGACCCATTTAGTTCCTATAACATTCGTATTTTCAGGTCTCGAAACTAATTCCAAGACTTTATTTCTTTCAAATTGACCTAGCTCCTCACTCATTACGTTAACCCATGATTCATCATTCAAAGCCCCATCAACAGATTTGGGTTCAATCTGTGACACTAATGCAACTAGGTCTTGATTATTTACATTTCTAAGAAAAGACCTTGTCCTAGGGGGAGCTTCTAAGTTGCATATGATGTTATTTACAGGGTGATCTTTCAGGAATCTAAGATTAGTTGAGGACTCACCTGCTTCAGCTGATCTTACTTGATTGGGAACATTTGATGCTTCAGCTGGTTCAGTTTCTTCATTCAGCTTATCCTCTAAAAATTCTCCATCATGTTTTGAACTCCTGTCATCATCATCCAAGTTAGTGACATTGTTTGTTTCATCAAATATAACATGAGGAGATTCTTCTACAGTTTGGTCTAAAACATTGAAAACCCTATATGCCCTAGTTGTTTCATAGTATCGTAGAAAAATTCATGGGGTACTCCTTGCATCGAATTTATCTAGGTCCCTTTTATTGTTGTTATGAATGAAGCATTTTGAACCTAAAATCTTAAAGTATGAAACATTTGGCTTCTTACCTTTCAAGAGCTCATAAGGGGTTTTCTTATGGAAGGGTCTTACCAAAGCTCTGTTGATGGTGTAGCATGCAGTATTAGCTGTCTCTCCCCAAAATCTTCTGGGTAGCTGACTCTCCATCAGCATAGTTCTGGCCATTTCAATGATTGTACGGTTTCTTCTCTCCACTATGCCATTCTGCTATGGTGTCCTAGGAGAAGAAAATCTGTGAGTTAATCCTAATTGTTACAAAGTTCAGAAAATATGGAGTTTTCAAACTCTCTTCCATGGTCAGATTGAATTATGTAAATTTTGTGAATTCCTTCTTATTTAACTTTATTAAAAAAATGTTCAAACTTCTGAAATGCATCATTTTTATTTGTTAAGAAAAATAACCATGAGAATCTGGTAAAATCATCTACAATCACAAACCCAAATCTTTTCCCATTCAGACTCTGAGTCCTAGTTGGACCAAAAAGATCCATATGCAAAAGTTCCATTGGCTTGGAGGACAATGGCTCAGATCTGAGCTTAAATGATTTATGAGTTTGTTTGCCTAGAGCACAAGCATCACATATTTTTGAAATGGAGTTGAATTTAATTTTGGGCATGCCTCTAACTAAATCATGTTTGACCAGTTTATTCAATGTAGAGTAACTAGCATGGCCTAAACGTCTATGCCAAACAAATGCATTATTTTTAAGATCAACAGACAAACAAAGATTTGATTCATATTTGTCATCTAAGTTCACAATGTATACATTATTGACTCTATGAGCTTCAAACTTGACCTTGTCAGAATTTATTTCAAGAATTTTGCATGCATTGTTATCAAACACAACTCTGTGACCCTTGTCACATAACTGACTGATACTAAGTAAGTTGTGTTGAAGACCTTCTACAAGCAAAACTTTCTCAATAGAGTTTGAGGTGGACTTACCAATAGTACCTATTCCAATCATCTTACCTCTGTTCTTCCCTCCAAATTTGACTAGACCCCCTACCTTCATTTTCAGTTTACTGAATTTGGATCGGTCACCTGTCATGTGCCTCGAGAAGCCACTATCTAGATACCACCTGTTGTGCTCGGCTGTTAGGCTAACCTGCAGAGGACATATCAAATAGAATAGTTTGGAGCCCAAAATAGATTAGGTCCAAAGACATTATTCAAATCTCTAATCAGAATTTTTGGAATCCAAAACTGTTTCAAAGTATTTTTCTTTTGCATTTTGTTGACAGTTTTGTTGAAGTTATGACTAAAGTTCTGTCCACTTGGCCTATTGAAGTGAAATCTATTCCTGTTGGTGGACTGTTCATTCCTCGAGTATCTTTTGTACCCATTCTGTCTAGAAGAGACATATTCATTAAGGAATTTTTGTGGATGAACAGGATTTTCCTAGTTTTTTCTGTATTGACCCATGTTTTTATAGAAAGATGAATTTCTATTCTGGGTCATATGCTTTGACCTGTTAACATTCTTGTTCTGGGGAATGGGCACATGATCTTGCCTAGTTGAGTTCTTTCCAGTTTTAGATTGTTGTCCAGCATGGTTTGTTGAATTATTTCTTGGTTGCTGGACATTCTGACATTGTTGGAGCTAGATGGCGTGTCCAGTTTTTCCTTCCATTTTTCTTGATAGAATGTCACAGTTTTGAACTCAAAGGGTTTCTTGTGTGTTGGGTTATAGCCCAAACCCTCTTTGTTCAAGTTAACCCTTGTACCTAGCATGGTATCCAAGGTCATTTTTCCTTGAACAAATTTTTCTAGAGTGCTTTGTTTGTCTTCCAATTCTTTTTACAATTTTTCACATTTTTTTTAAAATTCAGAATTCACCTTTCTAACAGCTTCATTCTTTTCAGTGATTAATCTATTTTCATTTTGGCTTTCTTGAAGATTTGACTTGAATTCATCAAGTTGTTTTTGAACTTCTTTGTTTTCAGACTTAAGGTCTTCGTTTTCCTTCCTGAGAGAATTCATCTCTTCTAATTCTTCCTTGACCTTCTGATTTTCTTTATTAATTTGAATTTGTTCTTTAGTAGTAGCATTCAGTTTTATCTTTAACACCCTATGCTCTTTACTTAAAGTATTAAACTTATCTAGAAGTTCAGCATAGGCATCTTTCTAGTCATCAATTGAAAAATTCTTAAAAATGTTGGTTACCTCTTCGTCACTATTGGCCATAAGGCATATTCCTTGGTCTTCTTCTTCTGAAGAGTCACCTTCAGTGTCTTCCTCCTCGTCACTCCAAGTGCAGACCATCGTCTTGGGTTTCTTCTTTTGCACTTTGGAGCTTTTCTTCTAGAGGTCGGGGCAATCCCCTTTCATGTGTCCGGGCCTCCTGCAATGAAAACATGTGATCTTCTTAGCATTCTTATTTTTATCAAAGTTAGAATCGAAATGCTTACTAGAGGACTGTGGCCTTTTTCTCCTAAACATTTTTCCCTTAGTTCTCAAGAACTTTCGAAATTGTCGAGTCAGCATTGCTTGCTGCTCTTGATCAAGATATGAAAAACTATCAGATTCTCCACTACTACTGCTATTGCTACTGCCACTATGGGACACCTTAAGAGCAATGTTCTTGCCCTTCTTATTAGTTTCCTCAACATTCCTTTTCAAATTGATTTCATAAGTCATCAGGGATCCTATTAATTCTGTGACAGTCAATGTGAACAAATCCCTGGACTCCTCTCTGACAGTGGCCTTAGTGTGCCACATGGGAGTCAAAGATCTAATTATCTTTATGACTATATCCCCTTCAGAAATCTGTTTTCCTAACCCCTTAGGACTGTTCGTGATTAACGACAGCTTGGCATACATATTAGAAATTGTTTCCTCAGATTTCATTTTAAAAAGTTCGTACTTGGAGGTGAGCATGTTTACCTTTGTTGCCTTGACTTGGGATGTACCTTCATAGATGAGCACAAGTTCATCCCGCATCTTCTTTGCCGTCTTACAGGCAGAGATCCTTGCATACTCCTCCGGGTGTACTGCACATTACATGATGTTCAGGGCCGTCCAGTTCATGGTTGACAACCTGATTTGCTCCCTCGTCCATGTGCTTTCATCTGGCGGAAGCTCGAATGGTCCTGTAGTGACCACTCTCCAGAGTTCATGGCTTTGGGCTCTGAGAAACACCTCCATCCTGTTCTTCCAGTACTGAAAATTCACACCGTCAAAGAACGGAGGGCGATTAATAGAGTGTCCGTCAGGAATGAAGCTACGAGGGGTGCTAGTTGCTGGTCTACCCTGGTCGTTGGACCACATGATGGGTAACCTGCTCTGATACCAATTGATAAATCACACAGGACGTGAGCTAGAAGGAGGGGATGAATAGATCGCGCCCAATTCAGAGTAGTATGAAAAACAAAGTCTGAGATCTGAAATGTAGTAATAAAACTTCTCTAGTCTGGCCACGGAGCAGACACTAATCAGAAGCTTATCGAGCAAGGAAGCAATGATGAATCAAAGGTCGAACAGTTGGCGAGCTGAAAGCAATTTGAGAGATCAGATAAGCAATCCACACAGATGGGACAGAGAACTTTTTAAAGTGGTTCGATTGCGATCCGCAATATACGTCCACCCCTTACTCCTTCGGAGTAGGGCTTTCTTACACTAACCAAATGAAATAGCAGACTCAGTCTGCAGACACCCGCTGCCTGACAGCTTGCCCCGAGGAAAACACTCCTCGCTCTTCTAAAGACCATAAGAATCACTGGAGGTCCAACCTCCCTTCCTTTGTAATCAGCAAGGGGAAACCCCGTGAATTGCCCCCAGCAACTCACGAAACAGAGGATCGTTCCTCTCTTCGTCCAAAGATGATGGAGGGAAACCAGAGAAGCTCTCCCTTCCTCCAAGCAAACTTAGAGGGTAGCACAATAAGATGGAAAGACAAAAATCTCGATGGTGAAAATAAACGAAGAATAAGAACAGCTCAGAAATAATAACAATGTAGTTTCCGTAGAAGCAGACTTCAAGACTCAATGGCTGGCGAACATTCAGGCTCTTCTCACTTTGAAATTGTTCTCTCTCTCTGATTTTTCTCTTGGACTTTTCTCTCATCCTGAATGGGGATTTTCAGCACTGGCAGTGGCTTCAGATATTCTCTCTTCTCTTCTGTACTTGTTCTCCAAGCCTCTCTCTCGCTCTTGATCGAAGATGATCATTTTATAGAGCGTTAGCCTTTGGGGTCCACAGAATCACACTTCGGGCGTGTGGAGGGAACACTCCCGCTAAGAAGATTCTAGAATAACTCAACCGCGTGTTAGAATCTGGTTTAAAGATGATCCACATGGCTTATCCTTTCTGGGACGGTCTACCTTGGATCACGTGCCCCAATCACCTGGTTCATAAGATTCCATGTGAGATTGTTGCCTTTACGCCACCCAGGAGTACGATTCTCGATGCCTTAGTGAATAAGGGCTTTTCATTTTTTAAATCCCTGCCAACAAAAGAAAGTCATTTCATCAAACACTTTGTAGTCAGCCATATTTCAAATGTGCACAGACTAACTGGATAGGTTATAATATGTGCACAGACCTAATGTGCTCGGACCTCATAGAGATCTGATTGAAATATGTGCATGGACCTTATACTAGCTCAAACCTAAAATGTGCTCGGACTTAAAAACATGCTCAGACCTTATATGTTCTTGGACTTATAAGTGCGTAGACCTTTAGCATGCATTCTCCAAAAAGAGCGTCGACCTTAGTTTGTGTACCAGTAAAAGGTGCACCGACCTTGGCTGGCGCTGGCAAGAGGTGCTCCAACTTTGTTAGCAAGGTAGCATCGACCTTAGTTTGTGCTGGCAAAACTAGCGTCGACCTTAGTTTGCTTGAAAGCAAACTTGCATCGACCTTAGTTTCATGAAAGCCAAAACTAGCATCGACCTGTATGCAATATGCATTGACTTTATATGCACTGCTACAGAGACATGCATCGACCTTGTATGCAGATGAACAGTGATATGCACAGACTTGTCAAGCACAGATGCAAACAAGCATCGACCTGATGTATGCATGTGTATAGTGATGTGCACAGACCTGTCTAGCACAGATGCAAACATGCATCGACCTTAGTGAGCACATGATCTACACTAGTGTCGACCTTAGTTCAGCAAAGACAAAACATGCATCGACCTTAGTGAGCATTTGTTCTACACTAGCGTCGACCTTAGTTCAATACAGATGGAACACTTAGTTGCTTAAAGTTACAACTCGCATCGACCTTGGTTATGCATGATAGCCTATATGCATCGACCTTAGAAAACCAGTGGAATGTGCACTGACTTGTGCTAAGGTGTGAACAGGATATGCATCAAACATGTCAAGTTGAAAATTATTATTCAATGGCATTATTGAATCACAGTGCAGTAGTCAAAAAAACATCATTATTATTCAATTTTCATGCACACATATGATGACTTATAGTGTTTACTATCATCAAAATCACAGGGACACAACAGGCGGATCTTCGAGGACTTGCCTACTAGGAGACCCATTTAAATACCCTGGGTCTTTCAGATCTTTATCGGAGAGCTTTCAGATCGCTTTTGTGGGTCCTGAGTTGTGTTTTACGATCCACGCGGGTTTTTCTCTCGTATAAGTTATGGAACCCAGTGAGTTTATTATTGAATTCATCGACTCAAGGATGCTACAGTTGCGTTGTGCTCCTTCCCAGGATCATTTAGACTATTTTTCCGTATTTTTCTGAATTGGTGCATTTTTGGGCTAAAAATCAGATTTCATAAAAATTCGGAAATTCCTAATTTCCTTTTCTTTTAACCCTCTCTCTCTCCTTCCTCTCACCTCACCGTCGATCATTCTCTCTCCTCTCTCCTCCTCTCTCCGCGGGGCGCACGACCTTGGTGAGATGGGCGAGGCGAGAACTTCGTGGAGTTGATCTGGAGCGTGATGGTGTGAAGGATGGAGAGTGGCATTGGCGCGATCCCTCAGTGGATTCAAAGCCGGCGTGGTTTGGTTCGTGTGACGATTTAGGCGTGGTTTAGTTACTTTGACACGCGAGAACTTAGGTGGAGGTAGGGAGATGGATGTCCTACTCTTCTTCTGCGTTCCCTCGCGATTTGGAGCCGAACGGTGTGAGAACGAGTAGGTTTTGCTTTGTTTAAGGCGATGCATGCTTCGGGGGGGGGGGGGGGGGTGAGACGAGTTCGCCTCTTTCGGTGATGGTTTTCAGTCTAGTTGGTTTCATTCGAACTCCTGGCGTGTTGGGAATTCATTCTCGCCAGTTTTACTACATTTGGTCGAGAATTGGAGTCGGTATGAGCCCGACTACCCCTGTGACTTATTTTGGGTCGATTCGTGGGAATCCCTTGTTTCTTGTCATTTATGCGTTGTTTTGATCCCTTCCAAACTGTGGAAGGTGTATATCGTGTTTAAGATTGTTTCCCCTTCATTTTAGGGTGAACGGGGCGTGGAAAGGCCGGGTTTTGGCCCTTCCTACGGTTTTCCCGTCGTAACGCCTTGGTGGTCTTACCAGAGACCGTTTGGGTGCCCTAAGCAGTCCAGTGGCAACCGTTTGGGTTCTTTGTCGGTTTAAGTTGGTTCAGGTCTTAGCGGTCATGCGATAGACCATTTGTGTTGGCTAGCGGCCCATTGGAGGACCGCTAGGCTCTATGAAACAGTCTATTGGAGACCGTTAGGTTGTGTCTAGTAAGTCGGTTTGACCAAGCGGTCATGTGATAGACCGCAAGGCTGGCTATGGCGGTCTGACAGACGACTGCTAAGCTTCGTTTATGTCTGTTCAGCGGTTTTTCAGTCAGTTCGGGCAAGCGATCCTAGCTCCGACCGCATGGTGTCCTTGGTGGCCCTTTGGGAGACCGCTAGGCTTCGTGAGACAGTTCTAAGGAGACCGTTTGCTGGTTTCATTGGTTAAGTCGATTCGGGGGTTGACTGAGTTATGCAGCCATGCAAATGACCGCTATGGTCACCATGTGGCCCTTCAATAGACCGCATACCCCTATGTTTTTATAGTTTTGTTCATTTGAGTCTCTGAGTGTAGCGGCCATATCCTAGACTGCTTAGCTCAGTGAGACGGCCTATGTATAGACCATTTTTATCTTTGTGCGGCCCTTTCATGACCGTCTAGTGTCTGTGTTCTCTGTGTGAGGGTAGCGGCCATTTGGCTGACTGCTTGGTTTTCCTAGCGGTCTGGCATGTGACCGTTTCCTTCCTGGAGTTCTATTTTCATGATGTTTTGGCCTCCAATTGTCTTGGCTTGACCTAGTGGTTTGCCCATTGTTGCGTGGATGACTTGGATGTCTTGGATGTCCTATGAGGGCTATGACCAAGTTGTAGGGTGGCCAAGAGTGCCACTATATCGAGTAGTGTTCTGTACTGCTTCAGGGTCATTATTGGTTTCTAGTCAACCCGGTGTGATCCAGTGGTTGACATGTGACCTCGTGAATGTCCCAGTGGTCCTGTATGGATTGAGACATGGTTTGGATGCCTTGAGGTACTGTCTTACCTTGGTTTACATGTCCATGTGCTTTGAGGGTCTTGGTCATCCCTCAGGTCTCCGTGATTTGTGTTATGCGGATGTGTGGATCCAGCTGTCCTGTCCCGTTTTTTTTATCGATGTTTTACCGTGACTTTGGCTTAGGGATTTGGCTAATTGGCGGCATGTTACCACTTTTGTGCGATGATCTTGACCCGAGTCGTGAGACTCAAGGATCGTTGTGTCAGCAGGTCTAGTTGTCTATCCTGAGTCTGGTAGCAGTTTGGTGTTCTGCCTTGTGTCTTGTGCTTAGTGTTTCGTAGTACGTGAGACAGTGCATGCTTAGCCTGTCCGTACTTCAGCACTGATGTTTCGGAGTCTCCGTGTCTAGTGAGCCTCCACTAGTCGTAGCTTGACGACACTTTCCTAAGTGTCGGCCCACCTGGGAGTGGTGGCGGGGTGAGTTCCTGATATTCGGTTTTTAGGCTAGTTTTCGTAGGCCCCTTGCGTTGCGGTAGCGTCCTACTGGGGGGGAAAACTAGCTAGAGGCCTGGCTCAAGGCATTGAGCTTGTGTGTGCACACGTGGTCAGGGGCGTTTGGACGAGCGCCGATCGGCGTGACCCTGACTAGTCACTCGTTACTGTTGTTCCTTGTACTTGGTTCTATAAGTGTCTCAGTTACCACCGTTCTCAGTGTGTGGGAGATACTTATGGTGTTGTGTAAGACGTCAGTGGACGCATCTGGCTATTCTTCTAGTGAGGAGGTACTTCTGTCACTTGACGCATGACACTTAACTCATTGTGTTTTTGTGATTGGTTCCCGTCATGTTTGACGTGACTTGTCGGGTAAACTGTGTTGTCTTCACCCGCGGTCTAGTCTTATGTAGCATACAGGACGGTGAGTTTGTGTATGTATGTGTCTTTGACTGTGTGGGTCTTTTCTAGGGCCTTTTCACCTATTTTGGTAAGCTTTAGCTATGGAGCTAGTGCTTTGTCGGCAGATCGGTAACGCCCGACTCTGTGAGATCGGGGTTCACCTTTCTGTTGCTGTTTGGAGTAGCTTAGAGAGCCGAGGTTCGTTCGGCAGCCGTGTTTCTATTTAGTACGGCTTTACTCTTTCGTTTAGCTATCTTACTTCTGCTTTTACAGCTTTACAGTTGTAGTTTAGCACTGCTACTACTTCTTTTCCTGCTTTACTGTTTAGCACTGTTATCTTGCGTGTTACTGCATTGTTTCCAGTGGGGATCTGCGGGACCCCTACTGAGCCAGTGACATGAGGCTCACCCCTACTTTTCAGGTGTGGTCGTTCTTCTTCCTCGTGGTTCGTGGCGCGATGCGTCAGTTCGTAGTTACCAGCATTGCCTGCATCGGGCTTCCCCCGACATGTGTACATTCTCTTTCCTATTGGACTGTACTTACCTTTATTTGGACTGTTCTGTTAGTGTCTCAGTTACCACCGTTCCTGGTGTGTGGGAGATACTTGTGACGCAGTGTAAGACGTAAGTGGACGCATCTGGCTGTTCTTCTAGTGAGGAGGTACTTCTGTAACTTGACGCATGACACCTAACTCATTGTGTTTTTGTGACTGGTTCCCATCATGTTTGACGTGACTTGTCGGGTAGTCTGCGTTGGCTTCACCCGCGGTCTAGTCTTATGTAGCATACACGATGGTGAGTTCGTGTATGTATGTGTCTTTGACTGTGTAGGTCTTTTCTAGGGCTTTTTCACCTGTTTTGATAAGCTTTAGCTATGGAGCTAGTGCTTTGTCGGTGGATCGGTAACGCCCGACTTTGTGAGATCGGGGTTCACCTTTCTCTTGCTGTTTGGAGTAGCTTTGAGAGCCGAGGTTCGTTCGGCAGCCATGTTTCTGTTTAGTACGGCTTTACTCTTTCCTTTAGCTGTCTTACTCCTACTTTTACAGCTTTACTGTTGTAGTTTAGCACTGCTACTACTTCTTTTCCTACTTTACTATTTAGCGCTATTGTCTTGTGTGTTACTGTGTTGTTTCCAGTAGGGATCTACGGGACCCCTACTAATCCAGTGACACGAGACTCACCCTTACTTTTCAGGTGTGATCGTTCTTCTTCCTCATGGTTCGTGGCGCGATGCGTCAGTTCATAGTTGCCAGCGTTGCCTACGTCGGGCTTCCCCCGACTTGTGTACGTTCTCTTTCCTGTTGGATTGTACTTGCCTTTATTTGGACTGGACTCTGTTTACTTAATCTGTTAATTTAATTTGTTAAATAAAAAAGTAATTTTATTTTTGCTACTTTAGCAAACCCGATCATTGAAATATTAATTGCTTACTACTTTATCTGGAACTTCAATGTACTCCACACACTCCTTTTATCCCTTCAGAGCTTTACCGCTCTTGGGAGGCCTCGCAGGATCCAAGTGGTATCGGGTTTACTCGATATTCAGACCCTGGGTCGTCACAGTTGGTATCAGAGCTGTGTTGTGTAAAAGTGCATGGGAGTTCAAGATATTGCAGTACTTAGAGTCCTTAAGGTCCAGTATAGTCGACAGCTGGCATCGATTTTGTGATTGTTTATCGCTTTGTTTTCGCGTGTGGTCTTGTGCGTGCTGTGTTGACACTGTGCGAGATGGTTTTGCTCTCATCCGGAGGTGACAGAGTGCTCTTCTCTTTTCATGGTATTTGTCTCGATTATGCTATACTTGGCAGATTTCGCCATTAGGCGTGAATCTATGGTGCGGTGTTCGAACTTTTTCCATGATTTGTTCAGGTGGCTGGTGACTTTATCGTTGGTGTGATGACCATGCACATTTTTATGATGCTTTGGTCGTCCCAGCTTGAGGTTTGTTCAGCCCCTGAGGTGTTAAGTTTGTGTTGAGTTGGTCGATTAGATGCCTTGATTGAGAGAATGCTAGGGCGAACCTAGGATTTTTCTTCCTGGTGAGCTACTGTTAGTCGAGCTTGATTCTTCTCATCTTGTTTGGTGGCATCTTTTCGAAGGTAAGCTTTGGAAGTGGGGTCTCGGTGAAGCCCTTGTCCTATGTCTGCTTAAGTGTGGACTGTGTTAGTTCTGAGCCCGACTTGCCTTTGTTCGATGGTTGCTTGGCTTTTGACCCAGATTTTGTGTTTGGGAGCCGTTGTGCACCGTGTCCGACGAGCCGTGTTTTGCGGCTGATGTGCTGTGAAGGTTCAGTAATAGTATCAGGACGTGAGGATAAGCGGAGACAGGTATTCTTTGTGCTTTGTGCTGAAGCTAGTGCTCTTCATGGTTTGCACTATGGCGACTTGTGATCGACTGTTAGCAGGATCGGTACTCGTGGCATGGTATATTGCAGTTTGTGAATTACGATGGCGCCGAGTGTGTGCTGAGATGCGAATGCCGAGTTGTCCTTGAAGCCTATGTGCCTTGCTATTGTTGGTTGCCGTGCCATTGCTGGAGGCATTATGGTTGTTGGCACTAGCATGTGTGAGGATTAGGGGAATCTGTCAGCATATTTGTTGGTTGAGTACCCTCTGCCTCTCTGTAACTTTTTCTTGGATGTTGTGCTCTCGGGACGTGATCGTGGTCCTTGAGATGCGTTCTCCAAGATTATTGTTGTTGTTGTGAGTCCTTATTGGTAAGCTGCTCGTTGCGTGGCTTGTATATGTTAGCCGTGTGTTCAGCTGTAATTGTGTCTTGATGTGACCCATCTTACAGTTGTGTCCCATGGTTCTGTGTGAGAACGAAGTCGGGTTTCTGCAGGTGCTGCTGTTGTCGTTGTTTGTTGGTGGTTGTGTTCAGCTTGGGAGGAGTTCCCTGTGAGTCTGATCTGGCATTGTGTGGACCGAGGTCTTGTCGGTTGGTTTTGTTGTACTCTTCTATCATGATAGAGTTGGCATGCGACTCGAATAAGATGTAATGTCTGAGTGAGGACTGACTTGATTGTGATCATGGTCCAGTGCTGTCGTTGGCGTTCTGTGTGCCAGTTTTATTATTATCCTTGGCACGGAAGCTGATGTGGTTCGAGCTGTCAGCTGAGAGGACTATGTTTCCTTGGTTAAGCTGATGTTTGTTGTGTCTGCCGTGTGTTTTGTCGGTAGCTATTTTCGTGGCATGTGTCGTGTCTCCTTTCCCTGTGAGACGGAAGCGACGTTGCCTTGTTTCGGAGGTGTCAGACTTGTGTTTTCTTTCAGTGCCGTGCTCATTTCGTGTATCGATTTGTCTTGAGATCCGGAGCGTGTGCCTATAATTGTGGTCTGGAAGTGTCCCTCTGAAATTGTGTTTTTCAAGATTTGTGTTGCCGTGTTCTAGGTGTTAGTGTTGGCTGAAGCTTGGTGAGCATTGCCAGCGTTTGGGTTTGTTCTTCCCTGCTTCTTCCTTGTTGACTCCTTTAATTTTGAGGATGAAATTTCCTAAGGAGGGGAGGCTATAATACCATGGGTCTTTCGGATCTTTATCGGAGAGCTTTCGGATCGCTTTTGTGGGTCCTGAGTTGTGTTTTACGATCCGCGTGGGTTTTTCCCTTGTATAAGTTACGGAACCCAGTGGAGAATTTATTATTGAATTCATCGACTCGAGGATGCTATAGTTGCGTTGTGCTACTTCCCAGGATCGTTTAGACTATTTTTTGTATTTTTATGAATTGGTGCATTTTCGGGCTAAAAATCAGATTTCATGAAAATTAGGAAATTTCTAATTTTCTCTTCTTTTAACCCTCTCTCTCTCCTTCCTCTCTCCTCGCTGCCGATCATTCTCTCTCTCTCGTTCTCTCTCCTCTCTTTTCCTCTCTCCGTGGGGCGTACGACAGTGGCGAGATGGGCAAGGCGGGAACGTCGTGGAGTTGATCTAGAGCGTGATGGTGTGAAGGATGGAGTGTGGTGCTGGCGCGATCCCTCGGTGGATTCAAAGCCGACGTGGTTTGGTTCGTGTGACGATTTCAGCGTGGTTTAGTCGATTCGGCGGGGAAGAACTTCGGTGGAGGTAGGGAGATGGACGCCCTACTCTTCTTCTGCGTTCCCTCGTGATTTGGAGCCGAACGGTGCGAGAACGAGTAGGTTTTGCTTTGTTTAGGGCGATGCATGCTTCGATGGGGTGTGAGACGAGTTCGCCTCTTTCAGCAACGATTTTTAGTCTAGTTGGTTTCATTCGAACTCCTGACGTGTTGGGAATTCATTCTCACCAATTTTACTGCGTTTGGTCGAGAATCGGAGTCGGTATGAGCCCGACTACCCCTATGACTCATTTTGGGCCGATTCGTGGGAATCGCCCGTTTCTTATCGTTTATGCGTTGTTTTGATCCCTTTCGAACTGTGGAAGGTGTATATCGTGTTTAGGATTGTTTCCCTTTCGTTTTAAGGCGAACGGGGCGTGGAAAGGACAGGTTTTGGCCCTTCCTACGGTTTTCCCGTCGTAACGCCTTGGCGGTCTTACCAGAGACCGTTTGGGTGCCTCAAGCGGTCTAGTGGCGACCATTTGGGTTCTTTGTTGGTTTATGTCGGTTCAGGTCTTAGCGGTCATGCGATAGACCATTTGTGTTGGCTTGCGGCCCATTGGAGGATCGCTAGGCTCTGTGAAACGGTCTATTGGAGACCGTTAGGTTGTGTCTAGTAAGTCGGTTTGGCCAAGAAGTCACGCGATTGACCGCAAGGCTAGCTGTCGCGGTCTGAGAGACGACAGCTAAGCTTCGTTTATGTCGGTTCAATGGTTTTTCAGTCGGTTCGGGCTAGCGGTCCTAGCTCCGACCGCATGGTGTCCTTGGCGGCCCTTTGGGAGACCGCTAGGCTTCATGAGATGGTTCTATGGAGACTGTTTGTTGGTTTGACTGGTTAAGTCGGTTCGGGGGTTGACTGAGTTATGCGGCCATGCAAATGACCGCTATAGTCATCATGCGGTCCTTCAATAGATCGCATACCCCTATGTTTTTATAGTTTTGTTCATTTGAGTCTCTGAGTGTAGCGGCCATATCCTAGACCACTTAGCTCAGTGAGACGGCCTATGTATAGACCATTTTTATCTTTGTGCGGCCCTGTAGTACCCCGATTTATTAAAGAATAAAAATTTCAAGAAATTAATAAGAAAATTCCGTAAGAAATAGGATAAGTAAAATCTTGAACATTTTGTAAAAATATGAAAAAATTAGAATCTTGTAGAGGATGAAACGTTAAGAAAAATTGTCTTCTACGACCAGCCCAAATAAAATTCGTAAACAAGCCGAATTAGCAGATTAAGGCCCAAAACCACACTTAGCCTAATCGGACCTTAAAATGCGAAATTCGAGCCCAATACTAAACCAATAAAGCTAAAACCGGATGCAAATGAAAGGCTGGGATAAGAGGATCTTTTCTATCTGGTTAATCTCTGAAACCCTAACCCTAGGAGGTGTATTTGGCGGTAGAATGGCGGATTGACTTGGTCTCGCGCGAATCTCGCACATCCGCGGTGCAAGGACTCTGTCTTCGCGATTAGGACTCCCCAGATGCAATTTAGTTGCTGTGGCGGCCGGAGAGGAGCTCAATCGAGGGAGGATTTCGACGATCATCGATGGTGTGTACCTAGCGCGTCGGCTTCTCTCTTCTTCTTTCACCCTTCGATTAAGGTAGGTGATAGCAAGCCAAACCTTAACTATTATATATCAATAGAAGCGTTGTCTTGTCCTCTTTCCATTGATCTAGAAAGCCTTAAATTTCATCTAGTATCCTACTAGGATTTCGAGTTTTAGTGGAAGCATGCTAGAACTAGGGTTAACTATGTTTCATCTCGATTTACGTAGAGATTTCAAGCACTAAACACTAAATTAACCATGCTATCTTGTAAAACTTTTCATGCTCGTTCTATTGACTATAAAATCCCTAATTTTCATGCTCTATATTGTTCGTATTTAGTTATTTTTGCTAACCCTAGCCAACCCCACCAGAGACGGGCAAGGCAAAGGGGCGACAGACTGACCTGACTTGCGCGGCCTCTCGACAGACCGCCCATACTCGATAGGCGGCCGGTTCTTGACAGTCCATGCATTTTGTCTTCGGTTTGTTTTATAAAATGCGCGGTGGAACCCTAACCGCCCTTTTCTCCAAGCGGCCAGTCCCAGACCGTGCATTGTTCCCAATGGCACATTACAGACCACTCATCCCTAGCACGTGAGCGGCTGGGATTCCTTCCATTGGTGGTACATACCAATGGCACATTACAGACCACTCATCCCTAGCACATTACGGAGGACCTGAAAGGGGATGAACGGCCTGTCGTACGACCGCTGGGGCACGTGAGCGGCTCTGAATGAACTGCCCAACTATTCAGAACTATTTGGGTATGACTTATCTTAGTAGATTAGTGGTTAATTGGTAAGTTCGCAACCTGCATGATAACTGAAATTTATTGAAGTGAACAATTATGAATTTTTGCTAGTCTGTCTTCACTTGATTTTGATTCTTCATGGCCTTAGCTTATTTCCATATGTTAAATTCAAACATGATTTCTTAAATGCTATTGGGATTGTTTGACAGTCGTTCTACTCCGGTAGGATTCACTGACCGCCATACTGCTTTATGATGATTTGATAGCCTCAATTCCTTGTAATGGTTGGGACTCTCCGTCGGATATTCCTTCTGTCGGACTAGGACCTTCATTACTGGACCTCCGTAAGCCCCCGCGAGCCTGGGATTCCCACTAGGATGCCGGGCAGGTTGTACCACCAAAACCTGAACTTGTTTACGTGATTGAACCACTTGAATTACTGTGCTATGAGTCACGGCTCAATGTGGACTGACTGAGTTTTGAATGGTTAGAATCAAACCGTTTAACTCAATAGACGGCCCATTATGAACCGTGCATTTCCTGGCCGAGTGCCACTTACATTGGTCGATTAACCTTGTTCTATCTTCGACCAAATCATGTTTAGATCGACCCAGTAAGCCCTAGGCTGACCAGTAGAGAGTAGGCTGGACCCTGGTTCAGTTCTGCCCCACTTATGGCAGCCCAGAGCCTTTTGGGTAGGTTTCTAGTTCATTAAGTTAGGCCGAGTTTGAGCGGTCTGACTAAAACCGTCCATATACTAGAACGGATCTTATTAGACCGTTCATTCATTGAGCGGCCCTATAAGGACCGTTTACCTTGTTCTTGGGCTTCCAGTTCTTCTGGTCACATGCGGCCCAATTCTGACCGTTCTATCTAGAGTGGCCCAGGATGGACCGTTTATCCTTGACTTCGGTGAGGCTGATCCTCAGCCCAATTCTGTCCGGAACGGTCCAGTGTAGACTGTGTATAGTTTGAGCGGCCCATTTTAAACCGCGTATCATCCAGAAGTTATTTTTCTGAGGTTATATGAGTGTGAATCCAAGGACCTGATTGGTTCATGATAATTTGAACTTTCTGGTCAAGTATCTCTTCGACTTACCCTTGGAATTCTCCGAACTAAGTTCTATATCTTGTCAGATTGGCCATTTAACTTGATTAATGTCTAGACACAACTTGGATCTTGGATCCATTAAATCAATGCCAACGCATCATAAGGGCCCGGTCTGGTCTTGAGAGGAGCCCCCGAAAAGTACTTGTGCCCTGGGGAGTTTGAATGACATGGTGAGGCATTGCACTTAGTGCATGACTAGCGTGATGTCTACGATAATAATCTATTACTTGAATCTTTTCTTGACTTGGTTAATTCTTGCTTGTTGGCCAATTTCTAGTTATATCATGATCCTGCCTTCTCTTTATATTGTTGTTTCGTCATATCATCATTTTGTTTCGTTACTTATAATTGCAATTAATTGGTTAATCACTTAAACTTGCCTGTTATTACCTACTGAGCATTCGCTTACCTAGTTGTTCCCCCTTTTTTGGTATCTCAGGTGAGGACTCGCAGACTGAAGGGGACAGGCAAGAGTGATGGCCTTGGAGTGAACCAGTTAGAAGCGTGTGGAGCCAGTCATAGTTGTTTGTGTCTACTTATGTTTTAGAGAGTGTGTTGTGGAAGAATTGTAATTTAAAGACAATAAATGTAGTATTGTCGAGTGGATGTTGTATAGAAGGTTGGTTTAAGTGAGTTTTTATGGTTTGGAACATGGATTATTTAAATGTTATTTAGCGAATGGAGTTGTTTTCTATTTATGGCGTTGTATGATCTTTTAGCTTTAGCTTATCATGTCTGTAAATCAACATATTATTATTAATTGTTTCTACTGCCAGTCCCGATATTCTGCGTTGGGGCGTGACAGTTTGGTGGTATCAGAACCTAGGTTTCTAATATTCCTAGGTTTTCTAAGTTCTAGGGTTCTAAGTGATGTCGCAGAACCTATAACCCTTGTTATAAGTCTAAGAATCCGACCTAGTGAGAATTGGGTAGAGACTTGGGTTGAGTTAATAATCTAATTCTGAACTATTCCTTCTAAATGAATCCTAAAGTAATCTATTATACATGTAGGATGTTCTAATGGCAGCTGAACGTGCGCAATGGCGAGATATGCAACGAATGGTTCAAGGACTTACTCGGGCTTTGCAGCAAGTGGCCCAAGGAGGAGGAGCGAACCACGGAGCTGGCGATCTTCACCGAAACTTTCGTGGGATGAATCCCCCGCGTTTTGGAGGCTCGACCGACCCTGATGAAGCCGAGCACTGGCTAAAGGAGATGGAGAGGATCTTCGAAGTAATGCAGTGTAGTGACCAGGAGCGTGTTCTTTTAACAACCTTCCAGCTAGAACATGATGCGAGAACGTGGTGGGAGGCAGTGAAAGCTACCCTCGGCGATAGACAAGTTTCATGGAAGGACTTCGAGGAGCTCTTTAATGGTAAATATTTTTCTGATAGAGTACAAAAAAAGAAGGCGGCTGAGTTTGCTGCTTTGAAGCAGCGGAGTCTATTTGTGGCTGAATACGAAGCTCAGTTCTCTCGGTTATCTGGTTATGCCACTCACTTCATATCTATAGAGAAGATGAAGGCCAAGTGTTTTCTCAACGGGCTGAAGTTACATTATATTAACCAATTGGTACCAATGGAAATTCAAACGTATGCGGAGATGGTAAGGAAAGTTCAAGTCTTGGAAGATACCTTGGAGATGACAGAGAGAATCTGTGGAAAGAATGTTAAGAAGCAACAACCTACTGGTTCCGGGAGTACCAAACCCGGCAATGGCAAGAAGAGTCCCAATGGCGGGTTTGGATCGTGGAAGGGTAAAATGCCGAAGAATGAAGACAAGAAGCCTGGCCCGATTGTGCCATTTAAAGGCGTGTGTAAGTATTGTGACTATCTAGGTCACAGGATGGAAGAGTGCTGGCGCAAGCTGGGCGCCTGTTTGTGTTGTGGTTGTAGAGACCATCGTATTCTAGAGTGTCCCCTTTTGTCTGATCAAGCTGCCCCGACTAAGCCCAAGGAACCAAGAAGCAGAAGGGCAAGCTCCAAGCCCTACAGGAAGATGATGCAAGAGCCACCGAGGATGGTGGACTCGTTAAAGGTACTCTTATTATACATGATCAGTCAGCATTCATTCTCTTTGATACTGGTGCCACCCATTCTTTTGTTTCTCAGAAATTTGCTAAGTCTTTTGCTGTGAAGCCGGTCTTGATGAATTCCCCATTAGAGATTTCAACCCCTATTGGTTCCAGTTCAACAATTAAATATTTCTATCCTTCTAGTAAGGTTATGATTAATGAACAGAAATTGCCAACTGACTTTGTTCGCATGGATATGAAAGATTATGATGTAATTTTAGTAGCAGATTGGTTGGCTAAGTATGAGGTCAATGTTCATTGCAGTTCTAGTTCTGTGTCTTTTTCTAGACACCCTGGACTTTCTTTTATAGGGGTTAGGCACCATAAGCCTGTGCCACTTATTTTGGCCCTTCGAGCTGATAAGTTGATGAGGAAGGGATATCAGGCTTTTATAGCCTTTGTATATGAGACCCCTGAGAAGAAGATCGAGATTAAGGATATTCATGTCGTTCGAGATTTTCTGGATGTCTTTCCTGAGGATTTGCCAGGACTTCCGCCAGAGAGAGATGTTATCTTTTCTATTGATTTAGTTTCTGGCGCGTCCCCTGTTTCTAAAGCTCCTTATCATATGTCTCCCGCGGAGCTGAGGGAATTGAAGTAACAGTTAATGGAATTTCTGGAGAAGGGGTTCATTCATCCAAGTACATCCTTGTGGGGAGCCCCAGTATTATTTGTCCGGAAGAAGGATGGTTCAATGAGATTATGCATCGATTATCGGCAATTGAACCAGCTGCCTATCAAGAATAAATACCCATTGTCGAGAATTGACGAATTATTTGATCAGATAGCAGGAGCTCAGTATTTTTTTAAGATTGATCTTCGATCAGGATACCATCAGTTGCAGATCAAGGATGAAGATATCTATAAGACAGCCTTCTGTAGCAGGTATGGGCATTTTGAATTTGTAGTAATACCTTTTGGACTAACGAATGCACCTGCAGCTTTCATGTAGTTGATGAACAATGTGTTTCGGCCCTATCTTGATCAGTGGGTCGTTGTGTTTATTGATGACATCTTAATTTATTCTAAGAGTAAGGAGGAGCATGCTGAGCATTTGAGGGTGGCGTTGCAAAAATTGAAAGACCATCAGTTATACGCCAAGTTTAGCAAGTGTGAATTTTGGCTACAAGATGTGTCCTTTCTAGGGCATATTATTACAAAGGAAGGTATTTCTGTTGATCCCTCGAAGGTAGAGGCAGTGAAAAATTGGGATATGCCTACTAATGTAACTGAAGTTAGAAGTTTCCTGGGCCTAGTAGGCTATTACCGGAGGTTTGTTAAGGATTTCTCTAAACTTGCGGTGCCTTTGACAAGATTAACCTGCAAGGAGAACAAATTTGATTGGTCAGAGGATTGCGAGAGAAGTTTTCAGACTTTGAAGGAATGTCTAACTACTACCCCTGTTTTGGCTTTACCATCTGGAGAAGGAGGTTTTGTGGTGTATACGGATGCTTCAGGCATTGGTCTAGGTTGTGTGCTCATGCAGCATGGGAAAGTGATAGCCTATTCTTCTAGGCAGTTGAGGAAGCATGAAGAGAACTATCCTGTTCATGACTTGGAACTTGCAGCTGTGGTGTTTGCCTTGAAAATATGGAGGAATTACTTGTATGGAGAAATATTTACGGTGTTCTCAGATCATAAGAGTCTGAAGTATTTGTTTTCTCAGAAAGAACTCAATATGAGGCAGAGGAGATGGCTGGAGTATTTAAAAGACTTTGACTTCTCTATAGAATATCATCCTGAAAAAGGAAATGTAGTAGCATATGCTTTGAGTCGCAAGCCAATAGCTAAGTTGTCGCATCTTATGTTGCAAGAATGGAGACTGTTAGAGTAGTTAGCAAGTTTGGATCTCAATGTTGATAAGGATCGGGTTACGATTGCTCATATTCAACTCAGACCAGAAGTGTTAATGGAAATCAAGTCTTTGCAAGATAATGACCCAGAGTTGGTAGAGATCAATGAGAGCTTGAGTAGAAGACCTGATTTCATGGTAGCTGACGATGGAAGATTGTTGTTTCAGGGAAGGACTTGTGTACCTGATGTAGCTGAAATAAAGAACAAGATTCTCGAAGAAGCTCATAGATCCAAATACACTATTCAACCGGGAGGTACTAAGATGTTTAAGGATTTGAAAAGATCCTTTTGGTGGCCGAATATGAAGAAGGAAATTACAAAATTTGTGAGTAGATGTTTGGTATGTCAGCAAGTCAAGGCTGAGCATTTCAGACCTGCAGGGAAATTAAAACCACTTGATATACCTCAATGGATGTGGGAGAGTATTGGCATGGATTTCATTATGGGTCTACCTAGGACTCGTAGTGGATTTGATGCAATATGGGTTATTGTTGATAGATTGACTAAGTCTGCTCATTTCTTGTCCATTAAGTCTAAGTGGACAGTTGACGTCTTAGCTGCTTTGTATATAAAGGAAGTTGTAAGACTCCATGGTATTCCAGTCAGCATTGTGTCCGATAGAGACCCCAGATTCACCTCACATTTTTGAAAAGGATTGCAAGAATCTTTGGGAACCAGTTTGAATTTCAGTACTGCTTTTCATCCACAAACAGATGGACAAACTGAAAGAACCAACCAGATAGTGGAAGATAAGCTTAGAGCCTACATGATTGATTTTGGAGGTAGTTGGAGTGATCACTTGGCTTTGATTGAATTCGCCTACAATAATAGTTATCAGTCCAGTATTCAAATGGCCCCGTTTGAAGTTTTGTATGGAAGAAGCTATCGATCTCCATTAGGTTGGGAGGAGGTATGTGAGAAGCAATGGCTGGGACAAGATCTCATTTCTGAATCGTCCAAGAATATCCGTATTATCAGAAATCGGTTGCAAGTTGCACAATCAAGATAGAAGAGTTATGCCGACAATAGAAGAAGAGCCTTGGAATTTCAGGTTGGTGAGCATGTGTTCTTAAAGGTTTCTCTCATGAGAGGGATTCGAAGGTTTGGCATTCAAGGCAAGCTGAGTCCAAGATATGTTGGTCCATTTGAAATTCTGAAAAGAGTGGGGGAGGTTGCTTACCGTTTAGCACTACCGCCTCAGTTATCGGGAGTACATACTGTCTTCCACGTGTCGATGCTGCGAAAATATGTGTATGACCCCACTCATGTTATTCAACATGCGGATTTGGAGCTGAAGGAAGATTTGACTTATGAAGAAAGACCTATCCTGATTTTGGATCATAAGCAGCAGTAACTCAGAAGTCGTTCCATACCCATGGTTAAAGTGCAATGGAGTCAGTGTGGAACTGAAGAGGCTACTTGGGAGTCAGAAGATACCATACGGAAGTAGTATCCTGACTTATTCTAGGTGAGTTATCTCGTTCCTTGTCTTCTATAAGTGCAATGAATTTGGAGGACCAAATTCTTTTAAGTGGGGGAGGGTGTAGTATCCCGATTTATTAAAGAATGAAAATTTCGAGAAATTAATAAGAAAATTCCTTAAGAAATATGATAAGTAAAATTTTGAACATTTTGTAAAAATCTGGAAAAATTAGAATCTTGTAGAGGATGAAACGTTAAGAAACATTGTCTTCTACGACCAGCTCAAATAAAATTCGTAAACAAGCCGAATTAGAAGATTAAGGCCCAAAACCACACTTAGCCTAATCGGACCTTAAAACGCAAAATTCGAGCCCAATACCAAACCAATTAAGCTAAAATATGATGCAAATGAAAGGCTAGGATTAGAGGATCATTTTCCCTCTGGTTAATCTCCGAAACCCTAACCCTAGGAGGTGTATTTGGCGACATAATGGCGGATTGACTTGGCCTCGCGAGAATCTCGCACGTCCGCGGTGCAAGGACTCTATCTTCGCGATTAGGACTCCCCAGAGGCAATTGAACCTATATAATCGAACCTAAGTCACCCTAGAATCGTTTAGTTGCTGTGGCGGCCGAAGAAGAGCTCGATCGAGGGAGGATTTCGATGATCATCGGCGGTGTGTACCTAGCGCGTCGGCTTCTCTCTTCTTCCGTCACCCTTCGATTAAGGTAGGTGATAGCAAGCCAAACCTTAACTACTATATATCAATAGAAGCGTTGTCCTGTCCTCTTTCCATTGATCTAGAAAGCCCTAAATTTCATCTAGTATCCTGCTAGGATTTCGAGTTTTAGTGGAAGCATGCTAGAACTAGGGTTAACTATGTTCCATCTCGATTTACGTAGAGATGTCAGGCACTAAACATTAAATTAACCATGCTATCTTGTAAAACTTTTCATGCTCGTTCTATTAACTATAAAAGCCCTAATTTTCATACTCTATATTGTTCGTATTTAGTTCTTTTTGCTAACCCTAGCCAACCCCGCCGGAGACGGGCAAGGCGAATGGGCGGTGGACTGACTTGACTTGCGCGGCATCTCGACAGACCGCCCATACTCGATAGGCGGCCTGTTCGTGACCGTCCATGCGTTATGTCTTTGGATTGTTTTATAAAATCCACGGTGGAACCCTAACCGCCCTTTTCTCCAAGCTGCCAGTCCTAGACCGTGCACTGTTCCCAGTGGCACATTACAGACCGCTCATCCCTAGCAGGCCTTCGGACTTGAAAGGGGGTGAACGGCCTGTCGTGCGACCGCTGGGGCACGTGAGCGGCTCTAAACTAACCGCCCAACTATTCCGAATTGTTTTGGTATGACTTATCTTAGTAGATTAGTGGTTAATTGGTAAGTTAGCAACCCACATGATAACTGACATTTATTGAAGTGAACAATTACGAATTTTTGCTAGTCTGTCTTCACTTGATTTTGATTCTTCATGGCCTTAGCTTATTTCCATATGTTAAATTCAAACATGATTTCTTAAATGCTATTGGGATTGTTTGACAGTCGTTCTACTCCGGTAGGATTCACTGACCGCCATACTAGTTTATGATGATTTGATAGCCTCAATTCCTTGTAATGGTTGGGACTCTCCGCCGGATATTCCTTCCGTCGGACTAGGACCTTCATTACGGGACCTCCGTAAGCCCCCGCGAGCCTGGGATTCCCACTAAGACGTCGGGCAGGTTGTACCACCAAAACCTGAACTTGTTTACGTGATCGAACCGCTTGAATTACTGTGCTGTAAGTCACGGCTCAATGTGGATTGACTGAGTTTTGAATGGTTAGAATCAAACCGTTTAACTCAATAGACGGCCCATTATGAACCGTGCATTTCCTGGCCGAGTGCCACTTACATTGGTCGATTAACCTTGTTCTATCTTCGACCAAATCATGTTTGGATCGACCAAGCAAGCCCTAGGCTGACCAGTAGAGAGTAGGCTGGACCCTGGTTCAGTTCTGCCCCACTTATGGCAGCCCGGAGCCTTTTGGGTAGGTTTCTAGTTCATTAAGTTAGGCCGAGTTTGAGCGGTCTGACTAAAACCGTCCATATACTAGAACGGATCTTATTGGACCGTTCATCCATTGAGCGGCCCTATAAGGACCGTTTACCTTGTTCTTGGGCTTCCAGTTCTTCTGGTCACATGCGGCCCAATTCTGACCGTTCTATCTAGAGCGGCCTAGGATGGACCGTTTATCCTTGACTTCGGTGAGGCTGATCCTCAGCCCAATTCTGTCCTGAACGATCCAGTGTAGACTGTGTATAGTTTGAGCGGCCCATTTTAGACAGCGTATCATCCCGAAGTGATTTTTCCGTGGTTATATGTGTATGAATCCAAGGACCTGATTGGTTCATGATAATTTGAACTTTCTGGTCAAGTATCTCTTCGACTTACCCTTGGAATTCTCCAAACAAAGTTCTATATCTTGTCAGATTGGCCATTTAACTTGATTAATGTCTAGACATAACTTGGATCTTGGATCCATTAAATCAATGCCAACGCATCATAAGGGCCCGGTCTGGTCCTGGGAGGAGCCCCCGAAAAGTACTTGTGCCCCGGGGAGTTTGAATGACATGGTGAGGCATTGCACCGAGTGCATGACTAGCGTGATGTCTACGATAATAATCTATTGCTTGAATCTTTTCTTGACTTGGTTAATTCCTGCTTGTTGGCCAATTTCTAGTTATATCATGATCTTGCCTTCTCTTTATATTGTTGTTTCGTCATATCGTCATTTCGTTTCGTTACTTATAATTGCAATTAATTGGTTAATCACTTAAACTTACCTGTTATTACCTACTGAGCATTCGCTTACCTAGTTGTTCCCCCTTTTTTGATATCTCAGGTGAGGACTCGCAGACTGAAGGGGACAAGCAAGAGTGATGGCCTTGGAGTGAACCAGTTAGAAGCGTGTGGAGCCAGTCATAGTTGTTTGTGTCTACTTATGTTTTAGAGAGTGTGTTGTGGAAGAATTGTAATTTAAAGACAGTAAATGTAGTATTGTCGAGTGGATGTTGTGTAGAAGGTTGGTTTAAGTGAATTTTTGTGGTTTGGAACATGGATTATTTAAATGTCATTTAGCGAATGGAGTTGTTTTCTACTTATGGTGTTGTATGATCTTTTAGCTTTAGCTTATCATGTCTGTAAATCAACATATTATTATTAATTGTTTCTACTGCCAGTCTCGATATTCTGCGTCGGGGCGTGACAGGCCCTTTCGTGACCGTCCAGTGTCTGTGTTCTCTGTGTGAGGGTAGCGGCCCTTTGGCTGACCACTTGGTTTACCTAGCGGTCTGGCATGTGACCGTTTCCTTCCTGGAGTTCTATTTTCCTGATGTTTTGGCCTCCAATTATCTTGGCTTGACCTAGTGGTTTGCCCGTTATTCCGTGGATGTCTTGGATATCCTATGAGAGCTATGACCAAGTTGTATGGTGGCCAGGAGGGCCATTATATCGAGTAGTGTTCCATACTGCTTCAGAGTCATTATTGGTTTCTGGTCAACCCGGTGTGATCCAGTGGTTGACATGTGACCTCGTGAATGTCTCGGCGGTCTTGTATGGATCGAGACATGGTTTGGATGCCTTGAGGTACTGTCTTACCTCGGTTTATGTGTCCATGTGCTTTGAGGGTCTTGGTGATCCCTCAGGTCTTCGTGATTCGTGTTATGCGGATATGTGGATCCAGCTGTCCTGTGTCGTTTCCTTTATCTGTATTTTACCGTGATTTTGGCTTAGGGATTAGACTAATTGGTAGCATGTTACCGCTTTTGTGCGACGATCTTGACCCAAGTCGTGAGACTCAAGGATCGTTGTGTCAGCAGGTCTAGTTGTCTGTCCTGAGTCTGGGGGCAGTTTAGTGTTCTGCATTGTGTCTTATGCTTAGTGTTTTGTAGTACGTGCGATAGTGCATGCTTAGCCTTTCCATACTTCAGTACTGATGTTTCGGAGTCTCTGTGTCTAGTGAGCCTCCACTAGTCGTAGCCTGACAACACTTTCCTGTGTGTCGGCCAACCTGGGAGTTGTGGCGGGGTGAGTTCCCGATATACAATTTTTAGGCCAGTTTCCGTGGGCCCCCTTGCCTTGCGATAGCGTCCTATTGGGGGGGAAACTAGCTAGAAGCCTGGCTCAAGACATTGAGCTTGTGTGTGCACACGTGGTCTGGGACGTTTGGACGAGCGCCGATGGGCATGACCTTGACTAGTCACTCGTTACTGTTGTTCCTTGTACTTTGTTCTGTGAGTGTCTCAGTTACCACCGTTCCCGGTGTGTGGGAGATACTTGTGGCGCAGTGTAAGACGTTAGTAGACGCATCTAGCTATTCTTCTAGTGAGGAGGTACTTCTGTCACTTGACGCATGACACTTAACTCATTGTGTTTTTGTGACTGGTTCCCGTTTAACGTGACTTGTCGGATAGTCTGCATTGGCTTCACCCGTGGACTAGTCTTATGTGGCATACACGACGGTGAGTTCGTGTATGTATGTGTCTTTGACTGTGTATGTCTTTTCTAGGGCTTTTTCACCTATTTTGATAAGCTTTAGCTATGGAGCTAGTGCTTTGTCGGTGGATCGGTAATGCTCGACTTTGTGAGATCGGGGTTCACCTTTCTATTGCTATTTGGAGTAGCTTAGAGAGCCGAGGTTCGTTCGGTAGTCGTGTTTCTGTTTAGTATGGCTTTACTCTTTCCTTTAGTTGTCTTACTCCTGCTTTTACAACTTTACTGTTGTAGTTTAGCACTGCTACTACTTCTTTTCCTACTTTACTGTTTAGTGCTGTTATCTTGCGTGTTACTACATTGTTTCCAGTGGAGATCTGCGGGACCTCTACTGAGCCAGTGACACGAGGCTCACCCCTGCTTTTCAGGTGTGGTCGTTCTTCATCCTCGTGGTTGGTGGCGCGATGCGTCAGTTCGTAGTTACCAGCGTTGCCTGCGTCGGGCTTCCCCCGACTTTTGTACATTCTCTTTCCTGTTTGATTGTATTTGCCTCTATTTGGACTGGGCTCTGTTAACTTAATCTGTTAATTTAATTAGTTAATTGAAAAAGTAATTTTATTTCTGCTACTTTAGCAAACTTGATCATTGAAATATTAATTGCTTACTGCTTTATCTGGAACTTCAATGTACTCCACATACTCCTTTTATCCTTTCGGAGCTTTACCGCTCTTCGGAGGCCTCGTAGGATCCAAGTGGTATCGGGTTTACTCGGTATCTGGACCCTGGGTCGTCACAGTCATATCACCCGAGGGTTATCGATCAGCAAAACGGACCCTATAGTGGATGGCGGATCTCCGAGGACTCGCCTACTAGGAGACCCATATCATCTGAGGGTTTTTGATCGTTGGGACACTGTTCGCCATTAAGGCGGTTAATATTCGCTCGGAGAGTGATCACTAGAGTCTGCGGCTAGCACCACGGGGACTGGTGCACCTTGAACCGGCGTGGTTAGGAGGTACGGCGCACAAAATAGGGAAAGACCTTAAAACGGCGTAGCATGCACACCTTAAAACGGCATGGTTGGGCAATTGAAACTGCGTGAGGAGAGTTGAACCGGCGTGGCATGAACCTTCCCACAATAGATAAAGGGGCAACGTGCACACATGCGTTTGTTCTAATTATACAGTGAAATGAGTGGGCCAGGCATGTTTAAAGAAATGCAGAACGAAGATGCCATAGTATGCTCACGTATGTGTGAGTTGGATGCTGGGTGGTGCAAATGTATATATATGTACATGAAGTAGTGTGTGAGTTGGTAGCTGGGATGGTTTTATACCCTCATACATGTTTATTCATGCAGATAATGGAGTGAGCTGATGGCTAAATGGCGGCTATTTCCTGTATGAGTGTTTACTCATGTGTATTTAATCTATGCGATCATATGTGCTTATTTATACAAATACATATGCAGGATTAAATGGGCCAACGGCTGGGTTGGTTCGGATGGTCATATATATGCATGTATATTGCGGTTGGGAAAAGGTAAAACGGCAGCGTGGCTAAGTGGAAGAGGTTAATACGGCGAACCATTTGAAGAGGCTGAAACGGCATGAGGAGGTGGGTATTCGGCGTGCGTCCGTGACGCCGGATCGCACTCTAAACCAGAGAACGGAGAAGAAATAGAGCATCGAAAAAAGAGAAAATTAATCGATGAAAATTTTTATTTACCCCTTATTAGCATCTAGAGATCACATCTTAGGAAATATAGATGAGCCTCTCGGATTAGGAGGGGCCTTCAATTACAGCAAACTACTGAGGGAGGATCATCAAAAGAAACATGTAACCCCGTGGGGTGATTCACTCAGTCATGCTCTAACTTCCAGGCAGTCGGAGAGGGAGAGATGAGAAGTAAACATAGAAAGAGCTTAAACAACCCAACAGAGGGGCCTCGATTTCTTTATTCAGTCATAATAACATGGAATACAACATGGGGAAATTGCAGAAGAGAGCCTATAGGCCCAATCGATCAAGGAGAACAAATAAAATAAAGAAAGGGGGGAACAGAACAAAAGAAATTATATTAAAAAAATATGAGAAAGATGACGAGGAGGGGGAATATTTGTGGCCCGGACGGGTGCGATCCGCTGTCGAACCGACCTTCGTGCTGCAATAAGAAATCTTTGATCTCTCCTCTTTCTCGCTATGCTCTGGAGTTCGCGGGCTCTCCTTTCTATCTCTTTCCTTTCCTCTCCTCTCACCTTTTCTGTTCTTCGCCACTGGAGCTCTCGTGATTTCTCCCTTCTTTTCTCCCCCTTTTTTTGGTTGCCCTTTTTGTGTTCGCGACGGTGGCTTTTATAGCAGAGGGGGGGATCATCTTAATACGGCGTGAGGATGGGGTGAATGGGGCTATTCCGGCGCGCCGTCCTCACCTTCCCACGCCGGTTTACATGGGGTCGCAGGATCATGTGGAGTTACTTCTCACGCTGGTTTAACTCTTGTTCATGTGAGCTCCGCCGGATCAAGTTGCATGTGGGCTACCCATGGACTTCTTCAACCCATTTCGAGTATTCTTTGACCCATTTAGCTTATTTACGCCCATTTCCATGCCTATTTCCTTCTTTTGTGATGATTGACCAATCAACCGGCTCGCTTTGTTGTCCGAGTTTCTAATTGTTCGCTTGGGAATGGTCCCGAGCATTTTTCTGGGCTTCCGAGCCTCATTTTAGCTGCTGTCCGTTGGAGTTGAGCATCTTTTCTCTTCTTCTTTTTCTTCAGGCTCGTCTTTTGTTTGACTTTCGCCGTTCTTTTTCTTCTTTTCTTTCTTTTATTCTCTGTCGGCGTAGGAGCACTCGGTTAGAGCTTAAGATCCACAGAAGCAAAAGTTTCAAAAAATTAGAAATATTTTCAATGTCAACATTGTTGAGTCTATGAGATGGTGTAGACACAGATTCAGAGGGGGGAGTGAATGAATCTCCCCTTTAAAAATTGCCCAATTAAAAGTGTACTTATAAATCTTACGGAATTAAACTCTCAGATGGCCCAATTAAACTGATATTCTGATGAGACTCACACTCGAATACTTGTTCAGAAGTTCTTGTATGATTCTCACCAGAATGCTTGGCTAGCACACTCAGTAACTTTACTCAAATGCTTAGCAGGAATCAAAACATAGACAACTGAAGCACACAATGAATTCAACATAATCTAAACTAATCAGATGTAACGTTCCTAATCATACATCTACCGAGAGTCAGAAATCCATTCAAACCACGGAGACAAAGAGTTTTTAGATGGTTCGGTATGCTACCACAGACCTACGTCCATCCCCCACTCAAACTAGAGTGAGGCTTCCTGCTGTCTAACAGTTTGAACCACTGGGCATCATAGCTTGCTTACAGCTGAGCATCATAGCTTACTTCCGCTGCGCATCACAGCTTATGTCCGTGGCACCCCACAGCTTACGTCCGCGGCGCCTCACAGCTTACGTCCGCTGAGCATTACAGCTTGCTATAGCTGAGCGTCACAGTTTGCTGTCCAGAGGGACTAATCCTCTACAACGCTGACACACAGCTTGATGAAATCAAAAATGAAAAACAAAAGATAACTCACAATTCCAAAAAACTAGAAATGAAAATGTATAAAATGTAGCTCTCGCAGGAGTAGACTGGCTTGGATCTGATCCAAGAGCCAGTCGAATAGATCTTCAGGATCTTCAAATTTCTCTCATCAAGCTTGCTCTCTTTCTTCATCACGAGCTCACGATCTCCTTGATCTCTCTCTTTGCTTCTTCTTCTTCCCTCACTCACTCTCACTGTTTCTCTTCCGTGGACTCTCTCTTTTTCTTCTCACTCACCCTCA
Source organism: Amorphophallus konjac (assembly GCA_022559845.1). NCBI lineage: Eukaryota > Viridiplantae > Streptophyta > Magnoliopsida > Alismatales > Araceae > Amorphophallus > Amorphophallus konjac. The sequence goes on along the minus strand of CM040121.1, from coordinate 189,916,822 downwards.
TTGAAAAATATGGTACTCTATTTTTCTAACTCTCAGATCTTCACTCTTTCTCTTACAGTTGCTCCCTTCTTCTTCTCTCTCGAGCTCTCTTTTCTTTTCGCTACTCTCTCAATTCTCCTCCCTTCTATCTTTTTCTCTTTCTATTTTCTCTGTCTCTTCTACTACTCGATCTGAAAGATCTAGCCTCTTTTTATAGGCTCACGAGAGATGGGCACGTGGAAAACACGTTCCCGCCCAAGAAGATTTGAGAGGACGTGCTGTTGGATGTCCACGTGCCAGACGATGAGAAGGCGTTGTCCACATGGCAGAAGGTTTAGTTCTGATTTCACCTTGGATCACGTGCCTGTGAGTTAGAAACTTGAGTCACGTGACTATTCCAGCCCTTCAGGTGTTCGATCTGTTGCTTTAGACCTTTTAGTCTTAAGTCTCTATTAACAAAATAAAAGGCATTTAATCAAACATCTTATTGTCATAAGTAATTCAGAGAGATGTTTATTATGCATGGTTTATAAGGATGACCATGATATAGCAAAACCATGGAAATCAGGTAGCTATATGATAGAGATCATTTTGCCAAACACATTGTAATCATGAATATATAACTAATGTGCATTGGCCTAGATATGCTCAGACTTGATTATGCATGTTGGCATATATGCTCAGACTTGATATAGCATTATGCACAGACCTTACTCATGTAGAAACTAAAACATGCACAAACTTAGTTACGTGATATGCAAACATGCACAGACCTTATATACAATCATACACAAACTTTATATGCATGTGAACAGATGCGCACAGACCTTATTCATGCTATCGTGCAAATGTGCACAGACTTGCAACAGTAACATAGGTAGACCTGATACGCATGAGCGAACATGTGCATCAACCTTTAAGTGCACTATAGTAAACATACACTGACCTTAGATGCTTGAACAGTAATGTGCACAGACTTGTGTGAATGACTAAGGCAGATGTGCATTGACCTTAGATGCGCTACAGTAAATGTGCACCGACCTTCCTCTGCATGGATATGCAGCATAGTAAACATGCATCGACTTTCATATGCACTATAGTGAACATGTATCGACCTTAGATGATGCAAGTAAAACTAGCATTGACATTAGTTACTTCACTTGACTAACTAGCATCGACCTTACTATGATGAAGGACAAAGTATCATCGACCTTAGATACTACAAGCACAACAAGCATCGACCTTAGTTGCTTCACTAGGCTAACTAGCATCGACCTTAGTTAACAAAGAATTTGAACATGCCTCGACCTTATCTATGCTCAAGAAAAGTGTGCATCGACCTGCATGACTAGGACTTAATGCATGTGCACCGACTTGCAATGCATGTACTCTGACTTGCCTAATGCATGCAACCTGTTTGATTAAATGACTGAAGTGTTTAAATGTGCACTGGCCTTACCTGATAAGACAAAGGGTATATTCACTGACCTGTACACTCCAATGCAATGGACAATAGGTGTTGACCTATTGTCACCTTTTTGAACAGTGGCGTTGACTTTTTGTCATTTCATTTTGACAATAGTGACTGTCTTTCTTTTCATGACTTTGAGTCATTCTCAAACATGTTCTGACAGAATTTCATACTGCTATAAAGATGATGAGATTAATAATAAATGCATCAAGATTATATCATCAATAATATATATATATAATGAGACATAATATTTGTGCCCCTATGGTCACTTGAGTTCATATGGTCACTTGGGTCATTCGACATCATTCTATAGTCATATGAGTTCTAATGTATTCTTGGTTTTGATAATGGCTTAACACTATGAGTCATTGTTGTTTCTCACTCTCCATGTATTTGGTTTCATGATGCCCATTCACAACTTGCATTATATGTTCTCACATTGCATTAATACCAAGGAACATGTGGTTCTTGAATGCTCACATCAATCTTGAATAAATTCATTGTCATATGAACTTGATCTTTTGATATGGATGGTTAATTTGAGAATGAGCTTTTCTATCCTTCTTGTTATTGAGATTCCATGAGTGTGTGTCATGGATATTTTACTTGGGGTGGTTGAGCTCTTATCTCTTGATCTTTAGCTCAGAACACTTGTGATTCAAAGTGTTCACATATAACTAATTCATGAGATTTCATATGTGTATTTCATACATTTATTATATGGATTATTGAGCTAAAGTTCTAATCCTTTTTATATGATTTTGCAGGCCAAAACACTCAATATATATTCCCCAAGATCAAAGGAGTTTGATGCCACAGAGTTCGGAAGGGTTTCAATGGCATTTGGGGCTGAATTGTGTTAATCTGGAATTTACTGTAGCTAGGTCGACCGGCGGCACTGTAGCTAGGTCGACCGATTTTCCCAGAACCAAAAGGTTCGAGGTCTGTGACATTTAGGTCGACCGGCCCATGAATTCCGGTCGACCGGTTTTGCCAGAACCGAAAAGTTCTAGCTGCAGCAGGTTCCGGTCGACCGGCCCATGAATTCCGGTCGACCGCCAGCCCCGAGCCAACCTTATTTGACTTCGAAATCCACCTCGTGGCCAGCCCCTTTCCATGGTTTTGTTTAATCAAACCTCACCTAACTTCCCATGATTTGTGGATCTGGTCTGGGGCTTGTTTATAGACCATTCAAAGTCTATAAAACCATTACAAGAGGGTTAGAAACCCTAGTTGATGGAGTTGATGAAGTGAATCAAGGGAGGCCATTTCGAGAGCACTGTAGCACCTCCATGAACAGTGTTCCAGGCAGAACATCTTCATCCTTCCAAGGTGATTCAAGCTCAGATCTGAAGCCAAGCAACCTCCAACCAAGCAAGAAGCATTCAAGGCTATCAAAGGTGATCAAAGCTACATCCATACACCTCTTCATCAACTCAAGGGGATTCAAGAGAAGATCAAGCTACATCCAATATCCTCTCCATCAACTCAAGGTGATTCAAGCTTATATCTCAATCCAGCATCCTCCAAGAAAGAGTAGAAGCAAGTAAGGCTAAGAGGGAAGATCAAATGAGGCTTCAAAGGGGTGTTCAAAGCAAGAGGAGTTCGAGTTACTGTTCACGTGAACAGTACTCCGTGAAGAACATCTTCATCCAATCCAAGGTATTCAAGCTCATATCAAAGAGATCATCTTCCAAGATCTGTGAAGAAGGAAGCAAGGATCAAGGTAGCATCTATTCATTTCTTCATCCAATCAAAGAGATCAAAAGGAAAATCAAAAGAGGAGGATTGGAAGAACAGTTACTGTTCACATGAACAGTACTCCGTGAAGAACAATCATCCATTCAAGGGTGATTACAAGAAGATTGATTTGCAAGAAGAAGAGATCCCTGCTGCTGATCAACAAAGCATATCGATACAAGGGCCAATTCCTTCTTACTCAATCTCTTGTTTTAATTCCTTCACATTTGTTTTACTTTCAATATTGTTAAACATTGAAGTCGTGATTCGTCCCTACCGGTGGTTAGTAGGAAGGCAATTGGAGGGTGTTCCAATTTGCGGTTGACGTCCCTACCGGTGGTTAGTAGGAAGGCAATTGGAGGGTGTTCCAATTTGCGGTTGACGTCCCTACCATGTGGTTAGTAGGAAGGCAATCGGGAGTTCTCCGATCTGCGGTATAGCCGTCCCTGTCGGCTTTGTGTGTAGGAAGACAGAAAGAGGGATTTCTCTATTCTGTGGTTTGGGGCGTGTGCCCGGGTCAAGCTGTGAGTCAGCAAGGAAGCCTCACCGGGTTTTGGTGAGGGGTGGACGTAGGTTGCGGGGTTGCAACCGAACCACCTTAAAATCCCTGTGTTATGGGTTGTTTATTTTGTGTGATTGCTCTATATCTTCTAACCCCATTCGCAGGTTCGTGTGCTTCCACACTTGGTTATATTGCTCACACACATATGCACTTTGAGTGATCAACATAGCATACATACACACACACAGTTGTTGCAAGCTATTGCATGTTCATCTATGTGTTATGCTTTGTAATTCACTTAAAGAAGTGTGGACGTTTCATAGCTTGTAATTCAAGTCTTTTCAATTGAGCCACTCTACTTAATTCCGCTGTGCATTGTGACTAAGTGATTCATTCACTTTATAAGAGTGGTTTAAGCTTCCGCTAGCTAAGAGTTTTAAATAGGCCAAAGTTTCTGATAGGATCTATTCAACCCCCCCCCTTCTAGATCCGTTTACACCTCACGGGACCCAACATATTTGTCATCATCAAAACTTCAAAACCACAGGGACACAACAATCTCCCCCTTTTTAATGATGGCAATATTATGAGTCATTGCATTAAATTCAGCATGATGATCAAGCCAGTATGAAATATGCATGAACATGCAACATAGAATAGCTCTGTCAGAACATGCAACATAGAATAGCTCTGTCAGAATTCAAAATATAAAGCATCATGTGACAGTACGTAGCATCAAAGTGGGAACTACTAATGCATCATCTGTTAGAATGTAGCTGTATGCATCAGAATCTCTCAGAACACAGAATGACAAGAATGACAAATGACTCACAAAATTCAGAATCTCTCGGAACACATAATGACAAGAATGACAAATGACTCACAAAATTCTCCCCCTTTGACAACATAAAAAAGGAAGGAACATTAAACAGGTGAAAGGAAAGATATGTCACAAAATTCTCCCCCTTGTTTTTACAACAAGATGCTGACAAAAAGATCTTCCCTGTTTTGTGCTATTATGCAAAAGGATTCACTGTCAACTAAACTCCCCCTGAACAGATGTTCTTCCTTTCTTCAAAGCAGATAGAGTGGAATGAAAAAATGATCAGTGAACCACATGGATATTCAAATTGAAGCAAACATTGAGACAATCAGATTGGACAATCAAGGCAGATTGATATCAATTGTTGGACATTCAAATTTTGCATTCAGTTGAAGTAGGTCACCCGACAGTCAGATTAAAAACATTCAGTTGAAGAGGTCACATGTGCAGTCAAGAATGATTTCAGGTCATGACAAAATGTATCAAGAACAATGTGCATAATCTGAGTTTTGAATTTCAACAGTGAATGTAAACTGAGCACAGGATTGTCAAATGATCTTCAAACTCATGAGAAATTTAACAAGATTTTCAAAGATATACTAATTTCATAAATCCAAAGATAGGAATTGTTCAGAATCTCCCATTATAAGGGTTTATGAATGAACTTTATTGAGCTTCATAGTTTAAATATGATGTATACATGGTTTGACAATAAAGTTCTGTACTCATATCTAAAATCAAGATTTAATAAAAATGAACCAAACTCTCATATTAACATCTTGATGAACCTCTCTTCATCTTACTCAATCAATTTCAATGACTTCTTTAGGAATTACAATCATAAGTATTGATGTTAAACAATCAAGAAACCATTTGATTTTGTCTAGGGTTATAGCAATTTTACTTTTGCATCCATTCTTAGATACTTCATTTGTTCAATCAAATAATTTTTGCTATCAAATCTTACGAGCAATCTAGTTCAGTACACACCTTATAACTAAAGCATATACGTTGTTTAGATGCCAATATCCCTAAGTACTTAGTGTGACTAACAGTCATGCTTTATAATAAACAGAGTTACCTTTTTCACCTCATGACATACCTCAACTCATTTCTTTGATGAGTGAGATGTGTTTCTCAGTGTGTAAGCCATTGCTCTGCCTATTTTTCAATCATTTTTAAGCAGAGTTAACTATGGCACCTTATGACACAGTCCTTTGGATATGTGTTTCTCAGTGACTAAAGTCATTGCTCTTACAAGATTCGACCCTTAGACTTTTTCAGAAAAGTCAGATGTTTAAACATAATACAGATTTCATGTATTTCAACCAAATAAAGCTATGATTTCAACATTTCTAGATTTCAGAAGATTTGACAAGACTCAATATGAAACAGTTGGTTAAGGTTTATTAAAGTTGACTCAAATATTTTCAAGGCATTTATAACCAACTTAAACGAATACATTAAACTTAAACCAATCTGATCGTTCAGACATTCATACATCTATATAATAGAAGATTCCTCATTGATTTAGTTTTTCAGATTTATGATCAAGGTACATAGATTTAAATCTTCCTAAATTTCAGATAGATAAAAGAATGTTTAAGGAACAGTCATTTTATCAATAGAAACAGTAACAAGAATATGCACCAAGTGCAAGAGACTTGAAGTTCAGACATGAGACAGGTTCTTGCAAACATTCAGTCTGAGTTAAGACAAGGATGTTCAAGGTTTTGTAGATATGCAGTGTTTTCAGACAAGTTTAAGAATATGACAAGAATTCCAAGCAAGTGACCATCATTGATTAGGAACTTACAACCTCAGAGGTATGACAATGATAGTCAAGAAAGCAAGAGCAGACAATTTCAGAGAGATAGTCACAAAACTGATCAGAGGTGGCTAAGCAATCGTGGTAAATTTCTCAAAATGGATTTTGAACAACAACTTCCTCTACAGCACATGCAGAAGTAACTCACAATGAATTTCAGAATCATGAAAGAAGTAAATTCAAATGATTTCAGAGCATATAGTAGAGATCAAATAATATGGAAACATTGGTCCAATCTGGAATCAAATCAAGTTTTGAGACAGTGAAGATTTCGGTTGACCAATCAAGAATACCAATGTTTGAGATAAATTGCTGGACGAGCAAAGATCATCAGAATGAACAAACATAGTCATGCAGTTCAAGAATTTTTCTTATGCTCCCCCTGAATGCATGCACTCAAACAATCTTTTTGGAATTTTCAATATGAATGTTATGCAATTAACTATATGTATGCAAATGTATTAACCTCCCTTAACTAAATGCATTAACCAATCATGTATGACATGAAGACCATGCAGGGGACTTAATCTGATAAGCATGAATTACAATATTTTCTTTAACAATCTCCCCCTGATTTTATGCACTATATGACTGAATTCTAAGTGCAATATATGCATGAGACATTATGTTAGGAAATTCAATGAATTATGTCTTAGACTTCCCTATGTGTAAATTGACCTATGGTACTAGGCAGAGTACTTAAGTCCAAAGGACCCCCTCACACATGATGTGGGTTTCCAGACAGACATAATCTGTCCTTCTCCCAGCGTACCATTTTATATACCTCTGGGTCATGCAAGATACTGAAATGCAAATGCAGTCATGTATGTATCCTACATTGACAATATGTTGGACATATGCAAATGTGAATATGTGTACATGGCATGTATGCAGATGAACATTTTATGCATGAGACAACATGCAGGCATCAAATCTCTGCTATTCACATTTTTAGCAGTCCAATTTATTTTTAGTGACTATGCATTATGACAAATATCAAACAAATGCAATTGGCATATGTGTACATCAAATACCGATAATTCTAATTTTCAGTGAAGGATATCCAATTCCTTTTCAATCTCATATATGCACAGATATGCAGACTATGCTCATGAGTTTCTAAACTTCTCTATGTGAAAATTTGACCCATGGTGCAAGGTGGAGAACTTGGTCTAGAAACCATATCACACATGGTTAGAACCTCCAGACATACTTAATCTGTCCTTTAGAGCTAAACCATTTGATATACCATGAAATCATGCATGAAAATGCATATCAGTTTCAGAATATGCAAGATGCAACTAGTTGAAACACAATCAAGTGTCAAAACATCAATGCATGTAGATAAGAAATGAATTCAACATATCTTCATTCAATATGTGCATAATCAGCTCAATGTATGACTGAGAAACTCATGTTGAGCAATGCAAACGTCAAAGCAAATAAGAGTATGTATACAGGAAAGTTTTAGCTAATCAGATTTAACATGATATGCAACTATCAAAAAGATTTTTGAAGAATTCAAATGAACCAATCTGTAATGTATAGAGATGGGGTTTTACCATACTTGGGTGCCTTGGTTTATTTACCCCTTTTATTTCTCAGCTCCAAGGCACACCTGCAAAACAACTTCTTATTTTGCACAGGCAGGTACCCAAGCAGTCTTGGGCCCTAAAGTGACAGTGATCAGATTTCATTACAAAACAATTAGACATAGAATGTCCAATCTGACCACAGTGATGACATGAGATAACATGTTTTATGTTCTTCCCATTTTGCACATTAACATGAGCATAAAATCTATGTGCCTGTGCATAAAGGTTTCTGTTATCTACATGAGCATTTTATCTTTTATTTCTTGCCAGCCAGCAATCAACAGCTTTGTGGCCTGGCTTTCCACACTCAAAGCATATAATGAATTTTTCAATAAAAATAGATTTATTCCTACCAAATACACTTTGATTTACAGGGAATTTAACAAATTTAGAATTAAATCTCTTTCTCTGAGCATGCCAACAGTCCTTGACTATATGGCCATGATTTTCACATTTGAAGCACACAATGTGCTTACTACTAGAACCAGATTCATTTCTTACAAAAGTCATTTTATAAGCAGGAACATTAGCAGGTTTTGAATGAACATTTCTTCCCTGGCCATGCCAACATTAAGCAGCATTGTGGCCTATCTTGCCACAATAAAAACAGTGAACCTTCTTATTCTGAACAAAAGGAGACTTCTTAGCATGGAAGTTAATATGATCAGTATGAACATGGAATTTTCCTTTTCCTTTAGAAGAATAGCATTGTGCAGCAACATGTCCATATTTATCACAGTTAAAACATGAAAGATTCTTTTTCTGAGTGGCTGGAATTTTCTTAGCATGATAATTCCTAGCATGCCTTCTACCAAAATTCAAGTCATCATTCTTCATTACAAGGCAATCATTCATTAAATGTCTATGCTTACCACAGTAATGACAAGACACATTATGTTTGTTTGAAGCATGATTTTTCTCATTTTTGAATTTTTATTTTTGAGTTTTCAGATTTTCATGATGTTTTTGAGTTTTGCTTTGTTTCTGATTTTTATGTTCCTTTTGACTTTTAGTTGTAGTAGAATGTTTTGAGGATTGACTTGAGGTTCTAGCCACTTCTGAACTTCGAACAAAGGTTGTATACAGCTGGTTCCTCATAGCCTTTTTAATCCAAGAATTGCAATTTATCCCTTCACTTAATTTAGTGGCTTCATTATTAAAGGGAGCTTTTAGCTTCTCTTTACCTTTGACAAATTTTAACATTGAGTTTTTCAGATCATGAATTTTATTTTCTAGAGATGCAATATGTATCTCATAACTAGTAATCTCTTGTTCACTATAATTAACAAGGGGGAGAAATGTTGTGTCCTGGATTTTGATGATGTCTGGCTATGACTCATTAATGAGTCTAATGTGGATTTGATGATGTCAACAAGCATTGCATTCAGGTCAAAGAATATCAATAGGTATGACAGATTTCTTAATAAGCAACAACAGCAGGAGGCTACTGTGGGAATCCTAGGCAAGAGTAGATTAGGGAGGTGATTTTTGGTAGATCAAGATATCATGAATCCGAACATGGAGTTTGGAAGTAGCTGACTCAAGCAACCTTAGATGGTTGGGGCAACTGAGTGAAAGTAGGCAAGTCAACTCAAGCTCCAGTCATATGACAACACAGACTGAAAGAAGCCCAAGGTGCAAAGGCCTTTGGATGCACATAAACCAAGAAAGGCAAAAAGGGTTGGCCAGTTAGTCGACAATCAACCTATAAGGAAGAGAAGAACCAAAATGAACAAGGATGCATTGACACAAGTTCCTTGTTGAGTAGTGAGTGCGTCAACTCACTTGTTCATGTGAAAGAACAAGTCAAAGTGAACCTCTTGAAGCTACCTCGATGCAAGATCTTCACTGCATCGACACACCTTCAGTTATACTGGAACTCCTTACAAAGCTGCGTCGACAGAAGTCCTCATTGCGTTGACACAACATGCTTGACCCGATGTCCAGCAAACGCAAGAAGTGAAGTGCGTCGGCTCAACCTTCAAGGTGCGCCGACCTAACTCATGTTCCAGATTATGAAGCAATAGCAGTCAGCAACTTCAGTAAAGTCTGCAAGCAACAACAACCAGCAACAATGGCAACAACCTCAGCAAGACCAATAATAACAAGCAACAATAGTTAAGCATCAGCAAGCAACATATCTTTTTTTGGTAAGTAATAAAATTTGTATTAAATGAAAATGAAGCTGTAGATCATAAGTCTAAAAAATAGAACTAGCATGCTCAAGACCATACAAGCTGTGGACTCAGAGCTTAATTATGAAAGAGAATAAATCTTTTGAAAATGTGTTCTTCCCTTTAGCAACTAGCATCAATAGCAGCAACAGCAGGATCAGTAGTAGCAACTTTTGCAAAGCATCTAGCAGTAGCAACATGCAACAAGTCTACTCAGAAAGAAAGCAAGTCGACTCAAAACATTATCCAAAACCTTGCTTCAAAATCTACAAAATAGACAAGTTGACTCAAGCATAAGGGCAATTCGACTCAAGGCCATTCTAGAAGCTGGAATCTCACCAAATACAATAGGCAAGTTGACTCATTCTCTTACCAAGTCGACTCACACTCTTCCAGAAAGCTGAATCCTGTTGAAAGCGAAGAACAAGTCGACTCAGTCTCACTCCAAGTCGACTCACAACGATAGCTCTGGCAGATTTTGAATAGGGCCATCCAATCATGTAATCTCTCATTCCAAGTCAACAGTACAAGGCTCTAGGACACATGCTTCAAGGTCCAAAAAGGTCCTAGGACAAAGATATGTCCCTTTCATCATCAGATAGTCAGAATGCCTTTTTGTGAGAAGGTTCTGTCAAAAAATAGATTTGGAAAAAAGGCACTTTCTAGGTTGTCCTCCTTTTTCCATCGGACCAATCAGATTACCTCTGCCAAAGATCCAAACAGAAAGCAAATCTGGAAAAAGTCTTTGTCCATACTTTCTTATATACAAGGGCCAATCAAAAAATGTCCAGAAAAAGGTTTGTATACAAGAACCTTATTTTTATATTGGACCTTTCAGCATGCAAGTTTGGATGCAAAACTTTCTGCCCTCTTCCTCTATATATATGGTCCTCCTGCATGAAGAACCCCGCTGCTGCAGCCCTTGAAGAAGAAAAGAGCTGAAAGAGTTAGAGTGCCCGAACCTGTAGAAGAAAATTTTTGAGAAGAGAAGAAGAAGAGAGGAGCAGCCCAACACCTGGTTCGACTCAGTCCAATGCTAAGAAGAATAGAAGAAGAAGAGAGACTAGATATGACCAGTCTTCAGATCTAAGTCTGGATCTATAGCCACAAGCTTCTAGATCTTCATCTGAAGCTACATTGGTTTTTTTCTTGTTTCACTTTGTGTTTTTATTTTCAAAACTATGGATCTATTTTAGTGTGTTGTGTTGTGCTTACAGTAGTGTGTCTGGTGCTCTGTTTAGAGACCAGGAGTAGTTTTAGGCTGTTGGGCAGTCGTGTGTGTTTGTGGGGGTTTGTCCCCATGTTTTGCTGCATTTTGTAGCGTGTTGGTTTCTTCATTTTTTTTCCTTTGGGGCTTATCCCCGTGTAGTGCTGTAGTTCTGCAGCATGAAGACTATGTCTTCGTGAAGAGCTTGGTCCTCGTGTAAGCTATGTATCAATGTGTGGGGCTTGTCCCCGTGTGTGCTGCGTATAGCAGCGTGTGTGTGGGGGGGTTGATCCCCGTGTGGTGTTGTGTGTAGCATCGTGAGGATTGTGTCCCCATGAGGAGTTGTTTCTCGTGTCAAGCTGTGTGACAGTGGTTGTAGGGGACTGATTCCCGTTGCTACATTTGTAGCGTTGTGAAGCCTCATCAGGTTTGGTGAGGAGTGGATGTAGGTCTGCAGGTTGCAGACTGAACCACCTTAAAAATTCTTTGTGCAGTGGGCTGTAGTTTGTGTGATTGATCCATTTCTCCTTTCTCCCATTCACAAGATGGTTTCCTGATAAGTGTGCCTATTTATCATTTGAACTTTAGTGCTTTTAGTACCGATTTCACACTTACCAACTGCGTGCTCGATCCAGGCTCAGTGTGAGCTAGCTTTGTAATGAGCACTATTCTTATTTCTCATGAGTGGCATATCAGTCCGGCTTGGCACATCTTATTAGGGAACATAAGAGGTTCAATTATCTGCATTTCATTAAGTGACTGAACTGATTTAGTTTTAAACTAGGCACTATTTTTAAGAGGATCTATTCACCCCCCCTCTAGATCCTATTGGCACACCCAATAGTGCAACCGTCTGTAGGGCTTGCATGAGACCCTGGATTGTTTGTTGCATTGCTTCCCAGTTAGCTATGTTTCCAGCCATTGGAAAAATAATGTTCCTGAGAAGAACAAACAATTTTTCATTTTCCTTCGAATTCAAGAGGTTTAATTTTTCTCATGTCTAGAGGTTAATTCTTAGTAGAGAACTATCCTATACCAGGCTCTACCAAATCTCACATGGGTTAGAAAATTTTATCATAAGTTAGTTCATAAGTTGGGAATCCTTAGAACATTGAACTTAAACCTATAATTTGACATTTTCTTAGAACTTAATAAGCCTAGGCTCTGATACCACCTTCGCTGTCACGCCCCGAGATTTCAACGGAAACAAGTTGGGAACATGAACAGTCGGCAAAGTAAGCCTCTAGCTAGCAAGACAATCATGGCGCCACATTCATTCATACAAAACCATAAATAATGTACGCAATATCATAAGATCAAAAACCTTCAACTTTATTGAATAATAATTAGAGTTACAATTGGACATTGACTCACTTGACAATACGACTCAATAGACTCAAGAAAATAAAAAATTACATAGAGATGATCAACTTCACCGCCTATTACAGTGAATGATTCCAAATTGACATCACAGACTCAAGACTTGCTAGGGTTCTTCTCATTCTTCAATCAGTCTTGGACCCATCACTTGAATGATCCGACTCTGATCCACCAGAGCTTCCTGAAAAGTTGGATAAAGTAAGGAGTGAGCACACTCGCCCAGTAGGTATCTTCATGTCATCATAACGGCACAGTTTACATAATTAATGCTTTAGCTCTAGAAGGTGTGATAATGAAAGAAAGTGCGGTAAATCATGTTGTAAAAATAATAGTAACAAGTAGCAAGTCTAGTTGTAAAGTGCGATATTCAAGAATGTATGAACATGATCTAGCAAGAATATAAATTGGCCTTTCAATCAAGAATGTACTATCAATCACAAGAATGTACTTTTCATAACCTTATGAAGGCTATGCACAAGAATGTCATGTAACAAGCATGTAACAAGAATATACTTTTCATTTCATGGATGGCCTCGTGGAATCATCTAGTTTATAAAAAAAGTACTCCTAGCGTAATGTGACACCAATAATCATTATACCCCATGGTTTATAGTATATTTCTGGCCCTCTGCCATGGGGGCTAGACTGGAGCCCTTGGACACCATCCATGCCCGCACTTGCATCTTCAAGTTATAAATCTAGTTATTTCCATGAGAATGTCAATAAGTTCAGCCAAGAAAGTTAAATTCAATAATTACTTTTGAGGCAATAGTAAGCAAGGTAAGAACGTACCCAATTCTTTAACAAAGAGATGAAGAATGAATTAAAAGGACGTTGTGCTACGGAAGAATTTCGGCAACATTACGGCATCTTTCTTAATTTCATAGTTAATTAATGACTTGATAAGTACAGTGTTAGGTTGCAGTCAGTCAGAAGGTCATTTGGGACTACAAATAGAACCCAATCAACCCTTTTTGGTCAGACCATTGGATGAACAATTTTGACAGAACGCGGTTGCAAGAAGACTGTGATCTAGAAGATGCGGTCAGGTAGAGATCCACGATCAGAAGTCTATCAACTAGGGACAACTCAGTAAACTAAACTAGAAATCTGTCTATTGAAAAATAGAAGAACGGTCGACCGAACCAGAATATCGACCGACTGAAAATAGCCAACCATACGGGAAGAACGCGGTCATTGGCCAGCCGTGATCTAGAGAACGAGGTTACTTGATAGGCCGCGATTAGGATAGAATACAGAAACATGAAGTTCTCATATAGCATTTGGGTTTTGAGGGTACAACCGGCTCGGCGTCCTAGTGAGAATCCCAGTCTCGCAGAGACTCACGGAGACCTTGAAACATGAATACCTTATCCGATAGAAGGAATATCCGACGGAGAGGTGTTCAATGTCCAAGAGGGTGCTCCCATAAAGTGCAAGTGACTAATAGCAAACATATCGGAGTACGGGCTATGTACAAGTAACTATGGAAGAAAAAAGATGAGAGTGAACGTGTCAAAACGAAGATCGATGTGTAAGAAGTTTCATTAAAAAGATGAAAGACCCTTTAGTACAAAACTATAAGGTTTTCAATGTGAAATTAGCATATGATGAAAATAGTCCTTTCAAACATGGTATGGCACAAGGCATAACCCTTTTAAAACATGATATGACATGAAACATAAACAAAACAATATTCAGTGTAGAAACTATTATATATAATGGGGAATCATAAGGCTTGATATGGTTACTGTTTGGTGTGATAGTAGCCATGTAAGACCCCAAATTCTTTAGAAATTTATTTAGTAAGTTATTTGTAATTATTCAGAATTTATTTGAAGTTATTCGAATTAATGAGAATTATCCAAATTAATTAGATTAATTAATTAATTAATAGAATAAGTCATTTTTAACTATTTTATAAAAATCCCCAAAAATCACATCTTGTAGAATTAATTTTGTTTAGCAACTTTGTCTTCTACATTTAAGCCTAAGAAAATCATTTATTATGCCGAATTAGTGAACTTAGTCTTCCGAACTTAACATTTAACTATTTACGGAATAGTATAAGTAAAAATCCGACTACCTTAGAAAAATCTGTAAAAATAGTAAACAGATTAAGGTCAAGATAGATAACAACTTTTCCTTCTGGCATTAGGCCATTGTAAATCCGTGGTAAGATCTATTTAGAGTTTAAACCCAAAAGTGCACACTTTTGACCCATACCTAACCCTTAGTTTAAAACACGAAATTCGACCTCAATACTCGACCAAATGATCTGAAATCAAGGGCAAATGGAAGGCCACAATGTAAGGAACATTTATCCTCAATCAATTTGAGGTAAACCTAGCCCCAAAACGTGCTGCCGACATAGTTTGGTCAAGTCAAAGATTTCGGCGCCGTTTCTAAACACGTAGCTTGCAGCAGCGAATACTCCCAACTCAGAAGGCTACAGAAGCTCTATGAGCTATCAAAATGAAGCCCTACGAGTCTTCTTTCATTTGGCTGCTGTGGGGTTCGCTGAAGTTTCAGATCTGGAGAGATCTAGTTCGATTTGTGGAGGTGGGTCAGCAGGCCGTTGGCTTCCCTTCATCCTTCTTTGATCCATCGATTGAGGTAGGATTTCTCAACCAAATTTTGATCATGAGTATAGCAAGTTGTTCCTCTCATCGAGCTCTATCCATTGGTGACAAAAGCCCCAATTTTCATTAGGTATCCGTGGAGAAATCGAGCTTTTTGTGAGGTGCTATCCAAGTGTTCTTCATCCTAGGGTTTAAGTTTTTTCTCTCCGATTTGAGGTAGGATCTAACAACCAAATTCTAATTAACTTACATGAAGTAATCAGCATGTTATTATATTTCATTTAATGTAGAAAGCCCCAAATTCCATTGAGCATGCATCGTGAATTTTGATTTTTGTAGAAGCATGTCTAGAACATGATTCATATAGTGTTCCTTAAGTCAGAGCTTGATTACGGGCTTATTTTGAGTCATGTAACTTGATCTTCATGTATCATATCATATATGATTGGATTCATGATCGAGTTAGCTTTCTTTTGACACCAAAATCCCCAAATTTGGTTTTGTATATCGAGAGAATTCGACGATTTAGTGGAAGTATGTCCTGAACTAGGTCTCCTTGTGTTCTTCATAGAATAGGTTGTGATTCTTGTGAATTCTGATGAAATTCGTGTTTCTAAATTATAGTTTTAGGACCCTAATATGTCTAGCAAGATTCCTATGGCATGTGGTTTTGATTTCAACTCATTTGGACCCCTTTTGGGCGAGTTTATGCGTTTTCCGGAAGCCCCGGTCGGTTCTGGGCTTACAGGGGTCGACCCCAGGGGTCGACCCATCACCTGGCAGCCCAGGCCAACCCGAGGGTCGACCCCAGGGGTCGACCCATCCTGCTTCCAGACCCCAGTTTTGCAGGGGTCGACCCGAAGGGTCGACCCGTACACCAGAAACCCGATTTTCTTTATTTTTCGAACCGAAGATGGATCCGAATCAGTGGGGAATCAACCCATTTAACTTAGACCCATTGAAATTATATTTTTGAAGAACTTTTGACCTATTCATGTACCCCCCTTGATTTCAATTTGCATTGGTCCTTTCTCGCAAACATAGTACAAAACACGATGTTTACTATCTCCATTACAACACTTACATTGGTTAAATAGAAACTCACTTAATTAATGATTAATGGTGTAATTAAGGCCCCTGATAATACATTCTATTTCACCGCTGTGAGAGCTTGTTCTTTACCTTGACAACTTGTTCTAGCTTGTTGGCTCTTTGGCTAATACAAATGATAATGGTTAATCATGATATCTTAACTTGGTGATTAGGATTAATATGTTGATTAGCTTGTTTGATTGCTGCTGTTTTACAGCAGCGCAGCACGATTTACTCTTGTTGTGACTTGGTTTCGATCTCCTTGATGATTATA
The DNA here is from genome assembly GCA_022559845.1 of Amorphophallus konjac. Taxonomy (NCBI): domain Eukaryota; kingdom Viridiplantae; phylum Streptophyta; class Magnoliopsida; order Alismatales; family Araceae; genus Amorphophallus; species Amorphophallus konjac. Next base: position 189,900,172 of record CM040121.1, on the reverse strand, counting down.
CTTACCTTGAAATTCTGGAAATGAATATCTTTCCTACTTGAAGTTGTTATTGCTACTTAGTTTAAACCTTGGAATTCTGGCCATAAATTGTGGAAGTCTAGATTCGTGGGATCTTTGATCCAAAGAAATCAATGCCTGGCAAACAATTAAGGACTCGGTCTAGTCTTGGGAAGAGCGCCCGAACACTACGTGTACCCCCGGGGAGGTGAATGACTAGGTGTGGCATTTGGCACCAGTACTTGACATGTGTTAAATCTAGGACTGTCCACTACTCTCTCCACTACTCTCTACATTACTTTCTACTACTTTTCACTTTCCACTCTTCACTGTTCTATACTCTACTTGTGGTTACCTTACTTGCTTATTACTTGGACGTTGAAATGAAATTACATACGTGCTTGACATGACTTGAATTGTCTTGATATGGCCAACTTTTTATCGTTATCTCCTGTAGTAAATTCTTGTCTTACTATTCTATTCATTATATTTCGTGACCTTGCAAGATCTTTGAATTCTGTTTCGTGATATCACCGTTATCTTTTTATTATTTTTATCATTTGTAGCATGACATTTTAAAATATAATTAAACTGTTAATCACTTATACCTGTCTGTTATTTCCTACTGAGCGTCAACTCATAGTTGTGTTTTCCCCCCTTTCCAGGCTTTTCAGGTGACGCGCTTACCGATGGGGAAGGGCAGGAGTGATGTCTTGAGTGTATCAGTTCTAGTGTGTTAGTAGTGTGTTATCTTTCTTTAGTTGTGTTTTGGAGAGCTTTTAGTCTCAGTCATGTTATTGAGTTTTAGTGGTTGATTATGCCAGTTGTATTAAGTTAAACTTGAGGTTATTGTATCAATTGTGGTTTGTTAATGATCATTTAGTATTTCCATCTTGTAGCACTTGTGTATTATTTTAGATTAGTTCTCTCTCTTGCCAGCGTGTCCCTAACTGTACGTCCCGATATTTCTGCCTTGTTCGGGGCGTGACAGTTTAGTTGGTATCAGAGCCTAGGTTTCACATTCCTAGGTTTCCTAAGTTTTAGGTTTTCTTACATTGCTTCCCAATAACCGGTATATCAAAAGGTGTTGTCCGAACATTAGGCTACGCCTATCGGAAAGGTCGCACAATTGCGCGAGTGGTCTTCGGACCGATTACCTCCGCCAGGTACCGAGTTTTGGTCGTGTCTAGGTGCACTAGATCCCTAACCTTGTAAAAGTTTAAGACCTGACCTGGTAAGAATGGGTAGAACTTGGGTTAAGTTCGTTCCTTAATCGTGCTTTATCTATTTTATTGGACCTAAGTAACCTATTTCTCGTGTAGATGGTAGCTGATCGTGCTGAATGGAGGAACCTGCAGCGTACGATTCAAGGCCTTACTCAGGCCCTTCAGCAAGTAGCTCAGGCAAGAGCGGCACCGCATGGCACCGGTGATCTATACCGGAACTTCCGCTGAATGAATCCGCCTAGATTCGCTGGTTCGACCGACCCTGACCAGGCCGAGCACTGGCTAGATGAGATGGGGAGAATCTTTGAAGTTATGCAATGCACCAACCAGGAGCGTGTCCTTTTGTCCACATTTCAACTGGAACATGATGCACGTACTTGGTGGGATTCTATCAAGGCAACTCTCGGTGATCGACAAGTTATGTGGGAAGAGTTCGAGGAACTCTTCAACAACAAGTATTTTTCTGATAGAGTGCAAGAGAAGAAAGCGGCAGAGTTCGCAGCCTTGAAACAGTGAGGTTTATCCGTGGCAGAGTATGAGGCTCAATTTGCACGGCTTTCTCGATATGCAACACATCTCATTTCCACCGAGAAGATGAAGGTGAAGCGCTTTCTCAATGGATTGAAGCTTCATTATATCAACCAATTGGCACCGATGGAGATTTTCACGTATTCTGAGGTGGTAAGGAAAGCGCAAGTTCTGGAGGATACTCTTGAAATGACGGAGAGAATCCGTGGTAAAGGCACCAAGAAAGAATTACCTACGGGTTCCGGGAGTGTCAAACCCGGGTATACCAAGAAGAGGCCTGTTAGTGGACCTGGTTCGTGGAGCGGGTCCGGATCGTGGAAGGGCAAGATGCCGAGGCATGAAGACAAGAAGCCTGGCCCTATTGTTCCATTCAAGGGCGTGTGCAACTATTGTGATCGTCCGGGTCACAAGATAGAGGAGTGCTGGCGCAAGCTAGGCGCCTGTTTGCGATGTGGAAGCAAGGAGCACCGTATCCCCAATTGTCCTCTCATATCGGAGCAAGCTACACCGGCAAAACCTCTAGTCTTCAAGAAACCACAAGGCAAGCTTCAAGCTTTACATGCAGATGAAACTGGGATTTCTGATGATGGCGAACTCGTCGAAGGTACCCTTACTATAATCGATAAGCCCGCATTTGCTCTCTTTGATACTGGTGCAACACATTCTTTTATTTCACGGAGATTTGCTAAGTCATTAGTTGTGGAACATGTTTTGATGAATACTCCGTTAGAGATTTCAACCCCTATTGGCACTAGATCAACAATCCAGTATTTCTATCCTTCTAGTAAGGTTATGATTGGTGAACAGAACTTTCCAGCAGATTTGGTCTGCATGGATATGAAGGATTATGATGTAATCCTAGGAGCAGATTGGTTGGCCAAGTATGAGGCCAATGTTCACTGTTCTAACGACCCGGATTCCAGATACCCGGTGCACCCGGTATAAATACCGAATACACGTGATACCATGAGGGACCCGCGAGGCCTCCCAAGCGCGGGAAAGCGCCGAAGGGATAAAAGGCATGTGTAGAGTACATTGAAGCCACAGAGATGTAACAGTAAGCAATTTCATTAGATTGGGTTGCTAAAGTAGCAGAAATAAAATTACAGCTTCATTAATAAATTTTTAACAATTAAACACAGAGTCCAGCCCAAAGGAAAGACAACAAGTCTAGCACAGTACAGTACGACAGAAATAAACGTACACAGAAGTCGGGAGAAGCCCGACGCAGGTACAGCTGGCAGCTACAACAGCAAGCAAGCACTCCGCCAGAAACAGCAGAGGCAGACGGCGAAACCCACCTGAAAAGCAGCAGGGGTGAGTCTCAACAGAAACTCAGTAGGGGTCACGCGAATCCCCACTGGAAAGCGCACAAAGCTAAAGCAACGGAAACAGCAACAAACGCAGCAAGAGCAGCAGGTGTAGCAAAGCAGGAAAAGCTACACTACAAAGCTGTAAAGGAACAAACGGGAAGTAGGAGTAGGGAACACGCAGGAGAGGGTGAGAACCCGCACCAAACAAGCGGCTACCGAACTAACCTCGGCACCCCAAACTACTCCAAACAGAAAGGCAACAGATGGATGACCCTAAACTCGCACAGAAGGGTATACCAGTCTGTCAACCTGCCCCAAACAAAGGCGAAGGCGAACGCCGACACCGGGAAACAGACAAAACACGACAGAGAACGTCGTGCACAAGCCCCACGCACGATCAGAACATCGTGCAAACGACAGAACACTGACCTCGAGCACAGCCACGAACGGGCAACTCGCAAAGGTCACAACGCGCAAGAAAACGCGAAGAGCTACGCGTCACGTGACGGAAGCACCCCCTTAAAAAGCCAGCTGCGTCCACTAACGTCTCATGCTGCACCTCAAGTGTCTCACCTACAGTATTGCTGTAACAACAGCAGAGATGTAGACACAAGCTGAACCAAACAGTAACAGCAAAACAAGTAACTAGTCAGGGTCACGCCCGTCGACGTAAGTCCTTAGTCCCTGACCACGTGTGCACACACTGGCTATAGTCTAAGCCAGGTCCTCAAGCTAGTATTCTCCCTCGGCAGGACGCCACCGTTGACTAGGAGCCCGCGGAACTAACTAAAAACCGCTCACCGGGAAAATCCCTCCGCCATCCGCTAGCGGGTCGGCACCTCTAGGCCTTAGGTCACACAAGTGGAGGCTTCACACGACACAGAAGCTCAAACACAAGTGCCGAAGTACAGACAGGCAACCACGCCCCTCAACACGTACTTCGAGGCACCAAATGGCAGCATCGCCACTACCGACAACTCAGGACAAGCAACTAGACCTCCTACGCAACGATCCTTGAGTCAAACGACTAAACGGCAAGATCGTCACAACCAGCGGAACAAGCCGCCAATCGGTCTAATCCTAAGCCAGAGAAACCACGCTCCGCAGAAAACAACACACGGAGACCTGAGGGGAACGCCAAGAACCCTCAGCACAGTTGGACATGCAAACCGAGGTAGAACAGCACCTCGAAGCATCCAGAAGCAGTGTCTTGGACAGGACAGAACTGCCAAGACACGCACAAGCAAGGTCACACGTCAACCACTGGGTCAAACCGGGTTGACCTGAACCAAACAACAACATCATACAAGAGTAGGATCAAGAATCCTACCACAAATAAGAAGACTCCTGGCTACCTTACAACGTAGTCTTAACCCTCATAGGACGTCAGGAGACATCCACAGGACAACGGGCAGACCATAAGGACAAGCCAAGACACACAGAATCATCGGGCGGAAAACCAAGGCACAAAGGAAGTAACGCACAGGCCCTAGACCGTTATTAGCAAGTGACGGTCTAGCTCAGGGGCGTTATTTCCCAAACGACGGACGGACACAGGCCGTCACACACACCACCCTAACAACCTACAAAGCACACAAAAGCCAAGTAACGCACGGGACCAGGGGCGTTACAAGCAAACGGCGCACAGGGTACCCACCGTCACATCCAACGATGCAATAAACCCAAACCAACGTGAAGTAACGCACGACGCCAGGTGCGTTACAACCAAACGACGCGGCAGGAGAGGGCCGTCGCATTCCAAACGACGCGCAGGGGCCCATCCGTTACTTCAACGGCATGGCCACCGTCAACCCAGCATAAACAGCAAACGACGGCCAGAGGTGAGCGCGTTACTCACAAACGACGCACAGGGGCGCCACCGTCACTTCCAACGGGACAGCCACCCAACCTCGTCCACGCAGAATATAACGGCCAGGGGCAGGCACGTTATACTCAAAACAACGGATGGGAACACATCCGTCGGAGGAACCGCCTCAACAGGTCAAAGTCAGTCAACTGGCAAGCAACGGCCTGGGCAAGGCGCGCCACTTCCATCTAACGCGCTGGGTCAAGCGCGTTAGACCAACCGACTTAACCCCCAAGAAAAATGACAAAACGCAAGTAACGGCCAGTCACTGGCGCGTTACACGGGAATGACGCACCACCCTTGGGCCGTCACTCACCCAGAAGCAAAAGGTCTAATAAACCCTCAAACCAAATAACGGTCCATCGTAGGGCCGTCAAAAGCAAGTGGCGGTCGCTGGCTAGACCGCTACTTCGGTTACGGCGGGAAAACATAGGAATGGCCGGATCGGCCCATTCCACGCCCCATTCACGCCGAAACGCAGGGGAAACACACCGCAATGACAAAAGACAACACCAAGGGGCTCCAAACCCCACATGCAACATCAAAAACGCAAGATTCGGGCGATTTCACCAAATCAACCCTAAATGGGTCACCGAGGTTCCCGGGCTTCTACCGGCCTCGAATGAACACCAAATCGCAAGAAATCAACGTGGATGGGATTCTAACATCCCTGCGGTCAGTTAGAGACTAACTACGCCGCAAATGGTCACCGTTTACCGGCCGACCCTAAAAACCACGAAAATCAAGGTTTAGGCAAAACAAGCCCAAACACGCTCGTTTCCTAGCCGAACGACGTGCAATGGCAGGGAAAACGAAGAGGACGAAGCAAGGATCTGTCACCCTACCTCCACCGAAGAAACCGTGCCCCGAAGGGACTAAACCACGCCGAAAACCACTCGCGAACCGATTTCACCGGCTTTGAATCCACCGTTCGGGATCGCGCCAGAATCGATCCGATCCTCGCTCCATCGCGCATCCAACCAGCTCCACGGCTTCACCGCCTCGCCCACCTACGCCTCCGTCTGCAGCCGGAGCCGAAAAGGGGAGAGAACGGGAGAGAGAGGGACGGTCACGCGAATGAGAAGGAGAGAGAGAAAGAGAAAAGAAAAAGAAAAAGAAAGAAATTAGGAAATTTTCCTAATTTCTGAAAATTCCGAAAATGCGCCGAAAATGCACAAATTCAGAAAAATACGCAAAAATAGTCGAAACGACCGGCTCGACGAGTACATCGTCGCTGTAGCATCCACGAGTTCGAGAATTGACAAACAAACTCACCGTAGGGTTCCGTAACTAGTACGTGAGAAAAACCCACACGGCTCGTCAAACTCAACTCGGAAGCCACAAAAGCGAACCGAAACTCAACAAAACCAATCCGAAACAGACCCGAAAGATCCAACAAAGATCCATCAAGATCCAGGGCATTACATCCTCCCCTCCTTTAAAGAAATTTCACCCTCGAAATTAAGGACTAACAAAGGAGAAGCAGGGAAGAACAACCCAACAACACAAATCTCGGAAAACACAGCTCAGAGGAACACCGTCAGACCACAATTACAGGTACACACTCTAGCTTCCAAGACAGCAAGTCTACAGCACGAGTACGGCACCAAAGTGAACACATCTGACACCTCCGAAGCAAGGGCAACGTCGTTTACGTCTCACAGGGCAGGAGACACGACAGCCACAACAATCGAGAACCAACACCGAAAACACAACAACAACACGGCAAGCAGCAGCTCACACAAGGAGACACAGTCCTCATAGCTGACAGCTCGACCACATCATCGGCTCCAGTGCCAAAGGCAACAGGGGACACCTGGCACAGAGAACGCCAATGACAACAACACCACTGGACCACAAACACCATCACGTCAGCACTCACTCAGACATCACATCTGATCAAGTCGCAAGCTCACTCCAAGGAAGAAGAGTACAGCAAAGCTAACTGACAAGACAATGGTCCAAGACAAGAACACAAAATCATAAAGAAACAGCGCCAAAACAACACAACGGCAGCACCTGCAGAACTCTGGCTCCGCACAACACACAGGGCCAAGGAACACATCTGCAAGCAAGGTCACATCAAGGCATACGAACAACTGAACACACGACCAGAAGAGACAGGTCACGCATCAGACTGCTCACCAAGAGAAGACCCACAACAACAAGAAACGACAACAATCTCGGGGAACGCAACTCAAGGACTAGCAACACGCCTCAAGAGCACAACACCCAAGAAAGAAAAAGCAGAGCAAAGGGTACTTAATCAGCAAGGAATGCCAACCAATTCCCCAACACTCACACAATTGCCAATTCCAACACAAGAAAAACCACAAACAAAGGCACGGCAACTGACGACATCAAGGCATGAGAAGCCAAGACGGAGTCACATCGAGAAAGAAAGAACCTCTCGACAAGTGGGTAGCCAACCCACACCCAACAGCTGTACTCTCAACAACGTGCACAGGCAACGGAACAATATCGGAAATCGCATCTCAGCACACACCAGCGCTATCGCAATCAACAAGATCGCAATTCACACGCCACGAGCACCAATCCAGCGAATAACCGAACACAAAGAGCCTAAGTGCAATAAGAAAAGAGCACCAGCTTCAGCACAAAGCACAAGGAAAGCATCAGTCTCAGCTTACCTTCACGTCCTAAAAATGATAAATGAGCCTTCACAATACATCGATCGTTAGACACAACACGACAAATACGGTACACGACAGCTCTTAACACCATTACGGAGTCCAAAGCCAAGCAACCGTACCACAAGGGAGCAGATCAGACTCAAAATAAAGCTGTCTACACTTAAGCAGACACAGGACAAAGGCAACACTAAGACAGTAATTCCAAGGCAAATCGAAAAAGCTTCACCAAGAAGGACGAGAAGCAACAAGCTCGACAACAACAGCTCACCAGGAAGGGAAAATCCTAGGTTCGCTCGAGCAACTTCTCAATCGAGGCAACACGACAATCGAAACAACCGAAACAACAATGCATCAGGAGCCAAACAGACTCAAGCCGGGATAACCAAAGCAATGTAAGAACGTGCATGGCCATCACACCAACGCTAAAAAGTCACAAGCTACCTGAGCAAAATACAGAAAATAGCTCGAACAATGCACTGCAGGTTCATGCCAACCGATAAACACTGCCAAGCGCAACACGATCGAGACCAACTCCAAAACAAACGAAGCACATCGTCATATCCAGACGAGAGCAAAAAACCATCTCGTACAGTGCCAACCAAGCACGTACAAGACCACACGCGAGAAGCACCGCGATAAACCATCGCAACACCTACGCCAGCAAGAGACTGTAATGGGCCTAAGGACTCTGGAAACTGTATATCTCGGATTCCCATGTACTTCACACAACAATGATCTGATAGCTCAGAAAAGAAACTCCGAACATCTCAGAACACTGCTCTGATACCACCTGTAACGACCCGGATTCCAGATACCCGGTGCACCCGGTATAAATACCGAATACACGTGATACCATGAGGGACCCGCGAGGCCTCCCAAGCGCGGGAAAGCGCCGAAGGGATAAAAGGCATGTGTAGAGTACATTGAAGCCACAGAGATATAACAGTAAGCAATTTCATTAGATTGGGTTGCTAAAGTAGCAGAAATAAAATTACAGCTTCATTAATAAATTTTTAACAATTAAACACAGAGTCCAGCCCAAAGGAAAGACAACAAGTCTAGCACAGTACAGTACGACAGAAAGAAACGTACACAGAAGTCGGGAGAAGCCCGACGCAGGTACAGCTGGCAGCTACAACAGCAAGCAAGCACTCCGCCAGGAACAGTAGAGGCAGACGGCGAAACCCACCTGAAAAGCAGCAGGGGTGAGTCTCAACAGAAACTCAGTAGGGGTCACGCGAATCCCCACTGGAAAGCGCACAAAGCTAAAGCAACGGAAACAGCAACAAACGCAGCAAGAGCAGCAGGTGTAGCAAAGCAGGAAAAGCTACACTACAAAGCTGTAAAGGAATAGACGGGAAGTAGGAGTAGAGAACACGCAGGAGAGGGTGAGAACCCGCACCAAACAAGCGGCTACCGAACTAACCTCGGCACCCCAAACTACTCCAAACAGAAAGGCAACAGATGGATGACCCTAAACTCGCACAGAAGGGTATACCAGTCTGTCAACCTGCCCCAAACAAAGGCAAAGGCGAACGCCGACACCAGGAAACAGACAAAACACGACAGAGAACGTCGTGCACAAGCCCCACACACGATCAGAACATCGTGCAAACGACAGAACACTGACCTCGAGCACAGCCACGAACGGGCAACTCGCAAAGGTCACAATGCGCAAGAAAACGCGAAGAGCTACGCGTCACGTGACGGAAGCACCCCCTTAAAAAGCCAGCTGCGTCCACTGACGTCTCATGCTGCACCTCAAGTGTCTCACCTACAGTACTGCTGTAACAACAGTAGAGATGTAGACACAAGCTGAACCAAACAGTAACAGCAAAACAAGTAACTAGTCAGGGTCACGCCCGTCGACGTAAGTCCTTAGTCCCTGACCACGTGTGCACACACTGGCTATAGTCTAAGCCAGGTCCTCAAGCTAGTATTCTCCCTCGGCAGGACGCCACCGTTGACTAGGAGCCCGCGGAACTAACTAAAAACCGCTCACCGGGAAAATCCCTCCGCCATCCGCCAGCGGGTCGGCACCTCTAGGCCTTAGGTCACACAAGTGGAGGCTTCACACGACACAGAAGCTCAAACACAAGTGCCGAAGTACAGACAGGCAACCACGCCCCTCAACACGTACTTCGAGGCACCAAATGGCAGCATCGCCACTGCCGACAACTCAGGACAAGCAACTAGACCTGCTACGCAACGATCCTTGAGTCAAACGACTAAACGGCAAGATCGTCACAACCAGCGGAACAAGCCGCCAATCGGTCTAATCCTAAGCCAGAGAAACCATGCTCCGCAGAAAACAACACACGGAGACCTGAGGGGAACGCCAAGAACCCTCAGCACAGCTGGACATGCAAACCGAGGTAGAACAGCACCTCGAAGCATCCAGAAGCAGTGTCTTGGACAGGACAGAACTGCCAAGACACGCACAAGCAAGGTCACACGTCAACCACTGGGTCAAACCGGGTTGACCTGAACCAAACAACAACATCATACAAGAGTAGGATCAAGAATCCTACCACAAATAAGAAGACTCCTGGCTACCTTACAACGTAGTCTTAACCCTCATAGGACGTCAGGAGACATCCACAGGACAACGGGCAGACCATATGATGAGGGCATCCCTTGCCCCTCCACTCTTTTTCCAGACTCGGATTGTTCGACGGCAAGCACCATTATATTTGTCATGTATTTTTGAGACTAGTCATGTAATCTTCACATTTTCTTTGAGTCATTATCATGTAATTTTCCCTTTATTTTGAGTCATGTACCTAGGTAGTTGAGTCATTTTCCTAAGTATTGAGTCATTATGTTGGTTAGATAGGTTAATGGGCCCAATCCATTGGGCTAGGCCCAGGGGCGCCCCTCCCTTGGACTGTGTGGTCTTTAGTTAGTTTGTCAGGGTCAGTTTGGTCTTAGGAAAATTATGGAGTCTATAAATACCCCACCCCTCTCTCATTTGTAACAACTTTTGATGAATATTGAAAAGCATTTGCCATCTCCCTCTCAATATCTCCCTCTCTCTCTCTCTCTCTTACTATCACTCTCTCTAAGTGGGTTGTACCCCCTCTCTCTCTCTCCTCCCCACCCCAATTTCGAAATTCACTCTCTCTCCTCCCCATTCACCCCTCATTAAGGCCCCTTCCCCTTCCCCATGCACTCATTCAACTCCCCCTCCAACCCCTAGGTGGAAACCCCTTCTCCTAGGCACCTTTCCACTTTCCAAAGCACCCCACCACCTTCCCAAGGCTGAATTAACCCCTCCCAAAGCCCAAATTCGAATTTCCCTCTCCCTAGGGCTGTGCCCCTCCATCTCCCCCACCCCCAAGCTCCCAAATTCGTCCCCCACCTCCCCTTGGTCAAACCAATTTCACCCCCCCTCTCCCTTGCTCTCCCCTTGCACATCTCCTCATTCTATCTCTGTTTCAGGCAGCAGAACTACAACGAGTTGCAGAAGCAGCCACGACCGTTACTTGAAGATTCAAGTAGCAAGGCCTACATCTCTGGAAAGGTCTTCCAGAGAGCTTTCCAGGCGAGGCGGTTTCGTCAGCATCCGAGCTCCGAGCAGTCCGCAGCATCCATTCTCCCTCGACTGCGCAGGAGACCCCAGGCAAGGAACCAGAACGTGATTGGAAGCTCAACCACGGCAAACCCTTTGGGATTCAGATCAAGTGTTCTTCAGAAGAAATCTTCCCTCTCAAGTCCTCTTTAATCCTCAAGAAGCAGAGCTGCATTTGGATATCGGCATCAGAAGTTACGAATTTTCTACTCCAAGGCATCAGGTCAGTTTTCAGGAGCCAGAACCGACATCCCTCTGCTCATCTGTTCGTCCCGGTATACTCCAACATCTTCCGACATCGCCGTCAAGTCCGAAAGAAAGAAGACTTGACCACGGTTCCAACGGTTCAAGTCTCGCCTCAATCAGAGCTCGGTAGCAATCGTGGCACCCCCTGCATCCAGTCACATGGTTCTGCACCAGACAGAGGCAGAACCAACCATCCCGGTTCCAGACTCTGCCACAGCCAGCTCGTGAAGGCTCTGAGCGCCATTTTTGGAGGGGAGAAACTACTTCCAGCTAGCTGCCACCTCCTAGAAGAAGGGACTCAATCGACCTCTGGAACCCTCTGTTCCAATTTTCTTCGTCGGAGAGGGCAGACTGCCCCTGTGGTCCCAGGTTAGATCAGTCTTCATTTCTCCGGTCACTCCTCTCTCCACTGACATCGGATTGCATCCCCGTCAACTCCTGCTCGAAGCTACTCCGACCAAGTTCGCGTCACCGCTAGTTTCATTCCAATCGGAGTCCGGGAGAGCCCACAGTGACTTCTGCAACCTACTGCTTCAGCCCGATACCAGCCAGAGACCAGACGGTGGTGTCCTGTTCCAGTCGCCGGTGCAGTCAGCCCCGAGACTCAAAGCTTCCCCAAAAATTCAAGCTTCATCCCCTGTCAGCTGAGGAACTTTTGGCAGTGGTTTCGTCAAGTTTGGAGCCCCGTGGAGCCCGTGGCAGTGTCAACAGCGACACCCTATCCTGCAGACCTGCAGATTGGCAGAACCGGCGGACTCGGAAGATCGGCTTTTCCTTTGCATAAAACCCCACCCCGCTTGGCCGGCTGAAGGCCCCTCCCTGCGTGGAGGTAGTTTTGAATGTAATAAGAATAATCCCCACCCCAAGTTCATCCCTCCTGCGTGAGGTGTAGTGGTGTAATTCTTTCAATTTCAGGTTCAAGCTACATCGCCGCGGCGATCGGGTGTATACCCTCGCCTCCCGGCTCGCCCTCGTCTCCGGCCGGAGTCGGCGTCTTCACGCCGGCTAGGTGAGCCTCAGTCCCTCTCTTGCTTGGTTTAATCACTTGCTTAGCTTAGTATTATTGCTAGTACTGCGTCGGACGGAGAGTGAGAGCTCGGCCCAACTTGCTAGGTCCGTGAGTGACCACCGCGGGCGAGTTGAGAGTGAACCCACTAAACCCACACCCTTGGTGTGCTGGCCGCCCATGGTTTGGGCATCCTAGGCCCATTTGGGGTTCTCCACAAGCTAGCCAACCATTGGAGCTTCATGGTCCCGCCTCGGACCCTCTCCCACATCGCTTAGTTGCCAACGGGCACAAGTGTGCACCAAACGGGTGAGTTCGCTAGTGTGAGTCCGCTGCTCAACTTGAATGCTTGAAAATAGGTCCAAGGTTCGGTGTCACATCAAGTGGTATCAGAGCAAGTTCACAACTTGTCTCTATCAAGTTGGTCCTAGGGCATGTCTAAGCATTTAGAGTCTTCAAATGCATCACTCTTGTCCCCTAATATGGCCACCTCATATCGACCTTACCAATCGGCCCACTCCATAAGTCCAAGTCACCAAAAGATGCCTACCACTAACACCCATAACTTCCCGGGCCATATCAACTACTTCATGAAAGCCTTGACCTATGCCAATGAGCGGCTTGATAACATATCGGGCCGACTCGACCAACTTGGAAAAAATAGGCCCGCCCCAAGGACGGACGATAGGATGGCCCCTTTCCCACTTCCCACCTTTGATGGGACCTCTCCTAGCAAATATTTAGATTGGGAAGCTACAATGGACCAATACTTCAATTGGTATCATATTTCCAAGGATGAAAAAGCATGGGTTGCCAAAATGCAACTAACCAAAAGGGCTCAAACTCATTGGTGTAAAATTGAGGGCTTAAGGATAATTAGACGGGAAGCTCCCCTCACCACATGGGAGGACATGAAGGATCAACTAAGGGCTAGATATGTGTCCCCTTCTCACTCGGATCACCAAAACCCAAGGAGCACTCCCACTCCTCCCACCCCACCCGTCCAAACCCTTATCACTAAAACCCAAGTACCTAAGACCTCCACCTCCCCACCTAACCCCATGAGGTCCCCCACACCCCAACCAAAACCCCCTTCCCTAACCTACACTAGTCAAGCCCCTTTAGCCCCCACTTCCACCCCAAATGATCCCAAGGGCAAGAGACCCCTAACCGACCCAATTCCCTCCATGGTGACCACCACTCATCCAACCCTCACCATTAAAAACCATGTGGACACCATGTCCACCCCTCCACCAAGGCCCATAATGGCCACCACCCCAAAACCCAAAACCCCTCACCCAACCCACCTCCCACTTCCTACACCAATCGTTCCCCAACCTAGGCCTCCTCTACTTCCCCTTCCTAGCCCAACCCAAGCCCATGCTTATTCACCACCCCGGGAGTGTCATACGCTAGCTATCACAAAACCACCCACCATAGATCCCCCTACTCCATTAGCAATAGAAGTTGCAACCCCCACACCCACCCAAGTGGAAAAAGATGCCCCTCCGGATCCACCTCCCAACATAGAGGAAATCCAAAGGCCAAACAACTCACACGCCCCTAGCCTAGATCCTCTAGAGACACCCAACCTCACCATAGATAAGTCCATACTCCAATGGCTCAAGAAAAGTCTCACCATTCCTAGTTCACAACCATGCCACCTACCTATGGGATATCAATCTCAAATCATTCCCATTCAGCCACATGTCACTTATCAAACTTCCTATTGTATGGAAGATTTGGGAGACTTAGTGAACTACCTACATGGGCAAATTCACTTGACCAATATGCTAGCCATGAGGCCGCCCGAAACTAACACCATTAGCCTAGCATATCCCACAATTGGCTCCATCACTTCCATCTATACTAATGGCCAAGTTACTAGTGAGATCATCCTCCTTCTTCCCATGGAGGAAGAACCTATCATAGTCTACTCCCCAACCATTGAGATCCCAAGTGCTTTGATTGGCCAACCCATTAGCAACCTTGGCCCAATTATCTTGGAGGAGGATGACTCACCATTTGAGGTCCTTAAGAACACGGAGTACCCCTACCTAGGTGACCCTTACCATGATCCCTTTGACCCTTTTCTATGGGAGCCTAAATCTCCATGTGACCCTCTCCCCCTATTCACCACTCACCTCACCCTACCCATACCACCCATGTTGACCCAAACTCCTCCCTTCCTGGAATCGGGTTACACCATGAGAGCATTGACCTTAGACAACAAACACCTCGGGATTGAGGAAATGACCCACCCTATATCCACCTACCTAGATCCCTTCGACCCTTTTGAGTGGAAGCTCAAAGACCACCCCACCATCCCACATAAGGAAGTCATCTTTGGGAAAGGAGTTCATATGTCTTGGCACATCACACCGCTTGGCATGATTAGTCCGTCGGGTACATTCATCCATATCACCCACATGTCAAGAAGAAAATATGAGTGGTCAAGATTTGGTTGTCATGGTCCACCATCATTCATCATAAATCTCAAGCATGTTAGGAGCATTCATGGATGTTCGGATCCTCCAACATTCATCACACTCACTCACAAGAGGGACACCTATGGATGCCCTGGTCCTCCCAAATCCTTCAAAGTCTTCATACCATCAATGCATGATAGGTCTATATGTGGTTGTCCTGGACCCCCTTTGCATACCATACATTGTCAACTCACACCGCGTCATAGTACATGGCATATGCATTCAAGCAAGTATCAAGCAACAAGCGGTGAGATTCACAACAAGCGAGCAAAAACTCGTGAGCGCCACTTGGAATTCCAAGTTGGTAACTTGACGATGATGACTTTGGAGTGGCTCTACCCTAGGGTCACCTCCAAATTGAGGGCACGAGGACTTGGACCTTGCCAAGTTCTGAGTGACTTTTGGCAACCCGGCTTATGGGTTGAACTTTCAAAAGAGTTTTGGGATTCTCCCCATTTCTCATGTGGCGGATCTAGCACCCTATAAGGCACCGCGGTGGATCCTAGTGAGTGCCTCCAGCTTACACCTACCCTTGTGAGAGACACCCTCGGAGTGCCACCACAAATAGCCTGAGAGCCCGACGTGAGCACACAGCGGCAATACTAGGCAAGCAAGATCCCATCACCAGCATGAGGGTATGACCGAGTCACTTTGTCGACTGAAGCACCGTTCCCCGACTAGAGTCGCGGGTTGAGTATGGAGATCGTGGATCGCCCCGAGCTGCAGTTCGATGCACTACTTCCCTGGTGGACCCATACTCGACGGAGTCGAGTTTTCCCCACCCCGGGGGTATGATGAGGGCATCCCTTGCCCCTCCACTCTTTTTCCAGACTCGGATTGTTCGACGGCAAGCACCATTATATTTGTCATGTATTTTTGAGACTAGTCATGTAATCTTCACATTTTCTTTGAGTCATTATCATGTAATTTTCCCTTTATTTTGAGTCATGTACCTAGGTAGTTGAGTCATTTTCCTAAGTATTGAGTCATTATGTTGGTTAGATAGGTTAATGGGCCCAATCCATTGGGCTAGGCCCAGGGGCGCCCCTCCCTTGGACTGTGTGGTCTTTAGTTAGTTTGTCAGGGCCAGTTTGGTCTTAGAAAAATTATGGAGTCTATAAATACCCCACCCCTCTCTCATTTGTAACAACTTTTGATGAATATTGAAAAGCATTTGCCATCTCCCTCTCAATATCTCCCTCTCTCTCTCTCTCTCTTACTATCACTCTCTCTAAGTGGGTTGTACCCCCTCTCTCTCTCTCCTCCCCACCCCAATTTCGAAATTCACTCTCTCTCCTCCCCATTCACCCCTCATTAAGGCCCCTTCCCCTTCCCCATGCACTCATTCAACTCCCCCTCCAACCCCTAGGTGGAAACCCCTTCTCCTAGGCACCTTTCCACTTTCCAAAGCACCCCACCACCTTCCCAAGGCTGAATTAACCCCTCCCAAAGCCCAAATTCGAATTTCCCTCTCCCTAGGGCTGTGCCCCTCCATCTCCCCCACCCCCAAGCTCCCAAATTCGTCCCCCACCTCCCCTTGGTCAAACCAATTTCACCCCCCCTCTCCCTTGCTCTCCCCTTGCACATCTCCTCATTCTATCTCTGTTTCAGGCAGCAGAACTACAACGAGTTGCAGAAGCAGCCACGACCGTTACTTGAAGATTCAAGTAGCAAGGCCTACATCTCTGGAAAGGTCTTCCAGAGAGCTTTCCAGGCGAGGTGGTTTCGTCAGCATCCGAGCTCCGAGCAGTCCGCAGCATCCATTCTCCCTCGACTGCGCAGGAGACCCCAGGCAAGGAACCAGAACGTGATTGGAAGCTCAACCACGGCAAACCCTTTGGGATTCAGATCAAGTGTTCTTCAGAAGAAATCTTCCCTCTCAAGTCCTCTTTAATCCTCAAGAAGCAGAGCTGCATTTGGATATCGGCATCAGAAGTTACGAATTTTCTACTCCAAGGCATCAGGTCAGTTTTCAGGAGCCAGAACCGACATCCCTCTGCTCATCTGTTCGTCCCGGTATACTCCAACATCTTCCGACATCGCCGTCAAGTCCGAAAGAAAGAAGACTTGACCACGGTTCCAACGGTTCAAGTCTCGCCTCAATCAGAGCTCGGTAGCAATCGTGGCACCCCCTGCATCCAGTCACATGGTTCTGCACCAGACAGAGGCAGAACCAACCATCCCGGTTCCAGACTCTGCCACAGCCAGCTCGTGAAGGCTCTGAGCGCCATTTTTGGAGGGGAGAAACTACTTCCAGCTAGCTGCCACCTCCTAGAAGAAGGGACTCAATCGACCTCTGGAACCCTCTGTTCCAATTTTCTTCGTCGGAGAGGGCAGACTGCCCCTGTGGTCCCAGGTTAGATCAGTCTTCATTTCTCCGGTCACTCCTCTCTCCACTGACATCGGATTGCATCCCCGTCAACTCCTGCTCGAAGCTACTCCGACCAAGTTCGCGTCACCGCTAGTTTCATTCCAATCGGAGTCCGGGATAGCCCACAGTGACTTCTGCAACCTACTGCTTCAGCCCGATACCAGCCAGAGACCAGACGGTGGTGTCCTGTTCCAGTCGCCGGTGCAGTCAGCCCCGAGACTCAAAGCTTCCCCAAAAATTCAAGCTTCATCCCCTGTCAGCTGAGGAACTTTTGGCAGTGGTTTCGTCAAGTTTGGAGCCCCGTGGAGCCCGTGGCAGTGTCAACAGCGACACCCTATCCTGCAGACCTGCAGATTGGCAGAACCGGCGGACTCGGAAGATCGGCTTTTCCTTTGCATAAAACCCCACCCCGCTTGGCCGGCTGAAGGCCCCTCCCTGCGTGGAGGTAGTTTTGAATGTAATAAGAATAATCCCCACCCCAAGTTCATCCCTCCTGCGTGAGGTGTAGTGGTGTAATTCTTTCAATTTCAGGTTCAAGCTACATCGCCGCGGCGATCGGGTGTATACCCTCGCCTCCCGGCTCGCCCTCGTCTCCGGCCGGAGTCGGCGTCTTCACGCCGGCTAGGTGAGCCTCAGTCCCTCTCTTGCTTGGTTTAATCACTTGCTTAGCTTAGTATTATTGCTAGTACTGCGTCGGACGGAGAGTGAGAGCTCGGCCCAACTTGCTAGGTCCGTGAGTGACCACCGCGGGCGAGTTGAGAGTGAACCCACTAAACCCACACCCTTGGTGTGCTGGCCGCCCATGGTTTGGGCATCCTAGGCCCATTTGGGGTTCTCCACAAGCTAGCCAACCATTGGAGCTTCATGGTCCCGCCTCGGACCCTCTCCCACATCGCTTAGTTGCCAACGGGCACAAGTGTGCACCAAACGGGTGAGTTCGCTAGTGTGAGTCCGCTGCTCAACTTGAATGCTTGAAAATAGGTCCAAGGTTCGGTGTCACATCACCATAAGGACAAGCCAAGACACACAGAATCATCGGGCGGAAAACCAAGGCACAAAGGAAGTAACGCACAGGCCCTAGACCGTTATTAGCAAGTGACGGTCTAGCTCAGGGGCGTTATTTCCCAAACGACGGATGGACACAGGCCGTCACACACACCACCCTAACAACCTACAAAGCACACAAAAGCCAAGTAACGCACGGGACCAGGGGCGTTACAAGCAAACGGCGCACAGGGTACCCACCGTCACATCCAACGGTGCAATAAACCCAAACCAACGTGAAGTAACACACGACGCCAGGTGCGTTACAACCAAACGACGCGGCAGGAGAGGGCCGTCGCATTCCAAACGACGCGCAGGGGCCCATCCGTTACTTCAACGGCATGGCCACCCTCAACCCAGCATAAACAGCAAACGACGGCCAGAGGTGAGCGCGTTACTCACAAACGACGCACAGGGGCGCCACCGTCACTTCCAACGGGACAGCCACCCAACCTCGTCCACGCAGAATATAACGGCCAGGGGCAGGCACGTTATACTCAAAACAACGGATGGGAACACATCCGTCGGAGGAACCGCCTCAACAGGTCAAAGTCAGTCAACTGGCAAGCAACGGCCTGGGCAAGGCGCGCCACTTCCATCTAACGCGCTGGGTCAAGCGCGTTAGACCAACCGACTTAACCCCCAAGAAAAACGACAAAATGCAAGTAACGGCCAGTCACTGGCGCGTTACACGGGAATGACGCACCACTCTTGGGCCGTCACTCACCCAGAAGCAAAAGGGCTAATAAACCCTCAAACCAAATAACGGTCCATCGTAGGGCCGTCAAAAGCAAGTGGCGGTCGCTGGCTAGACCGCTACTTCGGTTATGGCGGGAAAACATAGGAATGTCCGGATCGGCCCATTCCACGCCCCATTCACGCCGAAACGCAGGGGAAACACACCGCAATGACAAAAGACAACACCAAGGGGCTCCAAACCCCACATGCAACATCAAAAACGCAAGATTCGGGCGATTTCACCAAATCAACCCTAAATGGGTCACCGAGGTTCCCGGGCTTCTACCGGCCTCGAATGAACACCAAATCGCAAGAAATCAACGTGGATGGGATTCTAACATCCCTGCGGTCAGTTAGAGACTAACTACGCCGCAAATGGTCACCGTTTACCGGCCGACCCTAAAAACCACGAAAATCACGGTTTAGGCAAAACAAGCCCAAACACGCTCGTTTCCTAGCCGAACGACGTGCAATGGCAGGGAAAACGAAGAGGACGAAGCAAGGATCCGTCACCCTACCTCCACCGAAGAAACCGTGCCCCGAAGGGACTAAACCACGCCGAAAACCACTCGCGAACCGATTTCACCGGCTTTGAATCCACCGTTCGGGATCGCGCCAGAATCGATCCGATCCTCGCTCCATCGCGCATCCAACCAGCTCCACGGCTTCACCGCCTCGCCCACCTACGCCTCCGTCTGCAGCCGGAGCCGAAAAGGGGAGAGAACGGGAGAGAGAGGGACGGTCGCGCGAATGAGAAGGAGAGAGAGAAAGAGAAAAGAAAAAGAAAAAGAAAGAAATTAGGAAATTTTCCTAATTTCCGAAAATTCCGAAAATGCGCCGAAAATTCGCAAATTCAGAAAAATACGCAAAAATAGTCGAAACGACCGGCTCGACGAGTACATCGTCGCTGTAGCATCCACGAGTTCGAGAATTGACAAACAAACTCACCGTAGGGTTCCGTAACTAGTACGTGAGAAAAACCCACACGGCTCGTCAAACTCAACTCGGAAGCCACAAAAGCGAACCGAAACTCAGCGAAACCAATCCGAAATAGACCCGAAAGATCCAACAAAGATCCATCAAGATCCGGGGCATTACAACTGTAGTTCTAGCTCAGTGACTTTTACTGGACATTCTGGTTTATCTTTTACGGGAGTCAAGCACCATAACCCCGTACCGCTCATCTCGGCTCTTCGAGCTGATAAGCTTTTGAGGCATGGGTGTGAGGCTTTTCTAGCCTTTATTTGTGCAACTCCTGAGCAGCAGATGGAGATCAAGGACATTCCTGTTGTCCGAGATTTTCCTGATGTCTTTCTAGAAGAACTACCAGGACTTCCGCCTGAGCGGGAAGTTATCTTTTCCATTGATCTTATTCCTGGCACATCTCCTATTTCCAAGGCTCCTTATCGTATGTCTCCTGCGGAACTGCGGGAATTGAAGCAGCAACTGATGGAATTGCTCGAGAAGGGTTTTATACGTCCTAGTACTTCTCCTTGGGGAGCCCCTGTACTATTTGTAAGGAAGAAAGATGGTTCGATGAGGCTGTGCATTGATTATCGGCAATTAAACCAGCAGACTGTCAAGAACAAATATCCCTTGCCGAGGATTGACGAGTTATTTGACCAGATAGCGGGAGCTCAATATTTCTCTAAGATCGATCTTCGATCTGGATATCACCAGTTACGGATTAAGGAAGATGATATTTA
Source organism: Amorphophallus konjac (assembly GCA_022559845.1). Lineage (NCBI taxonomy): Eukaryota > Viridiplantae > Streptophyta > Magnoliopsida > Alismatales > Araceae > Amorphophallus > Amorphophallus konjac. Next base: position 189,879,416 of record CM040121.1, on the reverse strand, counting down.
TAAAATGGCTTTCCGCAGTAGGTATGGTCATTTTGAGTTTGTCGTTATGCCTTTTGGTCTAACGAATGCACCAGCGGCTTTCATGCAGTTGATGAACGATGTATTTCGGCCCTATCTTGATCAGTGGGTCGTGGTATTTATTGATGACATCTTGATCTATTCCAAGAGTGAATTGGAGCATGCTGAACACTTGAGGATGGCATTGCAATTGTTGAGAGATCATCAACTTTATGCTAAGTTCAGTAAGTGTGAATTCTGGCTGCAAGAAGTGTCCTTTCTCGGACATATTATCACCAAGGAAGGTATTTCAGTTGATCCTTCGAAGATTGAGGCAGTGAAGAATTGGGAGCAGCCTACTAGTGCAACTGAAATCAGAAGTTTCTTAGGCCTGGTAGGCTGTTACCGAAGATTTATTCAAGATTTCTCCAAGATTGCAGTACCTATGACAAGATTAACCCGCAAGGAGAATAAGTTTGATTGGTCAGATGATTGTCAGCGAAGCTTTCAGACTCTGAAGGAGTGTTTGACTACTGCACCTGCTTTGGCTTTACCTTCTGGTGAAGGAGGATTTGTTGTTTATACTGATGCTTCAGGTATTGGCTTAGGCTGTGTACTCATGCAGCATGGGAAGGTGATTGCCTATTCCTCTAGGCAGTTGAGGAAGCATGAAGATAATTATCCTGTTCATGATTTGGAACTTGCTGCAGTCGTGTTTGCTTTGAAGATATGGAGGCATTACTTGTATGGAGAAACCTTTACAGTGTTCTCGGATCATAAGAGTTTGAAGTATTTATTTTCTCAGAAGGAACTCAACATGAGGCAGCGGAGATGGTTGGAATACTTGAAAGACTTCGACTTCTCGATTGAGTATCATCCTGGCAAAGGTAATGTTGTGGCAGATGCTTTAAGCGGGAAGCCGGTAGCTAGATTGTCAAGTCTCATGTTACAAGAATGGAGGTTGTTGGAACAATTATCTAGTTTGGATCTTAATATCGACAATGATCGGGTCATGATTGCTCAGATCCAACTTAAGCCCGAATTGTTGATAGAGATCAAGTCCTTGCAAGAAAATGATCCCGAGTTGGTAGAAATCAAGGGAAACTTGAGCAGCAGACCTGACTTCATGTTGGCCGATGATGGTAGATTATTATTCAAAGGCAGAACTTGTGTTCCGGATGAGGCTACAATAAAGAACAAAATTCTTGAGGAAGCTCATAGATCCAGATATACCATTCATCCTGGAGGCACTAAGATGTACCGAGATTTGAAAAGGTCATTTTGGTGGCCGAATATGAAAAGAGAAGTTGCAGATTTTGTGAGCAGATGTTTGGTATGTCAGCAAGTTAAGGCCGAACATTTCAGACCAGCAGGGAAATTGAAACCACTCGACATACCCCAATGGAAGTGGGAAAGCATTGGCATGGATTTCATTATGGGTCTACCTAGGACTCGTGATGGATTTGATGCGATATGGGTGATTGTCGATCGATTGACAAAGTCGGCTCATTTCTTACCAATTAAGTCCAAGTGGACGATTGATGTATTGGCTGCTTTGTATATAAAGGAAGTGGTGAGATTGCATGGTATTCCAGTGAATATAGTATCTGATCGAGACCCCAGATTTACTTCACATTTCTGGAAGGGACTGCAAGAGTCTTTGGGTACTCGTCTGAATTTCAGTACTGCTTTTCATCCACAGACAGATGGACAGACTGAAAGAACCAATCAGATAGTGGAAGATATGCTGCGAGCTTGCATGATTGATTTTGGTGGTAATTGGAGTGAGCATTTGGCACTAATTGAATTTACCTACAATAATAGCTATCAGTCTAGTATTCAGATGGCTCCTTTTGAAGCACTATATGGTAGAAGTTATCGTTCCCCATTGTGTTGGGACGAGGTAGGTGAGAAACAGTGGCTTGGACCAGATCTTGTTTCGGAATCATCACAGAACATCCGTGTTATCCGAGACCGGTTACAAGTAGCCCAGTCAAGACAGAAGAGTTATGCCGACAACAGAAGGAGAGCATTGGAATTTCAGGTTGGCGAGCATGTGTTCTTAAAGGTCTCTCCGACGAGAGGGATCCGAAGATTTGGCATTCATGGCAAGCTGAGTCCGAGGTACATTGGTCCATTCGAGATTCTAGATAGAGTGGGAGAGGTGACATACAGACTGGCTTTACCACCGCAATTGTCTGGCGTACACAACGTTTTCCATGTGTCTATGTTGCGGAAATATGTGTACGATCCCACTCATATCATTCAGCAGGTGGATTTTGAACTGAAGGAAGATTTGACCTATGAGGAAAGACCTGTAAAGATTCTAGACCGGAAGCAACAGCAACTCCGGAATCGTTCGATACTGATGGTCAAGATTCAGTAGAGTCGGCGTGGGACCGAAGAAGCTACATGGGAGTCTGAAGAGACTATGCGAAAGCGGTATCCCGATCTATTCTAGGTGAGCGATCTTTTTCTACTCTCAGTTTTAGTGCAGTGAATTTGGAGGACCAAATTCCTTTAAGTAGGGGAGGGTGTAAGACCACAAATTCTTTAGAAATTTATTTAGTAAGTTATTTGTAATTATTCGGAATTTATTTGAAGTTATTCGAATTAATGAGAATTATCCAAATTAATTAGATTAATTAATTAATTAATAGAATAAGTCATTTTTCAACTATTTTATAAAAATCCCCAAAAATCACATCTTGTAGAATTAATTTTGTTTAGCAACTTTGTCTTCTACATTTAAGCCTAAGAAAATCATTTATTATGCCGAATTAGTGAACTTAGTCTTCCGAACTTAACATTTAACTATTTACGGAATACTATAAGTAAAAATCCGACTACCTTAGAAAAATCTGTAAAAATAGTAAACAGATTAAGGTCGAGGTAGATAACAACTTTTCCTTCTGGCATTAGGCCATTGTAAATCCGTGGTAAGATCTATTTAGAGTTTAAACCCAAAAGTGCACACTTTTGACCCATACCTAACCCTTAGTTTAAAACACGAAATTCGACCTCAATACTCGACCAAATGATCTAAAATCAAGGGAAAATGGAAGGCCACAATGTAAGGAACATTTACCCTCAATCAATTTGAGGTAAACCTAGCCCCAAAACGTGCTGCCGACATAGTTTGGTCAAGTCAAAGATTTCGGCGCCGTTTCTAAACACGTAGCTTACAGCAGCGAATACTCCCAACTCAGAAGGCTCCAGAAGCTCTATGAGCTATCAAAATGAAGCCCTACGAGTCTTCTTTCATTTGGCTGCTGTGGGGTTCGCTGAAGTTTCAGATCTGGAGAGATCTAGTTCGATTTGTGGAGGTGGGTCAGCAGGCCGTTGGCTTCCCTTCATCCTTCTTTGATCCATCGATTGAGGTAGGATTTCTCAACCAAATTTTGATCATGAGTCTAGCAAGTTGTTCCTCTCATCGAGCTCTATCCATTGGTGGCAAAAGCCCCAATTTTCATTAGGTATCCGTGGAGAAATCGAGCTTTTTGTGAGGTGCTGTCCAAGTGTTCTTCATCCTAGGGTTTGAGTTTTCTCTCTCCGATTTGAGGTAGGATCTAATAACCAAATTCTAATTAACTTACATGAAGTAATCAGCATGTTATTATATTTCATTTAACGTAGAAAGCCCCAAATTCCATTGAGCATGCATCGTGAATTTTGATTTTTGTAGAAGCATGTCTAGAACATGATTCATATACTGTTCCTTAAGTCAGAGCTTGATTACGGGCTTATTTTGAGTCATGTAACTTGATCTTCATGTAGCATATCATATATGAGTGGATTCATGATCGAGTTAGCTTTTTTTTGACACCAAAATCCCCAAATTTTGTTTTGTATATCGAGAGAATTCGACGATTTAGTGGAAGTATGTCCTGAACTAGGTCTCCTTGTGTTCTTCATAGAATAGGTTGTGATTCTTGTGAATTCTGATGAAATTCGTGTTTCCAAATTGTAGTTTTAGGACCCTAATATGTCTAGCAAGATTCCTATGGCATGTGGTTTTGATTTCAATTCATTTGGACCCCTTTTGGGCGAGTTTATGCGTTTTCCGGAAGCCCCGGCTGGTTCTGGCCTTGCAGGGGTCGACCCCAGGGGTCGACCCATCACCTGGCAGCCCAGGCCAGCCCGAGGGTCGACCCCAGGGGTCGACCCATGCGGCCCAGCCTGAGGGTCGACCCCAGGGGTCGACCCATCCTGCTTCCAGACCCCAGTTTTGCAGGGGTCGACCCCAAGGGTCGACCCGTACACCAGAAACCTGATTTTCTTCATTTTTCGAACCGAAGATGGATCCGAATCAGTGGGGAATCAACCCATTTAACTTAGACCCATTGAAATTATATTTTTGAAGAACTTTTGACCTATTCATGTACCCCCCTTGATTTTAATTTGCATTGGTCCTTTCTTGCAAACATAGTACAAAACACGATGTTTACTATCTCCATTACAACACTTACATTGGTTAAATAGAAACTCACTTAATTAATGATTAATGGTGTAATTAAAGCCCCTGATAATGTATTCTATTTCACCGCTGTGAGAGCTTGTTCTTTACCTTGACAACTTGTTCTAGCTTGTTGGCTCTTTGGCTAATACAAATGATAATGGTTAATCATGATATCTTAACTTGGTGATTAGGATTAATATGTTGATTAGCTTGTTTGATTGCTGCTGTTTTACAGCAGCGCAGCACGATTTACTCTTGTTGTGACTTGGTTTCGATCTCCTTGATGATTATACTTACCTTGAAATTCTGGAAATGAATCTCTTTCCTACTTGAAGTTGTTATTGCTACTTAGTTTAAACCTTGGAATTCTGGCCATAAATTGTGGAAGTCTATATTCGTGGGATCTTTGATCCAAAGAAATCAATGCCTGGCAAATAATTAAGGACTCGGTCTAGTCCTGGGAAGAGCGCCCGAACGCTACGTGTACCCCCGGGGAGGTGAATGACTAGGTGTGGCATTTGGCACCAGTACTTGACATGTGTTAAATCTAGGACTGTTCACTACTCTCTCCACTACTCTCTACATTACTTTCTACTACTTTTCACTTTCCACTCTTCACTGTTCTATACTCTACTTGTGGTTACTTTACTTGCTTATTACTTGGACGTGGAAATGAAATTACATACGTGCTTGACATGACTTGAATTGTCTTGATATGGCCAACTTTTTATCGTTATCTCCTGTAGTAAATTATTATCTTACTATTGTATTCATTATATTTCTTGACCTTGCAAGATCTTTGAATTCTGTTTCGTGATATCACCGTTACCTTTTTATTATTTTTATCATTTGTAGCATGACATTTTAAAATGTAATTAAACTGTTAATCACTTATACCTGTCTGTTATTTCCTACTGAGCGTCAGCTCATAGTTGTGTTTTCCCCCCTTTCCAGGCTTTTCAGGTGACGCGCTTACCGATGGGGAAGGGCAGGAGTGATGTCTTGAGTGTATCAGTTCTAGTGTGTTAGTAGTGTGTTATCTTTCTTTAGTTGTGTTTTGGAGAGCTTTTAGTCTCAGTCATGTTATTGAGTTTTAGTGGTTGATTATTCCAGTTGTATTAAGTTGAACTTGAGGTTATTGTATCAGTTGTGGTTTGTTAATGATCATTTAGTATTTCCATCTTGTAGCACTTGTGTATTATTTTAGATTAGTTCTCTCTCTTGCCAGCGTGTCCCTAACTGTACGTCCCGATATTTCCGCCTTGTTCGGGGCGTGACAAGCCAGGTCGCAATTTTACCTTGGCCGCCTTCTGGAGTTCGCAGTTGATCGGGCATCCGCGAGTTCAAGTCGCGACTCCTGGGTCGACCGCTATAACTCTGCCATCAGACAGAGATAACACCGGCCTTGCAGGACCCCTTTCTATGGCTAATCCAAAATGCAATAGTACGAAACAACAAAGAGAAATCATGCTAGCTTGTAAATAACTCAGGATAGAGCATGAATTTGACCAAAGTTATTATATTTGTCATTAATGTTGCATGGACAACATGAACTAGAAACCCTATTGCACGATCAAGGTAAAACTTGAAATATAACGTGCATGAAGCATGAAAACAAGCAGGAAGAGAGGGTTTTTGTTCCTAACATCATGTTTAGGCCGATCATGAGACAACCTACCTCTTTGGTTGATTCTAGACCTCGAATTTATCGCCAGAAGGGAGCCCTTGTTCCTACGCCCCCTGTGTGGAACCAGCTACTTTCGCTCGCTCTATTTCCTGGGTTGATTGTCCTCCTAACAGGAAATTTGGAGGGGTGTTAGAAGATACGAAGGAGAATAAAAAGTTTTAAAGGAAGAACTTGAGAAGCCGACATTTTACCTCTTCTCTGCACGATCCAAAACCTAGGACTCGCGTAGGATGATTTGGGTCATATTTATAGGGAATGACCTAGGGTTAGGCTTTGTGCTTCGAATTAGGATCCCTATTGGGTCTCAAGTCGATCTCCTAAGAGTCCTAGGTAGGTTTCCTCTCTAGATAACATCGAATCATGGCCAATTCGTGGATAGAAATCTGAGTTTTATGTGATTATTCACTTTTTGTTTTCGGTACTAGATCGCGGTTGAGACATGACCGCTACCTTCAAGACGTGGTCGCGCGATAGATCGCGACCTGCCCGTCTTTTCTGAAATTATATTTTTATTCAAACTCCACTTCTAATTATCCCCTATTTCCCTATCTTAATTAAGGAACTTACCCTATTACATCTCTAGGGTTTGGGCTTGGGCCAAAAGGCACAAATTTAGGTTTTAAGGCCCTTTTTAAGTGGGCTTAAACATCTAGTTAATAGCTGGGCCTTTTTATCATAGGTTTTAACTCATTAACCCATTATTTAACCCATTTAAGTCTTTAAGCTCATTAAAATGCTTACATAAATCCATTTAAATTTCTAAAAATTTCAAAAAAATACTAGGGGTGCTACAGTGGGCCTCTTCCTTCGTGACCCAAATTAGTTTCATGCCGAGGTGTTTCTCCTCCACCGGATTACTTCCCCAACTGGGCTTGGAAGTCTTGGGTCGACGGTGTGGACATGCTAATTTTTGACAGCGTGTTGACTAAATCTCATATTACACTATAATACCCCAAAGTGACCATCAAAATTGACTTATTTGAGTGATGTTCTCTATTTTTCTTGATTATTCTCTATCTTTCCCATTTTATTGATTTTTATCCATTTTTTTTATTTTCCCATATTTTTATGGCATTTTCCGTGAATGTGTCATCCATTCTAGATGCGTTTCACTCCAATTCACGGCCAGGACCCCAACCGTTCTTCAAAACCATGTCATATCAATATGACGCAATTCAACTAATTTGCGCCTTAGCGAACAGACATGATTCTTCAAATAGTGTCATTCCTTCGTGACGCCTTTCAAGGGCTTACCTTCCATCTTTTGTCCTTCCCTCTTCCAATCGAAAGTGTCTCACTCTAAATGACGTCTAACCTCCTTGATGCCTTTCAATTCCAACCTTCCAAAATTTGAATTTTGAATTCCATCCAAAGTAGAAATTATTTGAATCGTGCCATTCCAAGAAGTCACTAACTTATTAATTCACGTCGGAGCTATATGATGTCTTTCACATTTCCTATTTTGGTCGATTTCCATCCAAAACTAATTTATTTGAAATCACGTCATCTTTCCTGGATGTCTTTCAGAACGCGGTCACCTTCTAGGATGCATTCACATCTAAATTTTGTCACACTTCATGGATGCGTTTCAAAATGCAGTCTCCTTTTGCCATGATGTGTTTCAGGTTTTGACCTTCTAGAAGGCAGATAATGAGCCCAATTGCAAAACTTCCATGTTTTGGCCTTCAATTTCGATTGGGAAAGAATCCTAATAATTTTTATAAAATAAAAACATGATTATGGAAGTATTTCCTCCCCTTAACAAGCTTGGCAATCCTAGTTTTAATCTTACAAGGATTTATGGCTGTGAATTTTAAAGCCTATAAATACCCCCTCCTTTGAACATGAAATCCCTTAAGAACATTAGTGGAATTATTGAAGGATAAGGCAAGAAGGAGTCTTGGTGGGAGGAGGAGCCTCCCTAGAGCTTGAAGTCTTCATCCCTTGGAGCTCTCTCTCCTCTTGAAGCTCTTGGAGTCTAATCATCCAATAAACCTATCCCTTCCCTTACCATTTTTTAATTATTAGATTAATTCCATGCATCATGTTCATTCTTTTATTTAGTTCCTTTGATTTATATCTCAATCATATTGAGATTCTCCCTCAGTGTAACACTTGCACACTCCCTATTTTTTGTCATCACATCATATTTTTTCCCTTCGCTTTGCATAGGGGTTTAAATCAACACTAACAAGGTGTGTCACTTTCTAATTGCATCATATTTATTTCTCTAAGAATTTGATACTACACCTCTCATATTTCTAATCATATTGTTTGATGTTTGTTTTGTTGTCTTTTTTTACAAGGGTACCCAAGCAAAAAAGGCTATCTTCATCTGTCGGTCAATCGGAAAAGAAGGTTAGAACCCTCACATCTCCCCACTTCATTCAAAAGGTATTTATCTCGTGATCATCCTTTGTTTATTCATTTTGAGATCTATGCATCTCTGATGATCATGTTTGTTATTATTCATCATCTTTGTATATTCACAACTTTTGGCGATTGTCTCACGCGCCCTAGGCGGGGGGGGGGGGGGGGGGAATAATAATAAGGGAAAGGAGGGAGAACGAAAAAAGGAAAATATCCCCCCTTTCTCTGGATCTCAGCGACGGGACGCACACACTCGCCTGTTATCGATAGTCGAGATGAGTCGGTTTGGCACGCAGGAATTCTGTGTGCACTATCAAAAGGGAATATCGGGGGGGGGGGGGGGTTGACCAGGTTAGGGGTGGTTGGATGGATTGCGGGCGTGCTAGTCAATTTCTCAATGATCACCTATGGAACCAATGTTTGACCGGGAAAGTGCTACTAGAGCATGGCACGTGGGCTCAGAATGTCGAGCGACACGTAGAGAGAAGGAGGTTCCACCGGTACGAGTGTAGGCGATTATGGGGATTCGTGTGTAATACATCTTCCCCACCGACTGCAAGCAATTGGTGTTTATTTTACATCGAATTGAATTCGAACACCTTTTTTTTTCCTACTGAAGGAGGACCGAGACACCCTAGAAGCCGTAGTGTAGAAGAGGGATATAGTTTGCACGGTAGCTTGAACTCAACCATTGGATTCAGTTACCAGGATAAAAGGTAGTAGAATTGGGAAAAATAAGGATCTAGATGGGGCTACGGACACTAGCTCGGCAAGGAGCCGGCAAGTGCTGGCCCAATAGATGAATATCATTGGAAGCTAGAGGGCATAAACACCAAAGTGTGTTGAGGAAAACAAGGACTAGGTTTCACGAGTACACTTTACTATAGTGAGCCGTCACCGACATTACAGAGAGGCACTAAAAGGCCTTAATACATTGAAGTAAGCCATAAGATAATTCCATCTCGAAGATCAGTCCCCGGGTCATTACTTGATAATGCAAGTTTTTTGCTATTTTTATAGAGGGTCCTCAGAGGGACCAGAGGTATTATGGAGCGATGCAGCTGGGCTGATGTGTGGGATGCTGACATTGATTGGGAAGGGTATGCGTGTCACGTCCTTAATAAGGTGAAAATATCAAGGCGTGAATAGTTATACGAGCGGGTTAATCAAGAGACTCAGATGATGAGTATGAACAACAAATGGACAAAATCACATCTTTATTTCATAACCTGACATTTCCAACAAATATTTTTCAAGGACTTTTGATACTATTCAAATTTAGTACATTCATTTTTAAGTAGACAGACTGGGAAAAAATCTAATAAAAACTATCAGCACTCTCGTCACTCCAGCCCATTCCCGTCATCTTCAGGATTTCCTGAAAATTGACAAGAATACACAGGGTGAGCTAGAAAGATCAGTAGGACTTGTATCTCTTTACCATGCCACTTTAAGTAATTAACATTTTAAATCAGCTATATGCTCTTGAAATAACACAAGTAAATAAAACAAATGACAAGTATAGTAGAGAACAAGATCAGGAAGTCAAGAATTCAAGAATGGATATTGTAGAACTTATGTGTAAGCATGAGGATCAATAACAAGTATAGAATTCTAAAATTGGTCGTGAAACAAGAATATTAACACTCTCGGTTAAACATGTCATGTAAAGAAAGTCAAGCATGTAACGAGTTAAGCATGAAATAAGTGAATTATCTAGTTCAATCTTGCATGTCAGTTGGTGCAATGTCACACCTGATCATTCAACTCCCTCGGGCATAAGTACTTTCAGGCTTTACTCTCCTAGGACCATAGCAGGACCCCCATGTTTGCTAGGCATTGAGTGTTCAGGTGGACCAAGACTCCCATGTAATTTCTAGAACAATTCTTTTATAATTATGGCTAATCTGAGTTTCAAGAAAAGCATAAGTAGCTGTTGCGCGGGTTTTTATGCCGATTAACTAGGGTGAGGGAAGAGATACAACGGTGAATTAAAATACGGGAGTTTGATATATCTCGGGTATCCCCCTTACGGGTGCATGCCTCTCACGGCGGTATCGGGCACTCTCCTTTCACGGAAAGTCAGAAAGGGTCGAATGGCAGGGAAGTGTCGGGATAAGGGTTAACCGGACAAGATGTGGGCGTTCCAGTCGATCTCTCGACAATCACTCATGGAACCAAGGTTTGACTGGGGAAGCTCCACCAGGGCGCGGCACGTGGGCTCGGGCGGTCGGGTGACACGTGGAGAGAAGGGGTTCCATGGGTGCGAGTGTGTAGGCGATTGCGGGAATTGTGTACAAGACGTCTTTCCCCACCGACCGCAAGCAACCGGTGTTTGTTTACATCGGATTGAATCCGAATACCTTCGTTCTAAGCTGAAGAAAAGTCTGTATATGAGTCTGAAGCCATGGGTAGAGGGTCGGGGGCATTCAGTAGCTATGGGTGCGCGTTAGACTGAGGGGTGTGTTTACTGGGATTAGGGTGTCGGGCACGGATGTCGAGTGGTGTGGGTAGGAAGCTGGGGGTCCGAATGCGGGCGTATGTATTTCACTAGTTTTATGATGAGCCACATGGGCTTTACAAGCTAGCCTTAATGGGCCGAAGTACAACTGGAGCAAGCCGTGGGACAATTCCGACACATGGGTCGATCCCCGGGTCATTGCGTAACAAAGCGAATGTCTGCGTGTTCTACTGAAGCTCTTTATAGAGGAGTTGGTGTGGGTCCGACTGCCTTGGTGGTCAGAACGGACATGGGCTCGCGCCTGGGGGAGGTCGAACGCGGCTCGATGTGAGCGGTCGGGTCCGGGTCTCAGACGGCGAGCGTTGTCAATCTGGAGAGTCGAGGTCATCCCCGGGATTATGATTCCCGAGACAGAGGTCACACTAGACTTGATTTGTCAATCTGAGGGGCCGACTGCCGGCTGGGAGGTGAACGGTGGGTACGCGGTTCTATGTTGAGGGCCGACGCGGCGTTATGAAGTACCTTTCGTCACCATCGTAAGTGTCGTAAGTTGACGTACACAAGCGGACCCGGGGTGCGGGCGTACTTGCCGTTGGTACGGTCATCTTACACGCGGCGGTGATGGGCTTGGTGTGAGACGGCTAAAAACCACGTGAGGGGAGTACGTGCGACATACCCTCGGCGTGTGTGAGCCGACCCGCAAGCCAACCGCGCACGCACTTGTCTTCTCGTGTTCCCGACCCTTGTCGGAAGCCTCGGGAATCCGAGGGTGCGACAATTAGGCCGGGGAAGCTTGCTCGGTGCGTTGCTTTCTTGCTTCATGCATGCATGCCCCTAGCTTGTTGGTACGGGGGCAATTTATAGAAGTTGAAGGGGTGGGGGGTGGGGTTTAGGCGGACCAAGTTGAGGGTCCAACTTGGTCCGGGTAAACCCCCCAAATAGTATTTATTATTATTATTTTATTTGTATTTTATTTGTGTTTTGTGTGTGTGTGTCGGAGTGGAAGGGATGGGGTTTAGGCGGACCAGCCCAAGGGGCTAGTCTGGTCCACCTAAACCCCTCCTCCAGGGGGGGTTTAGGCGGACCAGCCCCATGGGCTAGTCTGGTCCGCCTAAACCCCTCTTCGGAGGGTAAAAATTCTTTTTTTTATTTTTGGAGGGGTTTAGACGGACCAGCTTGGGGGTCCAAGCTGGTCCGCCTAAACCCCCTGCCCCAGGGGGTTTAGGCGGACCAGCCTGGGGGTCCAGGCTAGCCCGCCTAAACCCCTCCCCAGGGGGGGTTGGGTGGACCAAAGTGGTCCCTTTTTTGTTTTAAAAATCTTTTTTTATTATTATTCAAGGGTTTAGGCAGACCAGCCTGGGGGTCCAGGCTGGTCCACTTAAACCCCCCCCCCCCCCGCTTGGGGGGTTTAGGCGGACCAGCTTGGAGGCCCAAGCTGGTCCGCCTAAACCCCTCCCCAAGGGGCGTTTGGGCGAACCAGGTAGAAGAGAGAGAGAGGGAGTGGTCCCACCTCTATTAAACCCATTTTTTTGTGAATTTTATTTTTTAATTGGTTAAGAAGAAATGGACAGGAGGATACTAGAAGAATACACTGGTGGACTGGCTGCTTGTGCGCGAAGATCGAGGGATTGACGTGTGTGTGACTCAACGTAATCCCAGGACTCTGTCTTCGCGAATCCTTCGACACATGGGTACGACGAACGAACTTTGCATGAAACTCGGACCGTGAAGTTAGGAATTTCCACGAACTGGGACTGGGGAGGGCCGTCGGGCCTCCGAGCTGAGGGGAGGGTGTGGCCCCCAAGGAGTTCACCCTCTCCGGGGGCGCGGCCATGCCCCGGGGTGAACTGGCCCCGGGCGAGTCGCAACCCCGGGGGATGGCCCCCGGGGGTCTTCCTTCATCGTCTGGGGATATCCTTTTGAAGGATATGGAGTTTCGGGATGTTGAAATGGCCCATGAGAGCCATTGTTCTTCGAGTTGTATTGGCCGCTCGCAAATTGTTCGGGCGAATGCCCGACACAGCCCAGGTTGCCGAACGAGCCGCGTAGGTGGCCGACGGGCCTTGGATTTGGCCAAGGGCCAAGAGTAGAAGTTCGTAGGGGCTGGGAGGAGGCACCTTGGGCCCATGGGCCTTACCTCATATTACGTGCCACATTGTACGGTGGGTTGGCAGAGTAGCCTCGGGCTGGCCCAAGAGCTTAGTTCAGTGGCTTGTTGCCACGTGTCTGAGGGTCGGAGGTGGCCCCGACTTGCTGGGGGGGTCATCGTGGGACCCAATTGGTGTACTAGAATCATGGGGTGGCCCGTGGATTGGTGTTGAAGGGTTGAAACACGTGCGCCCATGAGGTGTTTGGCAGAATGCCGAACACGCGTGTGTGAGCCGTACACACGTACTGCGGGCCTCCCGTGCCTGTGGTTGACCTATTCGGGTCTCCCTTTGACCTTGGAGGGTTGAAAGATGGCGTCCCGGGGTAGGCCCCTGGCCTTTTCACTAGGTGCCATGTGGTGTGGCTTGTAGTCGGAGTGTCCCCGGGATGGCCCTGGTGGTCATGTAGAAGGCGGGCAAAGTCCGCAACTTAGGAGTCAGGAGTGGTCCCTGTTGTCCCCGGTAGATGGCAATCAAGAGGGGAGGGGTGAATTGATTGGCAATAAAAAATTTCATCTACAAACTTTTGCAATAGATGTAATGGAAGGATAATAAATGAAGCACACTCTTCTCACCCGTTGATGATAACACACGAACAGCAGAAATATATAGAAATCTGAATAGTCGAGATATGAACGACACTCCGCTCGACAAGAAGCCCACTCGTGAAAGAACGTAGAAGCAAACCACAATGAACAAGAGGATTTTAGGTGGTTCGGGTTCACAATAGTGTCCCCTACGTCCACCCCTCACAGAGTGAGGATTGCTTCCACTAAAGAGTGAAAACCCACACACATACGCTGTGAAGCACACAGCCACACACACACACACGTGCGCTGCGACCAGCAAACGCACACACACACACAGTACTTCGTTCAACAGAAAAGTAATCAGATATACAATGATCCTTCAAAACTGAAATAGAATGAATAGGGTATATGCAATAAAGATCTTGAGGTTGCCGGAAATCCCCCTTTCAAACGATGACCCAGCTGAGGTTCTTCATTTCTTGGTCGATGATGCAAGATGTAGACAGATCTTCAAGATGAAGCCCGGATGTTGATGTGCAGCTCGAGATCCAAGTTGCCTAGCTTCAAATAAGGAAGGAAAGCTCCTGTTCTTGCTCAGGATGCATCTAATCAGCAAGGGGATCGGCCTATCTTCGAAGTAGATAGCTTCTATTCGTGCTTTGAGAGGCTCCCCACGGGCTTTCTTCTCCTACAAGACCAAAAGCTGATCAGTTCGAATATGCCTCTCTTTCCCTTTCTTCTATGGTCGCCCTAATCATTGGTTTTATAGTCCCAAGGAGAGGGGACACGTGTAGCAAGATGGGAGCCTCGGATCTCCCAACATCAGGGCAAACAAGGAACAAAAATGGTGGCCATGAAACGGATCTCGAACCGGACTGGCGGTCCGTAATTCCAGGGGTCGACCTATTGGGTCGACCCACGAAACACGGGACATGATGCCCGACAAGGGAAATTTCCAGGGGTCGACCCCATGGGTCGACCCATTACGCCAACCGACAAAAACTGTGTGACCCGAGGGGCTCGGGTGCCAAAAAGGGTCGACCCATGGGGTCGACCCACGCAAGTATTTGCTAAAAACTGAAGACCCGAGGGTTCGGGAACACCTAGGGGTCGACCCATGGGGTCGACCCATGAACTACTTCTCAACACAAAGAAGGAAATGAGCTATCAGCCATCAAGGGGTCGACCCTTGGGGTCAACCCCATGAACTCTAACATGTTAGACATTTCTATGAGCTAGTTATAAACAAGGATTAACCCTTGGGGTCAACCCAAGACAATTATGAAAGAAATCAACTTATTAAAGGGTAAGGTTTTGTTTGGGTCTCACCAATCATCCTTCAATGATTTAGGAAGTTAGCTTCATTCCATATTTCTGTAAAAACACAAAATTGGAGTTAGATTGAACCTTTGACAAACATAATTCAAAACACTTACTTAAAGAGAGATGATCTTGATTCTGCAAAAATACCTCCGCCAACATCATTAGTGGATCATGAACTAAGAAGTAAAATGTAATTACATAGTAAAGCAGTTCAAAATGAGTTTGATTAAATTTATTCATTCAACAAAAGTTCTAGTCTAATATAGTGTTTGGTCATCATCAAAATCCAACAAATAGAACATTCACGCAGGGGGTTCAACAGTCTCCCCCTTTTTGATGATGACAAAATACTATGCTAGAATTTAGGATTGACAAGAAAACTTTTATTTACAAAATTTCTGAATCAACACCTCAATAAAAATTTAACACTAAAACCTCCATATACATAACCATGTGAGCTCAAAAGGATTTAACAAGCTGAATTAAATCAAGGCCATAGACCAAAGGTAGGAGAACCCCAACATAATATCAAACCACAGCCACGATGTTGAATACACATTCTTTCCATGCACCAAGCTGACAAATTTAAGAAGCATCACAACATAAAACACAGGGCCTCATCCAAGCACTGTAAGATTGACCAGTCAAAGGCATCATCCATTGTTTTAGCCGACAACCTAGTTTTTAATACTTATAAAGTCTGAGTTCACGAATTACAAAAATGCATACATGAGCAATGCCATGAGATGCAACGTTTCTAACAGATAGACTAATGAAAGCAAACATGCAAGCAAGCAAGCACACACCACACATACTGTAATATAATAGTTTTAACCACGCACACACATATCTGAATTTCTCCCCCTTTGGCATCATCAAAAAGAAGAGGGAGAACAGGTTAATAATTGTGCTTTATCATAGGAGCTTCATAATCTAGTCCGAGGGTGGAGAGTGTGGAGCATGTGACCCTTTAAGTAAATTCATCATTTCTTCAAACATCCTGGATTGGGCGTCCAGAGCTGTAGTGTTCGCTTCAAGAAAGGAGGTGACCCTTTGGAAGGACTGAGTGTAGGCAACATGGGAAATCCTCAAGTCAGTTACTTCATTGATAAGGGCATCCATTCTCTCCCCATGCTTGTCTAGTCAGCCATCTATGGAATCCAATCTATCAGTGATCATCTGAGAAAACCCATCAGGCAGAGCCTCACTAGGAAGGTCTTGTAGTGGTTGATCAGCCTCATCTTCTTCACCGTCCTCTTCTTCCTCTGAGATGACTTGTTGTTGAACTTGTGCAGATTTGATCTTACGAACCAGTACACCATTTTTTAACTCATAGTTCATGTTCTTGCAAATTGTGGGGATGGAGTAAATGTCATTCTCACGCACTGTGTGATATCGTTCTTTGGACAAATCAATACCGGATGATTCAAAGACTGCTGTCAAGGCTGCTGCATATGGTAGTGTGCGGTTGGTATGCTACATGCATGCGGATATGTGAAGCAGTATAGTGGAAGGAAAATTGATAGGGATACCCTTCATCAGGCAGAAAAACAAGAACATATGGAATTCAATAACTTTGTCTTTTCCACCACCCTTTGGTATCATAATGGTTGTCATCATGTGATGTAGAATGAGCTGCATGGAGGGAAACCGATTTGCATTCAGACCGGTGGTGGACCTTTCTCCCATTTCCTCAGAGGTCATCATTTGATAGACCTCTTCTTCGTCAAAATCAAGATCACCAAAAGTGTAACCTTCATGATATGGTAAGCCAAGAGCATTACCCAGAAATTCAGGTGTCAAAGTAATCACTTCTCCATTTACGATAGTAAACTGCTTGTTAGCTTTGATTGACATATTGCCATAGAACTGGTTCACTAACTTGTAATAAACACGACGGTGTGCAGACATGAAATGATCAAGGTTTGGTTGACTACAGATAATATCTTAAGAGGTGAAATCTCGCGCTGTGTCCTGAGCGGGCCGGGGATCACCAGAAGATGAACTGTAAGACAGGGAAACGCATCAGAGGGCCCAGGGGATTTCCCTGGGGCGAAACCCTCCGATGGCTAAGTCAGTAGAGCTGTGGTGGAAGCAATGAAGGGAGGAGGAAAGCTGATGCGCGAGACTCCTCTCCACCAAAAGGGGGGGGGGGTGAAGCGGATTGCTCAGGAGTTTTACCTTCCTTCTTTCTCTTACCTTCCACTGGAGGGTAGCCCTGGTTTTAAGTGGTGTGCCGCCTTCAGGAGTCCTATCAGCTGGGGGGTCTCCGGCGGGAGTTACGTCCTCAACGTGGGCTTTCATGGCCTTTATCGTGGGGGCGTTATCGCCTTGAAACCCGATGGCTGGTTGACTCCCCTATCCGTTGGGGACTCTTAAAGGCAGCGCGAACGGCTAGTGTCCAGTCTGAGCTCCTGAAACGCCAGCCCTGTCCGGGCGAGGAGGATAGCTCGGTCAAAGGAGGGGTCGGATAGGTCGGCTGGCGCCTGTCTCTCCCGAGCGGAAAAACGGCCTGGGCCGGACCTTCCTTGTGACCTGACCATCACTCGGGCCCTCCGAGCCTAGGGGCCGCCGGGGAGGGTTGGTTCTTCGAGTGTCTGTTTATTGGGCTTTTCTTTCCTGAGTGGGCCCCGTGGGCTATCACTCGGGTGAGCTTGCCTCGTTGGACCCTGTTGAGTCTTGTTGGGCTGCTCTTTGGGTGGGCTACAGAAATCACCCTCTCCACTTGTCCCCCTCCTACTCCCGAGCCATGGAGGCTCGGTTGAGTAGTTTTTGAGGCTTTGGACCGGCGTGGCTCAGGTGGGTGAAATTCCATTGGCCTTTATGGTGCCACGGGGAGTGGTCACCTGGGCCCGTAATAATGATCCTGACAGATTTGAACTGAAGGGGCCCCCCTTCTTCTCGGAGCACGGAACGACGCGTCGCCTTCCTCCAGGGTTTTATAGGTGTTGGGCGTTGTTCGTCGTTCTAGGCTTCCAGGGTTTTGGGCTTTCCTTAGTTTCTTGGCTTTCGGAGCTTCTTGATGCGCCGTGAGGGCACAGTGGAGGTGCGAAGTCTTGCGGCGGCGTTCGAGGAGTTGGCGAGGACAACCGCGGAGGCGGTCCGGCAACTTCCTTCCCCTCCGGAGTCTTCGAGTTCTTGCGAGGGGTCCTCTTCCGGCTCGATGGCTGATCCGCCGCTGGAACTCGGGCAGGTGAGGCGAGAGCCTGTCTCCCGCTGCAGCGAGTTGGGGGAGGCAGAGGTGAAGAAGCTGGAGCATCGCTTTCGTTTGCCTTTCAGGTATAGCTTTGCCGCCGCCACCCCGTTCGAGACGAGTTTGGACGACCGAACGGGGCACATCTACACGTTTCTTCTGGCGTGGAAAAGCGGGTTCCGCCTTCCCTTCAAGCCCCTCGTACTCCAGATCCTCGAACTTTTCCGGTTGGCGCCCATTCAACTGGTGGCCAACTCGTACCTCCTCCTCTCTGCCTTTCGGATCCTCTATCGCCATCACGACATTTTCCCTTCCTTGGACCTCTTTCATTACTTTTTCGAGTTGAAGGCGCACCCGTCGGCGGGGAAGGGCTTTTACTTTATCCAGGCAAGGAGGAACAGGAGTTGCATCGCCCTCGCGGCGAAGGACTCCTCGCACAAGGGGTGGAAAACCCAATTCTTCTGGGTGAAGGCGGAGGCGACGGATGAACTCTGGAGATGCCGGATCTCGCCTAATTTCCATCCGAACATTCCTCCTCGCCAGGAGGAGTTCCCTCCCCATGTGGAGCAACAGGCCGCCCGTCTGCTGGAGAACCGCCGGTCGACCGAGGAGCTGGTGACGCCGGAGAACATCGAACGGTGCCTGCTTACGCGGTTGAAGTCGACAGGTACTGCCCTTTAGGTTGTTCCCCTGGGGTGGTAGTTACTTTTCTTCTCCTGACCGGGTCTTCTTTCTTTACTGTAGACGTGAGGCGGGAACCTCTGGAGGATACTGCTGAGGTCATCGATCTGGGAGAAGATGACTCGGCGGCCGACGAGCCGGAGGCTCCTGTGGGTCGCGCCTAAGCCCGGGATAAGGGCAAGGGGGTGACCCCCGGGGGGTCTTCACGGCCGGCTGGCACAAAGTGCAAGGATCCCATGGCGGGAAGGTTGCGGGAGGCCGCGAAGGCCAAGAAGCGGGCCAAGAAGGCAGGTCTCCCTCCTACCATCGGGGGCGACTTTGGCTCAGCGGCACTCCCCTCCCGGGGGCAAGATGGGGCCGACCCCTCGAGGCCAGCTCCCCCATCTGTCGGGCGAGAGGGGGCCGAGGAGACCGGGGGCCCTTCAGAGGACGGTGATAGGTCGGCTCTCCCCCCCACGGGGGTAGAGGGGGCCGATGTTGAAGTAGCAGTCACCGAGGCCTGGGGGTCGGCCGGAGGCGGTGACATCCCGGTCGCCGAGGTGCGGGCTGAGACAGGCGGGGCTGGGGGTTCGCCCGCGAGGGCGTTGCAGCCCCAGATGCTGGGAGCTTCCGGTGCGGTTGGACCTGCGGCATCGGTCGAGGTTGGAGGTTCGCCCGGGGAGGCGTCGCAACCCCAACCGACTGTGGCGCGCGAGGTGGCCGGTCCCGTTGCTCGAGCAGAGCCCTCTGGCGGAGTGCCCCGGGCGGAGCGGTCTCCTTTGCCGGAGCCCTTGGAAAGGCTCGGCATTATGGGCGACCTATATCGGGTCTGCCGATCGATTACCGCGAGGACGAAGGGGGGAGAAAGGTGCAATACCCCCCCGGGCTCCTCGATGTTCTGATAGAAGGCGGCCTGGTCATAGCTCGGTCGGCGGCTTGGATGGCGGAGGCGCACGCGCGGACGGAAACGGAGCGGTCGAACCTTGCCTGGACCCTCGGGGGATGCTAGAGGAGGCTGGCCCGACTCAAGGGGGAGCATGAGGGACTCCGGCAGGAGTTCTCCGCGTTCCGAGAGGTGGCGCGGGCGAGCCGACTAGAGGCTGAGGTGCTGACCGAACAGCTCGCCAAGACCCAAGAGTCTCTTGAGAGGGCAAGCCGATCCTTGGAGGAGGAGCGTCTGCATCGCCTCGATCTGGACAATCGCTGGGAGCTCGAGCGTGCCGAGCTGCTAGATCGGGCAGAGATGGCGGAGCGTCTCTGAGCTGAGGCTGAGGTGGACCGGGCCCGGGCAGAGGAACGTGCGTCCGAGGCGGAGCGGGCGCGGGTCGAGTTCGTCGGTAGGGCGGGACAGATCGAGGCGGAGGCAATCGAGCGTTACAGGAGCTCGGATGCTTACTCGGCCGACTTGTTGGAAGCCGCCCTACCTTACTACGAGGTAGCGCTACGCCGAGGTGCTCGAAAGGGGTTCAAGCAGGGCTATCACCGGACGGTAGGCTACGCCCATGAATAAAACTCCACGATCGAGTTCCCCTTTGGCCAGCGTTATGACTCGGATGAGTCAGTTTCCAGCTCTTCTTCGTCGATCGGAGAAGATTCGGAGGGATCGCCTCCGTCGGGGTCACCGACTCCGGGCTTCTCGGGAGGGCTCACGACTGAGACAGTTCTCGCACAGGTGAGGTCAGTGTCCGAGCCGGCCGTCACCGAAGGCGCCGGGGGTGACCCGTCTCCTTCCGCCGGTCTCGAGCATCAAAGTGGGCCCGAGGCCTGATGTATTGTGCCTCTTTCCCTTTTTGTCCCTCTTACCTCTTTTTAGAGGGTTTCCTTTTGGTACGATAATAAATGACTTGCTCTGTTTGGGTACTATCCTTGCCGTGATTTGGTTGGCGAATCTTGTGTGGTTGAGAGGTGCCGATATGTCCTGCACGGTTTTCGCACGCTATTTTGGTAGGCTTCTGACGGGGCGTTCCTCCATCCCCTCACGCTTTGAATGTCAGGCCGCTTCGTGAATCCCGCGAGGGTGGGAAACGAGGAGTTGGAGGTGACTGTTCAGGGGAGAAATCCTTCGACGTGTTTCCGAGGGGGGCTTTTAAGGCGTGTAGCCTCCTTTGGCCTATAAGAAGGACTGGAAGGCGCCCTTTCCTCTCCACCACTTGGGATTGTCTCTAACAGTCTTTCCTTGCTCCTTCCTTTTCACTCTGCGTTGTGCCTTTGCATCCGGAGCATGGAGGATCCTTCGGAGGGCGATGCCGCCGACGACGGGGAGCGGTGGGCTCCTACTATCTTGTGAGGTTGAACGGATCCCACGGTCGCCGCGCGTGCACGAGACGGGTCCTACGGTCGCCGCGCGGATCTGGGGAGGACTTTGGCGTGTGGAAGCACGCCGTTGGCCTCTTCTTGGCTCCGGCGAGGCTTCCGGGTGGACGCCGAGGCGGAGGACGGATGGGGGCATCAGGGGAGTCTGCCGTCACTTCCCTCCGTGTGAGGGGAGGAGGCGTATCCGGCTCCCTCTTCACCGAGGCCTTCCTCCGTCTGCAGCCTCTTTTTCCCTCTTCTGCTCTTCATTTCTTTCACTCTTCGGGGGCTGCTTGCTCTCTCCTTCCTTCCAAGGAGTTGGCAGTTTGGAAGAGGGGGGGCCTTCACGGCGCTCCTTTTTCCCGGTTGTTGCCAACTTGGGAGGTAGCCTTCCTCAACGTTTAAAGGTGGCCTTCCTCCTGAAGTCCCTCTGTCACCTTTGTCACGGGCCATCCGAGCCAACTGGCTCGACCACCTCTTGTCCGAGCCAGTTTCCGCACGAGGCAGAGTCAGTGGCTGGATGCGAGGAGATCAAGACCGAGTCAGTCGAGCGATGACCCCTTGAAACGATGTTAGACGGACTTTTGCTTTGTTTTTGCTATGTGATGTACTGGCATTTGCCTACCTGATGTACCAACAGTTTGGAATGAAAAGAACAGGAATTTTATTCTATCCATCTCGCTGTACAATTTCAAAAGTAGAATCTGCATAGTGCGGCTGCGTTCCACGTCCGAGGAATAGGCTCCCCTTCCATTGTCGCTAACCTGTACGCACCTTTCCCGAGCGTCTCGACCACTCGGTAGGGACCTTCCCAGTTGGGGGATAGCTTGCCCGCCGCCTCCAGTGGTCGAGAGGCTTCGGCTTTCCTGAGGACGAAGTTCCCCGGTTGGAAACGTCTATCTCGGACCTTGGCGTTGTAGTATCGAGTGAGGCGGCGCTGGTACTCCGTTGCCCGGACGTTCGCGATCTCTCGGAGTTCGCTTGTCAGGTCGAGGTTCTCGAGCAATTTTTGCCCGTTGGCCTCGGGTGAGAAGCTGATCACTCGGAGAGACGGGTTGGCGATCTCCAACGGAACGACGGCCTCGGTGCCATATACCAACTGAAAGGGGCTTTCACCGGTTGCCGTCCTGGGGGTTGTTCGGTGCGACCACAGTACGCTAGGCAATTCCTCGAGCCAGCTACCCTTAGCCTTGCGGAGTCTGGTTTTTATGCCTTTCAAGATAGTCTTGTTGGCATTTTTAACCAGCCCGTTGGCCTGAGGGTGGGCGACCGAAGTGAAGTGGTTGCGGATATTTAGGTCGGCACATCTGGCTCGGAAGTACCGAGAGTCGAATTTCCGACCGTTATCGCTGACTATCACTCGGGGGATGCCAAAGCGGCAAATGATCGATTTCCAAACGAAGCCCCAAACGACTGTCTCGGTGATCCTTGCCGTAGCCTCGGCCTCGATCCACTTGGTGAAGTAGTCGATGGCGACGATGATGAACTTCTTCTGGGACTGGGCCGTTAGGAATGGCCCAAGGATATCGATTCCCCACCGAGCGAAAGGGTAGGGCTCGGTTAGGGTGACAAGTTCCGTTGCCGGCTGATGGACCAAGTGGTCGAACCGCTGGCATCGGTCGCACTGTTGAACATAGGCTGAGCAGTCACGCTGCAGGGTGGGCCACCAGTACCCCTGTCGTAACAGGATTCGGGCTAGCGACCGGGCCCCTGAGTGTGCTCCGCACAGGCCTTCATGAATCTCTTGGATGGCTCAGCCTGCCTCGTCGGGACCGAGGCACTTCAGGAGGGGACCGGAGAATGATCTTTGGTAGAGGGCGTTGTCGAGGACGACGAAGCGCCGAGCTTGATACTTCATTCGGCGGGCTTCCCGAGGGTCGGAGGGCTCTTGGGAGTCTTGTAGCCAGGACAGGTAGGGGGAGCGCCAGTCACTTGGGGTGGCCGAGTCAACAGCGAGGAGCTCCGTGTCGATGCTCGGGCGCTCTAGCTCTTCTAGGAGGACCGATCGTGTACCTTCCGGGTCTAGGGAGGAGGCTAATCGAGAGAGGGCGTCCGCCCGGGAGTTTCACTCCCGAGCTATCCAGACTACCTCGAATCCCTCGAACTGTTGGGCCAGGCTCCGGACCAGCTGAAGGTATTTGATCATGGGTACCTCCGGAGCCTCATACTCGCCGTTGACCTGACCTGCGACTAGTTGAGAGTCGGTGTGGATCCTGACTCGCTCGACCTCCAGCCGTCGGGCCATGCATGCTCCCGAGATAAGGGCCTCGTACTCGGAAGCGTTGTTGGACGCCTGAAAGTTGAATTTTAAGGCGTACTGTAGCTCTATCCCTTCGGGGGACCTTAGGAGGATCCCCGCACCACTGCCTACCGAATTGGACGACCCATCGACGAACAGTTCCCAGGCTGGCTCGGTCGCGGTCAGAGGCCTGTCCTCGGCAGGGATGGTGCTTTCGGCAATGAAGTCGGCGAGCGCTTGGCCTTTGATTGCTGATCGCGGCTGGTACGAGATGTCGTAGGCCCCGAGCATGATGGCCCATTTGACGAGTCGCCCCGAGGCCTCGGGGTGGGCCAGAATCTTCTTCAGCGGCTCGCCGGTTAGCACGGTGATGGGGTGCCCCTGGAAGTAGGGGCGGAGGCGCTTCTCGGAGATGACCAACGCTAGCACGAGTTTCTCGGTTGCGGGGTACCTCCGTTCGGCCCCACTGAGCACCTTGCTGGTGTAGTAGACCGGTCTTTCGATTCCCAAGTCATTTCTGACCAGGACCGAGCTAACCGTGGATGGCGTCACCGAGAGGTAGAGCAGCAGGACTTCGCCTAGGACGGGCTTGGAGAGCACCGGTGGCGAAGCCAGGAACTCCTTAAGCTCGACGAATGCTGCCTGGCACTCCTCATCCCATGCGAACGTAGCAGATGCCAGCTTGGGCCCCCTCATTAATTTGAAGAAGGGCAAGCATCGTTCGGCCGCACGGGACAGGAAACGGCTGAGAGCGGCGACACGCCCCGTCAGACGCTGGACGTCTTTAATGCACGTGGGCGGGCGCATGTCCAGGATGGCCTGGACTTTGTCGGGGTTGGCCTCGATCCCGCGCTGAGTGACTAGGAAACCCAAGAACTTCCCGGATTTTACTCCGAAGGCGCACTTGGCGGGGTTGAGCTTCATGTTGTACTTCAGGAGGGTGCCGAAGGTTTCGGCAAGGTCGGTGAAGTGGTCTTGGGCCTTGGGGGTCTTGACGAGCATGTCGTCAATGTAAGCCTCGACGTTCCGACCTAGCTGTCCCTCGAACATGTGATTTACCAGTCGCTGATATGTGGCTCCGGCGTTCTTTAACCCGAAGGGCATCCGGGTGTAGCAGTACACGCCGCAGTCAGTGATGAAGGCTGTCTTCTCGACGTCTTCTGGATTCATTCTGATCTGGTGATAACCTGAATAGGCATCCAGGAAACTGAGTATCTCATTGCCCGAGGTTGAATCAACCAATTGGTCGATGCTCGGTAGCGGATAGCAGTCCTTGGGGGTAGCCTTATTCAGATCGGTGAAGTCCACGCACATTCGCCACTTGCCTATGGTTTTCGGCACCAGGACGACATTGGCTTGCCACGTAGGGTACAGGACTGGCCTGAAGAGGCCGGTCCCTTGTCCCTTGGTGACCTGCGCCTTGATGACCGCCTGTTTCTCGGGCGCATGCTTCCTTCTCCGTTGCTGTACGGGCCTGACGGTGGGGTCAAGGCTGAGCTTGTGCATCACGGTCTCCCCTGGTATGCCAGGGAGTTGATCATTGGCCCAAGCGAAGACGTGAGCGTACTCAGAAAGAAATTTCTTGTATTGCTACTGTTCCTTAGGTAGTAGGTCGGCTCCGATCCTTACTTCGAGGGCCGGGTCATCGTTCAGGAACACCGTTAGCAACTCGCCACCTGGCTCGGCGGTTACGGTCTTTCCTTCGATTCCCTTGGGGCCCTTATCCCCTCCGTCCGGCCTTGAGGCTTCCACCGAGATATTGTAGCACCTTCTAGCCGTAGCCTGGTTACCTCGGACTTCCCCCAACCCATTTTTGGTGGGAAACTTCATTTTTTGGTGATAGGTAGATGGTACGGCCTTCATTCGGCTGAGAATTTTTCGGCCGAAAATGGCGTTGTACGCTATCATACCCTTGATCACTATGAAGTCCACCATGACCGTAACGGTTTTGGGTGGGGTGCCGATGGTGACCGGCAGGCTTAGGGCTCCCTCGGGGTAGGTGGCCAGGCCGTTAAACCCGCAAAGGGGGGTTCAGATCGGGCGGAGCTTGGATGGGTCTTCCCCCATCTTGAGGAAACAGTCATAAGATAATACATCGGGGGCGCTTCCATTGTCAACCAGAATTCTATCTACGTTACAATGGTTTATTGTGGCCGAGATGACGAGGGCATCATAATGCGGGGTGCTTAGCCCTTCCAGGTCTTGGTCGGAGAAGACTATGACCTGGGGCTCCCTCGGCGGGCCCCCTGAGGGCTCTGAGACTCGGCTGGCCCGCTCGGCATGGCACTTCCTTCCTCGGCTGGTGTCGCCGCCCGATGCCGTTCCTCCGGAGATGACGTTGATGTGGACCCCTCGGGGGGCGTTGTCGATCTCCTCGGCGGTGTCTTTGTCTTCTTTGTGCCCAGCTGCGAACCGGGCTAGGTGCCCCTGACGGATGAGGTGTTCGATCTCGTCCTGGAGCTGGTGACAGTCGTCGGTGTGGTGCCCGTGGTCGCCGTGGAACAAGCAATGTCTGTCGCGCTTGCGGTTCTTCGATCTCATTGGTTCGGGCTGGCGGAGGAGTCCCGAGTCTTTGATGTCTTCATAGATCTCGTAGACTGGCGTGGTCAACGGGGTGTATCGCTCGTACCTCCGTTTGCGCTCTCCTTCCCGATCACGCTTCTTGCCCGAGCCAGGGTTTGACTCGGGGGCCCGCTTCTTGTCCCCCTCCCGACCCGAGCCGGTTGTGTCTCGGCAGGCGCTGAGCACCTCTTCGCACTCGGCGTGGCGCAGAGCCAGAGTCACTAGCTCGGCGAGGGTCGAGGGAGGGTGGAGGACCAGTTCGCGGTGGAGATTTTCATCCCGGGTGCCCCTGGTCAGAGCGGTCGTGGCTGAGGCCACATCCAGGCGGGGAATTCTGAGGGCTTCCGATTTAAATCGGTGGACATAAGCCTGGAGCCTTTCCCCTTGTGCCTGTTTGAGGGCCAGGAGCCCCGCTACTGACCTCGGGGGGGCGCTTCCGGCGAAGCTCTCCTTGAAGACTCGCCCGAATTGCCTAAAGTCCTAGATGGACCCAGGGGCGAGGGCCCGGAACCACGCCTGAGCGCCTTGGACCAGGGTGGCCGCAAAGGCTCGGCATTTAATGGGATCCGGTGTTCCATGCAGAGTCACCAGGGCGTCAAAGCTGTCATAGTGGTCGTCTGGGTCGCCCTGTACATCATAGAGTTTGAAGGTAGGAATGGAGGTCCTAGGAGATACCTCTGCCTTCAAGATGTGCTCGGAGAAAGGGGATTTCTCCTCCTCCTCTGGGAGGGAGGTCTTCTGCAGGGCATGGAGGGCGCGCTCTTGCTCTGCGAAGCGTCTTTCGAAATCCCTCAGCCGAAGGGATAGTTCCGGCTGTGGTCACGCCGTGGGGCTGGGGGGAGCATCGTGGCGATCCTCAGGACCGTCGGCGCTCGGGCGTGGAGGCCTCGCCCCCTGTTTCCCTTTCCTGGACGTGGAGGAAGCCTCTTGCTCCGGGGGTGGAGCTTGCGAGGGTCCTCCCGCGTGGTTGCGGATGAGCTGCTGACCGCGGAGGGTGAAGCGGCCTCCAGCGGTGTGCTGGGACGTACTTCGACGGGGGGGGCTCCCGGACGGGGAGCGAGACCTGGCATCCCTCGCCGCCTGGGCCCTCATGAGCTCCACGAGAACGTCGAGCTTCTTACTGAGGGCCTGGAAGATCTCGACGCCGCCGTTGGGGGCTACCCCCGTTGCCGTCGGAAGGGGCGGCGGCCCGTTGGTGGGGACGCTGGTGTTGGAGGGAGGGCTCTGTGAGGCCCTAGAGGGGTCTTCTCCCGCCGTCACCACGGCCTTACCCTTCTCGACGGCGGATCTCCTCCCTGAGCTTCTTCTCACCATCTCGGCTCTTCGTGCGTTTCCCACAGACGGCGCCAGATGAAGAGGCGAAATCTCGCGCTGCGTCCTGAGCGGGCCAGGGATCACCAGAAGATGAACTGTAAGACAGGGAAACGCGTCAGAGGGCCCAGGGGATTTCCCTGGGGTGAAACCCTCCGATGGCTAAGTCAGTAGAGCTGTGGTGGAAGCAATGAAGGGAGGAGAAAAGCTGATGCGCGAGACTCCTCTCCACCAAAAGGGGGGGGGGTGAAGCGGATTGCTCAGGAGTTTTACCTTCATTCTTTCTCTTACCTTCCACCAGAGGGTAGCCCTGGTTTTAAGTGGTGTGCCACCTTCAGGAGTCCTGTCAGCTGGGGGGTCTCCGGCGGGAGTTACGTCCTCAACATGGGCTTTCATGGCCTTTATCGTGGGGGCGTTATCGCCTTGAAACCCGGTGGCTGGTTGACTCCCCTGTCCGTTGGGGACTCTTAAAGGCAGCGCGAACGGCTAGCGTCCAGTCCGAGCTCCTGAAACGCCAGCCCTGTCCGGGCGAGGAGGATAGCTCGGTCAAAGGAGGGGTCGGATAGGTCGGCTGGCGCCTGTCTCTCCCAAGCGAAAAAACGGCCTGGGCCGGACCTTCCTTGTGACCTGACCATCACTCGGGCCCTCCGAGCCTAGGGGCCGCCAGGGAGGGTTGGTTCCTCGAGTGTCTATTTATTGGGCTTTTCTTCCCTGAGTGGGCCCCGTGGGCTATCACTCGGGTGAGCTTGCCTCGTTGGACCCTGTTGAGTCTTGCTGGGCTGCTCTTTGGGTGGGCTACAGAAATCCCCCTCTCCAATATCCACTAAGCCTGGCAAATATTCAACCAAATTCATAAAATCTACCGCACGAGGGCGGAGAATTTTTCTGTGAGCAGCTTTGTTACCGGAGGCCAAGGCTTGTGATTTCATTGCTTCTAACTCTTTTTCTTTGGATCATATCTCTCTTGTGCGGTGGAACTCCTCTCGCTAACGAGCAGAGCGGCTGGATTCCTCCCCCTGATGAGAAGACCGCCGTTTGGGTGCCATCTGAACCACCAGACAGATCAAAATCTATAGAGGCTTTCTAGATCTTGTTGGTTCGAAAAGAGGAGCCCCTCACGCAGATATAAAGACTCTCCAAACACCATGGCCTTACCTCAGTGGATATGGGAGGAAGAAAGATGCTTATGGACGCAGCAAGGAGAAACCCGCTAGAAGCCACCGGTTGGAGCTCGCCTTAGGGCTGGAGCGGTGTTGTGTTGCAATAAAGTGTTTCAGGGCTTCCAAGAGGTTGTGACTGGTCGAACTAGGGAGCTGGGGCTGTATTATAGTGTTAGGGTTGAAGAATAGGGCGTTCACGCCCTTTCTGAAATGGAACGGTTCACGTTTTACCGCGACCGCCCGTAACGGGTCGACCCGATAGGTCAACCCACGAGTAGCCCAGGCCCCGATTTTGAGCGAAATGACAGGGGTCGACCCCATGGGTCGACCCATCCCCTGTTCAGATGGAGATTTTCTTTAATTTGAAGATTTGGAGTACCAAGGAGGATAGGCTCAATTCCCCAATGATTAAAACATATGAAGGTCAAGGAAAAAAGATATATTTAAGGTTTGAATCATTTGGGGAGGATATTTCAAGGAAATGATAGATTGCCTTAGAAGTTTATTTACCATGCTCTCCACAATTTAGATTTCGATTGATCAGCTCCATTGAGATGCGCTTATTGAACTCAAAATAGTGTGGCCATAGAAGAGTGCAATGAAAGGGTTCATACATATTCAATAGAAGAAATGCAATTCATACAAAGGTGGAAATTTCACACAATTCAATTTATTGCAATTCAAGCAACATGGTGCATATGCATGAAAAAGGAGACCCATCTAATGCAACAGAATGAATGACACAAATGCAAAATATGCATGCTAGCAACACTAAGTATGATGCAAAATGCAGAGACTCATGAATCAGACTCCTCTAATCAACACACCCCTAACTCTCTCCTGAAAGATGTAATTTTTTCTTCATTTAGCGGTTTGGTAAAGATGTCGGCAATTTGATTATTTGTTTCAATGAAATTTATTTCAACATCACCCTTACTAACATGATCTCGAATGAAATGATGTCTAATTTCGATATGCTTCGTTCTAGAGTGATGGACCGGATTTTTTGACAAGTTTATAGCAGAAGTGTTATCACACAAAATTAGGGTGTTTTTGAAGGAGATGCTATAGTCAATCATTTGTTGTTGGATCCAAAGCACCTGGGCAATGCAACTACCAAGAGCCACATATTCGGCTTCGGCGGTTGACAAAGCCATTGAATTTTGTTTCTTGGAGACCCATGAGACCATGCATCCCCCAAGAAATTGGCAATACCCGCTGGTGCTTTTCCGGTCCACTTTACAACCCGCATAATTGGCGTCAGAATAAGCAATTAGTTCAAAGCTCGAATTACGCGGAAACCATAAGCCCAAATGTACTGAACCAGCAATATATCTAAAAATACGTTTCACAGCCGACATGTGTGTTTCTTTCAGATTGGACTGAAATATCGCACACAAGCAAACTGCAAACTGAATATCGGGCCTGCTGGCAGTTAAATACAACAATGATCCTATCATGCTTCTAAAAAGTTTTTGGTCCACAGATTTACCTTTCTCATCTTGATCGAGTTTGATTGAGGTTGACATGGGTGTGGGTTGAGGTTTCACCTTGCTGAAATTGTACTTTGTGAGCAAGTCTCGAGCATACTTCCTTTGGCATATGAACATGCCATCCACCATTTGTTTGACCTACAAGCCCAAGAAGAAGGTCAATTCTCCCATCATACTCATTTCAAACTCACCTTGCATAAGTTTGGAAAATTTTTCACTCAAGGTGATATCAGTAGAACCAAAAATGATGTCGTTGACATATACTTGAACAATTAAAACTTTCTTACCATTTACTTTGGTAAACAAGGTTTGATCAATGTTACCACGTTTGAACCCATTGTCGACAAGGAAAGAACTCAGCCTCTCGTACCAAGTGCGGGGAGCTTGTTTCAAACCGTAAAGCGCCTTGTCCAATTTATAAACATAATCTGGATATGCGTGATCTTCAAATCCGGGAGGCTGCTCCACATACACATCCTCCTGTATGAAACCATTCAAAAATGCACTTTTCACATCCATTTGAAAAAGTTTAATATCATGATGGCATGCAAATGCTAAAAGAATTATCACTGCCTCAAGTCTTGCCACAGGGACAAAAGACTCATCAAAGTCAATTCCTATCGCTTGGCTATAGCCTTTGGATACTAGCCTGGCCTTATTCCTAATTACCACTCCTTGATCATTTAACTTGTTTCGGAAAATCCATTTGGTTCCGATCACGGAGTGGCTTTTAGGATGAGGCACAAGGAACCACACTTTGTTCCTTTGGAACTGGTGTAGTTCATCCTGCATAGCTAAGATCCAGGAATTGTCCTTTAAGGCTTCATCAATAGAGTGCGGTTCAAATTGAGAGAACAATGCAAGATAATCCAAATTGTCAACTTCCCTTGATGAAGATCGAGTTTTCACTTTATCTTCTACATTACCAATCACATTCTCGGGAGGATGGCTTTTGTGGAAAGTCCACTGCCGAGGAAGCTGCTGTCCTTGTTGATTTTCATCATCCTTGCTTTCTTATCCTTCTCCTAGAGTTGCTTGACCTTGCGCTGCCTTTGGTGGGTTCTCTTCACTGGTTTCTTCTTCTTCATCCTACAATTTTGAGTTTTTATCAACATTCACATTGCATGAGTCATCTACAATAACATGAGGGCTCTCCTCTACTACAAGAGTTCTCAGGTTATAAACTCGATATGCTCTAGAAGCAAGAGAGTACCCAAGAAAAATTCCACGATCACTTTTTGCATCGAATTTGCCCAAATCAGATTTTCCATTATTAAGAATATAGCAAATTGATCCAAATGGTTTCAAGTGAGATATATTGGGCTTCTTACCTTTGAAGAGTTCATATGGGGTTTTTCTCAAGATTGGTCTTACCATAGCTCAGTTTATGATGTAGCATGCCGTGCTAACGGCTTTCGCCCAAAAATACCTAGGAAGGTTGTTCTCGCTTAGCATTGTCCGAGCCATCTCAATGAGGGTTCTGTTCTTTCTCTCCACGATGCCGTTTTGTTCTGGAGTTCTTGGTGCTGAAAATGTATGCGAGTATCCGTGCTTCCTACAAAATTCATCAAAATCAGTGTTCTCGAACTCCTTACCATGATCACTTTGAATTCTCTTGATGGAACATCCTTTCTCAATCTCTACTTTCCTGCAGAAACCTTCAAACTCCTTCAAAGCATCATTTTTATGTGACAAAAAGTACACCCAACAAAACCGTGAGAAGTCATCTACAATAATAAACCCATATAACTTGCCACCTAGACTGTGAGTTCTACTAGGTCCAAACAAATCAATATGAAGAACTTCAAGGGGCCTAGTGGTAGTCACATCATTCTTGCTTTTGAAAGAGGCTCTTGTTTGCTTACCTTTGCTGCATGCCTCACATACTTTATCTGGTTCAAACTTCAGCTTTGGCATCCCAACAACTAAGTCATTTCTGGATAACTTTGAAAGAACATTAAAACTGGCATGCCCAAGACGGCGATACCACAACCAAGCATTGTCAGAGTTGTTTGCAACTAAGCAAAGACTATTGTGTGATGTGTCATCTAAGTCTATCATATATACATTATTTTATCTAACGCCTATAAACATTATTTCCTGTGTAGTTTTATTTACAACAGTGCAGTGCGTGGAGTCAAAAATCACATTGCACCCTTTATCACAAAGTTGACTTATACTAAGTAAGTTATGATTGAGACCTTTAACCAACAAAATATTTTCCACACTATGAGGAGATCCCTTACCAATCTTACCTTCTCCAACGATTTTTCCTTTGTCCTTGCCCCCGAAGGCCACAAGTCCACCATCCTTTTCCTTGAGGTATGCAAAGATTTCTTTGTTCCCGGACATGTGTCGCGAGCATCCACTATCGAGGTACCATTTATTTCTTTGAGCCTTCATGCAGACCTACAAATCATCAAAACAAGAAGACTTCTATGATTTTGGTACCCAAGCTTGCTTGGGTCCATATCGGGTAGAAGCTCTTGATCTATTCACCCACATTGATTTTCTTGCAAATTGTTTCTCATCAGCCAACATTAACCTACATGTATACATGGTGTGACCATACATTCCACAGTAGAAACATGAAACAACCTTTTTGTTAAGATTTGTTTTCTTGTAATCATTCACGAATGGTTTGTGAACCAGAATGTATTTCTCACTCTTTTTATGTGAAGAACATGATGAAGATGAAGTATTAGCATTCACAAAGAAAGTTTGAGTTTTGTTTTCAAAAGCTTTCTGGTTGCATGGCTCATAACCTAGTCCTTCATTTCTAAAATTCACTCTCATTCCTAGCATGGTGTCTAGATTCTGCTTTCCTTTGACAAATCTAGCTAGTGATTCTTTCAGATCTTTCACCTCACCCATTAACACCTCTTTTACTTCTTCAAGTTCCATTTTATCCTTTTCCAAGGCTTGCACTTTAGCATTCACTTCTTCAATGGCTTTCATGGATTTTTCATCATTTAGTTGTTCTTCTTTTAAACATGTTAGTTCTTCTTCAAACAAAATGACTTTAGAATTGAGCATTTCATTGTCGTAAGATAGTGTTTTAAGCTTGGATGATAATTCAGTACATTTCAGACATGGAGATTCATTTGATATGCTTTGGTCAATCTTTTTCTTTAACATTCTCTTTTCAGACTTTAGCTTTTTACATTTTTCATATAAGGCTTCATAAGTAATTTCCCATTGTTCACATGAGAGATCTTCAGTTTCAGAATGTACCTCATTGGAGACTTCATCATCCGCCATTAGACACAATGTTTGTACAAGCTCGTCCAATTGATCTTCCAATTTGTCTTCGGTGTCATCCTCATCGCTCCAAGTCGCCACCATTGCCTTAGGCTTCTTGAACTTCCCTTTCTTGAGTTTTTTCTAAAGTTCAGGACACTCTCCACTCATGTGCCATGGTTTTTTACATTCATAAAAAATGATCTCTTCTTTCTTGCTGCTTTCTCCCTTCCTTGGAATCATCTTCCTTGGCGCTCTTCTGAATGGAGCTCCTGTTCGTCTGGACCTTCTAATGAAGTTTCTGGCCCTTTGTGTTATCATGGCCACCAGCTCTTCATCATCACTGTTTGAACCAGATCCATCTTCACTGTCATCCGATCTTTGGAGGTTGGTCTTCAAAGCCATGCTTGAGATCGGCTTCTTTTTCTTGACATCTTCCTCATTCCTTTTTATGTTCATCTCATAGGTCATTAATGACCCAATTGCTCATCAAGCGTCAGAGTACTAAGGTCCTTTGAGTCTTCAATGACCGTCGGCTTAGTATGCCACTGTGGTGAGAGGGACCTTAATACCTTCCTCACAAGATCTTGGTTGGAGTATTCCTTCCCAAGTGCCTTCAGCCCGTTGGTGATCTCCAACAATCTAGCAAACATTTCTGAAATGTTTTCATCCGGCTTCATCATGAATAATTCGTAGTCCCGAACGAGCAAATTCGCTTTAGTCTCCTTCACTTCCGATGTTCCTTCATACATTAAACGAAGTTTGTTCCACATTTCCTGCGCGGAAGCACACATCAAAATTTGTGAGTACTCGTTTGGATGAATTGCACATTGAATTATATTCATAGCTTTGAAATTAGCTATGCACTTCTTGATATGTTCTTCTCCCCACTCTTCCTCTTTAGGAGGCAGTTGATATGGACCACTAGTAATAACATGCCAAATTTCAAATTCCTGAGCCCTCAGGAATACATACATCCGATTCTTCCAATATGAGTAATTCGACCCATCGAAGAGCGGAGGTCTATGTATAGAGTGCCCTTCGGGCATCAGCCCCTTGTTTGCCATTTACTGGATCTTACTCTAAGATCATGAGATCTGTAAAAAATCAGAGACCGGGCTCTGATACCAATTGTTGTCCTCGGTAGATGGCAATCAAGAGGGGAGGGGTGAATTGATTGGCAATAAAAAATTTCATTTACAAACTTTTGCAATAGATGTAATGGAAGGATAATAAATGAAGCACACTCTTCTCACCCGTTGATGATAACACGAACAACAGAAATATATAGAAATCTGAATAGTCGAGATATGAACGACACTCCGCTTGACAAGAAGCCCACTCGTGAAAGAACGTAGAAGTAAACCACAATGAACAAGAGGATTTTAGGTGGTTCGGGTTCACAACAGTGTCCCCTTCGTCCACCCCTCAGAGAGTGAGGATTGCTTCCACTAAAGAGTGAAAACCCACACACATATGCTGTGAAGCACACAGCCACACACACACACACGTGCGCTGCGACGAGCAAATGCACACACACACACAGTACTTCGTTCAACAGAAAAGTAATCAGATATACAATGATCCTTCAAAACTGAAATAGAATGAACAGGGTATATGCAATAAAGATCTTGAGGTCGCCAGAAATCCCCCTTTCAAACGATGACCCAGCTGAGGTTCTTCATTTCTTGGTCGATGATGCAAGATGTAGACAGATCTTCAAGATGAAGCCCGGATGTTGATGTGCAGCTCGAGATCCAAGTTGCCCAGCTTCAAATGAGGAAGGAAAGCTCCTATTCTTACTCAGGATGCATCTAATCAGCAAGGGAATCGGCCTATCTTCAAAGTAGATAGCTTCTATTCGCGCTATGAGAGGCTCCCCACGAGCTTTCTTCTCCTACAAGACCAAAAGCTGATCAGTTCGAATATGCCTCTCTTTCCCTTTCTTCTATGGTCGCCCTAATCATTGGTTTTATAGTCCCAAGGAGAGGGGACACGTGTAGCAAGATGGGAGCCTCGGATCTCCCAACTTTAGGGCAAACAAGGAACAAAAATGGCGGCCATGAAACGGATCTCGAACCGGACTGGCAGTCCGTAATTCCAGGGGTCGACCCATTGGGTCGACCCACGAAACACGGGACATGATGCCCGACAAGGGAAATTTCCAGGGGTCGACCCTATGGGTCGACCCATTGCGCCAACCGACAAAAACTGTGTGACCCGAGGGGCTCGGGTGTCAAAAAGGGTCGACCCATGGGGTCGACCCACGCAAGTATTTGCTAAAAACTGAAGACCCGAGGGTTCAGGAACACCTTGGGGTCGACCCATGGGGTCGACCCATGAACTACTTCTCAACACAAAGAAGGAAATGAGATATCAGCCATCAAGGGGTCGACCCTTGGGGTCAACCCCATGAACTCTAACATGTTAGACATTTCTATGAGCTGGTTATAAATAAGGATTAACCCTTGGGTCAACCCAAGACAATTATGAAAGAAATCAACTTATTAAAGGGTAAGGTTTTGTTTGGATCTCACCAATCATCCTTCAATGATTTAGGAAGTTAGCTTCATTCCATATTTCTGTAAAAACACAAAATTGGAGTTAGATTGAACCTTTGACAAACATAATTCAAAACACTTACTTAAAGAGAGATGATCTTGATTTTGCAAAAATACCTCCTCCGACATCATTAGTGGATCATAAACTAAGAAGCAAAATGTAATTACATAGTAAAGCAGTTCAAAATGAGTTTGATTAAATTTATTCATTCAACAAAAGTTCTAGTCTAATATAGTGTTTGGTCATCATCAAAATCCAACAAATAGAACATTCACGCAGGGGGTTCAACAGTCCCGATCGATTGCTAGTGCCACCGTACGCTTCGGCTAGCGGGTTGGGGCCGTTGGTCGGGCCCACTGGGTTGTCAGAGGGGCTGGGTAGCCCATGCCTTGAAGGTGTTTGAGGAAATTCCTGAACCCTTATTTCTGGGCATTTTGCTGGGGAAATAGTCCGGGTACAACAAATGCCCCCCACGGGTCGTGCGTCGGAGGCGGAGACGAGGGCGTATGGCCCGTGAACCTCTCCTTTTGAGTTGTTGTAGTTGAATTTTGACGTTTCATATACTTGTGATTTACTTTATTGTATGTGTTGAATTTCTTGCCTACTGACCATTTTTGTGCTATGTCTTGCAGCTATGGCCTGATTTGGCAGGGACGAGAGGGTCCCAAGGCGTGTGGTCCGGGAGGAGGACCACTGGGTAAGGAGGATCGAGCGGCCCCTGCCCCCTTTGGGCCCACCAGTCATCACTACAGCCAACG
Organism: Amorphophallus konjac; assembly: GCA_022559845.1. NCBI lineage: Eukaryota > Viridiplantae > Streptophyta > Magnoliopsida > Alismatales > Araceae > Amorphophallus > Amorphophallus konjac. The sequence continues at coordinate 189,842,972 of CM040121.1, read as the reverse complement.
TGGAGCAGCTTGATGGTGGGCAGACAGCTGTGGCAGTGGGCCCCGCCGGCGAGCGCGGCAACGGGGTTAGGGTTGTGGAGCTGGACTGTGCATCGGATTCGGGCATGATTTATAATTATGTCCGCAGCGGTGGCTATCCAGTGGAGTTCCCTCTGGACTGACACTTGTTTGAGTTTATCAGGCACTTCGTCCCGTCAGGCATGGAGGAGAGTGACTCTCGGGTTGTGGGAGCCTGTCATCGACTGGAGCGGGCGATCTTGTTAGGCAGAGCGGGCGTCCTTTGCAGCTTCCTGAGTTTCTCTGTGGATTACTGGAGGCAGAGTCAGTTTCCCAGTGCTGAGTGCCTGGGTTTCTTTAGCAGAGCAGACCAATTTGGGGTTCACACTAGAGTGATGGGTCCCATTTTTTGGGACTTGCATGGACACCACAGAGCAGAGATAGAGGGCAGTCCGAGATTAGTACTGGAGCGATCAGGGCTGGAGTATGCCGGGGAAGGCTATGACGACCATAGCCTTTTGTCCGAGATTCTGCGACAGACCCCCGTTAGCTGGTATGGCCGCTGGGCGGTGATTCCGTCACACAGATACCACCAGGGAGCTACCGAGTAGTTGATGGGCTTAGTTCACCACTACCGGGTGCTGCTAGATCGAGATGATATCCGATATGATGTGACTGCGGCTCCGTATGGGTATCCTTGCTACACAGGACTTCTACCGGTGTTGACAGAGCGCTTCAACCGTAGGTGGAGCACGGGGCAACGGCTGAGGTAGAGACCTCGTTAGACCTGTGGTCCCTGTGGAAGATCTCTGGGTTGCCGATCAGCGGCGAGGGGTACAAGGAGGTAGTGCTGGATGACCTCCACCATAGCCACACTGACGGACTTGGGCGATACTGGGTTTCTTACAGCTACCGGTATTTGCTGAAGACCTGGAGGGACTTAGCCTTGGCTGGGAAAGAAAGAGCGACGCAGACTCCCAGGGTGCCGCTGAACGCGTGGATTCGCCACTTTTATGACAGACCCTTTTGCTTTCACCAGGAGTTGGCGAGGGACCAGACCCCCTGGGAGGAGTACACAGAGGTAGAGCTGTGCTTCCGGACATACACGAGGTATATCTACGCACCACAGAAGGGGTGGAACCCCCAGAGGCTTCCGGGCGTGACCCACTTGGCCGCATACTTGGCATACTGGTTGGCGACGTTTGTGGTCCCCCACGGGGAGGACGGCCAGCTGAGAGTAGAGCTGTTGTGGCCTGCGTGCAACCTGGTAGAGGGACGGAGGTTGGCTTTAGCCTTAGCGGCTATGGCTAATATTTATCAGGGACTGGAGGTACTGGCGGTGCACCCGGCGCTACGTGAGCGGAGCCTGCTTCTGCCGACTCACTACCTCAGCGCATGGGCTGGGCTACTGTTCCTAGGGTTGGTGTCTCGCGGGTCTGTAGTGAACCAGACGGCACCTTTGTTGTTTAGCTTCACCGGACAGCCATATGGGGACGCAGTTGTACAGCTAGAGGAGGCTAGGAGAGTTTTGTGTTACTTGCCTGACAGGGGCGAGGAGGGTATTCCCTTTGATAGTGCCACGAGGGACTCCCACCTGATCATGGTACCTTCGGATAGTGGGGCGGCCTGCACCCTACCTTACCAGAGTGGGTGATGAGCCCCCGACCAGCGGTGCTTCTTAGAGCGTACTACCCGCACAGGTTCGCTCGAAACTTCAGGTACGACCAGGGGATCCCGCCGAACCAGGAGTTTCCTTTGGCGGGTAGTCAGTACAGAGGCTGGGACACCCACTTGCTAGCCGCGGCGTGGTGGGACTTTTACTGTCGCCGAGAGCCTGAGCGACTGTCGACGCCTGTGCCGGGACGTAGGGGACAGTTTGACGTCCACTACGCCAGGTGGTGGTTCGAGCATAGTCACCAGTGTTGTGACTCCTATGTGTTGATGGTGTTGACATGTAACTTTACTTCATATGGCAACACATTGTTTTGATGGATTGGCAACACTGTTTATGTTTTGATGAAATTACTTTATCAGATTGTCTGTGTGTTATATGTATTTTATCTTGTTTTCACACTGAACACACACTCAAAGTCTCAAAGTCTATACATCGCTGTTGGGCATCAAAGTCTGCACATTAGCATCAGGTACATCATTGTTGGGCATCAAAGTCTACACATGAGCATCAGGCAGCAAATGTGTACAACGCCCCGTGTAGGCACGACAAGTCCATACACTGGTTGCACATTGCACAAACATGCGAAGTCACCAAGTGTGTACATTGCATAGCATGCAGGCGTCAAAGTCCATACATCCACAGTGCATTAGCCAAGTCTATACACTGCTCGTCTCACTTAAAGTCTAAGGTGAAGTCTGTACATTGAGCGTCTCAATGAGCGTCTCACGCAAGTCCACACATTAGCCTTCAGGCTTGAAAGTCTGTACATCGGTCTTTCAGCAAGTCTGAACATCGTCCGTCTTTGTTAGCGTCTCAGGCATTGGGCAAAGTCTGTACAGAGTCCAGCGTCTCATTCAACGTCTCATTTAGCGTCTCATTGCATGGGCTAAGTCTGTACAGCATTCAGTGTCTAGAGTCTCATGAAGTCTGTACATCAGACTGTTACAGAAAGTCTGTACATTGGACGGTGTCAGGCGAAGTCTGTACAATGACCGTCTTCCTTAGCGTCTTGATCTTCCAAGTCTATACATGCTTCTATTTTCCAAAGTCTATACATCGCCTGGTGACTGCAAAGTCTATGCAGAGCTCAAGAGGTGTTCGAAGTCTATACATTGGCCTCCATGCCTCAAGTCCATACATTGGACTGTTTGGTCAAGTCTGTACAGTCATTTGTTGACAAGTCTTCACATCGTGAAGTCTATACACTCAACTCCTTCACATATTGCAAGTCTGTACATTGCATTCATCAGCCGTGAAGTCTATACATCGCTTGTCTTCATTCGAGTCTCATGAAGTATGTACATCGTGCATCAGTTCTAAAGTCCATACATCGTCTGTCTTCAATTGAGTCTCATTGAAGTCTACACATTGCATCTTCATTCATGATGTCTACACATTGCATTGATCTTCACTTAGTCTATACATTGACAGTCTTCATATCACCTAAGTCTGTACAGCGGTTGCTTCATACAGCAAGTCTGTACATAGCTTTCACTTATATGAAGTCTATACAATGCAGTTCTTCTGATAAGTCTATATAGAGTGTTATTTAATCTGATCATCCGATACTCTGTCTGACAAGGATTCTCTACTGAGATTGCTGACAAGGCTCATGATCCCAGGAGGACGAGGTGACCAGATGCTGCCACGTGGATGGAAGCACCTCGAATCTGGAGAATTCCTTGGGCGGGAAAACGTGGAAGCCACGCGCCCTTATCCACCTGCTGCTGTTATATATATCAGTCTTCATCTTCTGTAAAGGCTGATCGAAGTTGGCAAAGTCTATACATCCAGTCTGAAACAGCAGCCACCGAGATCCACTGTGAGAGAAGAAAAGCAGAGAAGAAGAAAAGGAGAGAAGAAGATAGAGAGAGGAGATGAGTCGAGAGAGTTATTGTGAGAGCTTGTGAATCAGTCTCTTGGTCCAGTTACCAGAGCTGATATTGCTCAACTTTGAGCTACAGTCGTTTTGGTTTTTTCTTCCATTCGATTGTGTGTTTTGTTTATTTTCAGTCTTGCTATTTTCTCTTTGAAAACTCTTGTCCTATCAAGCTGTTAGTCAGCGGTTTCAAGCTGTGAGGCAGCGGGTTGCAGAGGTGCTCCTCTGGTCGGCTAAGCTGTAGTGCCCAGCAGAGCAAGCTGTGATGCTCAGCTGTTGCAGAGGGTGCTCCTCTTGTCGGGATAAGCTGTAAGCCCCAGCCGTTGTTGGCAAGCTGTAGAGCCCAGCTGATTGAAGCTGTGTATCAGCAGTAATCAACATTCGAGTTGAATGTGGGGTGGACGTAGGTCAGATTGACCGAACCACCTAAAAGCCTTGTGCCTCTCGTGTGTTTGATTGCTTGTTCAGCAGATCTTGTGTGTTTCATTCGGTGCATTGGCTGTGTTCGTCTAGTGTTCTTCTAATTCCGCATTTGATTCTAGGCCTAATTTTTAAATAGCCAGTTGATCTATTCACCCCCCCCTCTAGATCTACATCCTGTGGTGATAGAGCCTTCCATCTAACTTCAACACTTGGTATCAGAGCTAGACTCTTCTACAGGGACTTACCGCCCGAAGAGGATAAGCACAGATGGACAGAAGAGGGATGATAGCTAAAGGACACTCCACATCCAAGCCCCCGTACTTCGATGGAACCAACTACGCATACTGGAAGCACCGTATGCAGGTATTCTTGAGGGATAAAGATTATGAAATTTGGAAGGTGGTTAGCAAGGGACCTTTCGAGCTGTCCCCAAATGAAGATGTATGGACCAAGGAAGAAATTAGAAGGTCCACGCTCAACTGGAGTGCAATCCAGTGCTCTCTGCATCCCACCGAGTTCTCACGAATATCTGCCTGCTCCTCAGCGAAGAAAATGTGGGACACACTTGAAGTTATCTATGAGGGGACTTCACAAGTCAGAGAGACTAAGACTAATCTACTGGTTTAAGAATACGAAGCTTTCAAGATGAAGCCTAATGAGACGATCAAAGAAATGTATGCTCGGCTGACTATTATTACAAATGGTCTCAGAGGCTTCGGGAAAAAATATTCTGAGTATGATGTAGTCAGGAAGATCTTGCGATCCTTGACTTCAATTTGGCACACCAAGGCCACAGTTATGGAAGAGTCAAGAGATCTACACAATACTAAGGCAGATGAGCTGATCGGATCTCTAATGGCTTATGAGATGAATATGCCGAAGATAGAGGAGGCTGACAGAAAGAGGAAGCCTATAGCTCTGAAGGCTGGTGCTAGCAGATCTAGTCGATCCAGCCCCAACGGATCATCAACTGAAGAGAGCTTGTCTGAAGAAGAAGTGGCAAATGCTGATATTGCCATGATTACTAGGGAATTCCGAAGATTTCTCAAGAAGGAAGGAAGAAGATTCAGCCGAAGAAATCCCAACAGTGGCTGCCGAGACACAAGGTATAAATCAAACCCTGTAAAGAAAGCTGAAACTAATATTTGCTATCAATGCAGGAAGGCTGGTCACTTTAAAGCTGAATGTCCGACAAATCAGAACCTCAAGGACAAGTCCAAGAAAAAGAACACAAAAGGGAAAGCAATGGTGAGTACCTGGAGTGATGAGGACGAGGGATCTTTGAGCAACACTTCGAACAGTGAAGTTGAAGCTGAGAAGCCAATCTGTCTCATGGCAACCAGCTCAGAAGATAGAGAGGAAGAATCTGATGAGGTATCCTCTCGCTATGAAAATTTTACTATTACTGATTGGATGGTTGCTTATGATGAACTTACTGATAGAGTAGATGAGGTCAGAAAAGAAAACAGGCATCTACGAAGAAAAATTAAAATCATGCAAAATGATACTTCATTGTCTGATAAAATTGCCTGCTTAGAAACTGAGAACAGTAAGCTGAAACTCACATGTTCTGAATTTGAAGAAATCAATAAAGAACCGAAAATTTCTAAAATTCAGAATTATGAAAATGAGATAAAGATTATTTCTGAAAAATATGAAGCTGTCCTCAATGTGAATAATGAGTTGAAAAAATCTATTGATGAAGTTCAGAAAGATAATGAGGATAAGCTAAAAACAATTGAGAAAATGACCCAAGGATCTGAAAATTTAGATGCATTATTGGGTTCAAAGGTAAATTTCAGAAGAGAGGGCCTAGGATTCAACTCTAGTGCAACTAAAAGCTTTGGAATGAAAACTATTTCCTTTGTTGCACAAAAGGAGAAAGGACCTCTGATCAACATGAATTCTAATAATGCTGTAAAGACAAATTTGAATCTGAAAAGGCTAAATGCAGAGGAGAAGGGCAAACAGAAAGTAGGTGAGCCTAGTAGAATTGGGACTTCCAAACCTAGCTCTAGTGCTCAACCCAAGGTTAGGGGTCAGCCTGCTCAGGTAAACAAACCCCATGTCAATGCCAAAAAGTCTTCACCACCATCATCACAGAAAAGGACCCAACCAAAACCTATGAATAGGTCAGCAGGGTCAAGAGTGCAGGGAAGACAAAATATTTTCAGAAGTCAGCCCAACAAATTCAATCCACCTAAAGTTCAGTCCTACTACCCCACACAGCCAATCTATCCTAATGGGCGTGGGTGGACTAGAACTCAAGGGATGCATACAGGGTATGTTCATCAACCTACACACTTTTACAGACCCTATGTCAGAAATTGGGAAAATGGGTATGGTAGTCGGATGCCTAGGAATTACCAACATTTCCACAGCCAGCCCAGGAACTACTATGGCCAAAACTTTATGAATGCTACCTGGCCGAAGCATTGGCACAATAACAACAATTATGTGAATAACTCTGTTGGTGCAAATAAGAAGAAAGTCAATAAGAAAAAGCAAAACAAAAAGAAATCTGGAAAATCCACTAAACAGAACTACTTCAAACAAATGTGGATTCCCAAAACCATGCTCTCTTTCTTTACTTGCACTTCATCTGCATTGGAGCCCAATCAGACTTGGGTTCCAAACTCTTTGCCCTAATTGTGTGTGTAGGTATGCCTGACAGCCAAGAGCAACTTGCGGTACTTGGACAGTGGCTGCTCCAGGCATATGACAGGAGATAAGGCCAAGTTTTGCATGCTAACTGAAAAGCTAGGAGGCCTTGTCACCTTTGGAAGCAACACAAAGGGTAGGATCATTGGATCAGGTAAGGTAGGTAAGTGTTCTACCTGCTGCATTGATGATGTTATGCTGGTTGAAGGGTTAGCTTACAATTTACTTAGTATCAGCCAGTTGTGTGATAAGGGTCATAAGGTTTTATTTGATTCTCAATGCTGCAAGGTTTTTGAACCTGATTCAGAAATTGTAAAATTCTCTGGAAAAAGAATAAATAACACATACATGATAGATCTAGATGATATTCAGCATTCTAACCTATGTCTTACTGCCAATAGAGAAGATTTAGCATTTTTATGGCATCGTAGGTTAGGCCATGCTAGTTATACCATTTTGCATAAACTAAACAAGTATAGCATGGTTAGAGGACTTCCTGAAGTTTCCTTCAAGAAAGCAAATAAAATCTATGATGCATGCACTCAATCAAAGATAACTAGAAAGTCATTTAAGTCTAGAACTGAAAATCTGTCTTCCAAACCTTATGAGCTGATACACATGGACCTTTTTGGGCCAACCAGATCTGTCAGCTTATCAACGAGGAGGTATGGGTTTGTTATGGTAGATGACTTTTCTAGGTATACTTGAGTTTATTTTTTATCTAATAAGAGTGATGCATTTTCAGAATTTCAGGAGTTCTGTATAAGAATAAATCAGAAAATTGAAAATATTTTGACTGATCATGGAGGTGAGTTTGAAAACTCACACTTTGAAGAATTTTGCAGGTCAAGTGGGATTCATCATAAGTTCTCCTCACCCAGGACACCTGAGCAGAATGGTGTTGTCGAAAGGAGGAACAGAAGTCTAGTAGAAATGGGTCGAACTCTCTTAGTTGAAGGTCAACTACCAAGAAAATTCTGGGCTGAAGTAGTCAACACAGCCTGTTATGTAATTAACAGGGCAATGGTAAGACCTTCCACCCAGAAAACCCCTTATGAGATTTTGAGAGGTAAGAAACCTTCAATCGCCCACTTCAAGGTCTTTGGTTGTAAATATTTTATACATATAAATGACAAGAGGGACCTTGATAAATTTGAGCCAAAAGGTGAACCAGGAATCTTCCTTGGTTATTCTGAAAACACCCGGGCTTATAGAGTGTTCAATTTAAACTCAAAAATTGTTGAAGAATCTCCACACATTATCTTTGATGAAACCTTGATGGAAACTAACCATGGTTATTACAGGAACGAAGATGGGAACATTTTGAAAGATGAAAACTCTGCAGACCAGTCTGATGGTGAGGAAGATAAAGAAGAGCAAAATGAAGAAGAACCTGAAGTTCATGGGGAGGTAAGTGAAATTCCTGAAACTCAGATTGTTAATATTAGATATCTTAAAGATCACCCTGTGAATAATGTCATTGGCAATCTGAATGATCCCCCTAGAACTAGAGGTCACTTTAGAATTCAGGATGAATTAAATGCATATGCTCTTGTCTCTCAAATTGAACCCAAGTCCATTGACTGTGCCCTCAAGGATATGCATTGAATTAATGCCATGCATGAGGAGCTTAATCAGTTCGACAGGAACAAGGTGTGGCACTTGGTCCCACCTCCTGATCATGGAACAGTCATAGGGACTAGGTGGGTCTTCAGGAATAAATATGATGAATTAGGGAATATTGTTAAAAAATAAAGCCAGACTTGTTGCTCAGGGGTACAACCAGGAGTTTGGTATTGACTTTGAAGAGTCATTTGCCCCTGTAGCCAGATTAGAAGCTGTTAGAATTTTATTAGCTTATGCATGTTCCCTAGGTATAATCCTCCAGCAGATGGATGTAAAATCTGCATTCTTGAATGGGGAAATTAATGAGGATGTCTATGTTAGACAACCCCCTGGATTTGAATGTCTAGATTTCCCTAATCATGTTTACAAATTAAATAAAGCTCTCTATGGTCTTAAGCAAGCTCCCAGAGCTTGGTACGACAGGTTGAGCAAGTTTCTCACTGATCAAAATTTCACTAGAGGAGTAGTTGATCAGACCTTGTTTACAAAGGTGAGTCATTCTGAAATTCTTATTGTACAGATTTATGTGGATGATATCATTTTTGGGTCAACTAACCCCAAATTGTGTGAGGAATTTTCTAAAACAATGACTAATGAGTTTGAAATGAGCTCAATGGGTGAGCTCAAATTGTTTCTTGGACTGCAGGTTACACAAACAAAGGATGGAATGTTTATCACTCAATCCAAGTACACAAGGGATCTACTCAAGAAATACAAGATGGACAACCTTAAAGAGATAGCTTCTCCAATGGGTACCTCTACAAGCTTGGATGAAGACACTGAAGGTAACCCATTTGACCAGAAGTTATACAGAGGTATGATCGGATCCCTTCTCTACTTAACAGCATCTAGGCCTGATATTCAATTCGCTGTAGGATTATGTGCTAGGTTTCAGGCCAGTCCTAAATAAAATCATTTTAAAGCAGTGAAAAGGATTTTTAGATATCTGCTAAGCACCCAAGAGCTAGGATTATGGTATTGTCACGCCCCGAACCGATAGCAATGGAAAGCGATGCTCGGAACATGGCAAGAGACAAGTCACGATAACAAGAGCGGAAGATAAATAATCACAATAAAATACAAAGAGGCCAGACACACATTTGAGAAAATACGAACTCTTATTAATTTAAAAAGATATATTTTGACACCACTTACAATAAAAGATTCAAAATAAATAACAAAAAGAAATAACTAGACTAGCTAGACTCAAGAAAATGAAAGAGCAGACTCCAACTCTAGGTTCCAGGTTCCACTCGATCACACTGATCCATTTCCCAATGCACGTACCGATACTCGCATAACCTGAAAGGGGTTGGAAGTAGGGGTGAGCAAAAAGCTCAGTAGGAGTTATACTCCATCATCAGGCATAGTTTAAGTGATTAACAAGTAAATTACAGTTTCATATGCCATGCTAATAAGAGAAATAAATGACGATATAAAGAAACAACGATAATAAAACAGATCTTGCAAGGTCAAGAAATATAAAGGAACAGAATGGTAATACTTAAGAGGAATAACAAAGACAAGAATTTACTACAGGAGATTACGACAAAGAGTTGGCCATATCAAGATGATTCAAGTCGTGTCAAGCACGTATGTAATTTCATTTCCACGTCCAAGTAACAGCAAGTAAAGTAACAACAAGTAGAGTATAGAACAGTGAAGAGTGGAGAGTGCAACGTAGTAGAGAGTAGTGGAGAGTAGTGAAGAGTAGTGGACAGTCCTAGATTTAACTCATGTCATAGTACTGGTGCCAAATGCCACACCTAGTCAATCACCTCCCCGGGGGTACACGTAGTGTTCGGGCGCTCCTCCCAGGACTAGACCGAGCCCTTAATTATTTGCCAGGCATTGATTTCTTTGGATCAAAGATCCCACGAATCTAGACTTCCACAATTTATGGCCAGAATTCAAGGTTTGAACTATGTAGTAATAACAATTTCAAGTAGGAAGGAGATTCATTTTTGAATTTCAAGGTAAGCACAATCATCAAGAAGATTGAAAACCAAGTCACAATAAGAGTTAATCGTGTTGCGCTACTGTAGTACAGCAGTTAAACAGCAAGCTAATGAGCATATTAATCCTAATTACAAGCCAGATTAACAAGAATTAAGTTTTACGTTAAGCCAAGATGCCAAAAAGAATGATTCAAGATGATAAGCTAATGAACAAGATCGCGTAAGTCGCGTAGGCACGAATAACAAGCAATTAACAAGAATTTAGTTGCATAATTAGACATTTATTAAGTGGGTTTCTATTTCACTAATTACCATTAATGACATGAAAAAGAATGCATTAGAACCAGTATTAAGTCACTCTCTGAGGGAATAAACGGTTCGGACTGGACCTTATATCCCCTGGGCTTAAACAGGGCTGAACGGGGGTCAAAGGCTGAAGCAGGGAGTTGGGCGGTTCCTGATGGGCCGCCCAAGTGCTTGGGCGGTTCTGTCTGGGCCACCCAAAGGGTTGGGCGGTCAGGTATGGGCCGCCCATCCCTGGCCCTGCCAGTTGTGTGGTCCTCTGGGGACATTTTATCCTGCCAGGGGGATATGTGGTTACTTATGGACCGTTTATCTAGATATGTGGTCAGTTTGGGACCGTTCATCTGGATATGTGGTCAGTTTGGGACCGTTCATCCTGGGATGTGTGGTTCTTCATGAACCGTCCATCCAGGATGTGTGGTCTATCGTAAGACCGTCCAAGTTATGTGGTTGCTCCGGGACCTTATATCTAGATATGTGGTTAGTTTGGAACCGTTCATCCTGGGATGTGTGGTTCCTGAAAGACCGTTTATCTCAGGCCATGCCAAGGTCAAAAGTGGTCAACAGATATGTGGGGTCTATCGTAAGACCATCCATCCCAGGGTCGATTCCGGTCATCCCTGCCGCGTCCGATGAACGCCGGGAAGCCAAGGTTTGATAGGGTTGCACTAAAACTCTAATAACTCATGGAAAAGGACTCCAAATAAGGTGCTTTTGGTATCAATGGAAAGCTAATACAAAACTCTACCTATCTATATGGTCAATTGCATGATTAATTGCTGAAATCGAGATCTATAAAGACAAGAACACAAGAAACCCTAGTTTTGACAGGCTGTTACTAAAACGTAAAATTCTCTCAACATACAGAACGAAAATTGGGGCTTCTTATGTCAAAAGAAAGCCACTTCGATGCTGAATGCAACCATATATGATATGGTTCATGTGGATCAGGATTAACACTTTGAAATCAGTCGAAATCAGAAATCAACTTGGAAGAACACATCAAAACTAGGTCTAAACATGCTGTTACTACGAACAGAAATTCTCTAAACATGCTGGATGGAATTTAGGGCTTTTATAATCAATGGAAAGAGCACGAAAAACTATACAAGATGCATGCATCAATTTCATATTTACGTCCTGAAATCAGAACTAAATCGAAGAAGGAACAATGTTAACCCTAATCTAACATGCTTCTAACATGCTTCTACTAAACCACAAAATACTTGCAGGATACTACATGATATTTGAGGCTTTATATATCAAAAGAAAGAGGACTTCATGCTGAACATTTTGATATATGATTTGCTGTTTGAGCCTGAGAGAACCTACCTCAATTTGATGAAGAACAAGGAAGAACAAAGGAGGAAGAAAGAAAGAAGGAAGCCGACACCCACGCACTGAACGCGAGATATCTCCCAGATCTGAAAACTTCAGTGACTGCCGCTGCAACCAAACAAAAATAGACTGGAAGGGCTTCATTTTGATAGTTTATAAACATTCTGGGATGGTCTGTGGAGAGAGGAATCGACGCCACAAGAGGCGTGTTAAACAAGGCGCCGAAATCAAGGACCAAGTCAAACTCGACCAGTCGCCTGAATTAGGGTTAGGGTTTCGAGCAATTTTTAGAGGGCTATTGAAGTTAAGATCATGGCCTTTAATTTGACACCAATTTCAGATCAAATGGTTGAGTATTAAGGTCGAATTTTGTGTTTGAAGTCAAGATTAGGTAAAGGTTGAAAAGTATGGATTTTTCACTGAAAACATTAAATAGATCTTGCTACGAATTTTTACTGGGTTAATCCCAGAAGAGAAAATTTGTTACATACATTGTCAGAAACCAAATTACCATTTTTATAGATTTTTATCAAGTAGAAGAATTTTCGATAGTACTATTCCAAGGAATAAAATATTATTTAATGAAACTCACTTAAACGATAAATAGATCTAACTACATATTTTTACTGATAAAATTCAACAAGGCAAAGTTGTTGTATAAATCATTCTCTATCAATTTACTATTTTTCTAGATTTTTTGAGAAAGTCGAAATTACGCTAGCACTATTCACTGAGGAATATAATATTAATTTTTGAAATTCATTTATCTAAATTAAAAATTCACTATTTCAATTAAATTTCAGATTTTAGAAACCGGGGTGTTACACCCTCCCCCACTTAAAGAAATTTGGTCCCCAAATTCACCGACTATTATCAGTTATGTGAATGTTCGAACTAAGATGATCTTACTCATTAAAACAATGTTAACTATACAATTGACGACGAAAGGAATTAGCTAACTAAGATGATCTTATTCATTAAAAGTAGCATGTTAACTATACAATTAAAAGAATTAACTATAGCTAGGGGTAAAAGAGAACGATACCATATACTAATACTACGCTTCTTCTTCTTATTACGTCGGGTTTCCTTACGACGGACTCGCCAGCCTTTCGCGGAACCGAAACTTAGCTTACCGGAACCACTCGGTTTCATTTTAAGAATTGGCTTAAAAACTTGCAAGATAGTTATATGGTTAACCTTTCATTACCCTTACGCGTAACGCAACACAATCTTGCATATATTTTATTACTTACCCCACGATACTACCCAATCTCACCAGGTCGGGTTCTAAGACTTTAACAAGGTTAGGGGTACTATGCACCTAGACATGACCAAAACTCGGTACCTGGCGGAGACAATCGATCCGAAGACCACTCGCGTAAGTATGCGATCTTCCCGAGAGGCGTAGCCTAACGTCCGGACAACATCTTTTGATATACCGGGTCATTGGGATGCAAGGCAAAACTTAGGAAGCCTAGAACTTAGGAAAACCTAGACTCTTGGACAAAATCCAAGGGACTCAAGCAAGGAGACAACACTTGGACAAAATCCAAGCGACTCAGGCAAGGAGGCTCTGATACCAAAACTGTCACGCCCCGAACCGATAGCAGTGGAAAGCGATGCTCGGAACGTGGCAAGAGACAAGTCACGATAACAAGAGCGGAAGATAAATAATCACAATAAAATACAAAGAGGCCAGACACACATTTGAGAAAATACGAACTCTTATTAATTTAAAAAGATATATTTTGACACCACTTACAATAAAAGATTCAAAATAAATAACAAAAAGAAATAACTAGACTAGCTAGACTCAAGAAAATGAAAGAGCAGACTCCAACTCTAGGTTCCAGGTTCCACTCGATCACACTGATCCATTTCCCAATGCACGTACCGATACTCGCATAACCTGAAAGGGGTTGGAAGTAGGGGTGAGCAAAAAGCTCAGTAGGAATTATACTCTATCATCAGGCATAGTTTAAGTGATTAACAAGTAAATTACAGTTTCATATGCCATGCTAATAAGAGAAATAAATGACGATATAAAGAAACAACGATAATAAAACAGATCTTGCAAGGTCAAAAAATATAAAGGAACAGAATGGTAATACTTAAGAGGAATAACAAAGACAAGAATTTACTACAGGAGATTACGATAAAGAGTTGGCCATATCAAGACGATTCAAGTCGTGTCAAGCACGTATGTAATTTCATTTCCACGTCCAAGTAACAGCAAGTAAAGTAACAACAAGTAGAGTATAGAACAGTGAAGAGTGGAAAGTGCAACGTAGTAGAGAGTAGTGGAGAGTAGTGAAGAGTAGTGGACAGTCCTAGATTTAACTCATGTCATAGTACTGGTGCCAAATGCCACACCTAGTCAATCACCTCCCCGGGGGTACACGTAGTGTTCGGGCGCTCCTCCCAAGACTAGACCGAGCCCTTAATTGTTTGCCAGGCATTGATTTCTTTGGATCAAAGATCCCACGAATCTAGACTTCCACAATTTATGGCCAGAATTCCAAGGTTTGAACTATGTAGCAATAACAATTTCAAGTAGGAAGGAGATTCATTTCTGAATTTCAAGGTAAGCACAATCATCAAGAAGATTGAAAACCAAGTCACAATAAGAGTTAATCGTGTTGCGCTACTGTAGTACAGTAGTTAAACAGTATGCTAATGAACATATTAATCCTAATTACAAGCCAGATTAACAAGAATTAAGTTTTACGTTAAGCCAAGATGCCAAAAAGAATGATTCAAGATGATAAGCTAATGAACAAGATCGCGTAAGTCGCGTAGGCACGAATAACAAGCAATTAACAAGAATTTAGTTGCATAATTAGACATTTATTAAGTGGGTTTCTATTTCACTAATTACCATTAATGACATGAAAAAGAATGCATTAGAACCAGTATTAAGTCACTCTCTGAGGGAATAAACGGTTCGGACTGGACCTTATATCCCCTGGGCTTAAACAGGGCTGAACGGGGGTCAAAGGCTGAAGCAGGGAGTTGGGCGGTTCCTGATGGGCCGCCCAAGTGCTTGGGCGGTTCTGTCTGGGCCACCCAAAGGGTTGGGCGGTCAGGTATGGGCCGCCCATCCCTGGCCCTGCCAGTTGTGTGGTCCTCTGGGGACCTTTTATCCTGCCAGGGGGATATGTGGTTACTTATGGACCGTTTATCTAGATATGTGGTCAGTTTGGGACCGTTCATCTGGATATGTGGTCAGTTTGGGACCGTTCATCCTGGGATGTGTGGTTCTTCATGAACCGTCCATCCAGGATGTGTGGTCTATCGTAAGACCGTCCAAGTTATGTGGTTGCTCCGGGACCTTATATCTAGATATGTGGTTAGTTTGGAACCGTTCATCCTGGGATGTGTGGTTCCTGAAAGACCGTTTATCTCAGGCCATGCCAAGGTCAAAAGTGGTCAACAGATATGTGGGGTCTATCGTAAGACCGTCCATCCCTGGGTCGATTCCGGTCATCCCTGCCGCGTCCGATGAATGCCGGGAAGCCAAGGTTTGATAGGGTTGCACTAAAACTTTAATAACTCATGGAAAAGGACTCCAAATAAGGGGCTTTTGGTATCAATGGAAAGCTAATACAAAACTCTACCTATCTGTAAGGTCAATTACATGATTAATTGCTGAAATCGAGATCTATAAAGACAAGAACACAAGAAACCCTAGTTTTGACAGGCTATTACTAAAACGTAAAATTCTCTCAACATACATAACGAAAAATGGGGCTTCTTATGTCAAAAGAAAGCCACTTCGATGCTGAATCCAACCATATATGATATGGTTCATGTGGATCAGGATTAACACTTCGAAATCAGTCAAAATCAGAAATCAACTTGGAAGAACACATCAAACTAGGTCTAAACATGTTGTTACTACGAACAGAAATTCTCTAAACATGCTGGATGGAATTTAGGGCTTTTATAATCAATGGAAAGAGCACGAAAAACTATACAAGATGCATGCATCAATTTCATATTTACGTCTTGAAATCAGAACTAAATCGAAGAAGGAACAATGTTAACCCTAATCTAACATGCTTCTAACATGCTTCTACTAAACCTCGAAATACTCGTAGGATACTACATGATATTTGGGGCTTTATATATCAAAAGAAAGAGGACTTCATGCTGAACATTTTGATATATGATTTTCTGTTTGAGCCCGAGAGAACCTACCTCAATTTGATGAAGAACAAGGAAGAATAAAGGAGGAAGAAAGAAAGAAGGAAGCCGACACCCACGCACTCAACGCGAGATATCTCCCAGATCTGAAAACTTCAGCGACTACCGCTGCAACCAAATAAAAATAGACTGGAAGGGCTTCATTTTGATAGTTTATACACGTTCTGGGATGGTCTGTGGAGAGAGGAATCGACGCCACAAGAGGCGTGTTAAATAAGGCGCCGAAATCAGGGACCAAGTCAAACTCGACCAGCCGCCTGAATTAGGGTTAGGGTTTCGAGCAATTTTTAGAGGGCTATTGAAGTTAAGATCATGGCCTTTAATTTGACACCAATTTCAGATAAAATGGTTGAGTATTAAGGTCGAATTTTATGTTTGAAGTCAAGGTTAGGTAAAGGTTGAAAAGTGTGAATTTTTCACTTAAAACATTAAATAGATCTTGCTACGGATTTTTACTGGGTTAATCCCAGAAGAGAAATTTGTTACATACATTGTCAGAAACCAAATTACCATTTTTATAGATTTTTATCAAGTAGAAGAATTTTCGATAGTACTATTCCAAGGAATAAAATATTATTTAATGAAACTCACTTAAACGATAAATAGATCTAACTACAGATTTTTACTGATAAAATTCAACAAGGCAAAGTTGTTGTATAAATCATTCTCTATCAATTTACTATTTTTCTAGATTTTTTGAGAAAGTCAAAATTACGCTAGCACTATTCACTGAGGAATATAATATTAATTTCCGAAATTCATTTATCTAAATTAAAAATTCACTATTTCAATTAAATTTCAGATTTTAAAAATTGGGGTGTTACAGGTATCCTGCTAGGTGTGAGTTAGAGCTTCTAGCTTACACTGATGCTGATTATGCTGGGTGTCGAGTAGATAGAAAAAGCACTAGTGACTACTGTCAATTCCTTGGTGGCTGTCTAGTATCTTGGGCATCTAAGAAGCAACACACTGTAGCCTTGTCTACAGCTGAGGCTGAATATGTTGTAGCAGGTAATTGTGCTGCCCAAGTACTTTGGATTAAGCACCAACTAGATGATTATCAGATAAAACTGGAATGTATTCCAATTCTATGTGATAATACTAGTGCCATATGCCTTGCTAAAAATCCTGTTCATCATTCTAGGACTAAGCACATAGAAATAAAACATCATTTTCTAAGAGATGCTGTGAACAAAAAGGAAATTGAACTGGACTTCATTGAAACAGATAAACAAGTTGCTGATATCTTTACTAAGCCACTTGGAAATGAAAATTTTAAATTTTTTAGAAGAGAACTTGGCTTGTGTAAATTTCAGCCTAATGAATGAACTCTTTGTTGACTTGAATAAAACTTTTGAGCTGCTTTGAATAAACTTCTGATTTGGACTTGCTGTTGATAGATTGAATAAACATTGTGCAACAGACTTATGATCATCATTGCATATATATGTCTAGATGCATGATATGTCTATATTTCTGCATGGGTCATACTGCACGATACGATAGTCTGATTAAGCATGAACTTCAAAAATCATCTGATCTGTCATCTTTTGCAAAAATTGCATGCATATAGACAGGGGGAGTCTTGTCAGAATTTCAAGGTGAACTGCTGTGTCGACGCTGCTATAATGTGGCGTTGACGCAGTGAACGAGATCTGTGAATATCTCTGTTTCATTATTCTGATGAGTTGACGCTGCAATAGCATGGAGTCGACGCACTGACACTATCTCAGTGTCTTATACTGTTGTCTCTTCAACTGATGCGTAGACGCATTGAACTGCCAGCGTCTACACTGTCTATTCAATCCTTGACTCTGAATGATTGAGTCTGACAGTATGGCAATCTTTTAGTCAGTTCTAATATTAAGCAATAGAAAATAGATTTCTTCTTTCATAAGAACTTTAATTGCTTAAAGACTGACTTAATGGTTTAAAATTTATAATCTTTAGAGTTGAAAGACTACAATCAGTAAATAAGGATGCTGAAAATTGATAAAGCTCTCAACCGTATCTTATTTCATGTCAGACAAAGCTACTTATATCTGAAATATGAAAACTCATCTGAAATCATGTTAGAGAAGCTAAGTATGTGTATTATCCTTAAACAAGTCATTCTGAAACAAATAAAGGGCATCTAAGAAAGATATTAAAAAATATTAAAAATTATTTGAAAAATAGCTTTGACAGAGCAATGACTGGTAACTCACTGAGAAACTGAGTGATCCATCAAAGAAGTGGACACCACTCATGTCATGAGGTGTATCAGCTATCTCTGTATAAAATGATCAAAATAGTAGGTTGTTTTCACTAAGTACCTGGGGGTAACTGGCGTCTAATAAACGTGTACCCTCACACAAAAAGGTGTCAATCAATTCTATTGAGTTTGATCATAGGCAAGATGGTCCATCATATTGAGTATCTAGGGGTATTGGCGTCTGATAAACATATACCCTTACGCAAAAAGACTTTTGGTACCTTAATGCCCTAAATGAAATAATACTGAAAATGATGTTCCTTCAAAGAAATTTCATGGATGTCAATTGTTTAATTTCAATACATGACATGGTTTCTCTTAACTGAGGCTATGAAAGTAAGATATTCTGAAACTGAATCTCTCATGAAAATACTCTGGTTTATTATTTTATCATGCACATCTACCTTATCCAATGAATGTAGTGCATGAACTCTCATTTTTATAACCTTTAAACCAGAATTTCAATTTCTAAGCCGTTTTCTCAGTTCATATGACTGAAGATTCTGTGCTTTAGTTGCTTAATTTCTGAACTACTTGCTAAGAATGCCAGTCACCTGAACTTTCTTTTTCCTTCCCTTGCACTCACTTTCCCTCCTATTTGTTGATGGCAAAGGGGGAGAATATTGTCTGAATTCATTCCTTCAGTTCAGGGGGAGAATTCTGATTCAGGGGGAGTGTATGCATCTGCATCATGGTATGGCAAAGGGGGAAAATTTGTTAGCAGGGAGTTGCTTACATTTTGTAGCATGCAGCATGTCATTCATAGCATCTACATGCATCTGCATAACAATCTGAATAACAAATCATGTCTTTCATCAAAAAATGTATCTGTATGACAGGATATTGCTACTCTACATGATAGGGGGTTGCCATCATCAAAAAGGGGGAGATTGTTGTGACTCCTATGTGTTGATGGTGTTGACATGTAACTTTACTTCATATGGCAACAGATTGTTTTGATGGATTGGCAACACTGTTTATGTTTTGATGAAATTACTTTATCAGATTGTCTGTGTGTTATATGCATTTTATCTTGTTTTCACACTGAACACACACTCAAAGTCTCAAAGTCTATACATCGCTGTTGGGCATCAAAGTCTGCACATTAGCATCAGGTACATCGCTGTTGGGCATCAAAGTCTGCACATGAGCATCAGGCAGCAAATGTGTACAACGCCCCGTGTAGGCACGACAAGTCCATACACTGGTTGCAGATTACACAAACATACGAAGTCACCAAGTGTGTACATTGCATAGCATGCAGGCGTCAAAGTCCATACATCCACAGTGCATTGGCCAAGTCTATACACTGCCCGTCTCACTTAGAGTCTAAGGTGAAGTCTGTACATTGAGCGTCTCACGCAAGTCCACACATTGGCCTTCAGGCTTGAAAGTCTGTACATCGGTCTTTCAACAAGTCTAAACATCGTCCGTCTTTGTTAGCGTCTCAGGCATTGGGCAAAGTCTATACAGAGTCCAGCGTCTCATTCAGCGTCTCATTTAGCGTCTCATTGTATGGGCTAAGTCTGTACAACATTCAGTGTCTAGAGTCTCATGAAGTCTGTACATCAGATTGTTACAGAAAGTCTGTACATTGGACGGTGTCAGGCGAAGTCTGTATAATGACCGTCTTCCATAGCGTCTTGATCTTCCAAGTCTATACAGGCTTCTATTTTCCAAAGTCTATACATCGCCTGGTGACTGCAAAGTCTATGCAGTGCTGAAGAGGTGTTCGAAGTCTATACATTGGCCTCCATGCCTCAAGTCCATACATTGGACTGTTTGGTCAAGTCTGTACAGTCATTTGTTGACAAGTCTTCACATCGTGAAGTCTATACACTCAACTCCTTCACATATTGCAAGTCTGTACATTGCATTCATCAGCCGTGAAGTCTATACATCGCTTGTCTTCATTCGAGTCTCATGAAGTATGTACATCGTGCATCAGTTCTGAAGTCCATATATCGTCTGTCTTCAATTGAGTCTCACTGAAGTCTACAAATTGCATCTTCATTCATGATGTCTACACATTGCATTGATCTTCACTTAGTCTATACATTGACAGTCTTCATATCACCTAAGTCTGTACAGCGGTTGCTTCATATAGCAAGTATGTACATAGCTTTCACTTATATGAAGTCTATACAACGCAGTTCTTCTGATAAGTCTATACAGAGTGTTATTTAATCTGATCATCCGATACTCTGTCTGACAGGGATTCTCTACTGAGATTGTTGACATGGCTCATGATCCCAGGAGGATGAGGTGACCAGATGCTGCCACGTGGATGGAAGCACCTCGAATCTGGAGAATTCCTTGGGCGGGAAAATGTGGAAGCCACGCGCCCTTATCCACCTGCTACTGTTATATATATCAGTCTTCATCTTCTGTAAAGGCTGATCGAAGTTGGCAAAGTCTATACATCCAGTCTAAAACAGCAGCCACCGAGATCCACTGTGAGAGAAGAAAAGCAGAGAAGAAGAAAAGGAGAGAAGAAGATAGAGAGAGGAGATGAGTCGAGAGAGTTATTGTGAGAGCTTGTGAATCAGTCTCTTGGTCCAGTTACCAGAGCTGATATTGCTCAACTTTGAGCTACAGTCATTTTGGTTTTTTCTTCCATTCGATTGTGTGTTTTGTTTATTTTTAGTCTTGCTATTTTCTCTTTGAAAACTCTTGTTCTATCAAGCTGTTAGTCAGTGGTTTCAAGCTGTGAGGCAGCGGGATGCAGAGGTGCTCCTCTGATCGGCTAAGCTGTAGTGCCCAGCAGAGCAAGCTGTGATGCTCAGCTGTTGCAGAGGGTGCTCCTCTGGTCGGGATAAGCTGTAAGCCCCAGCCGTTGTTGGCAAGCTGTAGAGCCCAGCTGATTGAAGCTGTGTATCAGCAGTAATCCACATTCGAGTTGAATGTGGGGTGGACGTAGGTCGGATTGACCGAACCACCTAAAAGCCTTGTGCCTCTTGTGTGTTTGATTGCTTGCTCAGCAGATCTTGTGTGTTTCATTCGGTGCATTGGTTGTGTTCATCTAGTGTTCTTCTAATTTCGCATTTGATTCTAGGCCTAATTTTTAAATAGCCAGTTGATCTATTCACCCCCCCTCTAGATCCACATCCTGTGGTGATAGAGCCTTCCATCTAACTTCAACAATCAGTACTGACAGAAGGCCTCGACGATCCGGAAAGCCGAGAAGACTCATCTCTTGAGGGAGGATCTGCCTCTCATCACACTAGATGACGGGTATCTGCGGACTCACTTTTCTAGGATCTGCCGAGAGGTAGAGAGGCTGGTGCAGCAGGCGCCCCAGGGGAGCCGAGGCTCTTTGTCGACGGGGCGGAGCGGCAACGGGGCACTGAAGCCCCTCAAGCAGGCGCGGGCGGTGCCTGGAGGTACCAGAGTCTGGGTAGCTCGACCTGGGACGTCGAGGACTTGGTGGACCTAATTTCTGGCTGACTGTGGGTTCGAGCAGTGGGGTTCGCTGGACCGAGTGCTCCCTGTGGGGAGCTTTGCAGATACGGCGGTTGACGACTAGAGGCATCGTATTGCCCACGCGATTGGGTCAGCTGGACCTGTAGGACTCGTGTCCCTCATTGAGTGCACCTACACCCTGAGGGACGTGAAGGAGGCAGTCACGAAGGCCGCACGGTTTGTGGGTTCGAAGCCAGAGCAGCTAGTTCCTCTGCCACTGACCCCGTTCGTGACTTCAGGTAAGACCTCTTTATTAGCCTGCTAGCCCTGCTTTGTTGTTTTCTCGGACATATGGCTGAGAGATCTTGTGTGGCTATGTTTGGCAGGTTCTGCGGCGGACAGGGATCCCCTCTCCACAGGGACATCTTCTGGGGATGGTGACGGGGCCCTTTAGCCCCGGAGGAAGCGCCCCCGGGTGGAGACCGGAGTCAGGG
This sequence comes from Amorphophallus konjac, assembly GCA_022559845.1. Taxonomy (NCBI): domain Eukaryota; kingdom Viridiplantae; phylum Streptophyta; class Magnoliopsida; order Alismatales; family Araceae; genus Amorphophallus; species Amorphophallus konjac. The sequence continues at coordinate 189,820,753 of CM040121.1, read as the reverse complement.
AGGTTGGTGAGTCCTCTCGGGGACCCACTGTCAGGGAGCATATCGAGGTGGAGCCGGCTCTGAGTAAGTGCCATATTCGCCTACTTTCTATATATTGATTCAGCCTTGACGATTGGCTAACCTTGTGCAATTAGATTTTCTTTCCACAGCGCCACTGGAGACCGGGGCTGATGTGGCCTTCTCACCACCTCAGGAGGTCGACCCCCTTCCTGACGACGGGGTCGACCATGAGATAGATATGGAGGGGCTCCTTTGTATGATGGATGAGGCCGCCCCCAATATTGAGACCTTCCCCGACTTTGAGCCATAGAAGGCTTTAAAGGACGCCCAGCCAGGTAAATAATTCTGGGCCCGAGCAGGTTGTGTTTTTGACTGTATTTGCTTTCGGGAGTTGTCATAGTTGCTGGTGTCATGCAAAGGTGGCCGGGGCATCAGAGACCACATCTTCTTCAGAGATGCAAGGCGAGGTGCCCCCATCCGTTGACGGGCAGGAGCCTGCTGCGACCCAGGATGGCTTGGGTAAGTATCGAACTGTTACGGAAAGTATTGCCTTTCCATTATAGAGTTGCAGGGATGTCGATACTGACTGACTTTATGATGTCCTTCGCCATGTGAGGATCCAGCCGCCACTCTGGAGATGATTCAGGAGCTGGTCCGCGCCGTCCCTTCAGTGTCTCTTCCCTCCTTTGAGGGGGAGCCTGAGGGGAGGAGTGCTTCAATGCCGCCCATGATCGAGGAAGTGTCTAGCTTACTGTCGCAGCTGTTGGCGAGGGTGGAGCGAGCTTCCCTATCGACTGTGGTGTCATCCTGCACTGTGGGGCTGGTCAGGTCCTCAAGCATGGGACCCTCAGGTGCGTAACTGGGGACTTAACCGCTTTTATTAAGCCTTCTTATGTTGAATGTCTTCTAGTGCTGAGGTCCTGTCGGTATTGTTTACAGGTGTACCTTCACCTCTAGAAGAAGGTGAGCTACCCCGCAACGGGGGCGATATGGTGGAGGAGGAGGGGCCCACAGAAGTGGCCCCTGCTGAGGGTGACGAGGAGATCGTTGACATCGAGAAGGTTTTGGAGGGGAGTGCTCCGACCAGTGAGTTTTCTGTTTGCAACTCTTAGCTGGAGAGGCCTCCTTATATAGAACTGGGTCTTGTGATGACCTTGTTTGCTGCGTTGGCTTGCAGGAACTTCTGGTTCGGCCACCTCTGGGAGTTCATCGGGGACCTCGTCGAGCTCTTCAGACGACGGCGGCTCGGAGATGGAGACAGAGGAGAGCTCAAGCTCTTCATCCTATGGGGCCTCTACTAGTAGGGAGGTTTCGGCGGGGACTCCCCCTAGTGGTATGCAGTGGTCCTCTCTGCCTTTATTTGGTGCTTGTACACTCTATAAGGTAGAGTGCTGACGTTCTGGAGTTACTTGCAGCATCGGATCCTGGGGAGGAGCATGTGTCGGCTCCTGATGAGGGCGGGCAGGAGGAGCCGCCTATCCCACCTGTGCTTGCTAGAGATGATCGGATGGTGGAGGAACCATTGCCCTCTCCAACCCCGGTAGGTGATGCTGTGGAGGCGGAGGTGCAGTTGCCTTCCCCGACCCCGACAGATGATGCCACAGAGTCGACTGGACTTGCTCCAGGTAAGGAGTCAGGATTGTCTCCTTCTTTTTTTTGTCAGGTTTTTCACCTTGTTTGTCAAAGGAAGTCTTTCATGTATTACTTACTCCCTTTGGTGTTTGTTGGAACTACGTAGGTTCCACTGGAGTGCTGGCTGCGTCCGGAGACCTCTCCCTAGATTTAGGGGTCGAGTGTCCTCCATTCGCTTCTCCCCCAGAGCTGTTGCTGGAGGCGAGTGCAGGTGCCGCCCTACTCCAGCGGGTGTGAGGCTACTCACAGAGCGAGCCCCTCCCTTCTCCGGAGGACCTGAGGCAGCGACTGCGGGAGTGCACCCAGGGCTATCACGCACTCGGATTCTCACGCGAGCTCTGGATATCCAGGTTAGCTGGAATCTGGGCCGAGTACCTGCGGCTCTGTAAGGTGCAGGAGCAGAGGTCTCAGAGACTAGTGGCGATCCGGGAGGTGCAGGAGCAGCGGGATCGGCTCGTGTCAGCCATAGCTGCGCAGAGGAGTCACGCCGAAGCGACCGCGTCAGCATCTCAGGTGCGAGTTGCACAGCTGAGGGAGGTGGAGAGTCAGGCTGAGGCCTTGAGGAAGGCCTGGGAGGAGCGGTAGGCAATCGTCGAGCGCGTTCGAGCCAAGTGGCAGGCGGCTAAGACTACAGTTGGAGCCAGTGCCCAGCTCTTGTCCGCCCTAGAGGCGGAGCTCGCAGCAACAGACTCTCACCTTGCGGCGCTAGAGGGGACTAAGCCAGAGCCCTGATTGTATCCCCCCCTTTTTTTTTCTTTCCTTTTTTTTGATGTCTGGAGTGTACGTATTGTGTTACCCCAAGGGCATGTCTTGGGCTCCTTTTGCAGAGTGCTCGTGACAAACTCCAGATCCTTTGTTTACTGGGTTGTTCCCTCCCTTCTTCAATGGAATAGAATGATGCGTGTGAACCGACGACCACTTATTGTTAGTCGTGCTTGCTTGTTCTACGGTGCATCGACAGGAGTGATAAGGGATAACAGGTTTAGGAACTCGGTGTTAGAAGCTGGAGGTTGAGTGTTGGGTAGTAGAGGACAGACATACTATATGTGGGGGCCAATCCTCCTGGAGGGTGAAAGCCCACCTACTCTGGAACTAACGAAGGCTTACAAGAATGGGGCAGTCCACGTGGTCTAGAGTTGCAGAGGTGATTTTAGAGAGTGGATATTGATTCTTAGCTGGATGGTGGAATATTGGCTAACATTATGCCGTTAGCCAAAGGATGGGATTCGTATGTGTCTGAGAAACTGGGATTGAGCTAGCTGGACGACCTAGGCGGACATGGCAACCAAGACCGGGTCTGGGAGAGGGACTGGGAATTGAAGCTGGGATTGAGCTAGCTGGATGACCTAGGCAGACACGGCAACCAAGACCGGGACTGGGAGAGGGACTGGGAATTGAAGCTGGGACTGTGACTGAGAATGGGGACTAGAGATGAAGCCAACTGGGTGACCTAGAAAGGTGCAGTGGTTGGGAACTGGAACTGAGTCAGATAGCTAGCCTGGGAAGGCGTTATAGCCGAGACTGGGACAGGAGGCTAGAAGACTAGCCTGCGAAGGCGTTGTAGCTGAGGCTGGAGTTGAAAACTGACAGCTGGCCTGTAAAGGCATTGTAGTCGAGGCTGGAGTTGAAAACTGACGGCTAGCCTGTAAAGGCGTTGTAGCCGAAGACTGGAAGATGGAAACTGACGGCTGGCCTGTGAAGGAGTTGTAGCCGAAGACTAGAAGCTAGAAATGGGCGGCTGGCCTATATAGGCGTTGTAGCCGAAACTGGAAGCTGGAGACTGGCGGTTGGCCTGTACGGGCGTTGTAGCCGAAACTGGAAGCTGGAAACTGGCGGCTGGCCTGTGAAGGCGTTGTAGCCGAAACTGGAAGCTGGAAACTGGCGGCTGGCCTGTGAAGGCGTTGTAGCCGAAACTGGAAGCTAGCGGCTGGCCTGTGAAGGCGTTGTAGCCGAAACTGGAAGTTGGAGACTAGCGACTAGCCTGTGAAGGCGTTGTAGCCGAAACTGGAAGCTGGAGATTGGCGGTGACCGACCCTCGGGGGTGTAGTGGCTACCATTTTTGTGAAGTAATGTTGAGCTCGCCATTGGGGCGTGTCATAGCTGGTTGCTTTGTAAGTGAAGAGTGGAGAGGGAGAGAGTTCTTTTTTTTTCTCTTTACCAGCCCTACCGCCCTTGTGGGTTTTCGCTAGGGCTGGCCCCCTTTAGCTTTTTCCGGTGCGCCCTTGCGGGTTTTAACACCGAGGGGTTACCCGATTTTGCCTGAGGTGCCCTTTCGGGTTTTCACCTCAGCCGGGTTGGCGACAATTTTTGCCCCCAGTCGCCTTATAGAAGGAGTTGACTAAGGCCGCTAGGGTATCTCTATTTTTAACCCCATTTTTTGTATATATATATATTTTTTTGAGACTACCGTCCGTAGCATAATGTTGTCAGGGGACATAACCTGAGACTGGAAGGTGTGGATAGCCGAATATTGCTCGACCATTCATAAGGGTTTTTTTAGAAACCCTCACGCTATGGTGGCGAAGGACCACTTTATCATGGCAGGGTATAATTGGAGGTTTGACTGGTGGATCAGGGATCGTATGGGAGAACTGGGATTATGATGAACTGGAAGGCTCTGGATTTGCAGGGTATGTGAGATGTAGGGGCAGAGGATGATGAATGTCTGGGAATGTATCGGGATATAAGTTTACCGAGATGGTGGCTGGAAGCTTGACTGTTACAGGGACTGGTTGACCTGTGATGTTGAGGTAAGGGCCAAAGGTTGGCCCAGCTAAGCAGGAGTAATGCAAGATTAGCTGGGGATTGAAGGGCTTGCGCCGTAGCAGTGCAAATGTATTGGAGACTGGCTCTGGGGAGGCTAACGGCCCACCAAGGGACAGGTGGAAGGCCGTGCTGACTGGTAGGGAGAAGAAGATTTTCTCGTTATCGGCTCTACCGCTGTTCCGGGTTTTCCCTAGAGCTGACCCCCTTTAGCTTTTTCCGACGTGCCCTTGCGGGTTTTCACGTCGAGGGGTTTCCCGATTTTGCCTGAGGTGCCCTTTCGGGTTTCCACCTCAGCCGGGTTACTGGCCTTTTTTCCCCCAGCCACCCCATTGTGGTAAGAATGACTGGGTCTGCCGGGGTATCTCTATTTTTAACCCCATTTATATATATATATATATATATATATATATATATATATATATATATATATATATATATATATATATATATATATATCTTGACTTACCTGTAAGCCTGTCGGCTAGACAGGTGCAGAAGCGCCCGTGCTCCCGTGGCGACAGGAATGAGGGCAGGAGATCATTTCCCGCGGATGCCTGGCGGCAGTTCCGAGGAGTTGGGCTGACTGGTTGACTGGGAATTGAAGACTGGGAGGACTGGCCGGTTAGATTCTTCTTGAATGAAGACCGGCCTTATTGGCAGTAGCTGGGGCGTGCGCCTTAATCTGGTTGGCACGCGAATTCATGTTCTGGTGCATAATATAGCTTCATATGTTTTCCGTTGAGAGGCAGGAACGGTCTATGACCTTTGTGATCAACAACCGTGTAGGCCCCACCCTCGTAGACATTCTGGATGATGTATGGAACTCGCCAATTTGGCTACAGTTTTCCACTGGAGCGCCCTTCCATGACCTCTTTTTCCTTGATCATGACGAGGTCGCCTTGCTTGAAAGTTCGCTGCCTGGTGAGCTTATCATAGGCCAGGGCCATGCGAGCCTGGTACACTTGCTGGTGTTTATAGGTTTCGAGTCGCTTGCCTTCTAGATCGGCAAGCTCTTCTAGCCTTCTCTGGTACTCATCTTCATCAGAGCCGACAAGGCCGGTGTGGATTGCCACACAATAAGAGGCTAACTGGACTTCGATGGGAATAACTGCTTCTGTCCCGTAAGCGAGGGAGAACGGCGAGCATCCCGTGGGGGTTTTGTAGATCGTCCGATAGGCCCATAATGCTTTAAAGACCTTTTCACCCCAATCATGTTTCCGATGGCTAACCATCTTAGCCAGGAGCTTATAGAGGGTTTTGTTGAAGGCTTCCGCTAAGCCGTTAGCTTGAGGTTTGTAGACCAAAGAGGTTCTCCAGTCGATGTGGAATTTGGCCGCTAACTGGTATGCGGCCTTATTCTTGAATGGTGTCCCGTTGTCGGACACAATGCTGTAGACACGCCGTTCTTGACGTTACCGTGAGTAAATCTCATATTACACTATGATACCCTAAGGTGGCCTTCACATTTTTAATTACTCTGGTGATTTCCTATTTTTATGAATTTTTTTACATTTTTTTGAATTTTTCCATGAAAAATCATGGAAGTGTCCAAGTGTCTGGACGCCTCCATCAATGACCAAAAAAAATAAAAAAAATCAAAATCATGGAAGTGTCCAGGCACCTGGACGCCTCCATCAATGACCAAAAAATAAAAAAATTCAAAATCATGGAGGCGTCCACTTGCCTGGACGCCTCCATCAATGCAAAAATAATAAAAATAATATCAATAATCATAAAAAACAAAACAAAAATCAAATAAAAATAATATAATTATGGAGGCGTCCAGGACCCTGGACGCCTCCATCACCTTGCTCACGGGGCCCCGCCCACCGATCGTCAGTTTTTCGTGTGTGAAAAAGCCAATTGTGGAAGCGTCCAGACAACTGGACGGGCCCATTTCTGAATCACGAGGCACCGCCCACAAAACCACGCGTTGTGCCAAACCGCGTGCGGCTTTCGGTGGAGTTCGGTGGACCTTATTGAGGCGTCCGGTACCCTGGACGCCTCCATAAAAATATTCAAAAAAATGAATAAAAATAGAATAAAATATTACTTCGGCCCTGATGGAGGTGTCTAGGGTCCTGGACGCCTCCACCCTCTGGAGCCCTATAAATAGAGCCCCCCCCCCCTCAGTTCTGAAGGAGCTTCAAAGAGATCTGATAGGCTGCCGGAGCCCAGAGGCTACCGGAGTCATTTCTAACCCGTGGGGTCTTTTGTAGGTGGAGGTTCCGCCGGCTTCTCAGGTGCCCGCGCTCGCAGGAGAAAGGCTGCCCTCGTCCACCGTACTTCCACGTCGTCCCTACGCTATCGAAGCTCCGCTGGATCTCACTATCGGCCATCCAATAAGCCACTCTCACTTTTTCTTTCATAGTTATCTTGCATTCATCATATCACATCCTCCATCCCCCTTATAAGGGAGTCTTTTTTCTATTCCTACGTCGGCATAATCGCCATTCATCATAAGTATTTTCCTCCTACTCATATCCGAGAGGGGTTTAAAAGACAACACCAACCAGGTATGTGTCTTGCCATCATTTCGTAATTTTTATCGCAAGGATTTGAATACTACACCTTCATCTTTCTAATCCACTCGTTACTTGTTTGTCGTTGTTTTGCAAGGGTACCCAAGGAAAGCCCTCTCCGTCGGCCGGCCGAAGGGGGAGGAAGAAGCAACCCGCCATCTCCCGCTCTTGAGGTAGGCGCGATCACTTTCTTTATTTTGGGATCTTTTGGCCCCTAGCGATCACATCATGTTCTCGAGGCCGCGGCGAGTCACTTCTCCAATGGCCGTTTAAAATCCCGTTCTTATATTCTCTTTATATTTTGTTATATTCTTATCTGCTCATATTCTCGATGCCGCGGCGAGTCACTTCCCCAATGGCCGTTTAAATTCCCGTTCTTATATTCTCTTTATATTCTGTTATATTCTTATCTGCTCATATTCTCGAGGCCGCGGCGAGTCACTTCCCCAATGGCCGTTTAAATTCCCGTTCTTATATTTTCTTTATATTTTGTTATATTCTTATCTATTCATATTCTCGAGGCCGCGGCGAGTCACTTCCACAATGGCCGTTTAAATTCCCGTTCTTCATATTCTCCTTATATTCTGTTATATTCTTATCTGCTCATGTTCTCGAGGCCGCGGCGAGTCACTTCCCCAATGACCGTTTCAATTCTTGCTATTTGATTTCTGCATCATTCCCGTCCCCCCGAGGCCGCGGCGAGTCGCTTCCCGCTATGGCCGTTTAACCCCCATATCTTGCTATATTACATTTGTGCCGCTCGCCCCGCCGGAGCAATCTCCTGTGGTGGCCCCTTCTCTTTTCTCTTATTTCTGTGTTGCAGCAAACAAGAGGAGCGCGCGCGCTCCGCGTCTTCTTCGCTCCTCGAACCGCGTGACATCGCTCACAGATTGGCGATCATGGTGGGACATCTGTTGCTTTCTTTTCAGTTACCCTTGTAGTTTCTTGTGATTTCCTTTACTGTCTCTTGCATGTTGTTATATTTTGTTGTGTTCGTTGTTCTGTTGTGCTCCATATATTTATCAGCATTGCATTGCATACATCCATCCCTCTTTTCTATTCTTTTTCATTTTTTTTCTAAGGATCACCCTCTCTCGGTGAAGGAAGGACTCTCCGTTCGGGAATTCCTCTCGACGGACAAGAATCTCCTCCACTGGGACCTCCGTAAGTCCCCGACATCGAAGAATCTCCTCTTCGTTCACTGGGCTGGTTGTACCATTGAGGTTCCCCGGAGCTAGTAACACATTCGTGGCGAGAAAAGTGACCCTAGTTGACACGGCGGTGAAACAAATTGGAATTAAGGTCCTTCCTATTTTGTGTGAACTTCAGATTTGGTAAAAAAAAAATCAAAAAAAATCAAAAAGGAAAAACAAAAAAATTTGGATGTAAGGCATTCACTTGTGTGTTAATCTCTACTGATCGTTTGCTGGTGTATGCTATTATGCTCTCGAAAAACATGATGGATGGCTGAATATAATTACAATTGTTTCGAGGCCGATGCCTTCCGTTATGGGTCTCAAATGCGTGACCCAGGTCACGACTCTTACGGGGTCTATAACTCAGACTGGGGCTATCAGCCTGACCCACAGGTTCATCCCATGGACATTGGCCCGTCCTATAAGTCCTCATATGGAATACAGGCCACTGTTAGTGGAGCTTCCCCCTCCACTAGTGTTCCCTATGCCCAGGATTTCATGTCGACTCTCTCAGCTCTCAACTTGGAGCCTTACAGGCTGTTATTGAGAGGAAATTTCTTCCTCCTTCCCCTCCTAAAGCCAACCCCCTTCATGCTTTCATGAATAACATTACCAAAATGGAGAAGGATTGGAAGGAGAGAAGAGATGAGTACGACATCTGGGATATGAGTGAGCAAGATATTCTTTCAAGTCATTACAATCAAGTGGACGCCGTCTGCCCACCATCCATTCATCACACTAATCCATACGGCTCTCCGCCTCCACATCCACATCTATATACGCAAATTCCTCCATATCAATATACGTCACCTCATCTCATCAACACGCCTCCCCCACGGCATCCATTTGAACCTAATGATTTTGAAGAATTGCAAATGGCACATGATCACATCTGTGAATATTTTGAATATGCACCTACTCTGAGTTTTCTTCGTTCCTTCCCTCTTCCACCACCACCAGAATATCCCCCTACTCAGGATGAAGTCACTGTCCCTACCCATGCCAATGAAATCACATGGTGTTACGATGGTGGGTCCATATACCAACAACCCGCGTCAACACACCATGAATCATCCCCTACCCTAAACCCCTCACATACCACCAAAATCCGACGCTTCTTACGTACTAAGCCTCCTACTGTCATCCCTCTAACTACATAAGTAACCCCCATCCCATCAGTCTCCATCGAGCCTCCTGTTAACTTTTGTTCCCAACCCAGTAACTTTCCATCGTCCCCACTTAAGGCCTTCACCAACCCTGTAACTTCAAACCCATCCAACCCTTTACCCAAACCCGTGATTAACTCTGAGCAGGGTTCATCTGTTTTTGCACTAGAGCCAACCTCCTCTACTTCCGAGCAAGGGGAAAAGCTTGTCGTGTTTCAACCTCTACCTACCCTTCTTACAACTTTTTCCATTGAACCTCCATTACCCGTTGAGCCTGTTGTCTTAATCTCACCTCCTTCCACCACCTCTCGGAGTGGGTGTCTTTCTACAAATACATGTGCCAAAGATGATGTTCAAGAATCAGACAAGAAGAGTTTGGCCACGGCAATGCCATTCAAAATCCAAGATTTCATTTGCCGAATGTCAATTCTGGTTCTTGTGTTGGTCACCTTTGAGAAGGCCGAATTTCCATCTGCACCAATGCTCATCAAGAAGGACTCTCGGGAATTGGTGCTGACCAAATCAGCGGCCAAAACAATAGAGCTCACATTACTCATTGGCCAACATGCTTTTACAGCTTTCATTACTCCTTGTTCGGTCATAGTCCAAATGACTAATCAAGAGAGGGGTTTCTCCTCCAGCATGGTGATGACACATTCCACTGCAAAGGGGATAATGAACTCTGTGCTCGAGGGCGAGTCAGGGCAGTTCTTGCTGGAAACTTTTGACATCATGTCTACTTCCCACCAACTTCCATGCAAGGGATGAACGCCTATGCTACCCAGCATGATCACGTGTGATATTCCAACGGCCTTAAGCAGTGCCCCAAAAATGAAGCTCCTTATGCCGAGCATCCAACTTCCAATGATAGACACCGTTCATCTATCACGGGAGTTATTTCCAAATGAGCCATTTCATGTCAAGATCCTTACTTCAGAAGCAGAGCTCTTAAATCTTTGTTTTGATATTTTGCCAAGAGAGTTACCGTTCATGTACGAATGTCCAAAGGGCCTTATTAGAAGTCCATCAAATGAGAGCCTGTGGGCCCTGACCGTACCGATGGACCCGGGTTGGTCAGAGAAAGGAGAGGCCTTCTGCCTGGGCACATCATTGGGATCGGCCTGCAAACCCAAGAGGCCAAGAAGCCATGTTGAAGGTTGAGAGGCCGCACTATGAGAGAGTATCTACCAAGAAGAGGGAAAAGCATAAAGTGAAGCTTGAGGACAATAAATCCCTTGCTGAAGGAGCCCACATGCGTTCATCCACTTCCTATCCCAGTCCATCACTGCTCATGCTGCTATTCAGCTTCTTTTTATGGGCAATCCATTGGTTAAGGAGACACCTTCCGTCATCTAAATCTAAGCCATCAAGCTCCTCTGCTCTAGGGTCCCAGAACCCTCACGTTCCTTGTTGTCCGGAGCTTCCGGACCCCTACATTCATCCCTGTCCGGAACCTCCGGACCCCTCCCTATTTGATTCTATGTCTTTATCCATCTCTCACCCCCATCCGAAATCTCCAGATTTCTTATCTTATTCTCCATCTCTCTCAGGGCATCGCGCCCTTCCTTCCCATATCCATCCGGAATCTCCGGGCCTCTACTTCTTTCGATTTATCATCTTGTTCTTCCAAGTCATCACGTCCTTCGTTCTTTTCACCCCTTTGAATTGCCTTTTTACATACTTCCCAAGGCATCGTGTCCCTCATGATCTTCTTCCTCCGGAACCTCCGGATTCATTTCCCCATGATTCTCCTCTTTTACGTCCGGACCCTTCGGATCCGCCCCTCTCGATTCATCAATTTCTGATTCCTCTCGATCCCACTCCCGGATTCGACCCGGTTCCTTCCACATTAACTTCCTCGGGCACCTGCCCGTTCTCACACTATTTCGAGGCTTTAGTCCTCACTGTTTTCTTTGATTTCTTCTCATCCTGTAAATTCTTCTAGGTATCTTTCACCTAAATCTAATTTTATCCCCGCTTATTTAAAATAAACCGCCCTAGTTAGAGGATTGTTGTATAAGAGGACCCTTACCGGAGTTCTTTTAAGGTGTCTTGATGACGATGAGGTTTGGAAATGTGTAGAGGAAGCACACTCGGGTGTGTGCGGTGGCCACGTGAATAGCCAGATGCTCGCCAAGAAGATCATTAGGCAAGGCTTTTACTGGCCCACTATGGAAGAGGATTGTGCCATCTATGTCCGTAGGTGTGTCAAGTGTCAACTTTATGCCGATAAAATCCATTCATCATCTTTCTCACTACATCCAATATCCTCCCCGTGGCCTTTCTCCATGTGGGCATTCGACATCATTGGTCCCCTAGGTGATCCCAATTCCCTCACCAAGCAGAAATCTTTCATCCTTACTGCGACGGAATACTTCACCAAATGGGCCGAAGCCGAAGCTTACGCGGAAATCAAGGCATCAACAGTCTGCAAGTTCATCATGAAGAACATCCTTGCCAGATTCGGCGTCCCAAGCACAATCGTCACCGACAATGGGCCACAGTTCATTTCTCAGGACCTATACGACCTCTGCAAAAGGTACGCAATTGCATTGCATCATTCATCGCCTTATTACCCACAAGGTAACGGCCAAGCGGAGGCCACCAATAAAACATTACTCAAAATCATCAAAAGAACCTGCGAGTCTAGTAAGTTTTCAGACTGGGCAGAAAAACTTATCGAAGCCCTATGGGCCTATCGCACTTCAATCCGTACCCCCACCGGGCAGACTCCATTTGCCCTTACTTATGGTATGGAAGCGGTAGTCCCGTACGAGACTCTGATCCCTTCTCTCAGGGTACAATTGGACGAGGAATTTCCCCTCGACGATCTTTGTAATTCACTCCTCGCCCAGTTGGAACTCTTGGATGAGAGCGGCTGGCCGCTGCCGAACACGCGTGTGTGTATCAAAATAGACTCACTCGCTTTTACCAAAAGAAAGTCGTTGAGAGAAAATTCAAAGTCGGTGAGATGGTCGTAAGAAGAATTTTTGTCAAACCTGGAGGGCCGCGTTCTAAGCTCCAACCCAATTGGGAAGGACCATATGTAATTCAAGCCGTGTACCCTCGCAACGCCTACAAGCTAATCAACGCCGAAGGGACCGAGTTATCCCACCCTTGGAATGGGCTTTATCTTAAGAAATACCACCCTTAGCACAAAACAAAAAATGATGAAAAGATAGAAAACATGAAAAATAAAGAAATATTGAAAACCACTAAAAATATGGAAAATTCAAAATGCCAATGCCTGGTGGTCACCATGTAGTCAAGTCACTGCATCTAACCTTCATGTTAGGATAGGGCCCATTAAGGCTTGGTAGGCACCAGGTCTTGGTTTGCCAGAACCGTGGAGATCCCTGTCCGGCCACGTCGGGCTATGCTCGCTCGAAGGAAGCTAACATGTGCTCACTTATGTATTTTATTCAAAAAAAAAAAGGCGGTAGCATCAGCTACGGTGGAGCCCCACCCAGAAGATCTCCGGAAGTTGTAATCTTTATTCTTTTCTCTTCGACCAAATGAGACAGTCGGCGCCCTTAAAACGCTGAGCATGAGAAACCGAAACTCAAACCCCAAGGGCAAGAGTAGGATCCATTTCCTCGAGCATCGATCAGAGCACGAGAAGGGGGCTGTGTCCCCGCAGGCATATGAAAGGGAGCCCACAAACGTCAAACGACTATATCTCCCTCACGAAAAGAAATACAAAATAAAAATCAAGAGAAAAGTCTGGTCGTGACCGTGCCTGTTGCGATAAACGAAACCCCTCAAAGCAAAAGTCTGAATCCACAAAAGGGGCCGTGGAATGTAAATGCTCGAGATTTGGTCCGAAGTTGTCCGAAAGGAAAGAGTTAAATGGACCCTTATTGGCTCACCGGGTTAAGGGTTTTGCCGATCTTCTCAGGAGGTTTATCCCCCACGCTCTTCCTTCTTCCTTTGAAGATGAAAGCTAGATGGAGTTTCTAAAGGGCGAAACTTGCCAAGGTCTGCGACCTTATTTTAATATACACATATGGTTGCCTACTTTGAAAAGCAAAAGCTATCGCTGCGAAGGAGTCTCTGTGTTTCTGGCTGGTCAAGACCCATGTTTACCGCCTTGATGTCTTCTTACTTAACCTTGGGCTTAGGCCAATGCAAGCGCGTCACCTATGGGTGCGACGGCATCTGATTCTGGGTCAGCATCGCGTGGTTGGTCGTTAGGGTTCCAGGGTGTTCCATCATATACCATCTAGAGTTGTGAGGAAACAGACCCGGGTCGGGTAAATCATTTACCTCAAACATCTTTTGGGTGAATCCCTGTGGTCGGAAGCGACTAGGAGCCTAAGCATGGCATGACGGTATTGTCATCAAGGTAAGTCTTAGCCGGCGGGATCATCATTCGAGGGGTCTAGAGGCCTAAATCAACCTAGATGTGCACTTAGGATACCTGGGAGGTTAGTAAGAAACCCCTGTTCTTGTATAGGTTGGGTGCCATTTGGGTGCTTGACAGGCATTAGCAACAACAAAAAAATTATAATAAAAGCAACAAAAAAATGGAAAAGAGAAAATGTACATATTTGCAAACAAAAAAAATCTTTTTTATGATAAAACAAAAAAATGCCAAATATAAAAAAGAAAACAAATCAATTTTGCATGATTGCATTTGCGTGCAGCATCTCACTTTTAATACCGCTTGCATTCGTGTGCTTGCTTGTCGCATTTATCATCACTACATCTTTCTCTCGCCTTCCTTAAATAAAGGCTTGGCCCCTTGACTAGTTATCAAGGACAGTCACAGTGACCATTTGCTTATTGAGCAAGGGGCAAGGGGCCAAGTCAGAATAGAAATTCTGATTTATTTGTTTCAGTGATGTGTGCAGGGATTCAGGCAACAAAAGCAAAGGTGAAAACCAAACAAACCGAACCTTGTTTTTTATTCCAAAAACCAAAAAAATTACATCAAGTTCCGCCCTCTCTCTCTGCATCACTCGTCCCACTACTCTCCGAGAAAAACGCTCTCAAGGGTGCTACCCAACTACGAAAAGCGGTACTCCTACCGCTTTGTATTCCCCTTCCTATTCCCACACACCGGCGTTGATCCACGGAAACAGCAGAGAAGCTACCAACATGAAAGCCACGCTCTCGTGCTCTTCAGTAGCACTCCTCACCATCTCTCAGCCACTGTTCAGCAAGACCAAGGCTGGTTCGGAGTTCGAATAGTTGAGCCTCCATGGCCCTTCGTTCCTCCCTTTCAGTCAATCTGTTGGCTCTTTCTCTCTCTGCGTCTCTTTCTCTCACTGCACGTTCTCTCTCACGGTCTTCCCTCTCCAACTGGAGAGTGATCCTCAGTTCCATAGCATCCCTGGAAGAGTCATCATCTGGACGACGCCGTAATTCCCTCTCCAGTTCTGCTATCCTAGCCTCCCTCTGCGCAGCTTGGGCAAGCGCTTCTTCCGTCTCCTTTTCCTGCCAGATGTACCATCTCAAGATACGCGGCAAGGCATAAATAAGGAGAACTTAACACTGAGACTCTTACCTGTATAGAGAGCATCCCTTCTGCCTCCGCGGCACGCTGCGTGGCACGAGCAAGTTGCTCGTGAAGTAAATCGAGTTCTGAGGTAGGAATCCACAAGCTGGAAGAGACACCGCCTACTCCCATCGCTGAGGAAGCCGCGTCAATCTGGGCATGCTATAACCACATGAGTTAGCAGCCAACACTTGAAATCTAGGGTTTCAATTAGGAACGCGCACTGTACACCTACCGGAGCACTCAAGGCTTCACGGGCATCGCCCAATTGTTGCTTCATCTCTGCCAAGCGAGTTCGTAAATTCGCTATCATGGCATCCCGGACATCCTGCAGCCATACGAGTCAGCATTTTCACCAGAAAACCAAAAAAAAGGGAGAAAGAAGAAAAGAGAAAAAGGGGAGACCTACCTCCGCAAGTCCCCGGGGTTGGAACCGCTCTGCGTACCTTGTCTTGAATAGACGCAGGTAATCCTCGCTATCCCGTGCCTGCGATTCCATGATTATGCCACCCCGTTGCCAGTCTTCGTACTGTTCGGGGAATCGCACACGCCAGTCAATGCAGGTCGCCGATCCTCGCGTCTCTCTCCCAACGTGAGGTGGCGCAGCTGAATCCACCCATTCTTGAGCCAGTCCCAAAGTCCTCATAACCAATCGTAGCCGAAGCGGCTCGATTTCATTCAAGCAGTGCATCCCCAATTCCCGTCCGAACCGGGCACGGCTTGCTAGAACCCACGGATGGTCGGCATCGACCATGTCTGAGTAGGGTCTCCAGTTTACCATCGCTGCAGGGAACTCCTGTAGCTCCCGCCTTAGCACCATCAGTTGGTAGGTTAGGGGTGCCGCACTCATGATGGGTTCCCACCGCCTGGCTAGCGGCACCATCGCGGGTCGCCAATGCCGAGCTCTCCCCATGGGGAGGTAATAATAGCTCCACAGCTGCTCGGCGCATGTCATCAGTACCTTGCAACAAGAAAAAAAAACAAGCAAAAAATACAAAACAAGTAAAACCAAAAATATCTGGATGAATGGTGTAAAACCACTCACAGCCATCTCACGATCCACTTCTTGGAATAGGCCTGCAAACAAGTGTGCCAGCATGGCAGCTCCCCAGGCATAGTATCCTACTCTTTCAAGGTCTGATAGCAGCTCCAGGAAGCGACATTGGATACCGTCCCCTTTCGAGCTCAGTACCAATCTCCCCAAAAGGAAGAGGAGAAATCTCCTCAAATTTATGTTGCATCTTTCCCAGTTGCCGAAATCTGTGCAGTACACGGCACGGCATCCTATTTCCATCCTTTCCATGAACTCTTCTGAGGATTCATCATCCCGTCGACGAGTGTCGGTGAGCCCTAATGCATCCATGAGGGTCGCCCTAGCTACCGACCTATTTTTCCGACCATCTAGGTCCAAACCCAGTAGTTTCCGAGCACCTTCTCGGTAATCCGCATAAGTGACCCCAGTCACTGCCTCGCCCTCCACCTTCAGGCTTGTGATCCGAACCACATCCTCCAAGTTGGGCACCATGTGCCCCCAGGGCATCAGGAATGCCCGACTAACTAGGTCCCATCTCTCACACAAGGCTTGGATCAGGACCAGGTCGAGCTCGAGAGGCTCGATCCGAAGAAAGGTGCCAAATCCCATCACGTCTAGCCTCGCCTTCTCAAAATCTGGGAGACCTCGGTATGCTGCCACTACCAACTCCCATGAGATCTGTGATTTCATCACACTCTACGCATGCAGGGAATGGAGAGGAGGTTTGGTCAGAAAGAAAGGAAGAAAAAAGAATGGAAAAAAGGGCAGGAAAACCTGGCTTACGAGTTGCGATCGTGTCCTTTCGCTGAAGTGCCCTTCGAGGTCCGAAAGCCTCCTGGAACTACTACCACTGGACCTACTTCTCTTCGAGGAGTGGGAAGATTCGCCCTCCATCCAACTCTCAGAATTTTGAACTCCTCCTCTCCCGTGAGAACTTGTGCTCCTCGAGTAAGCCCTCGATATACCTGGGAGGATAAAATGGACAAGAATATATAGAAATGGAAGGAGTGCAGGCGAAGATTGCCTACATCACCTTTTAATGATAGCCCTCGCGATGAGGCACCTACCATGCGGTCCCGTGTGTCACTTTACTGCTCACACAGGGTGATTGATTGGACGAAGAATATGACGACTAGCCCCCTATGTTGTCTAGGGATACCCTATCATGTTTTGGAGGACGTCCGTAAAATTTGACACAACATCCGGGAAAAGGGACTAGGGCCGTCATTATTGACTTCGACGGTAGATTCCCGTGGAAAATGGTCACAACAAGACGCGATTCTCCGCTTGGGGTGGAGTCTCAGCAGGCACATCACATGGGAACAGTGCAAAGGAGAAGAAGTGTAGGGAAGAAGGAATGCACAAGAGAATAAACAAGTAGCAGAAAATCAAATCACTCCATTCATAATTCTATATAAGCTGTCATAAACATCACAATCATAGAGAGGAGGCGGGTCCACTAGCTCGCCAACTCTTGCCATTATCTTCATGCTCGTCCCTCTAGGCGTCCCTCTCCTCTCCCCTGAGGTGAGGGTCCCTCAGAAGCCTCCTGGATCCCCGTGCAGTAGCACCCGCCTCGCCTCGTGGCGCCGGCTCCACATCAATGACTCGCTGCTCCTCCCCTGGCGTGGCGAAGAAGCCACTAGCGGCAAAGCGATCAGACTGGCGCAGTCGCTCCCCGAACTCTCGCGCTCTCTCGTAGCGCGTCTCCATCCCTCCTAGCCTCTGCACGACGGCCTGAAGGCCCAGCTGGAGCTCCCTCACTTGGGCCTCCAAGGCCCTCCTCTCAGTCTTATCCCGCTGTCGCTCGGCCCTTCTCTCGGATCTCTCTCTCTCTACCTCTCGCATCGTCATCTGCAGAAGAACCCTTAACTCCAAGATGTCTGGAGAAGGTCTCACCTCACCGCGATGTCGCAGCTCTGCTACAGTCGCCACCCAGGCATCACGCTCCTCTTCCGCCCGGGCAGCCCGAGCCACCGCACCGGTAAGTTGCTCCCGGAGGGAGGCAATCTCAAGAAAAGGGGCCGAGGAACTGGAAGATGCGCCGCCCGCCACTCCCACCATCGCTGTCTGCTGGGCACGCTGGAACGAACAAACAATAGCCGTCAGCTAAGCTCCACATTTAAAAATAGAAAATGCAGCACTTAGCTTACCAGGAGCGATAGTTCCTGTTGAGTGGCGGCCAGCTGCCGCCTGACCTCGGCTAATTGGGCACGTGAGCCGTTGACATCGCGCGTATCCCCGGCTTGGGGAAGCCCCGCATAACTCTCTCTCTGCTGCCGTAGGAAGTCGACACTGTCCTGCACCAATACGCTCCCTTGCTGTCCAGGGAGACGTATGCGCCAATCCTCGAGCTTCGCCTTGCCGCGACTCTCCTTCCTGACACGGCTTGGCTCATCTGCACTCGCCCATTCATCGGCCAAACTCGGGGTCTCTGCCATGTCCTGCATCAAGAAAGAAGGGCCTCGCGTCATAACAAGAATGCGTCTCCTGTCAAGGACGCGTCCATCATTTGAGTGCAACACTCGCCGAAACCTTTTCCCCCCACGGCTCGTTTCAAAACTCAAAATGGATCAAAGAGGAAGAGATCGGAGGACCTACCAGACCGTGTTCACCTCCCTCCGCGACATCGGGCCCCTCGGGTCCCTCGGGAGCCCGAAGCGGCCCTTCCTCCTCCATGGACGCCATTCCGTGCTCTTGCGTGTCCCTCCTCAGACGAGGAGTCCCACGTCCCCCTCCACCTTCACCATGGTCTGGCCCACCGAACTCCATCGATCGAGAGAGGAAGAAGATGAAAAGGGGCGAGCAAATCTCGACAGGAGGCGGGCTCGTTTGCAGGTAAGGCACGGGAGAAGAAAGGCCACCCGACACTTTAAATTTAAATTTGAAGGTTAAGACGCGTCCTCACGCCTGGACGCGCCCAAAAGAAAGAGAAAAGGGGATCCCTCCGTGCGAGGCGTAGTTCCCTGCTGCTTAGGGTAAGGTCTCGTGAAGCGTGTCTCGAAACAACTTGGTGCAAGAGAAGAAGTGTACGAAAGGAGAGGCGGTACAGGACAGAACATGTCACATCAGTGGTCAGTGTCAGGATTTTGGCTAGATCTCCTTTGCATTTTGGTGCGATTCTGTTACGATTTTGTTACTTTCTGATGTTATTAATCCATGCTGGCCTGTGCAGGTTTTACTAACAGACGTCTTTGTCCTATCTCCTGTCCCGCCTTTCATTGGTTGGTCTCACCTTGTCATGCATCGTAGTGTATGATACCTACGCTACTAGAACATGTCAAGAACCTTGCGGCCCGAACGAATCTGGGATTTGAGTTCCCCTTTAACAAAAACAGTGATGATCCCGGAAGAATTTGGGTTGTACGGATAGGCCGTTAACTTGTGATAGCATGGGGACGACGGTTCCATTCAGTGAGTTGGTGCGTGGATAAATGGGCCCCAGCCCAGTACCAGCTCACCGGATCGATATCCTGACCCATTCTTAACGAGTTGACAATATTATCCTTGGCTATTTTTTATTTTAGTTTATTTTAAATTTTTCTTTAAACCCAGCAAGCATTCATATAGGACTTTGAATTTATTGCGAAAGATCATTCGAGTGATTCTATTGTGAAAGCCGTTGTGCTCCAATTCTTACAAATATGAGATATTCCATTCCGAATGAAATACCGAGTTTCCTTGAAGCGGCCCTACGCTGCTCTTCCAAAGGAGACCCTTGTTTGGACAGACCCTCAGATATTCCTTTACTTTGTTTGACCCACCTTGGCCGCAGCACTTCCACATTGGCTGGTAACAGCTCCCCAAAGGTGAAACCTACAGGTTTATGACCCAGGTACTTCCACACCGAGAAGTTGGTCTCCTTTATTTTCGTGCCTGAGTGCACATCTCACCCTCCCTTATTTTAACCCTGTCCAAGCAATCGTCAAAATTTGAAAGTCCTTCTTCAAGGTCGCCTCACTGAAACTCCAGAAAAAATTCCAAACAGTAATTTCAAAAGCGTGTCTCATCACACCTTGGCATCAACTTATCAGTCCATTCCCACTCCATTTCACTCCACTTCGATACCATTCCATTACATGTCACTCCCTTGCAAAGCAGACGCCAAGGCGGGGCAGCTGTAGACACGCCGTTCTTGACGTTACCGTGAGTAAATCTCATATTACACTATGATACCCTAAGACGGCCTTCACATTTTTAATTACTGTGGTGATTTCCTATTTTTATGAATTTTTTTGAATTTTTCCGTGAAAAATCATGGAAGTGTCTAGGCGCCTGGACGCCTCCATCAATGACCAAAAAAAATAAAAAAATAAAAATCATGGAAGTGTCCAGGCACCTGGACGCCTCCATCAATGACCAAAAAATAAAAAAAATCAAAATCATGGAGGCGTCCACTTGCTTGGACGCCTCCATCAATGCAAAAACAATAAAAATAATATCAATAATCATAAAAAACAAAACAAAATCAAATAAAAATAATATATTTATGGAGGCGTCCAGGACCCTGGACGCCTCCATCACCTTGCTCACGGGGCCCCGAAAACCGATCGTCGGTTTGTCATGTGTGAAAATGTCAATTGTGGAAGCGTCCAGACAACTGGATGCGCCCATTTCCGAATCACGAGGCGCCGCTCACAAAACCACGCGTTGTGCCAAACCGCGTGCGGCTTTCGGTGGAGTTCGGTGGACCTTATTGAGGCGTCCGGTACCCTGGACGCCTCCACGAAAATATTTGAAAAAAATGAATAAAAATAGAATAAAATATTACTTCGGCCCTGATGGGGGAGTCTAGGGTCCTGGACGCCTCCACCCTCCGGAGCCCTATAAATAGAGGCCCCCCCCTCAGTTCTGAAGGAGCTTCTAAGAGATCCGATAGGCTGCCGGAGCCCAGAGGCTACCGGAGTCATTTCTAACTCGTGGGGTCTTTTGTAGGTGGAGGTTCTGCCGGCTTCTCGGGTGCCCGCGCTCGCAGGAGGAAGGCTGCCCTCGTCCACCGTACTTCCACGTCGGCCCTACGCTACCGAAGCTCCACCGGATCTCACTATCGGCCATCCAATAAGTCACTCTCACCTTTTCTTTCATAGTTATCTTGCATTCATCATATCGCATCCTCCATCCCCCTTATAAGGGAGTCTTTTTTCTATTCCTACGTCGGCATAATCACCATTCATCATAAGTATTTTCCTCCTACTCGTATCCGAGAGGGGTTTAAAAGACAACACCAACCAGGTGTGTGTCTTGCCATCATTTCGTTATTTTTATCGCAAGGATTTGAATACTACACCTTCATTTTTCTAATCCACTCGTTACTTGTTTATCGTTGTTTTGCAAGGGTACCCAAGGAAAGCCCTCTCCGTCGGCCGGCCGAAGGGGGAGGAAGAAGCAACCCGCCATCTCCCGCTCTTGAGGTAGGCGCGATCACTTTCTTTATTTTGGGGACTTTTGGCCCCTGGCGATCACATCATGTTCTCGAGGCCGCGGCGAGTCACTTCCCCAATGGCCGTTTAAATTCCCGTTCTTATATTCTCTTTATATTCTGTTATATTCTTATCTGCTCATATTCTCGAGGCCGCGGCGAGTCACTTCCCCAATGGCCGTTTAAATTTCCGTTCTTATATTCTCTTTATATTCTGTTATATTCTTATCTGCTCATATTCTCGAGGCCGCGGCGAGTCACTTCCCCAATGGCCGTTTAAATTCCCGTTCTTATATTCTCTTTATATTTTATAATATTCTTATCTATTCATATTCTCGAGGCCGTGGCGAGTCACTTCCCCAATGGCCGTTTAAATTTCCATTCTTTATATTCTCCTTATATTCTGTTATATTCTTATCTGCTCAAATTCTCGAGGCCGCGGCGAGTCACTTCCCCAATGGCTGTTTCAATTCTTGCTATTTGATTTCTGCACCATTCCCGTCCCCCCGAGGCCGCGGCGAGTCGCTTCCCGCTATGGCCGTTTAACCCCCATATCTTGCTATATTACATTTGTGCCGCTCGCCCCGCCGGAGCAATCTCCCGTGGTGGCCCCTTCTCTTTTCTCTTATTTCTGTGTTACAGCAAACAAAGAGGAGCCCGCGCGCTCCGCATCTTCTTCGCTCCCCGAACCGCGTGACGTCGCTCACAAATGCGACTGGGAGTATCGAATCGGTATATGATGTGGTGCCGGAAGAATCTGGCAACCACCTCGCCGGTGACCTCTCGCAAAGGGAGAGCCTCCGCCCAGCGAGAGAGTAGTAAGTGGCGGCTAAGATGTATTTATGGCCCTTAGAAGATGGCGGGAAAGGCCCCGTAATGTCCATGCCCCACTCAGCAAATGGCCAAGTGGGGGCTGTAGGACGTAGTGGGTTGGGAGGTCTTCTGGGTACTGGGCCAAAGGCTTGGAATTGATGGCACGTACGGGCATACTGGATGCAATCCGCGTACACGGTTGGCCAGTAGAAGCCTTTGAGCTTGATGTTGTGCTTCATTCGATCTCTGGCCTGGTGCGCACCGCACAATCTGGAGTGGACTTCCTGCATGATGGCTCGAGCCATGACGAGGGAGACACATCTCATGAGGATCGACTTGTCCTTCTCGTGGACAAGCTGATACAGGGAGTCGCCAATCAACTCGTAAGAGGTTGCTCGGCGAAGTAGTTGGACCCTTTGAGCTCGATCAGAAGGGAGCCATCCTTTCTTGAATTTGATGACGGGCGTACGCCAATCATCCTCTTCTAGAGGTGTGCTTTGGTCAAGGTCGTGGACCTCATAAATGGTGAGACCGGTGTTGCCTTCGAGTGAGCTCGGCATCAGCCTTCTATGCTTGATGAGACCGGAAGCTTGATGGCTGCGGCCAATTTTGCTAAGGCATCCACCTGAGCGTTGCTGCTCCTAGGAATGTGATCTATTTCGAAGAAATAGAACTTCCGGGTCAATCTGGCAACGGCGGTATGGTATGGAACCAACTCTGGCTTTCGTACGTCATAGATGCCAAGGACCTGTAGAACTATCAGCTGGGAGTTCCCGTACGCTTTGAGGCATTTAATGCCCATGTGGAGAGCCATCTGAAGCCCAATAAGTAGAGCTTCATACTCAGCTTCATTGTTGGTCAGGGACTTCATGAGGGCGCAAGAGTTGTACAAAACTCCGCCCTGAGGAGTCAGGAAGACTATGCCGGCACCTGCTGTGGTGGCTGGATCCTAGTTGCTTCTGGTGATCCCTCGGGAAGCACCATCGAAGTAAAGCTCCCAGCAAGGCACGCTGGTCGTGAGAGCGCTTCGCTGCGAATAATGCAAGACATCTCCGCTCTGTTCAACTGGTTGTTGTGATTGAGCAACAGTGGTTGTGAGAGCGCTTTGCTGCCAGTAATGCAAGACATCTCCGCTCTGTTCAACCGGTTGTTGCGATTGAATAGCAAGGGACTCCTCGTTTGGGAGCCCCGAGTTGAAGGGTGAATCATCCGGCACTGGATGGGTTGCCAAGAATTCAGCCATACCCTGTCCTTTGATTACTTTTCTGGGGACATAGGTAATGTCGTATTCCATTAACAGGAGAGCCCACCTCCCCAGTCTGCCTGAGAGGGCAGGCCGTCGGAGGAGATGCTTCAGGGGGTCGTGCTTGGATATAAGCTCGACCTGATGGGACATGAGGTAATGCCGCAGTTTCTTAACTGCGAACACTAGTGCCAAGCAGACCTTCTCCATGAGGGAGTAGCGGTACTCGACATCGATTAGCTTCCGGCTGAGGTAATAGAGGGGCTGCTCTTTACCTTCTTCATTAATTTGCACCAACAGAGCTCCCAGCGAAGCGTCCATGGCAGTGATGTAGAGGATGAGGG
Organism: Amorphophallus konjac; assembly: GCA_022559845.1. NCBI lineage: Eukaryota > Viridiplantae > Streptophyta > Magnoliopsida > Alismatales > Araceae > Amorphophallus > Amorphophallus konjac. The sequence continues at coordinate 189,797,119 of CM040121.1, read as the reverse complement.
GTTTACCCTTGACTGGTTCCCCCAGGACTGGGGGAGTAAGGAGGTACTCCTTGATTTGCTCAAAAGCCGCTTGGCATTCCGAGTCCCATGTAAACGGGGTGTCTTTCTTCATCAGCTTGCTGAAAGGCGCGCATCGACCAGAGAGGTTAGAGATAAACCTCCGAATGTAGGTCAGCCTCCCTTGGAAGGACCAAAGTTTGGTGATGTTGCTGGCTGGTGGGAGCTCCCGGATCGCTTTAATCTTGTTGGGATCCACCTCGATTCCTCGGTACCTGACGACGAAGCCGAGAAACTTGCAGCTGGATACGCCGAAGGCGCATGATGAGGACATCAAGAGCTTATGAGTTGTATTTTGTGTATTGGCTTGGATTGGTGTGTATTATGGGTTGTATTGGCTTGAAGTGTATGTAATTTTTGATTTCTTTCATTTGGGCCATCCTTGTAAGGCTTATATCAAGCCAATGGGCCATTTGTTATGTCAAGTCCAAGGCTAGGTTGCCATTAGTAGAGTCCATTAAGAGTGTTACTTCATATTTGGTCATTAGGTTTCAAATGGGTCATTAAGGCACTTAAGGCCCAAATTGGGTTCCACTCTCTCATGGGCCATCTAAGTGGGAGTGGCCCAAGTCTAGCATGATCTAATGGGAGGCTCTTGGCCCATGAATGGCCTTGGCCCATGGAAGGGGGCGCAAGGTTCCTTGTCTTATTAGGCATGGTAGTTGTGGTTTAGGTGGTGTTTGAATGGAATTAGTCCAAGGTTGAATGGAGATGGTCAAATTAGATTAAACAAATGTATTAAGTGTGTTATTCACATTGTATCTCAGCCATTCACTCATCAACTCTTGATCCAAGGGCCTAGAATGGATTAGAAACCTAGCATATAAAACCTTGTATTTTCATATGAAATTCAATGAAAAAAATCAGAAAATTGTTGAGTCTCTTGGAGCTTGGTGCGCCCCTCTCTCCTCCCCCTGCTGTTCTTCCACCTTCAACCCCAGATCTAAAGTGGTTCTACCTCCCTTCATCCCCTCTCAACCTCTGATCATCACCGGTGCCGCCGCCGCCGCCGTTCGTGCCGCCTTCGAGCCGCCACGGGATCAATTTCGGTGTTCTGTCTTGCTGGATAGAGGTGAAGTTCGAAAATTCCTCAAGTCAGCCACGAGTTCAGATCGACTTCACATCTTGAGGGTTGGTTTCTATCTTATATCCCCTTTCCCAAAAAAAAATTCAGGTCCAAATTTCCCCGTTTCATAGTGTTTCCACTTCGTTCATTCCCCAAACTCAGATCAGATCTGTCTCTATCTACAGTGACAGACCCTTTGAGTTCTTCCCCTTCTACCACCCTTTTGAATTTATTTTGATCTCCCAATTTAACTGGGGTTTCTGTCCATTTTTCCCTACCACCATCATTTTTATTAATTTTTGTTGAGTCTTTTACCTATTTTTAAAAATTCATGTTCTACCGGAGCTACAGTACTTCCAGCCAGATCCCAGATCCGACCTTCCTCTAGTAAACAAATCATATAAATTCATAGACAAATCCAAACGTGTCCAAGCCAATTTTACCATCTTCCCAACTCAACATCCTACCACTTTCATGAAGAAGTCGAAGTCTGAATCCAATGTTTTCCTAGCGGTCAACGGCCGTTATCAGAGATCAGCTCTACAGATCTGAGTGTTCAGTTACTGTACAATAGGAGGTTGTAAATTCCATAAGTCCAGATCAGAGAAGATTCAGGCCAGATCTCTAGGTTTACATTGAAGTACTTCGAGTCAGCTTTCCAACGGCGCTAATTTCGTGTCAATCCGACATCGGATCTGATCGCAGCGTCCGTTCTCGCCGGACAGCACGCTGAAAACCAGAAACTGCAGATCCGTGGGAAGTTTTCCCGACGGGCGCCGGCCGGAGCCGCCCGGCCTCCGATCATCGTTCCAGCGTGCCGCCAGCCCGGGGATCGCTTCCATCAGTGTCCCCCACCACAGCGGTGACCCGGGTCCCACACGGCCCCTCAGGACAGCACGTGGGCCCCACAGTCATTAGTTCGGGCGTTGCCGAATCAACGCGAGATGCCGCCCGTCAACCCGAATTCGGTCCTCCCGGACCCCATTGTGTAGCCCTTTACCTCCCTGCGTGGAGTGGGCAGCGGCTTGCATTTCTGTAATATTGTGTAATATTGTTCCGGGAGTACGAGTTTCGGCCGGGTCCGTCGTCCCCACGCCGAGCGCGTGGAGGTATCGTATTCGCTCCTACACTTGGCATTTTGCTTACTTCATATATATTTGTTTATGCCGCTGCTAGAAAGCATGTGTAGGGATATCTAGCTCACTTTATTTTCATATCACTGCTGCTGCGAGAGAGTGCGAGACCGTCCCGTGACCCGATCCGGGCACAAGTGAGAGCCGACCACCCTAGCTCACAGCCGGTTTCTCAACCGCGCACATCCGACGCTTCCCTCGTTAAGGGACGATCGCGAGCTTGTCGTGTCCTTGGTCCCGTCCCGCATCAATTTGGTATCAGAGCGAGTTTGAGTCTAGGGTGTCAAAAAGCAAAAAAAAAAAGAGTGTCATTTACGTCTAGTCATTAGTCGGTCTAAGTCGTGTTTAGGATCATCATATTTTTAAAACAAAAAAAAGAGTCGTTTTTGGGTCGCATACATCCCTTTACTCGGTATATAAAAAGGTGTTGTCCGACCGTTAGGTTACGCCTATCGGGAAGGCCGCACACTTGTGCGAGTGACCTTCGGGTCAATTATCTCCGCCGCGTACCGAGTTTTGGTTAAGTCTAGGCGCATCATTTTGCATTAGTGTGTTTTGCTTTAGTCGGTGTCCTCTAGTCGGTGTGTTTGCATGCCCACTCGTCGGGGTACTCAGTACTCACCCCCACCCCCACCTATGGCCAACCCACGGGATACCTCGGGAGACTTCCACTCCCTACAAGAGGCGATGATGGCCATTATGGCTAGGTTGGACCAATCCGATGCCAACTTTCGGACCTTCTCCGAGAATATGGATGGTCGCCTTAGGGCCATGGAGGGACGCATGGAGAACTCCGATAGGTCGGTCCAAGACCTCGTTGGGCGGTTAGATAGGATGTCACACGGGGACCCTCCTGGGGCAGCCCAAGGTCCACCCGCACCTCCTCCCGCGGGGGCCCAAGTCCAACCCGCTCCCATGGCCCAAGTCCAGGCCGCTCCCGCGGCCCAAAACCAGCCACCACTGGTTCCTCCACCTGCCCCTCCTCGGGTTCCCCAACTACCGCACCGTGACCTTGGTCTCGAGGACTATGGGTCCGACAATGCCTACGAGGGGTATGGTCAACGCCGTCGTGGTTTTCAGCCACAACGAGATGAGGATGATGATAGGGTCCTTAAGACCGTGCGAGCGGACCCTCCCGCTTTTTACGGGTCTTTGGATCCGAAAGTCTACCTAGATTGGGAGTTTGGCATGGACCGTTATTTTGAATGGTATGATATGTCGGAGCGTCGAAGGGTCCGATTTGCCACCATGAAACTCATGGGGCAGGCACAAACCTATTGGAAGAATGTGGAGAGCCTGCTACTTCAGCGGCTAGAACCCCCGATCGACACATGGGCCGAGATGAAGAATAAACTTCGGCAAAAGTACCCTCCTCCCACATACCGCCAGCGACTCATCGATAGATGGCAAAGTCTTAGCCAGGGAGACCGGTCCGTCTCTGAATACATCGCGGAGTTTGATGAGTACTTTCTACGATGTGGTGTCACGGAGGAGAGTACCATGCCCGTGTCCCGCTTTCGACGTGGTTTGCGGCCACACTACCAGTATGAGCTTTTCCGCCGCAATGCCAAGACGTTGGAAGAGGCATATCAGGTTACTCTCGAGATGGAGCAATTTGAGGGAGAGTTCGAGTCTAGCCATCGGTTGGGCCCCACCCCTCTCCGTAGTGCCGAGCCCCGTCACTCTATAGGCCCACATCAGCGGCCTCCCATGGCTCGACCTCAGGAGCCCACCCGTCAGGAGCACTTCGCTCCACGGCCTCGCCCTCCTCCACCCCGGGATCTATTTCCATCCCAACCACCGGCACCCTTTGCCCGTCCCCCAGCTCCTATAGCCCGTCCTCTCGTACCGGCACCCCCTCCACTATTGTCCAAAGCACCTACATCTCCCCCATTACTGCCTACACCCCCTACCCGACGGGATGATAAGGGTAAGGCCCCTCTTATCGGGGAGAGTAGTCGATCGCGAATACAATGTTTCCACTGTCACGGGTACGGCCACATTGCCAGTGAGTGTCCCCCTCGCACCACCCTAGCCTTAGGCGTTGGCGGATCCACACCTCCCGAGCTTGAGCATGTCGATTACGAGGCCGATGAGGCACTGGCCGATGAATACTATGCCATGGGGGAAGAGCTGGGCGACCCTTCGGCCGCCCAGGATGTCGCCACCTAGTGGGTTTGATGCTGCCACCTTAGTCTAGAGTCGTGCATGAGTCGGTGTGTTTTCTTTGTGTGGTTTGTTTGTGTGGTGATTTTGAGTCGATTGTTTGTGTGATTTTCATTCATGTGTCAGTGCATGGTGAGTCTGCATGTGTCTTATGCAAGCTCGTGTCGTTCTCTTATGAGTGTGAAGTGAGTCGACTCACTTGATGAGTATGGGATCGGTTCTACATCTATACCCGGATCAGTCACCTATAGGGACTCAGCGGTGATTCCTAGTGAGTCTTCGAGCTGTTTCCTTCCTTTTGAGAGTGCCCCTTCGGAGTGACCACCTTTAGCCATAGCAGTGCGCATATCGAGTATATATGGAATGAGCAGGTGCCGATCACTTGGAGTGGAGCATACCCGCGCTACTTAGCACGGTGACAGATCCGCCGGAGTACCGGAGCAGCCATACCCCTACTCGACGGGGTCGAGTTCCTCCCATCCGGGGAGAATTGATGAGGACATCAAGAGCTTATGAGTTGTATTTTGTGTATTGGCTTGGATTGGTGTGTATTATGGGTTGTATTGGCTTGAAGTGTATGTAATTTTTGATTTCTTTCATTTGGGCCATCCTTGTAAGGCTTATATCAAGCCAATGGGCCATTTGTTATGTCAAGTCCAAGGCTAGGTTGCCATTAGTAGAGTCCATTAAGAGTGTTACTTCATATTGGGTCATTAGGTTTCAAATGGGTCATTAAGACACTTAAGGCCCAAATTGGGTTCCACTCTCTCATGGGCCATCTAAGTGGGAGTGGCCCAAGTCTAGCATGATCTAATGGGAGGCTCTTGGCCCATGAATGGCCTTGGCCCATGGAAGGGGGCGCAAGGTTCCTTGTCTTATTAGGCATGGTAGTTGTGGTTTAGGTGGTGTTTGAATGGAATTAGTCCAAGGTTGAATGGAGATGGTCAAATTAGATTAAACAAATGTATTAAGTGTGTTATTCACATTGTATCTCAGCCATTCACTCATCAACCCTTGATCCAAGGGCCTAGAATGGATTAGAAACCTAGCATATAAAACCTTGTATTTTCATATGAAATTCAATGAAAAAAATCAGAAAATTGTTGAGTCTCTTGGAGCTTGGTGCGCCCCTCTCTCCTCCCCCTGCTGTTCTTCCACCTTCAACCCCAGATCTAAAGTGGTTCTACCTCCCTTCATCCCCTCTCAACCTCTGATCATCACCGGTGCCGCCGCCGCCGCCGTTCGTGCCGCCTTCGAGCCGCCACGGGATCAATTTCGGTGTTCTGTCTTGCTGGACAGAGGTGAAGCTCGGAAATTCCTCAAGTCATCCACGAGTTCAGATCGACTTCACATCTTGAGGGTTGGTTTCTATCTTATAGCCCCTTTCCCACAAAAAAATTCAGGTCCAAATTCCCCCGTTTCATAGTGTTTCCACTTCGTTCATTCCCCAAACTCAGATCAGATCTGTCTCTATCTACAGTGACATACCCTTTGAGTTCTTCCCCTTCTACCACCCTTTTGAATTTATTTTGACCTCCCAATTTAACTGGGATTTCTGTCCATTTTTCCCTACCACCACCATTTTTATTAATTTTTGTTGAGTCTTTTACCTATTTTTCAAAATTCATGTTCTACCGGAGCTACAGTACTTCCAGCCAGATCCCAGATCCGACCTTCCTCTAGTAAACAAATCATATAAATTCATAGACAAATCCAAACGTGTCCAAACCAATTTTGCCATCTTCCCAACTCAACATCCTACCACTTTCATGAAGAAGTCGAAGTCTGAATCCAAGGTTTTCCTAGCGGTCAACGGCCGTTATCAGAGATCATCTCTGCAGATCTGAGTGTTCAGTTACTATACAACAGGAGGTTGTAAATTCCATAAGTCTAGATCAGGGAAGATTCAGGCCAGATCTCTAGGTCTACATTGAAGTACTTCGAGTGAGCTTTCCAACGGCGCTAATTTCGTGTCAATCCGACATCGGATCTGATCGCAGCGTCCGTTCTCGCCGGACAGCGCGCTGAAAACCAGAAGCTGCAGATCCGTGGGAAGTTTTCCCGACGGGCGCCGGCCGGAGCCGCCCGGCCTCCGATCGTCGTTCCAGCGTGCCGCCAGCCCGGGGTTCGCTTCCATCAGTGTCCCCCACCACAGCGGTGACCCGGGTCCAACACGGCCCCTCAGGACAACACGTGGGCCCCACCGTCATTAGTTCGGGCGTTGCCGAATCAACGCGAGAAGCCGCCCGTCAACCCGAATTCGGTCCTCCCGGACCCCATTGTGTAGCCCTTTACCTCCCTGCGTGGAGTGGGCAGCGGCTTGCATTTCTGTAATATTGTGTAATATTGTTCCGGGAGTACGAGTTTCGGCCGGGTCCGTCGTCCCCACGCCGAGCGCGTGGAGGTATCGTATTCGCTCCTACACTTGGCATTTTGCTTACTTCATATATATTTGTTTATGCCGCTGCTAGAAAGCATGTGTAGGGATATCTAGCTCGCTTTATTTTCATATCACTGCTGCTGCGAGAGAGTGCGAGACCGTCCCGTGACCCGATCCGGGCACAAGTGAGAGCCGACCACCCTAGCTCACAGCCGGTTTCTCAACCGCGCACATCCGACGCTTCCCTCGTTAAGGGACGATCGCGAGCTTGTCGTGTCCTTGGTCCCGTCCCGCATCAGCGCATTTCATGGGCTTCATCTTGAGCCCATATTGCCAGAGACGCTTGAAGACTTGGCGAAGGTCGCGCAAATGGTCTTCATGCCTTTTGGTCTTGACGACAAGGTCATCGACATAGCATTCGACAGTGTTATGCAGCATCTCGTCGAATATTTTGGTCATGGCCCTTTGGTAAGTAGCACCGACATTCTTTAAATCGAAGGGCATGTGTTTGTAATTAAAAATCCCCTTGGGGGCTCTGAAGGCTGTATGGTTCTTGTCTTTGAGGGACATCCGGATTTGATTATAACCGGATGACCTGTCCATCAAAGAGAAGGCTTCATGGCCCATGGTCATATCAACCATTATTTCTGTGATGAGGACTATAAAGTCATCCTTCGGACAAGCTTTGTTGAGGTCCCAGAAGTTGACGCAGATGCGGACTTGACCATTCTTCTTCTTAACTGGGACTATGTTGGCGAGCCAGATCGGGTAGATGCACGGCTCGATGAAGTCGACCTCTACCATTTTATGGACTTCGGCCGAGACCTGGAGCTCCAGCTCATGGCGCATGCGCCGCTGTGGTTGCTTGACCGGAGCGATAGAGGGAGAAATGGCTAGGTCGTGCTCCGCCACAGAGGGGTCTAGCCCTGGCATCTCCTTGTATGTCCAGGCGAAGCAGTCTTTAAACTCGAGCAGGAGTTGCTTGTAGTCTTGCTTCTCTGCCTCAGTGAGGAGAGCACTGACGAATGTAGGCTGAGGGGCTTCATCGTCGCCCAGATTGATCTCCACAAGATCATCGACGGTCGCCTGGCCATCGTCCTCCAGCTCGGGAGGAGTGGGCTGGAGGTCGATGAAATCATCATCATCAGTGTCGGCTTCGTGTATTTCTTGGTTCTCGAGGCCATTGACTGATGCTGACGGGACTGGAGAGTGGTTGTTGCTGGGATCAATCGAAGATTGATCTGGGCCGCCGGCTCCCGGCAAGCAGTTATCGACTGGAGTTGCTGAGATCTCCTCGGGGTTACCTGGCGAAGCTGACAATCTTTCGCAGCTTGGACCGGCAAGATCCCCCCCCTCAAGAGGGTTTATTATACTAGGTCCCTCGACTGTCTGAGAGACTGGTGAAGCTTCTTCCGTCCCTTTGTCTTGGTAGGGAGGTGAAGAAGGTTCCCCGACGGCCTGGGCCGGGGTTCTGGCTTTGGCAGAGATCGGGATCAGAATTTCCTCTCCTTCATCCCCAGAGCTGTCGAATTTGGCTTCGACTCTTGTTTGGTCGTGGGCTGGTAGTTTCAAGCCTATGATGTTAATTGCATAGTGGATGCGGAAGTCCGGGTCCTGGTCGTAACCAAGCCCCCTGGTATCCTTATGGAAGGACGGGGGTTGCCCCTGGACCTGGGAAGGGTCCCACAGTCGACGAAAGTATCTTTGTTGTGCAGAAGTTTGCCACATGGTAATGTGTTACTTCAAACACATTTCTTGAATATGCGGTGACAGCTCGCCCCACACCTGGACTGCTTCAGGGGTGTTATCGGCTTTCCTAGACCAGCCGAAGTCGTCATCCGGCGGGGCTTGTGGGGCCATGTCTCCTTTGTGGAAGACAATGGGTTTGTCCATGTTAGCCTTCCTCTTGTTCTGGCGTTGTCGCTTAAAGGTGACAATAAACGTTGTCAGCGACTCGACACTGTGCTCCTCGGATGCACACGGAAGCTGGATGTAGTCTGGTGGCAAGCATATACTCTTGCCGATAGCCCGGCTAATGAGATTAGCCTCGAAGTCGATCTGGCGTCTTTCAGGGCAGTCTGGGGTTTACTTGGGGCCAAGGCGCAGCCGGTGAAGCTTGGCCTTCTCCTCGTTGATAGAGAAGAGATCATCGTCGTCTTCCTCTGAGAGCCAACCGTTGCTTTTGCTCTTGATCACGGGGTAGGGACTGATCCCCTTGAAGTAGAGCGCAGCATCGGCCAGGTTGCATTCTGTCGGTGTGAACGGCGACAGGTCTTCAAAGACTTTATGTTGCTCCCCGTCCTTGGCATACTTGATGCATTGGTAGAGAGTTGACGGGATGACCCAGTTTTCATGGAGCCAGGGTCTGCCCAATAGCATCTTGTAAGACGTGTTAGAGTCGATGATGTAGAATGTCGCCTTAGAGGTGAAGTCATCGAGCACCAGATCGACGTCTACCCGACCAAGGACATCCTCGGTGTTCTGGTTGAAGCCGGATATCTTGACCGCTTGAACCTTCTGGAGGTACGGGGTCAGATATAAAGACTTGAATGTCTTGAGCAGCATGATGTTAACTGCGGCACCGGCATCCACTAGGATCCGATTCACATCATGGCCGTTGATCTTCCCCTTCATGTAAATAGGACGATTGTGGCACGGAGGGGACAGTAGCATGTCTTTCTCCGTGAAGGTGATGGTGGCTGCGAAGGCTTCATAGGCAGCCGCCTTCATTTCTGTGGCATGCGCTTCATAGACTTCCGACGCTTGGAGTATTTTGATAAGGGTTTCCCTTAGGTCTTTACTCCAAGCAATTGGTTCCCAAATCGAAATGCTGGAAGGGAAGCACTTCATTTGGTGGAGGACCTTCCGGTCAGCTCGGGCTCGAGCATCCTCCAGAGAGGGTAGTATGTCCGGTTGAACCTTCTGTGAGCTGCCGTGCTGTTCCCCATTGGGGAGTTGCACTGCCTTGCCCTTACCACTGGGATCAGACTGACCTTGATCACCAGCGGACTCTTGGAACCGGGATGCCAGTGACGGCTCTTCTGGGGGTGATTGGCGGGCTGGCTCGTGCTTGCCGGACGGTCCTGCTTGCTCTGGCGCAGAAGTTGGTACTGGTGCAGGGGCTGGGAGGCCGGTAGTAACCTTTTCAATGCCGGAAGGATCGAAGATACTAGCTCCATTTTGAATTTCTACTTACGGGATGGGAGCCGATTCCTCTCCTCGAAAGAGGATGATTCGCTCCGGGTCGAAAGTGGACGGAGAGAGGGGTAACTCGGGAGTTCTCCCACGGCCTCTACCCCCCCGGCCATGACCTCGGCCGCGACCGGTGTGTTATGGAGCGGGCTGTAGCCCAAGAGGGGCGGTAGCCCTTTGTCTTGTCCGGGAGGCTACTGGCTCGCCCCGTCGAGAAACGCTGATATTGTCGGGAGGTGGGATGGCCACCATGTTGCAGGTGCAGCGTCGAAGCATTTCTTCTAGCTGCTTTGTGGTGATCTCCTCGTCTTTATAGCACAAGGAGAGCTCGTCAGGGATTATGAGTCTTTCACAGTTCTTGAGCTTTTGGATCATCTCTTGGACCCAATTTCTGAGGCGGGCTCGTTTCTACATTTCTTCCCACAGGATGTAGCTGTCGAGCGGGAGAGCCCCGGTAGGACGAGGGGGAACGTATTCCTCCAGGTCATCAATGAGCTGCTGGAGCCTTTGAAAAGGCGTGATGAGGACATCACCAGCAATTTCATTTGATCAAGGATCCCGATGCTCGCCACCCATGCTACATCTTGTTCACCACTTTATTTCGAGTCATATGATGTAATTTTCATTTTCTTATCATGTACTTTTCCTTTTATTTGAGTCAAATACCTAGGTTAGGTAGCTATTTACCTAAGTCTAAGTCTTTATGTGTGTTATTGGGCCAAATTATATGGGCCAGGCCCAGGGGCGCCCCCTTCCCCTTGGTTTAGTGTTAGTAGTCCAAGAGTCAGGGACTTATATGTAAATGTGGGATTCCTATAAATAGGACCCCAATCCCTCATTTGGAAGCTAATGAAGTATTGATAAAATTGCCACCAGAATTTGTGCCTACCTCTCTAGCTCTCTCTCTCTCTCTATATATATATCTCTCTCTCTAAAGGGGGCGAACCCCTCTCTCTCTCTCCTCTCCTCTCTCTCCAAATTTCGCACCACTCCCTCTCTCCTCTCCTTGCCACCTCATCTTCCACATCAGCCTCCCACCCTTTCATCTTCCCAAGACCCTTAACTCCCCTTCATTTCCCTCCACTTCCCAAACAACCTTTCCCCTTCCGCATACACCCTTTCACCTTCCCAAGGGAGAATCCCTTCTCCTAGGCACCCCTTCCCCTCCCCAAGGCAACCCCTTCCCATTCCCTAGACCACCATTAACTCTTCTATTAACCCTCCACTCAAATCAAGAGAAGCCCTCCCCATTCCCCCAAGCCTTGTGCGCCCCCATCTCCCCACCACCTCCTCCAAGGCCATTTTCGCACCCACCCTCTCTCCCTGCTAGCTCCGCCCCTGCCACCTTCCCCCACCTTCCCTTCCCACCTCCTAACCCTTCACCACCACCAAAACATCCATATCCCCTTCCCACGCCACCAAAGAAACCACCCCCTCAACCATTCTTTCTTCCAATCTATGTGCAGGTGAAGACCTGCAGATCGACAGTCTGTTGCAGGGCCGCCCACGACCACATCCCGGAGATCCTGAGAGCGTGGCCTACATCGACGGAAAGCTCTTCCAGCCGTCTGCGCAGGCGAGGTGGTTTCGTCTCAATCCGAGGTTGGAGCTGCCCGGGAGAGCCATTCTTCGCCAACTGTGCAGAACCAGTCTGGCCTGCAACCAGAAGTGATTTTCAGAAGCTCCTCCGACCACCCCCGTGCTCCCCTTGGCGCGCCACTTGACCGGAGCAAAGATCCACCTGTCCTCTGTCCAACGCAGCCAGCGGGACCTCATTCGGAGATCGGAGTCAATTGTACCAATTTTTCTACCGCCGGGACGCTGTTCAGGTCAGCCAGGGTCTGCCCCGACACCTCCCCACTCCTCGGGCTGCTACTCTCGACCCTGACCTTCTCCGGTGCTGTTCTTTCTTCCTGATCGAAGAGGACGCGGCCACGCTCGCAACCGTCCTGGTCCTGCTCCATTTGGACCACGGGAACGATCGTGACGCCATCGCCAACCTACTGCCACAACCAGAACCCAGTCCGAAGCAGAGCAAAGCAGCGCCGGTCCAGAAACTCTCCCGACCAGTGACCTCGACATCTGGTGCCAAAAAAATTCAAGCTTCATCCTGGGTCAGTTCCCGATATTTTGGCGCTGGTCTCATCAACTTTTGACTCCGGGAGCGATCGCCACAGCGCCGACAACCAGTATCTATCAGCAGGGAATCTGGCGGGCAGAACCCCGAAGAGGCGCGTCGGCTCCGGTTCATACCCCTTTCTTTCTCGCCTGGCCGGCTTACCGCCCCTTCCTGCGTGGAGGTAGTGTTTGCGTGTAAACCTTACTTCCCCACCCCTAGTCCAACCCTCCTGTGTGAGGAGTAGTGGATGTAATTAATTTCAACAGGTTGAAGCTTCATCGACGTAGCGTGCGGGGGGCCCACGCTTCCCCGCTCGCCCTCGTCTCCAGCCGGGATCGGCATCTTCACGCCGATCAGGTGAGCTCCTGGTTGCACTCCTCTTGGTTAGCACTTCTTGATTAACTAGTATTGCTTCTTAGTTACGTCGGTGGCGAGGGAGTGCCCGTCCTAAAATCAATCACATCGAGTGTCCACCGCGGGGTGAGTTGTGAGAGAGACCCTACATCCCACGCCCTTGGCGTGCTGGCCGACCATGAAATTGGGCATCCCAGGCCCTTAGGGGTTCAGCCCAAGCTAGTCAAATCCCCAGAAAGGCAAGGTCCATCCTCGGACCCTCACCACTATCGCCGGTCCACCTACGGACCCGGGTGTGCGCGACGCGGGTGAATCCGCTTGAGTGGGTCCACCGTTCGGTTCGATTGCTTGCAAATTTAAGTCCGAGGGGTCGTGTCACATCAACTTGGTATCAGAGCAAGTTTTAGACTTGTCTCTACGAGTCTAGTCCTAGGGCATTGACATTTGAGTCTCCCTTGCATCATGTTTTCCATCACTCCCTTGCATGACCACCCTAGGGAGACACCCCAACTATCTATGGACCAATTTGACGCTTTCATCAACAAATGTCATAACTGTATAGATACCCTCACCTCCCGGCTTGATCGGCTTGAAGCAAAAGGGAACCACGGCCCTAGGGCTTGGTCACCTCGGGATGGATTTAGAGCCAATGAACCCCCACTTAGGAGCAATGGCCTTAGAGTCTTGCCTCCCCGGGATGAATTTGAATGGGAAACCAAAGGACCCAGATACCCATGGGAAGAGATGAGGAATGAGATTAAGAAGATCTTCACTCCCCCTTTCCCTCCCAGTCAACCCAAGACCTCCCTTAGGGCCCAAACTCCACCACCCCAAATAATTCCAACCCCGATCACCACCACCATTCAAACCAAATTGGCCACCACCCAACCCACAAATCCTCCTCCCACCCCTTCCCAAAAGGAACTTAAGGAGGTGACCGAAGTCTATGAGGCTCCCCTAGATTGGGAAGAAGAATATGAAGCCCAATTGGGTCAAGAGAACTCGTTCCTTCCCAAAGAGAACCCATTGAGCCAAATTAGGTGCACCCTCCCCCATGAGTTACAAGATCCCCAACCTAGGCCTCCACTACTACCCCTCCCCATTCTATCCCAAGTCCCCCATTACCCACCACCCAAAGAGCACCACAGGCCAGTCATCATCACCCCACCCATAAAGGACCTACTCACCTCCTTGGTAGAGGAAACCATGATACCCACACCCAACCCCCTAGTAGGGAACATCCCAGAACCACTCCCTATCTTGGATGAAAGTCATGGCCAAAACGAGGAAGATGTTTCACCTTTCATGCCACCCCCAATTTGGAGTGAACTTATCATAAGTTGGCCCTTGGTTAGATGGCTTGTGGAAAACCGGGCTCACCCTATCCTGCCCTATGCTTACCCTTCCATGTAACAACACCTCCCCATAGTACCCTTATCCACCTATCACACCTATCACACCACAATCCAATCATCCTATCAAGTGGAAACATTAGGGGATCTTCTTAAGGGTATAGTTTGGCAAATGGAGCTAACTGGCATGTTGACTACAGTAGCCGACCGACCTAGGAGCCTTGACCTCCTACACCTATGTGTCGGATCCATCTCCTCCATTTACACTGTGGGTTGCTACACTAGCGACCTTCTTTTACTCCTCCCTACACCCAACGAGCCCGATGCTATCCACAAACTAGAGCTGCTTGTCTCGGGTAGAACATCCAACCCTCCATTCATGGCCGACCATCCCACCAAAAACTTTGGCCCAATCATTTTACTAGAGGAGGAGGATCCACCACCATGTTGTGAGGACCAAAAGGACCTAGAGTTCCTCTCCTTAGATGACCCTTACCATGACCCCTTGGATCCCTTCCTATACCCACCCACCTTACTCACCACCAACCTTTTCCTACCCCAACCAACCTTATTGGACCAAGCCCACTCCATTTTCCTAGACCCCTTTGACCCCTATGAGTGGAAAATCTCACACCAAGTCATACACATAGAAGGAGCCATTTGGATGGGAATGCATGTGCCACTACATTTTGCATCATTTGGTAGGGCTAGTAAGCCCAGTCATCTCATACATGTCACACACACTGCGGGCCCAATGCATGACTGGCTCACATTTGGATGTGTTGGTCCTCCCACATTCGTCATAGCTCTTAAGCATGAAAGGAGCATACATGGATGTCCGGGTCCCCAGGTAATTATCACAACCATGCACGATAGATCCACCTATGGTTTCCCCGGCCCCCCTGAGTCCATAAAAGTCTTCATCACATCTAAGCATGATAGGTCTATGTACGGTTGTCCCGGTCCATCTTTGCATGCTATCCACTTTCACACCCACTCACCGCATTATGATGCATGGCATAAGCATACACGCAAGCAATTCTTGACGAGCGGTGAGGTTCACAAAGAGCAGACAAGAGCTCGCGAGCACCACTTGGAATTCCAAGTAGGTAATCTGGTGATAATGACATTGGAGTGGCTCTACCCTAGGGTCACCTCCAATTCGAGGGCACGAGGACTTGGACCTTCCCATGTTCTGAGTGACTTTGGCAACCCGGCTATCGGGTTGGACTTACTAATGAGTTTTGGGATTCACCCCATTTTTCACGTGGCGGATCCGGCACCCTATATGGGCACCGCGGTGGATCCTAGTGAGTGCCTTGAGCCTTTATCTTCCTTTGAGAGGGACACCATCGGAGAGCCAACAAAAGTCAGCCTGAGAGTCCGACGTGTGCACACAGAGGCAATACTAGGCAAGCAGGGTTCCATCGCCATCAAGAGGGTGCGCCTGAGCCACCTCGAGAGGATGAAGGACCGTCCCCTGGTTGCGGATGCAGGGTTGAGTTTGGAGGTTGAGGCTCACTCTGAGCTGCTTGAGAGGACCACTTCCCCGGTGGGCCCATACTCGACGGAGTCGAGTTTTCCCCGCCCCGGGGGTATGATGAGGACATCACCAGCAATTTCAATTGATCAAGGATCCCGATGCTCACCACCCATGCTACATCTTGTTCACCACTTTATTTCGAGTCATATGATGTAATTTTCATTTTCTTATCATGTACTTTTCCTTTTATTTGAGTCTAATACCTAGGTTAGGTAGCTATTTACCTAAGTCTTAAGTCTTTATGTGTGTTATTGGGCCCAATTATATGGGCCAGGCCCAGGGGCGCCCCCTTCCCCTTGGTTTAGTGTTAGTAGTCCAAGAGTTAGGGACTTATATGTAAATGTGGGATTCCTATAAATAGGACTCCAATCCCTCATTTGGAAGCTAATGAAGTATTGATAAAATTGCCACCAGAATTTGTGCCTACCTCTCTAGCTCTCTCTCTCTCTATATATATATATCTCTCTCTAAAGGGGGCGAACCCCTCTCTCTCTCCTCTCCTCTCTCTCCAAATTTCGCACCACTCCCTCTCTCCTCTCCTTGCCACCTCATCTTCCACATCAGCCTCCCACCCTTTCATCTTCCCAAGACCCTTAACTCCTCTTCATTTCCCTCCACTTCCCAAACAACCTTTCCCCTTCTGCATACACCCTTTCACCTTCCCAAGGGAGAATCCCTTCTCCTAGGCACCCCTTCCCCTCCCCAAGGCAACCCCTTCCCATTCCCTAGACCACCATTAACTCTTCTATTAACCCTCCACTCAAATCAAGAGAAGCCCTCCCCATTCCCCCAAGCCTTGTGCGCCCCCATCTCCCCACCACCTCCTCCAAGGCCATTTTCGCACCCACCCTCTCTCCCTGATAGCTCCACCCCTGCCACCTTCCCCCACCTTCCCTTCCCACCTCCTAACCCTTCCCCACCACCAAAACATCCATATCCCCTTCCCCCGCCACCAAAGAAACCACCCCCTCAACCATTCTTTCTTCCAATCTATGTGCAGCTGAAGACCTGCAGATCAACAGTCTGTTGCAGGGCCGCCCACGACCACATCCTGGGGCTCCTTGGGGCATGGCCTACATCGACGGAAAGCTCTTGCAGCCATCTGCGCAGACAAGGTGGTTTCGTCTCAATCCGAGGTCAGAGCTGCCCGGGAGAGCCATTCTTCGCCAACTGTGCAGAACCAGTCCGGCCTGCAACCAGAAGTGACTTGCAGAAGCTCCTGCGACCACCCCCGTACTCTCCTTGGCGCGCCACTTGACCGGAGCAAAGATCCACCTGTCCTCTGTCCAACGCAGCTAGAGGGACCTCATTTGGAGCTCAGAGTCAATTGTACCAATGTTTCTACCGCCGGGACGCTGTTCAGGTCAGCCAGGGTCTGCCCCGACACCTCCCCACTCCTCGGGCTGCTACTCTCGACCCTGACCTCCTCCGGTGCTGTTCTTTCTTCCTGATCGAAGAGGACGTGGCCATGCTCACAACCGTCCTGGTTCTGCTCCATTTGGACCACGGGAATGATCGTGACGCCATCGCCAACCTACTGCCACAACCAGAACCCAGTCCGAAGCAGAGCAAAGCACCGCCGGTCCAGAAACTCTCCCGACCAGTGACCTCGACATCTGGTGCCAGAAAAATTCAAGATTCATCCTGGGTCAGTTCCCGATATTGTGGCGCTGGTCTCATCAACTTTTGACTCCGGGAGCGATCGCCACAGCGCCGACAACCAGTACCTATCAGCAGGGAATCTGGCGGGCAGAACCCCGAAGAGGCGCGTCGGCTCCGGTTCATACCCCTTTCTTTCTCGCCTAGCCGGCTTACCGCCCCTTCCTTCGTGGAGGTAGTGTTTGCGTGTAAACCTTACTTCCCCACCCCTAGTCCAACCCTTCTATGTGAGGAGTAGTGGATGTAATTAATTTCAACAGGTTGAAGCTTCATCAACGTAGCGTGCGGGTGGCCCACGCTTCCCCGCTCGCCCTCGTCTCCGGCCGGGATCAGCGTCTTCACTCCGATCAGGTGAGCTCCTGGTTGCACTCCTCTTGGTTAGCACTTCTTGCTTAACTAGTATTGCTTCTTAGTTCCGTCGGTGGCGAGGGAGTGCCCGTCCTAAAATCAATCACATCGAGTGTCCACCGCGGGGTGAGTTGTGAGAGAGACCCTACATCCCACGCCCTTGGCGTGCTGGCCGACCACAAAATTGGGCATCCCAGGCCCTTAGGGGTTCAGCCGAAGCTAGTCAAATCCCCAGAAAGGCAAGGTCCATCCTCGGACCCTCACCACTATCGCCGGTCCACCTACGGACCCGGGTGTGCGCGACGCGGGTGAATCCGCTTGAGTGGGTCCGCCGTTCGGTTTGATTGCTTGCAAATTTAAGTCCGAGGGGTCGTGTCACATCAAGGCGTTGGCTCGACTGGGGATTGTAGGGCGGCTGCTTGTTCAGCTTGTTTCTTGAGCCGCCTTCTGAGGTTCTTCCTCATATTTTTCTCTTGTCTCTTAGCGATAGCCGTCTCCAAGGGAGTAGGAGGGAGAGGTGCTGGAGTCGGAATTGATAAATCCTGATGAGGATATCTCCGAGCGGATGCTCTTGTAAGGCGAGGTCGATGACTCTTCCTCGCTCGGATCTCGATCCATGCACCTTCCGCTTGTTGTATCTGGAAGGTGGCATTGATTGCCTGCTTGATCACCTCGAGCGACAGTTCCTAGTATGCCAAAATGTTGAGACTGGCATTCGAAGATGTATGCGTGGTTTGGTGCCTTACCCGTGGTGGCGATGAGAGCCTACGGGAAGTCGGTAGGCTGGTGCTTGCGTCTGAAGACGTATGCGCGGTTTGATGCCTTAGCCGCGGTGGCGACAAAGATGTCTTCTGCTGAGCCGGTACGTTGGGACCGGTATTGGAGGACATATGCGCGGTTTGATACCTTACCCGCGGTGGCGACGGCTTCTGTTGAGAAGCGGGCAGAGAGGTGCACTGGTCATCCCGCTCCTTAGCCTTGCCTTTGCAACCATGCTGAGAGCTGGGCCTAGCAACAACTGACAGTGTCGCAAGACATTGTTGCTCTGCATAATTATCCTGACTCTGCGGAATGAAGGAGCCTTGTGGCGGTAGGCCTGCCACTTGAAGTGAAGCCGCTGAAGACTCCGAAGATGTCTTCTTCGTACTCTGGATTGTGTCAACAGGTAGGCGGGGTAGACCCGACGGCCCCTCCGCTGAGGAGGTACACCAAGGCTGAGGCGGGGTCTCACCCTATTTTTGCTTTCCCTTCCTATCCGCGGCTATCGGCGATAAAGATAGGGCAGGAGGAGGATGAGAAAGAGCCAAAGAGCTTGTCGTCATCTCACCCACTAGAATGTCCTCTCAGCCGAGAAGGACCCAGAGGAGCCTGGCAGTGTCTTCTTCAGGGAAAGCGAGAGACTTTAGCTCCCGCCAGGATCGCCACCTTATGGCCGAGGTGGCTGGGGTTGGTTGGTTAGGTGCTGATGTCTGGGAGCCCTCAAGGGACGGAGGAGTAGGAGAATGGATGACGTTGACCGAGAAGTTGGTCGGCTCCATCTCTTGACTGGTATCCTGCTCTCTACGCCTCCGTAATCGCTCGAGCGCCTCTTGGTTATCCGTCCGGAACTCGAGCCATTCTGGAGGATGCTGGTAAGGCAGCTCGTGCCCATTTTCTTGAGGAGAGTCTGGCCGCTTTGGCACATCCCTGGCGATGTGTAGGGTCTCTTCGGCAGCTTGCCGAAGCCTGACGAGCGACATGGAGTTTCCTTCCACATCGATTTCCTCCCATTGGATCTGTTCCTAGATGAGGTATTGAACTTCCTCACAGGACTTGATCGAGTAGCAGATGCTGGCGTGGAAGGGGCAATACTAGGGGTGACTACGATCCCACAGGGTGTAGTCAGGAGGCGAGTCGCGAGGCATGATTTGCCTAGTCTCGATGAGGATATTGAAGAGTCACCGGGTTCCCTCCCCGGGGAAGGAGAGAAGTCTTTGATCATGCCAATGCCTCCACCCTGGATACCAGATCGAATGTTCCCTTCGATTGGCGCTGTGCTCCTTTGACTCGTCATCAGAAAGAGAGAATGTGGCCATCATGTGGATGACATTGGGTGAGGGGTGAGCCACCCGGGCTGCCTTAGCTGGCCTAGCCCACGTATAGGGTTGCGGAGGATCGACGAGACCGCTCTTCATCTTGATGAGGCCGTCTCGGATCAGCATCTGCGCTTGAGTCTTGAAGACGTAGCAATCTTCAATTGAATGACCCAGCATGCGATGGTACAGGCAATAACTGGGATCGTCAGTCTTCAAAGCCTCGTCCAGCTTGCGGATTTCTGGCAGCTCGATGATCTTTTGGGCCATGCAAAGGTTGAAGAGCATCTTCGTATGTTCCTTCTTGAACGAGAAGGGTGTCTTCATGCGCTCCGAGAAGGAAGGAGCAGCCGGCTTGTCTGCTGGCTTTTTGTCAGAGCCACTGGATTTGGCCCCCTTACTAGCCTTGGCGGTAGGGGTGAATTCTATGATGTTCACCTCCTTGCCGGGCTAGCGTTCTCGTGCTTGTTTACCCTTTGTTGTTGTATAGCTTGGGTTATTGGTGAAGAACATCTCTATTTCGGCGACTGCTGAATTGAGTTGGTCGAAGCCTTTGATATTGGTGCCGAGAAGCTTTTCGCTGACCTCGGCTGCCAGACCTCGATGGCATATGGTGATGGCGTCCTCCTAGACAGGTGGATTGACACACCTCATGCTGAGATCTCGCCATTTTTTGATGAAGTCGAGGGCGCTCTCGCCCTTTTTCTGCTTGAGAGAACAGAGTTCAGCTAGGGAGACCTTTCGCTCGGCCATTTTAAATCGGTCGAGGAATTTCTTCTGGAGATCCACCCAGTCGATGACTGAGCCGAGCTTAGGGCGGGAGTACCATTGGAAGGCCGTTCCCATGAGTGAAGTGGCGAAGTGGCGAAGTAGCGGAGGAGATATGATTCATCGAACGCTAACTCACCCATGGCCGTGACATAGTAGGCCAAGTGTTCATGTGGCGACCCCTGCCAATCAAACTTTTGCAGCTTCGGGGGCTTAGAGTATTCTGGAGGAAGCTTCTTCAACTGGTGGTGATGCGGGTAGGGTACACTATAGAGATCCAAGGTGACTGTCCCTTCACCATACTGGGCGAGCTTTGTCTCGACAATGCGCTCGATCATCTGACGTTGTGCCAAGAGATCCTCTGGCACTGGCGTGTTGGAGGCTCGTTGATGGGGACATCACCTCCTATGCCCACGTTCACAGCTCGTCTCCTCGCCCCGGTTGCATCCGGCATGGTCTAGTTATTTAATTTTGAGTCCTATGTAATTTTTTATTTGAGTCATTTGATGTATTTTCCCTTTTATTTGAGTCATGTTCCTAGGTCTTGTGTTCATTTCCCTAAGTTTGAGTGTCATTAGGTTGTCTAGTTAGCTATTGGGCCCAATTCATTGGGCTTGGCCCAAGGGCTCTCCCCTACCCCCTCGGTTATTTGTCATTGAGTCAATTGTCAGGGACTTTTATAGAAATGTGGGTTTCCTATATATAGGACCCCATTCCCCCCCATTTCAACTTAATGAATCAATCAATGAAAAATTGCCATTTTGTGAGTTCTATCTTTATTTTTATGGTGGAGTGAATCCATTAGTGAGGTGAGAAGCCTTAGGGAGAGAATCCCACCCATCCCTCTCTTAATCTCTCTTTTTCAATCCACTTTCTCTCTCCTCCACACCCAATTTCAAAAATTTTCTCTCTCCTCCCTTCCCAACCACCACACTCCCACCTACCCCCATTAAAGGCCACTCCCCTTCCCCACACACCCCATTACTCCACCCCCTAGTCCCAAGAGAGCTTCCACCAATCCTAGCTCCACCTCCCAACCCCCAACTACCCCACCCACTTCCCCAAGCACCCTTCCCACTACCCAAAGCAGCCCTCCACCTTCCCAAGGCATCTCTTCCCATCCCCAAGACCACCATTGATCACCCCACATTAAAGGAAATTCAAACTCGCATGCCCTCCACCCACTTGTGCCCCCCCCACCTTCCTCCTTCTCCCTCCAAGCCCAAATTCGTAGCTCCTCCTCCCACCACCTGTTAGACCCCCTTCTAGACCCTATTCTTCCCCTCTCACACCTTGCAACATCCCCTCCTAGACCCCCTCTCAGCCAGGGTTCTCCCCACACTCATCCACTTCCATTTCCCCTCCCATATACCCCATTCCCCCCCACCATCTTCAACCTTCAGTTTTCAGTTCGCTGGCAGTAGAAGAGTAGCAGTTTGCAGAGGCGACCCCGACGACATCCGAGAGAATCTGAAGGCTCAAGAGGCATCCACGGAAGCGTCTACCTGTCCTCTTCGCAACGGTCATGGTTTCATCCCCATCGGTGATTGGTGCTGCTTTGGAGGTCCATTCTTCCCTGACTGCGCAGAGGTGTCCCTGCAGAGGTCCTGAGTCATAGAGGAAGCTTCACCACGCCAAACCTCGGAGGAATCAGGCCAAGGGTGCTTCTACAAAGTTCTACCTCTCTCTGTCTACTTTCAGAATCAAAAAGTAGAACCCCGTTTGGCATCCGGTAGCAGGAGTTACCAATTTTCTCCCTCAGCTTCGCAGTCCTCCTACCCACAGTCTACTCCGACTAGTCAATAGTGTTCACAGTTCCCTGGTCTTCTCCGGCATTGTCTGGTCTCTCCGTCAGTTTTGCTGCGAAGAGGATTCATCAACGATTCTAATGACTCTGACAGTGCTCGATTCCGAGTTCGGGAGCTGCCGGTACATCCTCTGCAACCTGCTGTTACTGCGCCGATCTGCCCCCTGCAGAGGTTCTAAGCTGGAGAAAAAGCTTCACCACGACGAACCCAGGAAAAACCAGGCCACGAGCTCTTCTACAAAGTTCTTCTCCTTCCTGTCTACTTTCGGAATCAAGAAGCAGAATCCCATTCAGCATCCGTTAGCAGAAGTTATCAATTTTATTCCTCGACAGTGCGACTCTACTTCCCCACAGTCTGCACCGACCTCCCCTCACTCTTCTGGATTCACTGTTCTTCTCCGGCATCGTTTGGCATCTCCGTTTGTTCTGCTGCAAAGAGGACCCGTCCACGGTTCCAACGGTTCTGGCGGCCCTGATTTGGAGTTCGGGAGCGGCCGGGGCAACCTCTTCTTCCTGCTATTAGTAACCAGTTGCTGTCAGTCCGGGAATCAGCGACCCTGTTCGAGCTCCTGCCCAGGCCAGCAGCGACCCCAGAAGAATTCGGCAAAATTCAGAGGCACTCCAGTTCCAGTAACAAAGATTTCCTCACTGGTCTCGCCCTCGGAAAAATTCCTGATCAAGTTCTGCAGCCACAGTACTGACAGTCTATCCACAATTGCCGAGAGAAGGCAGATTCGGCATCTTCACTTCATCATCGTTTTAGCCCTAGTTTTCCCCACCCCGCTTGGCCGGCTGAAGGCCCCTCCCTGCGTGGAGGTAGTTTTATTGTAATCCATTAACCCCCACCCCAAGATCCCCCTCTTGCGAGAGGTGTAGTGTTGTAATTTGGTTTGATCAGGTCAAGCTACCCCGGCGCGGCGTGTGGGGAACCCACGCTTCCCCGCTCGCCCTCGTCTCTGAGCGGGACCGGTTTCTTCAAACCGGTCGAGTAAGTGCTCTATAACCTTACTCTAATTCATGCTTGTTCTTTCAATATTAGTTCATAGTTCCGCTGGCCGTGAGAGTGAGAGCTCGATCCTCAAGCCCCGTTGCTTTGAGTGATCACCGTGGGAAGAGAGAGTAACCCGGTGCCTTTGGCACTTTGTCGGCCCCATTGAATTGGGCATCCACAACCTTTGGGATTCAAATCTTGGCCTTGCTGGCCCTCTACCAGCAAGGGCCCAACCCCTCAACCTCACCTTGGCATTGCCAAGTTACCCCGGGTCTTGGTGAGCAACGGGTGAGCAGTCGTCGACATCGGTCCGTTTGATTGCGATTGTGCTTGTTTGTTTAAGTCATAGGTTGTGTCACATCAATTGGTATCAGAGCCAGTTCACAACTTGTCTCTATCAAGTTGGTCCTAGGCCATGTTTATGCATTTAGAGTCCTCGGTTGCATCTCCCATGTCGACTAGAATGGACACTTCATACCCGTCATATCCATCCCCATCAACTTTCCCAAGAAGCCCAAATCCTCATGGAAGCTCCATTGCCAACAAAGTGGGTAGCAACACCTCTATCATAGAAGCCCTACCTAATGTCCTTAATCGGCTTGAAGATATCATGTCTCGACTTGACCGACTTGAAGGAAATAGCCGTGCACCAAGAGTGAATGAGAGTGACCTTTAGGGAAATCTAGAAACCATATTTTTAGAACACTTGAAAATCAAAACCCCCACCTTTGATGGATCCAACAGCCCAAGCCTTTACCTAGATTGGGAGATTTCCCTAGACCAATTCTTTAAAAGTTGCCCCTTGAACGAAGAAAGGAGAATGAGGCTAGCCAAGGCACACCTCTCCAAACAAGCTAAAACTCATTGGTTAGTTGTGGAAGGTTTAAGAAGGATCCGCAGGGAGGCCCCCATTAGCACTTGGGATGAGATGAAGGTCGAGCTTAGGAAAACCTACACTCTCCAACCCTCTCCCTCCTACTCAAATCACAAAAGCCCAAGGAGCACTTCAACTCCTTCATCCCCACCCGGTCAATCCAAGACCCCAATCACCCATTCCCTACCACTTCCTATCTCTCCCACCCCAACCACTACATTTACACCCCACCTCCAAGTCCACACCACAACCATAGGTCCCCATACCCAATTGGGCCCCATGGCCAACTCTCCACCTAGGCCCATGGTAACCCCCACCACTACCTCTCCATCACCCCCAACAAGAGACACTCCTCCCAAAACAAATCAACCCAAACCCCTTCAACCCACCCATCTTCCTCTCCCTACCCCAATCCAACTCCCACCAAAGCCTCCACTACTACCCTCACCTATCCTAACCCAAGTTTCCCACTACCTACCACCCCAGATACACCATGCCCCAATCATCACCACACCCTCAAAAGCCCCTCTCACCTCCTTGTAAGAAGAACCCATACCCCACCCCATAGTGGTGAACACTCCAAACCCACTCTCCACCTTGGAGGAAACCCAAGCCCAAATTGAAGAAGAAACAACACACGAGGGTCTTCACCTTACATCACCATCTCTAGTTGGAGTTAATCTCATCTTAGGGGAAACCATTGTTAGTTGGCTAAAGGAGAGCCCAATTCGAGAAACCCCGGCCCATGTTTTCCCTCCCATAGAACGAGGCCTTCCCATAGTGCCCTTCTTCTCCTATCACACCACAATCCAAGCATCCTATCAAGTGGAGATCTTAGAGGACCTTCTTAAGGGCATAGCATGGCAATTGGAGATGACTAGCATGTTGACCCCTATGGTCGAACAACCTAGGAGCCTTAGCCTCCTACACCTATGCACAGGGTCTATCACCTCGGTTTGCACCATTGGTTGCTACACTAGCGACCTCCTTCTATTCCTCCCTACACCCGATGAGCCCAACCTTCTCCTCAATTTAGAGCTTCTTATCTCGGGTAGAAAGCCAAGCCCTCCACTCATGGCCGACCCACTTGTCAAGAACATTGGCCCAACTATCATGGAGAAGGATGACTTAGCACCTTTTAAGGATCTTGAGGACATGGAGTTCCTCCCCCTAGGTGACCCATTTTATGATCCATATGATCCATTCTAATGGGAGTCAAGGGACTCATATGACCCAACCATCTTACCAACCACCCACCCTTTCCTACCCTCACCCACCATATTGGGCCAAACCCACCTCATCCATGACCCGGGTTACACCTTGGGAGCCATGACCTTGAGCCACATATCCGTAGGTAATAAGGTTGTGCCCCACCCCATGACGACCACCTTCTTAGATCCATTCGATCTTTTCCAATGGGAGTTCAAAGGTTGTCCCACACCTATACACATGGAAGTCACCTTGGGGAAAAGTATGTATGTGTCTAGGCTTACCACACCCCTTGGCATGAACACTATGTTGGGTCCATTCATTCATATAACCCACATGTCAAGTAGAAAGTATGAGTGGTCCATGTTCGGATGTCATGGTCCACCTTCATTCATCATGGGTCTTAAGCATGTCAGAGGCATCTACAGATGTCCGGGTCCCCCGATATTTATCACCAATTTGCATGATAGGGCCACCTACGGGTGCCCCGGCCCACCTAGGCTGACCAAAGACTACACTGCATCATTACATGATAGGTCTACTTTTGGTTGCCCAGGTCCACCCATCACTCTTAGAATGTCTGCATTCACAACATTGCATGAAGAGATCCGCAAGCACATTAGCAAGAAGAATGTGACTGATAAAAGGGTGGCCGACTCTCATCGGCGTCACCAAGAATTCCACATGGGTGACTTTGTGATGGTGAGGAAGGAGAGGCTCTCCCCGGGAGTCATCTCCAAATTGAGGCTATGTGGGGCTGGTCCCTTCTAGGTCCTGAGGCGCATTGGCGCTAATGCCTATGAGTTAGATCTCCCCGAGGAGTATGGAGTGAGTCCCACATTCAATGTAGCCGACCTAGTGCCTTATAAGGGACCCACGGTGGTACCTAGTGAGGATATTGAGCCTATTCCCTCCGTTGAGAGAGCACCCACCCGTGAGGAGAGTCCACCAGCCAAGAGAGCCCAGCGTGAGCGCATTGAACAAATATTGGATGAACAGGCCACTACCACCAGGAGTAAGGTATACGAGCGCTATCTCGGCAGGTGGATGGATCGGTCTCATTCGGAAGACTTGAGGGCAGTACCACTTCTACACCCTCCAAGGAGGGAAGGACACTCACTCGACGGAGTCGAGTTCTCCGCACCCCGGGAGTATGATGGGGACATCACCTCCTATGCCCACGTTCACAGCTCGTCTCCTCACCCCGGCTGCATCCGGCATGGTCTAGTTATTTAATTTTGAGTCCTATGTAATTTTTTATTTGAGTCATTTGATGTATTTTCCCTTTTATTTGAGTCATGTTCCTAGGTCTTGTGTTCATTTCCCTAAGTTTGAGTGTCATTAGGTTGTCTAGTTAGCTATTGGGCCCAATTCATTGGGCTTGGCCCAAGGGCTCTCCCCTACCCCCTCGGTTATTTGTCATTGAGTCAATTGTCAGGGACTTTTATAGAAATGTGGGTTTCCTATATATAGGACCCCATTCCCCCCCCATTTCAACTTAATGAATCAATCAATGAAAAATTGCCATTTTGTGAGTTCTATCTTTATTTTTATGGTGGAGTGAATCCATTAGTGAGGTGAGAAGCCTTAGGGAGAGAATCCCACCCATCCCTCTCTTAATCTCTCTTTTTCACTCCACTTTCTCTCTCCTCCACACCCAATTTCAAAAATTTTCTCTCTCCTCCCTTCCCAACCACCACTCTCCCACCTACCCCCATTAAAGACCACTCCCCTTCCCCACACACCCCATTACTCCACCCCCTGGTCCCAAGAGAGCTTCCACCAATCCTAGCTCCACCTCCCAACCCCCAACTACCCCACCCACTTCCCCAAGCACCCTTCCCACTACCCAAAGCAGCCCTCCACCTTCCCAAGGCATCTCTTCCCATCCCCAAGACCACCATTGATCACCCCACATTAAAGGAAATTCAAACTCATATGCCCTCCACCCACTTGTGCCCCCCCCACCTTCCTCCTTCTCCCTCCAAGCCCAAATTCGTAGCCCCTCCTCCCACCACATGTTAGACCCCCTTCCAGACCCTATTCTTCCCCTCTCACACCTTGGAACATCCCCTCCTAGACCCCCTCTCAGCCAGGGTTCTTCCCACACTCATCCACTTCCATTTCCCCTCCCATATACCCCATTTCCCCCCACCATCTTCAACCTTCAATTTTCAGTTCGCTAGCAGCAGAAGAGTAGCGGTTTGCAGAGGCGACCCCGACCACATCCCAGAGAATCTGAAGGCTCAAGAGGCCTCCACGGAAGCGCCTGCCTGTCCTCTTCGCAATGGTCATGGTTTCATCCCCATCAGAGATCGGTACTGCTTTGGAGGTCCATTCTTCCCCGACTGCGCAGAGGTGTCCCTGCAGAGGTTCTGAGTCGGAGAGGAAGCTTCACCACGCCAAACCTCGGAGGAATCAGGCCAAGGGTTCTTCTAAAAAGTTCTACCTCTCCCTGTCTACTTTCAGAATCAAAAAGTAGAACCCCGTTTGGCATCCGGTAGCAGGAGTTACCAATTTTCTCCCTCAGCTTCGCAGTCCTGCTACCCACAGTCTGCTCCGACCAGTCAACAGTGTTCATAGTTCCCTGGTCTTTTCCGGCATCGTCTGGCGTCTCCGTCAGTTTTTCTCCGAAGAGGATTCATCCACGATTCCAACGACTCTGACGGTGCTCGATTCCGAGTTCGGGAGCTGCCGGTTCATCCTCTGCAACCTGGTGTTACTGCGCCGATCTGCCCCCTGCAGAGGTTCTAAGCCAGAGAAAAAGCTTCACCACGATGAACCTAGGAGGAACCAGGCCACGAGCTCTTCTAAAAGGTTCTTCTCCTTCCTGTCTACTTTTGGAATCAAGAAGCAGAATCCCGTTCGGCATCCGTTAGCAGAAGTTATCAATTTTATTCCTCAGCAGTGCGACTCTACTTCCCCATAGTCTGCACCGATCTCCCCTCACTCTTCTGGACCCACTGTTCTTCTACGGCATTGTTTGGCATCTCCATTTGTTCTGCTGCAAAGAGGACCCGTCCACGATTCCAAAGGTTCTGGCGGCACCTGATTTGGAGTTCGGGAGCGGCCGGGGCAACCTCTTCTTCCTGCTGTTAGTAACCAGTTGCTGTCCGTCCGGGAATCAGCGACCCTGTTCGAGCTCTTGCCCAGGCCAGCAGCGACCCCAGAAGAATTTGGAAAAATTCAGAGGCACTCCAGTTCCAGTAACGAAGATTTCCTCACTGGTCTCGCCCTCGGAAAAATTCCTGATCAAGTTCTGCAGCCACAGTACCGACTGTCTATCCACAATTACCGAGAGAAGGCAGATTCGGCATCCTCACTTCATCATCGTTTTAGCCCTAGTTTTCCCCACCCCGCTTGGCCGGCTGAAGGCCCCTCCCTACGTGGAGGTAGTTTTATTGTAATCCATTAACCCCCACCCCAAGATCCCCCTCCTGCGAGAGGTGTAGTGTTGTAATTTGGTTTGATCAGGTCAAGCTACCCCGGCGCGGCGTGTGGGGAACCCACGCTTCCCCGCTCGCCCTCGTCTCCGAGCGGGACCGGTTTCTTCAAACCGGTCGAGTAAGTGCTCTATAACCTTGCTCTAATTCATGCTTGTTCTTTCAATATTAGTTCATAGTTCCGCTGGCCGTGAGAGTGAGAGCTCGATCCTCAAGCCCCGTTGCTTTGAGTGATCACCGTGGGAAGAGAGAGTAACCCGGTGCCTTTGGCACTTTGTCGGCCCCATTGAATTGGGCATCCACAACCTTTGGGATTCAAATCTTGGCCTTGCTGGCCCTCTACCAGCAAGGGCCCAACCCCTCAACCTCACCTTGGCATTGCCAAGTTACCCCGGGTCTTGGTGAGCAACGGGTGAGCAGTCGTCGACATCGGTCCGTTTGATTACGATTGTGCTTGTTTGTTTAAGTCCTAGGTTGTGTCACATCACTCGTGGTTGAGTATCAACCGGGGCGTGCCAAACCCAGCTGCCAGCGGGGTTCGGGCAACCGCCGCTGAGGTGTTGGTAGCATCTCGAGCCACCGGGGGTACCGGTGCCTCGGCTTGAGGCCTAGCAGGTTACTGCGGATGAAGGTCTCGCTCCTGGAGGAGGTCTTGCAGGAGAGCCTTCAGATGCTGGTTCTCCTTCATAAGAGTGTCGAGGGTCACTTCCTGAGCCTCATTTGCAGGAGGGTCGTTGTTGACCGGCTCTGCGTTGAGAGGAGGGTCACGATCTTCCATCGGGACCTCTTCTGCGCGTTTCGAAGCCCGCGGTCCGACAGAAGTGCCGATGTGACCTATTTGAGGAGGTGGCAGAACATGGTGGCACGGCCTCCTAAAGTGAGACAAAGGCTGGTTCAAGTCGTCAGAATGGGTGTCCGGCTGGTGTCCGGTGGTGTAGCACGTGAACACTCGAACCGCATCATTGATGAAGCAGGCTATCCGCTTCTTCCGCGGGTGTCACTCGGGGCGAACAGGCATCCCTAGTCTGTCAAAGACCGAGATGCGTTGCGGAGGGGGCTCGCTCCCGATGTCAGTCGGAGGAGAACCCTAGACGAGTTGCTGGAGGGCCCGAGGAGGGGCTCGCCTTTGCCTCCACTTGCTTGCGCGGGGGGCATTGGATGACTGGGCATCGTGAGATGATGCTACTGTGGGACCAGTCACATCCCGTCTGATGCTGCGTCTGAGCACTCGCAAGGGGTTTATGATCCGCGCCCTTCGAACATCTTGAGCTTCTTCTGGGGTGACCCAGATTCTCCTCAAGCCAGGTTGTTGCTCTCCCTTGTCACCGCTTTTGCGACGAGTTATCTTGGGAGGCCATGTATCTAGCTACGGTGGGTGCCCCTGGGCTGCCGCCGAGAAACCCGCTCCTTTGAGCTTCGCCCCATCCTCTCGTGTTTGATGCAAGGGGTCAAAACGATTGGAAGTGGGGATGGTGGGAACGGTCCATTCCCGGGGTATGATTGGTTCACCCTGTTGTGCCCCTGTGGTCAATTGAGTCATCTTGTAGTCACTTGGGGCATTCGACATCATCCTGTGGTCATTTGAGTTATTTGATATTCTTAGTTTTGATAATGGCTAAACACTATAAGTCATTGATGTTTTACCACTCTTATATGACTAAACTACTTGATGTTCTTTCATGACAGATATGCCAAGGAATGGAGTGGAGATGGCAAAAGTGTAAGCTCAATGATTGCGCCCTCGCACACGGATTGACCTACGCGGTCAGGTCTGCCCAGCTGGCGGTCGACCGCCAGCACAGGGGCGGTCGACCGGCCCAGCCAGCAGCTCCCAGTCTGCACGAGTCTCAGTGGCGATCGACCGCCAGCCCAGCAGCGGTCGACCGAAAATTCCAGGGACCATCCATCTACAGCGTTTCTCAGTAGCGGTCGATCGCCAGCTTCCACAGGATGTCCAAGGACCATTCAAAGTCTATAAAACCAACACAAGGAGGGTTAGAAACCCTAATGCTTCAAGGGGATTCAAGGGAGGCTACAAGGGTGTGTTCAAGGGAGAGGAGTTCGAGTACTGTAGCTGTGAACAGTACTACAGGAAGAAGCTTCTTCATCCTCAAGTGATTCAAGCTTCTTCAAGAGGAGATCAAGCCCAAGCCAAGAGAAGATAAAGCTGCATCCTTCATCTTCTTCATCATCTCAAGGGTGATCTAAACTGCATCAAACTCTTCATCAACTCAAGGAGATCAAAAGGAAGATCAAAGCTATATCGACAGTCTTCTTCATCAACTCAAGGAAGATCATCTCTCAAAGAAGAAGTTACCATCGCAGCATCAGATTCAAGCTCCTACAACTCAGACAAGATCTTTTTACTTTGAGCATATTCTATATCTTGTTTGAGTGATTTCATATTTGTTCTTTTTCATTTCATTCAAACATTTAAAACTGAAGATCGTCCCTACCGGTGGTTAGTAGGAAGGCAATCGGAAGTTGTCCGATCTGCGGTGTTGACGTCCCTACCTGTGGTTAGTAGGAAGGCAATCCGAGGTCTTTCTGATTTGCGGTTCAGTGCATGGCACTAGTGGAGCCTCACTGGATTTGGTGAGGGGTGGACGTAAGACTGGGGATTCAGTCCGAACCACCTTAAAATCCTTTGCGTTGTGATTTGCTTGTGTGATTGCTTTGTTCTAGATGTATGCTTAGGTTCAAATCGATATATTAGTTGCTCATCTTGCCAAGTGAATCATAGTGTTCTTCGATAAGCTAGTTACACTCCGCTGTAATTTATTTTATCTAGCTATATAGAGGGTTGCATTACGAAAAGAGGGGCAGATCTATTCAGCCCTCCCCTCTAGATCCGCTGTCCACTACTCAACAAGTGGTATCAGAGCCTAACCTCTCATTATGGGGTCCAACGACCTTGAGGGAATTGGTGGATCAGCGTCCAAGGTATTTCTACCTGAAGGGCATTCTGTTAATCGACCTCCTTACTTTACTGGAACTAATTATCCTTATTGGAAACATCACATGTAGGTGTTCATTCGCGCCCAAGACTACGAACTTTGGCGAGTTATCAGCAAAGGTCCGTATGAGCTTACGGATAATGAGGATTTGTGGACCAAATAACAAATAAGACAATCCACTGTCAACTGGAGTGCCAAACACATCAATTAGTGCTCACTCCATCCAGTAGAATTCTCAAGAGTGGCTACCTGCGTAATGGCAAAACAAATGTGGGACAAGTTAGAGGTGATTTATGAAGGAACCTCTCAGGTACGAGAAACAAAAGCCAATATTTTAGTTTCCAAATATGAAATGTTCCGCATGAAGCCTGATGAGTCAATTCAAGATATGTATGCTCGATTAACTGTGCTTACAAATAGTTTGACTGATTTGGGAAAGAAATATTCAGAGCAAGAAATTGTAAGAAAAATTCTCAGATCATTGACTCCAGCATGGCACACGAAGGCAACCGTGGTTGAAGAATCCAGAAATCTCGCAACTACTAAGGTAGATGAACTCATTGGGTCATTGATGACCTATGATATCAACCTTAAGAACAAAGAGGCTGAGGCACCTAAAAAGAAGTCCCTAGCTCTTAAAGTAGGACCCAACAGTCAAGGCACTTCTGATGAAGGTGATGATTCAGAAAGTGAGCGAGATGAGGATGAAATAGCCATGCTCACATGTAAGTTCAGAAAATTTCTGAGAAAGAAAGGTAAGAGCTTCATGAGAGGAAGGTCAAAGGTAAGAAATGGTTTCAAATCTAATTCTGAAAACTTTAAGAAATCTGACAAAATCATTTGTTATTCTTGCAACAAACCAGGGCATTTCAAGACTGATTGTCCTGACAGATTCAAAAAGGCTGACAAATGAAAGGGCAAGAAGAAGAACAAGGCCATGGTGTCCACCTGGAGTGACGAGGAAGAAAGTGATGGTGGAACTAGCTCCTCGGACAAGGAAAAAGAAGATCTTTGTCTCATGGCCGGAGGTGATGAAGAAACTGAGGTAAACTATTCATTTGAAAATTACACACTTGATGATTGGGAGGAAGCATATATACAGCTCATGAAAAAATATGACATGTACAAAAAGGAGAATAAATCATTGAAAAAGAAAATTAACTTCTTTGTGCATGATCATGAGATGAATGATAAGAATGCTCTACTTGAAACTGAAATTGAAGATCTTAAGAAAATGATTGAGAACTTGGAAGAAGGAAGAAAAGAAATGGCTCACTTGGAAACTAAAAATGAAGATTTGAGAAATGAGATTGACAGCATGAAGCTCAAAATGCAAATTTATGAAAAGGATAGCAAATTAAGCAATGAGAAGTATGAAGCTGTCAAACATGTCAACACTCAACTCTTGCAAAACACTGAAAATCTACAAAAAGAGTTAAAGGACAAACAACAATCTTTACAAAAATTTGTGGATGGAAAAGAAAACCTAGATGCATTGCTAGGTATTGTAATGAACTTCAACAAGGAAGGGTTAGGTTTTGAACCTATAAACAAAAGGCCAATTGGGTTAAAAATTGTCACATTTGTTTCATCTTCCGAACCTTCCACCTCAAACACAACTCCCACACAAAACCAGCAAAAACAAAAGGAGAAAGGAAAATAAAAGATTGAAGAGGCAATAACTGAAATTCCCAAAAAGTCTGTCCAAAAACCTAAGAAAGGTCGACCTTCCCCACAGCACAGATCAACACTTCCTTGGCCATTGCATGCTCAATCTTCCAGATATCACCATAACTGGATTGCACATTCATATAGGCCAACACCACCCTACTTTTAGGTAAATTGTGATTCATGTGTTCACCAATCTTATAAGTCTCAATCCCCTAGGTGGCAAAACAATCACTTTCAACCCAAAACCAACCAACGGCCTCAATGGTTTAAGAAACAAACTCTCTCAAACTTCCACAAAATCCAACAAAGAGCTTCTAAACAAAAAGTGAATGTCAAGGTTGAAAAGAAAAACCAAATTCCTACTATAAGCAAACAAAACATGAATGTTAGGAAGGTTTGGATTCCAAAAGATATGGTTTCATGTTTTGAAAATTTGAAAAGTTTGATGGGACCCAAATTTGGTTGGGTTCCAAACATAATTGCTTAATTGCTTGTGCAGGAGTGTCTTGTAGCCATGCATAACAGGTGGTACCTTGATAGCGGCTGTTCAAGACACATGAGTGGAGACAAAATAAAATTTTATCTCTTGGAGGAAAAGGAAGGAGGATATGTCACATTTGGAGGGAACAACAAGGGAAAAATCATTGGAACAGGTAATGTAGATAAGAACCTCTCCAACTCCATTTGTAACGTGCTGCTAGTTGAAGGTTTGAAATACAACCTGCTTAGTATAAGTCAATTGTGTGTTAAAGGTCACAAAGTGCTGTTTGACTCTCATGAATGTAGAATCCTTAAACCAAAATCTGATAAGGTAAAATTTTCTGGTAAGAGAGTCAACAATGTTTACATGATTGACTTAGATGATCTTGCTCATTTAAATCTTTGTCTTGCTGCACCAAAATCTGAACTTGCATGGTTATGGCATCGTAGATTAGGTCATGCTAGCTACAATGTCTTACATAAACTATTAAAGCATTCAATGGTGAATGGGTTACCTGAAGTTTCTTTTAAACAAAGAAAATAAATTGTGTGATGCATGTGCCCTAGGTAAACAAACAAGAAAATCCTTCAAGGCTAGATCTACAAACATGTCATCTAAACCACTTGAGCTGATTCATATGTATTTGTTTGGTCCAACAAGAACTGCTAGATTAACTAGTAGAAAATATGGATATGTCTTGGTGGATGATTACTCAAGGTTCACATGGGTTTTCTTTCTCACACATAAAAATGATGCTTTTGATGAGTTTCAGGTACTCTATATGAAGATAAAGCAAGACGATGAGTTCAAAATCTCCAACATTCAATCTGATCATAGTGGTGAATTTGAAAATGTGAACTTCTACAATCTTTGCAGGGCTGAAGGCATTTCGCACCGATTTTCTTCACCAAGAAACCCAGAGCAAAACGGTGTAGTTGAAAGAAGAAACCGAACACTCATAGAGATGGCAAGAACAATACTTGCCGAACGGCAACTCCCAAAGAAATTTTGAGCTGAAGCGATAAACTCGACATGTTATATTATCAACCGCTCTATGGTAAGGCTGAAGTCCCGTGATCAATGACACCCAAGAGGGGGGTGAATTGGGTGTTTACAAATTTTAATGAAACTTTTAACTTTTTACAAAATATGTGATAAACGTTAATTAGCAATTTGAAAACTGTTTAACTAATTCTCTCAATCTCTCCGTTCCCACACGGCCATATAACGAAAACAATCAAACCACACAAATAACACACAATGCACAATAATTTTTAAGGTGGTTCAGATGCAACGACGGCAATCCTACGTCCACCCCTCACCAAACCCGGTGAGGCTTCACTCGGGGATAAATCCCAAAATGGAGACGACGCACCAACCACACACGCAGGTCGATACCTGTCCACACACACGGGGACGCACCCCAACACACACACACACACACACACACACACACACACACACACACACACACACACACACACACACACACACACACACACACACACACACACACACACACACACAAACACGGAGACGAGGTCTCCAATACGATCCAATAAGCAGATCAACAAAGCATACACACGCTGCGACAAGTGTAGCACTCCACACACACAAACACTAAGATCTAGATAAAACCACACACACACGTAGATCTAAGAAGACCTACGCACACACGAATCAAATACAACACACACACACACACACGACCACGGATCCAATAACGATCCACACACACACAAGTTTTCACGGTTTATGAGGAACACAAATATAACACCCAAAACACGAAGGCAATGAGGCACAGTTTAGAAAACTCCTGATTTGGCTTCCCTTTGAACGTATGATGCTGATCTTTGAACGTGGCTTCAATCTTCACTTGAGCAGAGCTTGAAAGACTTCATATGGATCTTGAGAAACAATATTCTTTCACCTTTTAGCAGCCTTTTCTAGAATCGGTGCTTGCTTGCTTCTTCTTCTTTCTTGGAGGTTGCTAGCTTCAGCTTTGGCTTGAAACACCTTGGAGATGGATGAAGAACTTACAAAATGGAGTATGTTTGCAAGAGTTCCCGCAGCCTTCTTCTTACCTTGATAGCCTCCTTCTTGATCTCTCTTTGTTGGTTGCTTGCTTCTTCACTTGAATGGGGGTATATTGGCTTCAGATTTACCTTCAATGTGTTGAGGAAGGATGAATAACTTCAGCTCGAAGCACTGTTCACGGAGGTGCTACAGTACCCGTGAATCTCCTCTTCTAGCTTCCCTCGATCTCTCTTGATACCCTTGAAGCATTAGGGTTTCTAACCCTCTTATGTGTGTTTTATAGCATTTAAATGGTCTATAGAAACCCCCCAGACCAGATCCACATTTTGTGGGTGATTGGGTGACTTTAGGATTAAAGAAATCCATGGAGAATGGCTCTTCTCGAAGTGGAAAACAAAGTCAACATATGTTGGCTCGGGGCTGGCGGTCGACTTGTGGAAGCTGGCGGTCGACCGCTACTGAAAAACCTGTAGAAATTTGATCCCTGGAAATTTAGGTCGACCTGGGGCGGTCGACCGCCAGTTTTGCAGTATGAGACTTTTCGTGTTTGGCGATTCTGGTTGATCAGAATGACCTAGTCCTGCAAAGTTGAAGTGTTAACCCAATGAAATACATCAAAATAACAATGACTTTAAGTAGATGTTTATTTCATACATTTGGGGGTTAGATTTCACTTGGTTTATGCGTTAGAAATATCAAGATCATTTGAGTATGTTATCATGATTAGAATGAGAAACTAATGCATTTGAAGAGTGAGCTTGTAAGTTATCAATCTAAGTTATCATTGTGAACCTCAAATATCATGAATGAAGTTTAGAAATGAGAGGTATATAGAAGACCCATGGTGAGGTTGATGACTATGACAAGGTAAGAATCTTTCCAATGGTTCTTGACAATAAATGACATATACCACCTATGTTGACCTGTAGAAAAGTAAGGTACTTATCCATACGTACGATTTACCAGGCGACTGCCATGAGTTTGATCCTGCAAGCAAGATAGTCAGGGTTAATACCATGCTCGTTCACATTGAAGAGGTTATGAAATCTCTTGTCTCTTGTAAAACCAACATATGCAAACCAAGCATCAAGGCCATGTAACCGTTGCCATTTCCCATCTCAAACATACATAGATAACAAGAGCATGAGCAATCAATCACAAGTTTAGTTATCATCACTTAATCACACATTAAGTTTAGTTATCATCAAAACCATAACTTAACTATCACAACAATCATCAAAACCATAACTCAACAATCTCCCCCTTTTTGATGATGACAAACTTATTGATGATGACAAACATAATGATGATGACAAACTTAATGATTACTTATTAATGATGATACAACAGAGTGGATACAATAGAATGGCACATATATTCATCTCCCCATGTCACACACAATCATCAATTATTCTCCCCCTTTGACATAATCAAAAGGCGGGATAATGTAAATCTTTCTCCCCTTGTGACACGATCAACAATATCAACAACGCTGGAAGAAGCCAAGCGAGGAAGAACAAGCTTATCTCCCTTTGAAACAGCAATAGCCCATCTTATCAAATCAGAAGAAGCAAGGGCAAATCATGGACGAACAAATGAATATGATGCCAATCAGAGGAAACCAATTGGTGATTATTCTCACAAATCAATATGATACCATCCAAAGCAAATAAGGTCAAGCATGTATTGATACCAATTGAAGGTGGTGATTGGTAGGTTGGATATTAACCAATGGAGAAAGATGTTCACAAGATGAGATGTTCAGCAGGATATCATGCAAAATCTAGATCCCATGTCAGATTTTCTCAACATGCAAGAGCAGGAGGACATAACAAGGGAGTTTATTTTGATTTTCAAGTTTTTTGATTTTTATATTTTCTGTAAATGCATAAAAACTCAATGCAAATATGTGACACTATGAATGCATGCAATGTAACTGAACAGACATGATGACAATATGAATGCAATCATATGAAACTCAATGCAAGCATACAATGGAATGAAAAACAACTAGGCCAATTTTTGAACTCAGAAACCATTTTTGGAATGTGATGGATTTTCATATTTTGACATTT
Source organism: Amorphophallus konjac (assembly GCA_022559845.1). NCBI lineage: Eukaryota > Viridiplantae > Streptophyta > Magnoliopsida > Alismatales > Araceae > Amorphophallus > Amorphophallus konjac. The sequence continues at coordinate 189,759,365 of CM040121.1, read as the reverse complement.
TCTGTGATAATGCATGAAGCTATATACATGCAAATGATGCCATATGAGATGTACAACCAAACAAATACATATATATACATGCAACACAGCTCTCCCAGACTTGTTTAAGAGAGGATAGGTATAAGAAGTGTGCATGAGGGTCATGACAATCGGAATGCACATGTATAGCACATGGGAGATTGTGAAATCATGTACGAGATTCATGCAACTGTTATAGCAGTCAATCAACTTTCTGAATACATATTAAATCAAATTTTTAGGTGTGTACGTGAGTAATATGAAAAATGATAGTTGCAATATGGATATTCATATTTTCAGATTAACACAAGGAGATATTTTACAGACTGCACTTCAATTTTGAGAACAGCGTATTGGAGGCTACGCTCTACCACAATGAGTTTTCACCAATATTTTTCAACTCAACTAATAACACATGATTAGTCAGAATTTTTCAAGAGTTATCAGGTTCAAATAATCCCTTTTTACGTGAGTAGACGCATGGAGCTCATGCCAGAATCCCCGGTTACTCAGAATACTGAACTATTTCACCTCATTTTGAACAGAGATACTAGTCAACACTTTTCAGATATGAACCGCATCACGTCTCAGGTGACATGTGCCCAGTTTACTTAGTGAGACCGAACATTGCTCTATCTTTCATTTCCATTTCAGATTTTTCAACAAGGATAGGTAGGCAGCTTTTTCCTCAACTGTCTCTTCAACATGCATGCAACAAGTTTAACATCTCGAGAGTGTTGAAAAGAAATTCATATATTCTTATCTTTAACACACATTTTCACATTTTATGCATGAAGTGTGCGAATTTGATTCAGCATGTACACCGAAAATATCATGAATACACAACAGTGCAACTCCCCCTAAATAGATGCACTTATGAAATATAAACTCTCCCAGAGTGTACGACATGAAACACTCCAATAATGACTCAAATGCAGTATTATTTATCAAGAAGTCACAAGGCCATAGAAATGCTAAGGGATGGGGTTGAATATCATATAATAGCACACAAGCACACATTGGGAGTTTATCCAAATGCACTATGACATGCATGCGAGCAATGCGATGTCAATTGAATGGATAATTGGATACCAATTGAATGGATGCCGACTAAATGAACTAAGTGTGATTAATGCATGAGTTCTAATGCAATGCAAAATTTAACATGGGTGCAAAGTGTGAGTTTTTAATTTTTTTTATTTGAGTGAACTAAATGCACCTAATGCATTGGATTCTAATACATACAACCTATAACTGTATGAGAATGGAAGACATGATGCAAAAACAAGATGAAAGCTTTGATTTTCAGGCCAGTTTGATAAATTCTCATTGAAATCATCCACATTCTATTCATGAATCAACAAATATTTCATGACATGGCCTTTATGAATAAGGGTGCTTAGATGATCAAAATTAAACAATGCAACCCAATTCCAAAATTGTTCAACAGCAAATTTTCAAAGGTCATTCACAAGTGTTGAAATGAGAATTCATCCAAAAGCGAAATATTTGAATCATTTGATCAGAAACATATTTTCAATTTAAAGAACTCAGCTCAAGGATTCATTCATAACTCCACCAATCATAATTTTCAGGATCTGGTACAAGGTGCAGATTTTAGTCCGAAGACCCAACTCAATGCATAGGGAATGCTTCCAAGTGGATATAATACACTCTTCCATAGACACAATTTGATATACCAGATATGTAATTTAATTCAAGTGTGATCATGCAATTCAAATTGAGAATATTCAAAATGTAACCACTTCATACACATCTTTCAAGATTTTTAATTTGATTCAATCAATTAGGCACATTCATCACAATATACTAGTAAATGACAATTCAAGTTTTTAGAATCAATACCTGTCACTTGAGAGTGTCACCAAGTGACAAAGAGGCCATTGCATGAATTTACAAGGTTGAATTACCTTAGTTCAGACGACAGGATTGGAAGCCTTCATGCCCTAAGATCACTAACCCTACGAAGGTTAGTACTTCATATTTTGATTTTCATACCTTTGCCTTGAGAATCCATTTTCTTCCAAGCCTTCCATCTGCAATCCAAAGAAGAATGAAATTTAGTTTACTCATGAGTGTATTTTAAAATCTTCTTGCACAATCCCTACATAATGTTCACAAAAGGCATTATTAGTAGCTCAGAAATGATATCATCCACATATACTCAAACCACTAAAATGTCTTTTACCTGATTTATCTTGTGAGAGGTGTTTGATCAACCTTACCTATTTAACCTGTTCTCAATCAAAAGATGCGGGCTTTTCATACCATGCCTTGGGTACTTGCTTTAGCACGTACAATGACTTTCACCACCTTGTACTTGAGTTGATCCTGGAGGCTGTTCAACACAAAGTAGCCCATCTTCTTGTAGCAACTTGAGAGGGTTCTCATCATTTTCATCCTTGCAAGGTATTCTTCCAGTTGATTCAAGCTTGGTCATGACTGGCCCATCATCATTTAGATTTTGGGAGTATAATCTGCATCTAGGAGCAAACATAATTGATTTGTCAATTTAGATTCAAATTTATTAACAATGACATAGCAAATTCATTTAAAAATTAACATTTCCTAGACAGCTCTAGATGCAATGCATGACTCATGTGTGAACCTAAACGTTAAGCCTATATGACAAATTTGGTTGCTCCCCCTTAGTGTGTACATGAATGCAATAGGTTCAGTAACAATCCAATACCATATATAGCCTTTTAAGTAAATGACTCATAGTACTAGGCGGAGAACTTAGATCCGAAGATCACCTCACGCGTAGTGATAGTTTTTAGACATGGTTAACCTGCCCTTCCTCATGTCACCATTTGATATACTATGTAATCATGGATGACGAAGGTATGGGGATTGCAATGTATTATGACATGAATACATAATGTTCAACTTATGCATGACAGAGTATGAAAGTGAAAGTGTATGCAAAGTCAATATATATAGTGAAATCAAAATCTGAAGAATCTTTAAACTCTTCTTTACACGAAGATGCTATATGACAATTGATATGCGCACAAATATATAAACAACTATGAATGAAATGCATGTACATACATATGCAATATTACATGACTATATGACACAAAGTAAGTTAAAACATGACACAATCACTACAGAAAGTAGGAGGGATATCACCTAAATGCTCAGATTCAGTTTTTTTTATTTTTCTTCCAACCTGACTTATGCCACTTGGCCCGTGTGCCTTACCTTCTTGATGAAAACAGATTTCATGCTTTACATTTCTAAGACACACCTGCAAAGCAGATTTCTCATTTGACATTCTTAGGTACCCAAATCCTTTTGGGTCCTTTTGGGTCCTTGTGAGTTAGCAGCAACATAGGCATGTGGTTTCTAATTTTTGACAACATTCAAATCACCATTTTTCTTTAGAAAATAATCATGCTTAACATTCCCAGATTTGTCAAAGTGATGGTAGAAGGCACGTGGCATCATCTTCTCTCTTCTCATGGGTTCTACTGATTTGTGTGTGTGAGCATGGTGTGTTGAGTGGAAGATCTTTCTCTTCAACAATAACCAGCAATGTGAAGTTGTATGACCCCTTTTACCACAGTGATTGCAATGCATAGAAGATTTTGTGGTGAAAGTTTTCTTTGTATTTTTCAAAACAGCTTTGTTTCCACATGCTTTAAAGTCATCATTCTTCATAATGAAATAATCATGCATGACATGTCCAGATTTACCACAGTAAAAACATGAGAGTTTCTTTCTAGGTGGTTGTGTGTGTGTGGCAGAAGTATGTTTAACATGCATGGGTGTGCTAGTAGCATTTTTAGATTTTTGATGCAAATTGATTTTCTTTGTGGATGCATGTGTGTGTGCAACATGATTTTTCTTTTTCAGATTTGCATTTGATGTGCTGACTATGTTTGAACTGTACACAAAAGATGTATAAACTTTATTTCCAAACTTCTTTTTGTTCACAGGATTATAGCCCAGTCCTTCCCTTTGAAAATTCACTTTCATCCCCAATAATTTATCCAAGTTTTCTTGACCATTTATAAATCTAGACAGCAAATCATTCAAGTCAAGAATTTCAGATTGAAGAGATGAAATTTACAATTCAGAGTTGGTAAGTTCTTCTTCACAAGTAGAAAGACTAACATTCAACATGGCATTGGTAGTCTTAAGGCATTCTACTTCTTGCCTAAGTTCATCCACATTTTCACATTCTCTAACAACCACAAATTTTCCTTTTTCAATAATCAACAATCTTTCAGAAATGGCCTTGTTCAATTCCTTTAGTTTCTCATTTTCTTTAACAAGCTTTTCATCATGAATCAGTTCATTTATCAAGATTTGATCATCGGCCATTGAATTCAGTTTTGCAGTCATCTCCTTATTTTCATTTCTTGAGGAACATATTTGATCTTTGTGAAATTCAATGTCAAACACATGAGTCTCAATCATTTCTTCTAGATGCAAGCATTTTTTACAAGAGGAATTACACTTATTTTGTTCGGCATCCTTTTTCAATTTTTTATTTTTAGATTTTAGCTTCTTGTATTTTTCAGCAAGATCATCATATGCAATCAATAAATCTTCATAGCTAACTTCATCTTCATTATCAGAATCAGAATTTACCTTTGAGCTTGATTCAATTTACTGATCACTCCCTTGATCACTCGTACCTGCCACAAGGCATTGGTCTTCATGCTCCTCCCGGACTTTCGTTAAGCCATCCAAGATATCCTTTGCGGACCTGTAATGGGAGACAAAAGGAAACTGATTAGAATTGACTGCAGTAGTGAACAGCTTTAAAACCAACAGATTTTGATCATGTTTATGCTTATGATTTTCAGCCCAGACAGCTTTGTCTTTAGGCAATTCATAGGGACCACAAGAGACAAGCTTCCATAGCTTAGGGTCGTATGAATTGACTAAACTGAACATTCTTTCTAACCACAAATCGAATTGTAACCATTAAACACCGGTGGAGAATTCAAAGTGTACATAATGCTAGTCATTGATCTGGATCACTCTACATCGTTAGATCTATAAAGAATAGAGCTTTAGCTCTGATACCAATTGAAGTCCCGTGATCAATGACACCCAAGAGAGGGGTGAATTGGGTGTTTACAAATTTTAAAGAAACTTTTGAGTTTTTACAAAATATATGATAAACATTAATTAGCAATTTGAAAACTATTTAACTAATTCTCTCAATCTCTCCGTTCCCACACGACCATATAACGAAAATAATCAAACCACACAAATAACACACAATGCACTGCGATTTTTAAGGTGGTTCGGATGCAACGACAACAATCCTACGTCCACCCCTCACCAAACCAAGTGAGGCTTCACTTGGGGATAAATCGCCAAACGGAGACGACGCTCCAACCACACACGCAGGACGACACCTGCCCACACGCACAGGGATGCACCCCAACACACACACACACACACACACACACACACACACACACACACACACACACACACACACGAGGTCTCCAACACGATCCAACAAGTGGATCAACAAAAGCATACACACGCTGCGACAAGTGCAGCACTCCACACACACAAACACTGATATCTAGATAAAACCACACACACACACGTAGATCTAAGAAGACCTACGCATACACGAATCAAATACAACACACACACACACGACCACAGATCCAACAACGATCCACACACACACAAATTTTCACAGTTTATGAGGAACACAAATATAACACCCAAAACACAAAGGCAATGAGGCACAGTTTAGAAAACTCCTGATTTGGCTTCCCTTTGAACGTATGTTGCTGATCTTTGAACGTGGATTCAATCTTCACTTGAGCAGAGCTTGAAAGACTTCATATGGATCTTGAGAAATAATATTCTTTCACCTTTTAGCAGCCTTTTCTCGAATCGGTGCTTGCTTGCTTCTTCTTATTTTTTGGAGGTTGCTAGCTTCAGCTTTGGCTTGAAACACCTTGGAGATGGATGAAGAACTTACAAAATGGAGTATGTTTGCAAGAGTTCCCGCAGCCTTCTTCTTGCCTTGATAGCCTCCTTCTTGATCTCTCTTTGTTGGTTGCTTGCTTCTTCACTTGAATGGGGGTATATTGGCTTCAGATTTACCTTCAATGTGTTAAGGAAGGATGAATAACTTCAGCTCGAAGCACTGTTCACAGAGGTGCTACAGTACCCGTGAATCTCCTCTTCTAGCTTCCCTCGATCTCTCTTGATACCCTTGAAGCATTAGGGTTTCTAACCCTCTTGTATGTGTTTTATAGCGTTTGAATGGTCTATAGAAACCCCCTAGACCAGATCCACATTTTGTGGGTGATTGGGTGACTTTAGGATTAAAGAAATCCATGGAGAATGGCTCTTCTCAAAGTGGAAACAAAGTCAACATATGTTGGCTCGGGGCTGGCAGTCGACCTGTGGAAGCTGACGGTCGACCGCTACTGAGAAACCTGTAGAAATTTGATCCCTGGAATTTTAGATCGACCTGGGGCGGTCGACCGCTGCTTTCGGTCGACCTGGGGTGGTCGACCGCCAGTTCTGCAGTATGAGACTTTTCGCGTTTGGCGATTCTGGTTGACCGGAATGACCTAGTCCTTCAAAGTTGAAGTGTTAGCCCAATGAAATACATCCAAATAACAATGACTTTAAGTAGATGTTTATTTCATACATTTGGGGGTTGATTTCACTTGGTTTATGCATTAAAAACATCAAGACCATTTTAGCATGTTATCATGATTAGAATGAGAAACTAATGCATTTGAAGAGTGAGCTTGAAAGTTATCAATCCAAGTTATCATTATGAACCTCAAATATCATGAATGAAGTTTAGAAATGAGAGGTATATAGAATACCCATGGTGAGGTTGATGACTATGACAAGGTAAGAATCTTATGAATTGTTCTTGACAATAAATGACATATACCACCTGTGTTGACCTGTAGAAAATTAAGGTACTTATCCATATGTACGGTTTACCAGGCGACTGCCATGAGTTTGATCCTGCAAGCAAGATAGTCAGGGTTAATACCATGCTCGTTCACATTGAAGAGGTTATGAAATCTCTTGCCTCCTGTAAAACCAACATATGCAAACCAAGCATCAAGGCCATGTAACTGTTGCCATTTCCCATCTCAAACATACATAGATAACAAGAGCATGAGCAATCAGTCACAAGTTTAGTTATCATCACTTAATCACACATTAAGTTTAGTTATCATCAAAACCATAAGTTAACTATCACAACAATCATCAAAACCATAACTCAACAAAGGCCACACATCAAAAAGACTCCTTATGAGTTGCTGAAAGGTAAAAAGTCTTCTCTCACACATATGAAAGTGTTTGGGTCAAAATGCTTCATCCACAATAATGACCAAAGGGGTTTAGATAAATTCAAGCCCAAGAGCGATGAAGGTATATTCCTTGGATATTCTGATAGATCTAGGGCTTATAGAATTTACAATGTTAAGAGTCAAACTGTGGAAGAATCACCCCATGTCTCTTTTGATGAATATCATGATGATTCTAACAATGATAACTCTTGAAGGAAAAATGATGAAGACGGGGAATTCCTAAGAATGAAGGACAAGAGTGATTCTACACAAGAAGAGATAAAAGAAGATGGTGACCTAGCTGAATCAAGTAATGCAAGGGATCAAGCTCCAGTAGAAGGTAATGATGCTACAAATATTAGAATTCTTAAGGATCATCCTTTAGAAAATGTCATTGGTAGCTTGAATGACCCACCTAGAACAAGGTCACATTTTAGAATTGTGGAAGAATTAGATCAACTTAATCTTGTCTCCCAGATTGAACCCAAGAGTGTTGATGAGGCATTAAAAGATGAAAACTGGATAAATTCAATGCAAGACGAGTTAAACCAGTTTGAAAGAAACCAAGTTTGCATCTTGTTCCTAGACCTTCATCACAATCTATCATAGGCACTAAATGGGTCTTTAGGAACAAACTCAGTGAGGATGGCAAGATAATAAGAAACAAGGCTAGATTGGTGGCTCAAGGGTATAATCAAGAGTTTGGGGTAGACTTTGATGAATCTTATGCCCCAGTTGCTAGACTCAAAGCCATCAGAATTTTACTTACCTTTGCATGCTCCCTTAGAATAAAGCTGTATCAAATAGATGTAAAAAGTACTTTCTTGAATGGCTTGATCAAAGAAGAAGTCTATGTTGAGCAGCCCCCTGGCTTTGAGAATTCTAACCATGCAGATTTTGTATACAAGCTAGACAGGGCACTTTATGGACTTAAGCAAGCACCAAGAGCTTGGTATGAGAGACTAAGCTCGTTCCTCATTGAAAAAGAGTACACACGAGGTAAGGTAGATCAAACACTTTTCACCAAGAAGCAAGGTAAGAACATCTTGATTGTTCAAATTTATGTTGATGATATTATGTTTGGTTCTACTAAATCTGAAATGTGTGAAGAATTTGCTAACCTCATGACTAGCGAATTTGCAATGAGCCTAATGGGAGAACTCTAATTCTTTCTCAGTTTGCAGGTCAACCAAGGACAAGATGATTGCTTCATAAGTCAAGCCAAATACATCAAGGAGCTGCTGAAAAGATTTGACACGATGAACAGCAAAATCATTGTAACTCCTATGAGCACCACAACATCACTAGATTCGGATGAAAATGGTAAATTAGTGGATGCAAAGATCTATAGAGGTATTATCGGCTCTTTACTTTAATTGACTGCATCCCGACCAGATATCCAGTTTAGTGTATGCCTTTGTGCTACATTTCAAACTAGTCCTAGAGAATCCCACTTGACTGCCGTCAAACGTATCCTTAGATATCTTGTCGGGACTCAAGATTTGGGATTATGGTATCCGTCATCATGTGTTTATCTCTTATATCTTATTCTGATGTGGACTATGCTGGATGCAAGCTGGATCGCAAAAGTACTAGTGGCTACTGCCAGTTTCTGGGCAGGTGTTTAGTTTCTTGGGCCTCCAAGAAATAATACTCGGTTGCCCTCTCAACCGTAGAGGCAGAACATGTTACTGCGGGGAGCTGTGGCACCCAAGTGTTATGGATTAAACACCAACTCCAAGACTACTGAGTGGATCTTGGTTGTGTCCCGATTCTGTGTGATAACACTAGTGCTATCAACCTTGCAAAAAATCCAATCCAGCATTCTAGGACCAAGCATATTGAGATTAGGCATCATTTCATTAGAGATGAGGTCATTAAGAAAAATTTTGAACTGCATTTTGTTGATACTCTAAATCAAATTGCTGATATTTTCACCAAGCCCTTGTGTAATGATAGGTTTTCAACACTCAGAAGGGAGCTTGGTCTTTGTCGACCTCAGGCCAATAAAAATTGAAATGATGATTTTGTTCAATTTAGTTGTGTGTTTTTGCAGATTGGTTTCCATGCATTGTTTATATGTAAATATATCTTTTTGCATATGGTGTGGCATTTCATGTAGTCATGATGCATAATAATGAATTGAATTCATGTTCACGATGCATTGCATGGTTTGTGTAGCATCATTCTTGCATGGCCATGGTATATTAAATGTTGATGTATGGAAAGGCAGGCTATGCTTGTCTAGAAGCACTCAATATGCATGAGGTTTCACCTCCGCCAAGTACTATGTGCCACTGTCGTATATAGGCCATATAGTAAGGGGGAGTTGTCTCTTTGCAGCATTCATGCATTTATTTAATCTTCATTCTGTTGCATTTAATAAGTGTACACCCATGTATTGGGTCATGCATTTCATTTCTGCCAACTCCATGTTTGATCAGGTCAACCCCTGCATCGTTCTAGTCAACCTCTCCTTGACAATTATCTTTTCACTTGTAAACATAATTCCTTGAGTGCATTCATTGCATATCCTTAGGGGGAGTCTTGCTGCCTTTCTTAATCTCTTACAATCTGAACTTCAATGGCTTACAGTCTGATTTGAGATCATGAGACCGATAGAACTACATCGTCAGAACTGATGATTGTTCTTTCAATGAAAATGGTTCAGATTTAATGATTTCTTGAAGTTCTGATATATCTTTCGAAATCATGTATGTTCTGTGGTTTTAATAGATCTTAACTAGAGATTGTATATTGTGCTTTGAATGACAATCCTAATAACTAAAAATTCAAAATTCATGACCATCTTGGTGATACTCTAGAGCTAAGTATTATTTTTAAACATCTTGATGAGCTGGAATTCCTGAAAATCAATTTGACAGAGCAATGATATTGTTGCACGGAGAAATATGTCACATCATCAAATCAAGTGACGAAAGATATGTCATGATGTGCCCCTGTTATCTCTGTCTTAATTATATTTGGACTCTAGGCAGAGCTCTGTCATAATTGCTGAGAAATATATCTTCTCATCACAGAAATGAGATTGGATATGTCATGACGTGACTTTGCTATCTCTGTTCATTCTGAAGCATAACCGTCAGTCTTGCCAAATATTTAGGGATACTGGCATCTAAACAACGTGTATTCTTACGGCTAGGAGGCATGTACTAGACTTGATTGCTCGTAAAATATGAGTCATGTGCCTTCAAATTCAAAAGATATTGAAAATCAAATTTGTTGAACTCATAAAACTCCATGCTTTAGTCATGATTGTTTAGCCTCAATACCAGTGTTATTCCCTTTGTAGTTATTGAATATGGATATATAAGATAAGGGAAGGTTAAACACTGCCATGATATGCACCTTTGGTTCATTTCTATTAAATCTTGGATGTAGCTGCTTTTCGAACTCTGTTGATCATCTCGGATTTCATTAGCTTTGAACCATATATGTTGCTCGTGGTATGTTTCAGGTTTGCATATAATGGCTTGCTCTCCACTCTCATTCAGCTCTGGTCCCTCAGACATTAGTTACCTTCTCTATCTTAACCCTCCTTTTTGCTGCTGTCAAAGGGGGAGAAAATGTCTTGTTGTGAGTCCTTTGTGTGGCCTTTGTGAGTTGTCAAAAGGGGAGAGTGAATTATGGACGGGAGAGAGTCCATGGGGGAGAGAACCTTGTGAGCTTTGAGTTTTCATATGTGATGAGGGTTTGTGCATAGCATTCACATGTTTTGATCATCCATGCATACATATCCGCATTCACATGCTTTCACTATCATGGATCTTGAGATGCACATGTCGCATATGTCATAAACTTTGCCATCTTAGATATTACTGTCACATAATGACTCACAGTGTTGCCATCATCAAAAAGAGGGAGAATGTTGTGCCCCTGTGGTCAATTGAGTCATCTTGTGGTCACTTGGGTCATTCGACATCATCCTGTGGTCATTTGTGTTATTTGATATTGTTGGTTTTGATAATGGCTAAACACTATAAGTCATTGATGTTTTACCACTCTTATATGACTAAACTACTTGATGTTCTTTCATGACAGATATGCCAAGGAATGGAGTGGAGATGGCAAAAGTGTAAGCTCAATGATTGCGCCCTTGCACGCGGATTGACCTGCGCGGTCAGGTCACGGGGGTTTCCGGGGGCGGAGCCCCCGGAACAAAATTTTGATTATATGAGCGATATAATCAATAGAAATCTTCAAGACAGTCAAGGTTGATGCCACAGATGAGAACGGAATGCTAAAGGACTCAAGCGACGGAGCTAAAGAGGTTAACGGACCGACCCGGGAAAACCCGGGGTCTGCCCAGCTGGCGGTCGACCGCCAGCACAGGGGCGGTCAACCGCCCCAGCCAGCAGCTCCCAGTCTGCACGAGTCTCAGTGGCGATCGACCGCCAGCCTAGTAGCGGTCGACTGGAAATTCCAGGGACCATCCGTCTACAGCGTTTCTCAGTAGCGGTCGACCGCCAGCTTCCACAGGATGTCCAAGGACCATTCAAAGTCTATAAAACCAACACAAGGAGGGTTAGAAACCCTAATGCTTCAAGGGGATTCAAGGGAGGCTACAAGGGTGTGTTCAAGGGAGAGGAGTTCGAGTACTATAGCTGTAAACAGTACTACGGGAAGAAGCTTCTTCATCCTCAAGTGATTCAAGCTTCTTCAAGAGGAGATCAAGCCCAAGCCAAGAGAAGATAAAGCTGCATCCTTTGTCTTCTTCATCATCTCAAGGGTGATCTAAACTGCATCAAACTCTTCATCAACTCAAGGAGATCAAAAGGAAGATCAAAGCTACATCCATAGTCTTCTTCATCAACTCAAGGAAGATCATCTCTCAAAGAAGAAGACACCATCGAAGCATCAGATTCAAGCTCCTGCAACTCAAACAAGATCTTTTTACTTTGAGCATATTCTATATCTTGTTTGAGTGATTTCATATTTATTCTTTTTCCATTTCATTCAAACATATGAAACTGAAGATCGTCCCTACCGGTGGTTAGTAGGAAGGCAATCGGAAGTTGTCCGATCTGCGGTGTTGACGTCCCTACCTGTGGTTAGTAGGAAGGTAATCGGAGGTCTTTTCGATTTGCGGTTCAGTGCGTGGCACTAGTGGAGTCTCACCGGATTTGGTGAGGGGTGGACGTAGGACTGGGGATTCAGTCCGAACCACCTTAAAATCCTTTGCGTTGTGGTTTGCTTGTGTGATTGCTTCATTCTAGATGCATGCTTAGGTTCAAATCGATATATTAGTTGCTCATCTTGCCAAGTGAATCATAGTGTTCTTCGATAAGCTAGTTACACTCCGCTGTAATTTTTTTTTATCTAGCTATATAGAGGGTTGCATTGTGAAAAGAGGGGCAGATCTATTCAGCCCTCCCCTCTAGATCCGCTGTCCACTACTCAACACACCCCCGTCGAGAAGGATCCGAAGGTCGCCGATAAGGACCATCTTGCCGGAGTTGCTGGTCATGGCAGTGAGGCGCCTGCCTCTGCGGCCATGGCGATGCTTCTTCTGAGGAGCTGAGGAAGACTCTGCCCCAAGATGGTAGACCGAGAAGACATGGCCCGGAACAACCGGCAACATGAAGCCGTCAGTCCGAAGTGTCGGGATGGGTCCCCAGGGTAGGTAACCTGCACCGAGAGTCGATGGCTGGGTGACTCGGGTGTAAGCCTTCGCACGCGCCGATAGGAGTGTCACCGATGCTCGAGATGACGTTCTTGCACCGGGAGGTGACGCCGTCGGAAGTACTGGGGTGCCAACGCCCCTGGGTCGAAGACACGTGGTAGGTGCCGGCGTAGTCTGGGCTCGGGTCGGGGGACCCGAGGAAGGTGCTGAGGAGCGCTGCCCCCTGGGTAGAAGACCCAAGGAGAGAGTCGGTTCAACTGGAGCTCGGGACCAAGGCCCTGAGTGCACTAACGGGGAGCCGCGAACTCGAGCCTGTGAGTTCGTGTCGAGTGTCGGCCTTGCTGGGATTCGGGGTCAGAAACCCGATGCAGATGCTGGGGAGTCGTAAACTCAGGGCTGAAGGCCCATGTCGGGCGCCCGACTTTGCTGGTGCTCTGGGTCGAGGACCCGAGGAAGATGCTGGGAAGCCGTGGACCCGGGGTAGAGAGCCCGTGTTGGTTGCCGGCTTGGCCGCGGCTCGGGGTTGAGAACCCGAGGATGATGCTGTGAAGCCGCGGACTCGGGGCAGGGAGCCCGTGTTGGGTGCCGGCTTGGCTGGGGCTCTGGGTTGAGGACCCGAGGAAGATGCTGTGAAGCCGCGGACCTGGGACAGGGAGCCCGTGTTGGGTGCCGGCTTGGCTGCGGCTCGGGGTTGAGGACCCGAGGAAGGTGCTGTGAAGCTGTGGACCCAGGGCAGGAAGCCCGTGTTGGGTGCTGGCTTGGCTGCGGCAAATGTTGAGGACCCGAGGATGGTGCTGTGAAGCCGTGGACCCGAGGCAGGGAGCCCGTGTTGGGTGCTGGCTTGGCTGCAGCTCGGGGTTGAGGACCCGAGGAAGGTGCTGTGAAGCCGTGGACCCGGGGCAGGGAGCCCGTGTTGGGTGCCGGCTTAGCTACGGCTCAGGGTTGAGGGCCCGAGGAAGGTGCTGTGATGGTGACCGAAGTCCGGGGCACGGGTGTGGATGCACTTTTCGACACGCTCATTTGTTTATTTCCTTAGGTCGGTTTATTCGGTGGGTTTATTTGTTTATTAATTATTAAGTGCGTGGGCATGCCAGTCACAAAGTGACGGTTTATTCGGGCTTCATGGAAGCCCATGGCGCGCGCGATCTGACTAATCAGACGATTGTGTGGTTCGTGTCAGGACCAAAACCCGCCGTGCCGTAAAGGTCACGGCGTCATTTACATCCCCTCGGAGAGGGGAACACCCTTGATTAATCACCGGGAATCAGGGCCTCATGGCCAGGAAACTATATCGAGAGAAACAAGCCGATAGCGGTCTCGAATCAGTCGGAAAACCCGATGTCTAGGGAAGCAAGGATTCGAAATATGTCGGTCACTCAAGGGACCATTTTGATATTCAGACGAGCGTCCGGCCTCAGAAAATTGTGATCATCATAGAAAAAACCGGGGCATATGTATGCCAGGGTACGACAAATTTATTGTTCAAAGGGATATGAGACATTCAGTTGAATCTCGATTAGAGTGGTCGGGAATCAGTGAGTTTATTTGCCCAGTGCAAGATCGAGTCAGGACCATTCCGGGGGTGCCTCCTGCGGTCCGAACGAGGCTTGCGTGGATATCGTTAATATTTCCGATGCCGAAGGGCAGCGGGAAAGTGTCCCGGGACTAGATTCCAAAACAAAGATGTATACAAAGATAGCTGGCTATAGGCCTAGATGTGGGTCAGGTAATGACCATGGTTGGGGCGAACCTGAGGTCCAGACATGACTCACGAAGGTCTTATTGATATTCCCACACGTAGGGTTCGGGGAAGACGAGAGCCGTCTCGTTCCATTCAGATTTTGTTAGTCATTCATAGACCACTTTATGTTCGGAGATAGGTCCGTATAGAAAACAAGATGGTGACGGGAGCGAATCCGTGCAAATGTCTGCCGTGAGTATGGCAAGTTTAATGCAAGCGCGGGATTAGATCCCGTTATATATGTCGGCCACTAACGGACCATTCGTCGTTCGGACGAGAGTCCGCATTTGAAGCGTCGAAGATAACAACAAAACCACACGGATGTCTGCCGTAGGTACATCAAGTTTAATGTGGGTGGGGGATTAGATCCCGGCATATATGTCGGTCACTAACGGACCATTCATTGTTCGGACGAGAGCCCACATTTGAAGCATCGAAGACGACGATAAAGCCATATGAATATCTACCGTAGGTACGGCAAGTTTCATGTGGGTGAGGGATTGGATCCCGGCATATATGTTGGTCACTAACGGACCATTCATTATTCAGATGAAAGTTCGTATCAGTAGCGTCAAGGATGACGATAAAACCGTACGGATGTCTTCCGTAGGTACGACAAGTTTAATGTAGGTGCGGGATCGGATCCCGATAAAGACGGGTCTAGATAATGAACTATCGGCTCAGGATAAGATCAGATCATGGTCACGTTCGGGCGAGGGCTCCCGAGATCCAAGTCCGATCTAGTGGGGAATCATTGCTTTTCTCTTCAAACACAGTCTGGGGAAGCGGATTGTTAAGTGTGAAGCCCGAACTCGCCAATGTGCGCCCTTGCACGCGGATCGACCTGCGCGGTCAGGTCGCGGGGTTAGACCTACCCGGTCAGGCCACGGGGTTCGACCTGCCCGGTCAGGTCGCGGGGGTCAAGGGGGCAGCACCCCTTGCGGGGGTGTCCAGGGGCGGAGCCCCCGGAACAAAAATTTTAGGTATAGCAAGGGAAACTTTTGATTATTGGTTCCACATCCCTTTTATTTGTTTGGTTAATTAGGTTTCTTTTTATGGAAGGCACACCGGATTAAGGAAGCAAGGGGCGCACCAGAATAAGAGGTGAAAGAGGGGGCGCACCGGATTAGTATCAAGAGGAGGGCGTACCGGTTTAAGTGTGTTAAGAGGGGCGCGCCGGTTTAGAAAGGCATGGGGGCGTGCCGGAATAGGTGGAGCAATGGGCGCGCCGGAATAGGCTCAATGATGAATGGCGCACCGGATTAGGGCGCTATTCATTCCAATACTTTGAAAGTGGTTTTGAGTGTAGAGTTAAACCGGCGCGGGGGGTGAGCACGCCGAATTAGCCCGCGCCGGATTAGGGGCACGTCGGGTTAAGCTCTGTGGGTTTTATTTCGTTCTGTTTCTTCTTTCTTTCACCCGTGGGTTACTTTGATGATTGATTTATTCATCTTATTGATGGGTTAAGCTTGTGGAGAGAAAGTTTAAGTGTTTTGATCGTTTGTTAAGGTAAATTAGCGTGAAGGTTCAAGTGTTTTATTGGAGTAGTTTATTATGCAAGGCTTCTGATTCAGGTCCAAATTTGATTCAGGGGTTCCAAGTATATGTGGCTCTGGCCCTCAGAGAATAGTTCGTTTGTCTGTTCTTGTATGCATTTGGTTTTTATTGTTCTTAGCCCCGGCAAAAATCGGGCAGCATCTCCCCTGGACTGAGGCTTGCCAGAGATAAGTAGAGGAACACCAAACGGATTGCTCTGGGGTGAACCTCAAAACTCGATGTGAGGCCTCCGTTAACCCATAAGTGAGTGTGGAGACTCGAGGACTAGCCTTCAAGAGTTCCAGCAGCTCACGGGCGATGATTTCATAAGCGGGATGAATGTGTGCCATGAGAGGTGACCACGAATGTCCACCCTTCTGACGGGCTCCTCCGAAGGCTATGCTACGTAGAAGCAAGCTTCGAAGGGCCCTGGGTGAGTAGAAGATAAGGAGAAAGGGGAGGGAACCAAAATGAGTAGAACACCATATACTGCAATGCCTTTTCTTTTATTCACCCGCAAGAGAAGGAGGAACGAAATACACAAGGGGATCTATCCCAGAACAAAGGAGAATACATCTCGAGGAAAAGAAAGATAGCAGGGGGAAGAACTGAATACATCGGTGCCGGAAGGGGGAACGGAGCACAAGCCCCTCCCCCCGGGCTCACCTCTCACTCTCACGCTTAATCTCTCTTCTTCTTCACCTCACGGGCGCAGGGGAAATGGAGCTTCTCTTCTCTTCATCTTTTCTCTTCAATGGCCAGCCCTCATCCGAACGAACCAACTTCTTTTCTCTTCTCTTTTCAATAGCCCATCCTGCTTCTCTCTGTCGAACATGTAGAGTATATATAGCCGGCTGCCCTTTCTTCGCTCGGACAGAAGGAACTCCCGCCATCTTCCTCCTCGTTCGTTGAGGCATCCGGAGTTGACATGCCGTGGTGTCGTCTGTTGATTTGCGTAGTACGCTGGCATTTATCCAAGGATGGGATGTTTGCGGGTTTGCCGGAAGATCTGTTGCTGCTACTCCCCCCATCGATGCTTGCCTTCACCGTCGATGCAGCTGCGTTGTCAAACGGAGATGGAGACAGGGCTCTAGAGCATTGAATGCCCATGGAGACAGGGCTTCAGAGCATTGAATGCCCTCTAGGCACCAGGCTGATGCGAAAATAGGGTATCGGCTGGCAGATGGGATGGCATTTGAGGTTAAAATGGCGCGGTGGAATAGTGACTGCACCGGTTTAAACCCAAGCGCAATTGGCGCGCAGTTTTAGCATTTGAAGGCAAAGCTTTTGAAAATGGGGGCATGATGGGTCCTGTAGCGCGCAGGATTAAGTTGCCAAAATGGGGGTTCTTTGAGCGCGCCAGAATAGCCTTACAAATGGAGCGTGCCGGTTTGGCCAAGCAATTGGGCATGAAGGGTTCTTCGAAAGTGGCGCGCCGGATTAAGACATCAACATGGGCGCGCCGTATTAGAGCATCAAAGGGGGCGCGCCGTTTTAATGCAACGCAAGGGGCCGCGCCGTTTTAAGGCGAATGTTACGCCGATTGGGGTTTCTTCTCGGAGTCGTAGCCATTCACACGAATGTTGGCGTTCCCAGAATGTTGTAATTGTAATGCATTGCCTTCGCAACGTTCCATTCGCAGCCTCTAGGGCTCGGTCCCAGACTTTGCTCGACTTTCGGTGCATACCGAGGTTGTGCTGGAGTTCCTGACTCTTCTTTGATTCAGCTCTCGGCACGGTCGGCTGTAGAGTTGTGGCTGTATCTTCCGCCTGGGGGGGCTTCCTTAACAGGTAATGGACCACCAAGTGAGTTCTCATCCTGATCGGGCGAGGCACGAGGTTTATTCGGTGTTTCCATCTTTGGCTTGCTCTCGAGTGTCGAGACGTGCATGCCGTATGATCTTCATCGACATTTTTTGACGTCCACTTCGGGGCCCGTGTTGGAGATCAGACGAAGTTGGCCTTGGGAGGTGATGTTCACCCGGGTCGGCGTTGATATAGGGGCCCTGTAGGGGCCCGCAGTGACAGTCCGGTGCCCGACACTCGGACATGACACTTGTCACGCCCCGAGCCTTATATTACAGCAGAAGACTAACTCGGGGAGCGCGAACAGCCGACATGGTAAGCCTCTTGTGACCAAGAACGATCAGAGCGCAAGACAATCACACACATAAATGCAATTGCACAATATTACTCAAACTCCAACTTTATTTCAAAATAATCAAGTACAACCACTAATTCAATTTCCATTATGCACTAGACTCAAGAAATAGGAAAATTACATAGACTCAATCTAAATAATTTAGACTTCCTAAGTCTTCACTCTCATCTTGACAATACTTTCATTCGCCCTCGGACCCGCTACTTGTATAACCCGAATCCGAATTCGAATCACTTCCATCTCCTGAAAAGATTGGAAATAGGTAATGAGCACACTTGCCCAGTAGGTATCTTCGCATCAACATGAA
Organism: Amorphophallus konjac; assembly: GCA_022559845.1. NCBI lineage: Eukaryota > Viridiplantae > Streptophyta > Magnoliopsida > Alismatales > Araceae > Amorphophallus > Amorphophallus konjac. The sequence goes on along the minus strand of CM040121.1, from coordinate 189,740,625 downwards.
GGCACTATTAAAGTAATTAAGAATTTAGCTCTAAAGAATGAGGTAAAAATCATGTGAATGCGATCAATCATGCGATTAAACCAAAGTAACAAGATGATCATGTAAGTTAGAATGAGAGCCAGTACGAACTAGCAAGAATGTAACAAGAACATGATATTGGCCTTTCTTGAACAAGAATATATCGAGAATGTACTAGCAAGCCACATAATCATCACTCCAGTATCTTTTGCTTATGAGCAAGTACTTCATGAATTTCTGTGGAATATCAAGCAAGAAAGTCATGTACAAGAATGTCATTTCGTGCCGTGGATTTTCACTTATTTATAGAGAAAGTACTCCCAGCGTAATGCGACGCCAGTAGCATCATGCCCCATGGTTTATAAAATAGTATGTTTTCGACAATCAGCCGAGGGGACTAGCATAGAGCCCTTGAACACAATCAGTGCTCGATCGTATCTTCAAGTATAAATCAAGTTACTTCCACGCATGTTAACAATAAAATATGGCCAAGAATGTAATAAGTTCAATAAGCTCATGATAACAATAATTCAACGAATGAATACTTTAATAAGAATCATGAGAAATCAAGAATGACTTAAGTAAGGTTATGCTTATGGAAATAAATCGGCAACATAACGATACGTTCTTTATCTTCCATTCATTATATTAGGTTTCTTGTTCAATATGATAAGTTCTAGATCATCAAGAGTCTATCTAGAACCTTGGAATATCGACCCTTGGTCAATCCTTGGGTTAAAATACTCAAGTAGTGTGACGGTCGTGTACTGGGCCGTTACATGATGTGATGCTCCAGTATTGGGCCGTTACATTAGTCTGAATCCAGAACCAAGAAATCGGACTCAGTGGAATGTGACGGTCGTATATTGGGCCGTTACTTGTGCCTGACGGTCCAACATAGAGCCGTTACATTACTGATAACCAAAATGATCAATAGTGTAATCTAATTAATGGGCTTTAATGGTACAACCAACTCGGCGTCCTAGTGGGAATCCCAGGTGAATTACGGAGGCCTTGAAACAAGATTTCGTAGTCTATTGGAAGGAATATCCAATAGAGAGGTCCTCATGTCCAAAAATAATGTTCCTATAGTGAAAAGTGAACTAATGGACAACATAACGGAATATGTGCCATATGCTTAAAGAAATGACTCTATAGATAAGAAAGAATGCGTAACATTTATGAAACCAAGATAAAACTCCATCAATACAACTTTGGAAAATCATGATTTAGAATACAAAACTATAGAGTTTTAGCCAATGAAATTAGCATAACTTAAAATAACCTAAGACACATTAATCATGCAATTTGATTATGAATCAGAAACTAAACTCAAAGTCATGATAATAGGTCCAAACTTAGCTATCTAACTTTATTTATAAGTAAACTTAACTGGTTATTATTCTGCCTTGGGCTGACAGAACACAGGTGTCTGACGGTCTAGGATAGGTGCGTTACAGTGTGTGACGGTTTATCGAGGGGCCGTTACAGTGGTGTAACGCTCTTGCTAGGGTGCGTCAGAGACAATAGAACAAATAAAAGCATAACAGGTTGTGATGGTCTATCGTAAGGCCGTTACATGTATGTTACGGTCTCACGTTGGTGCGTCAGAGAACCTGCTGGCAGTAAACTAAAGTAAAGGTTCATGAAAACATTACATGCCTGGAAATCAACATTTTACCACTGTCCTAATCATGAATCGATGCATAGGCCAACTATATGCAAGGGTTTAGTGAATAGACAAGATAATACATTTTTATTTCCATTTAGGGCTAAGAAATGCATGAATGTATAAAACTATAAAATCATGAAATTCTTAGTCTATAATACATGAAATCAAGCACAATCAGAGGGCTTTTATTCCTAACAAGTTGTTTTTGCCAATCATGAGATAACCTACCTCTTCTAGAACCTTAAAACTTCGAATTTGATACTAGGTGCTACCCTTAGTCCCTTGTACTTCTTGTGATAAATCAGTAACTTCAATCTGCTCTATTTCTTCAGCCTCTTGACCAAAGGATGTGAAATTTTGAGGGTAAGAAGATGAAACTATTAAGAACAAAAAGTTCTAAAGGATCATACTCTAAGTACCTCGTTTAGTCATCCTAATGTCCTGATCTTTGGGGGACGTGCGTTCAGATTCCTAGGTTGCTAAGGTTGAATCAGCAACTTCGGAAGCTTCTATCTCCTTGGTTGCTTGATCTCCTAGCACGGAATTTGGAGAACCATTAGTCTAAAGTATACTAAACAAAAGCTTCTAAAAAACTTACCCAAATTTATGACTCCTTACCTTGATTCTTCACGAGCCAAAAGTAAGGGTCGCCTAGTTCAGAACTAGGTCCTATTTATAGGGTTTTGACTAGGGTTTGGAGATTAGATCGATTCTAGAGTCCTTAATCTACCAGAATCTAATCCTTAAGAGTCCTTAGTAATGTTATAAGCTTCCCTAAGTCGATCTCTTGTAGATAGGATTTCAAAGTTCCAATCTTTTTACAATTTCCTCACCTTACGGAAGCTGCAGGATGTAACGGTCGTGTCTAGGTGCGTTACAGGGCTATGACGGTCGCCCGATAGACCGTTACATGTGACGTATATAGAGTTTCAATTTGATAAAACTCTTTTATTCATTTATCCATATAATTATCTTATATAATTAGTATTTATCTTTAAAATATGTGAATAAGCCAATTACACTTCTAGAATATGGGCCAAACTTAATGGGCTTAGTCCATTAACCTTTTGGATAATAATTAGATAGGCTAGGTTAACTAATTAGCCTAATTGAGCCTTATAATGACTTATTAATTTAATAATCCTTCATTAATTTATTTAGGCCTTTATAATTTCCAGAAAACTATTTTATAATTCAAAAATTATATATATAAATTCTGGGATACTACAACACTAGAGCTGGGGGTGCGCATGGCGCGTTGGCCGCACGGGCCACTGGAGAGGCTGGAGTTGGCTGAGAAGTAGCCACAGGGATCACACCCAGGAAGTAGGGTGATCCGATAACCGGGGCGAAGCTGCCAAAAGCAATCGGCGTCGCCAAGTAGCCCACCCGGGCATGAGTGGCACTAACGTTGGGACCGTAGGTGACGGCTGCCATGGTTGCTGGGATGCTGAGTGCTGCGGAGGCGACAATCATTGACATTCGCTGAGAACAGCCCGACGATAAGAACGTGAACTGGGATCCGCTGGAGAATGCACACAAGTACCCTCCTCTGCCTCTCCTGCAAGGACAAGGAAAGGGCACCGGGCTTCAGGGCTGGCACAGATTTTTCTTCAGCAAAAAGAAGGAAGGCGGTAGACGTCCCACCGAGCGTGCCATCCTCTATGTTGCGCGGGTTTTTATGCCGATTAACTGGGGTAAGGAAAGGGATACATCGATGAAGGTAAATAGGGAGTTTGATATATCTCGGGTATCCTCCTTACGGGTGCATGCCTCTCACGGCGGTACCGGGCACTCTCCAATCATGAAAAATTGGAAAGGGTCGAATGGCACGGAAGTGTCGGGATAAGGGTTAACCAGACAAGATGCGAGCGTGCCAGTCGATCTCTCGATAATCACTCATGGAACCAAGGTTTGACCGGGGAAGCGCCACCCGGGCACGGCACGTGGGCTCGGGCGGTCGGGCGACACGTGGAGAGAAGGGGTTCCATGGGTGCGAGTGCCTAGGCGATTGCGGGAATCGTGTACAGGACGTCTTTTCCCACCGGTCGCAAGCAACCGGTGTTTATTTACATCGGATTGAATCTGAAAACCTTCGTTCTAAGCTGAAGAAAAGTCTGTATATGAGTCTGAAGCCATGGGTAGAGGGCCGGGGGCATTCAACAGCTATGGGTGCGTGTTAGACTGAGGGGTGTGTTTTCTGGGATTAGGGTGTCAGGCACGGATGCCGAGTGGTGTGGGTAGGAAGCTGGGGGCCCGAATGTGGGCGTATGTATTTCACTGGTTTTATGATGAGTCACATGGGCTTTACAAGCGGGCCTTAATGGGCCGAAGTACAACTGGAGCAAGCCGCGGGACAATTCCAACACGTGGGTCGGTCCCCGGGTCATTGCGTAACAAAGCTGATGTCTGTGTGTTCTACTGGAGCTCTTTATAGAGGAGTTGGTGTGGGTTCGACTGCCTTGGTGGTCAGAACGGACATGGGCTGGCGCCTGGCGGAGGTCGGACGGGGCTCGATGTGAGCGGTCGGGTCCGGGTCTCGGACGGCGAGCGTTGTCAAGCTGGAGAGTCGAGGTCGGCCCTGGGATTATGATTCCCCAGCCAGAGGTCCGACTAGACTTGATTTGTCAATCTGAGGGGCCGACTGCCGGCTGGGAGGTGAACGGTGGGTATGCGGTTCCGTGTCGATGGCCGACGGGGCGTTATGAAGTACCCTTCGTCACCGTCATAAGTGTCGTAAGTTGACGTGCACGGGTGGACCCGGGGTGCGGGCGTACTTGCCGTTGGTACGGTCATCTTACACGTGGTGGGGATGGACTTGGTGTGAGACGGCTAAACACCATGTGAGGGGATTACGTGCGACATACCCTCGGCGTGTGTGAGCCGACCAGCAAGCCAACCGCGCGCGCACTTGTCTTCTCGTGTTCCCGACCCTTGCCGAAAGCCTCAGGAATCCGAGGGTGTGACTGATGTGGCACAGCCCAATGATGACTAAGTATGAAATGAGTAACCTAGGACCTAGACCTGCAAACATACAAGCACTCCAATGATTCTCACGATAGCGTCTTACTCACTCGGCACACGCGATCACCCGGCGGGGCCGGGGGATGATGGCAAGGGTCCGAGGCGAGACCCAATGATTCTAATTGACTTATTTGGCTTAGGCTGACCCCAAAGGGCCTAGAATTCCCAACTTCATAGGCGGCTGGCCCGCAGGGCGGGGTTTGGGTGGCACTCTCTCCCGGTCCGCGGTGGACACCTTCAAAGTAGCATACTAGTACGGGCTCTCTTCTCACCGTCCGACGGGCATTCAAGCAATACTAAACTCGCAGAAATAAGGCAATCAAGGGTAGTATCAGAGGCTCACCTGATCGGTGTGAAAACACCGATCCCGCTCGGAGACGAGGGCACGCCGGGAGGCGAGGGTATTTACCCGATCGCCGCGGCGGTGTCGCTTGACCTGAAAGTGAAAGAAGTACAACACTACACCTCTCGCAGGAGGGGTGATCTTGGGGTAGAGATTAAGCATAGTACAACCAAAACTACCTCCACGCAAGGAGGGGCCTTCAGCCGGCCAAGCGGGGTGGGGGAATTAAGCAAAGAAGACCGACTTTCCGAACTCCGCCAGTTCTGCCAAGCTTCAGGCTCGCTGGACAGGGTGTCGATGACGATGCTGCCACGGACTCCACAGAACTCCAAACTTGATGAAACAGGTGCCAAAAGTTTCCCAACTGACAGAGGATGATGTCTGAATTTTTTCAGAAGCTCTGGAACACGGGGCTGATCGGACCAGCGACTGGAGCAGGACAGCAACGCTCTGCCACTGACTGATGCAGAACTGATGCAGTAGGTTTCAGAAAGCACTGCGGATGCTCCCGAACTCCAAATGGAACGAAACGGGTGGTGGCGCGATCGTGGTCAGAGTAGCTTTGAGCAGAAGTTGACGGGGCCACAATCTGAGGTCGGAGAAGAGAGTGGTGACCGGATAAGTGGGGACTGGTCGAACCTGGACCCACAGGTGGCAGACTGCACACTCCGGCAAAGAAAATGGTAACTGATAGCTCCGGTGGCCGAATGAGGTCCTTCTTCTTGGAGATGAAAGCTAACTGGACGTAGTTTCCGCCCTCCAAAAATGGCACTCAGATCCTTCACGAGCTGGCCGTGGCAGCTTCTGCTTTCAGCTTCAGGTCTTCCAACAGGGACAGAATGCGCAGTTGGACGAGATCCTCGAATACGAACAGCTCCGGACTCGGATGGATGCGAGACCACCACCGTTGGAAAGCTACCTCGCAGATGATTCCAGAAATATAGGCCTTGCCACCTGAATCTTTGAGAGAAGGTCGCGGATGCCTCTGCAATTTGCTGCCACTCTGCTGCCTGAAACAGAGATTGAATGAGGAGAGGAAGAGGGTGTGGGGAAGGGGATGGCCAAGAGAGTAAGAGGTGGGAGGTGTGTCTAATGGCTATGGAGGGGGGGTGTGGGGTGTTTAGGGGTTGTGAGAGTTGTAGGGGAATGAAGGTTGGGGGGTGAAATGGCTGGAGAGGGCTGTGAGATGAGTGGAGGGAAGGTGGAGCTCTTGGTGGGCAAGGAGAGAGCAAGGGAGAGAGGGGGGGGGGGGCGAACTTGGCTTGGCCAAGGGGAGGTGGGGGGCAAACTTGGGAGCTTGGGGGTGGGGGGAGATGAAAGGGCACAGCCCAAGGGGAGGGAAATTCGAATTTGGGTCCTTGGGAGAAGTCCCTTCAGCCTTGGGAGGGTGGGAAGGTGCTTTGGGAAGTGGAAGGGGTAGGTGGTGGTTGGAGGGTGGGGTTTTGATTGGTGTAGGATACCTTGGGGCTGGGGTGGAGTTATGGGAGTGGTGTGGGAACTTGGGAGGAGTTATTGGGGAGGGGAAGAGAGAGATAAAGTGGGTGGGAAGTGAGGAGAGAGAGAGGGGGGTGAACTCTTCCCCTTGGGAGAGAGAGAGAGAGAGATAATGAGAGAGAGAGAGAGAAGAGAGATTTGGTGGAGAGGAGTATGACTAGAGAATTTTTCTATTCAAATGATTCTTCAAAAGTTGATTACATGGAGAGAGATGGGGCCTATTTATAGGCAACCACTCTTTACATGACCAAAATGACCCTGACATTAAGACAAAAGACCCAACAAGTCCTAGACTCAATTCATTAGGCCCAAACTAAGGTACTAAGGCCCAATTAAACAAAATAAGAGAAATAGACTAGAACAACATGACTCAATAAAAGAAAGTACATAAGATAGGACTCAATAAAAGGAAAATACATAAGATGAAACTTAGGAAATGAAGATAAGTGTAGATCATAGTCAATCCACATCAAGAGTGTGCAGGCAACCCGAGCCAAAGGGAGTGTCGTGAGATGTCCTCATCAAATCCCCCGGGGTGGGGAGAACTCGACCCTGTCGAGTATGGGTCCGCCTGGCTGTAGTAACGCTCCAGAATATCGGGGTCCAAGCGCAGCAGGTCCTCCCGACTCACCCAAGTATCCTCTGTCGGGGGACGGTTCTTCCACCTAACCAGGTAGCGCTGATACACCTTGTGCCTAGTAATGATACTCTGCTCATCCAGTATTGCCTCTACCTGCTCTCGTCGGTCTCTCAAGCTATGAAGTGGAGTCCCACCGGGAGTGTCTCTCTCAAGGGGGGGTAAAGGCTCGAGCTCCTCACTGGGTTCCACCGCGGGGCCCTTCTTGGGTATCAGGTCCACCACATTGAAAGTAGGGTGTACCCCAAAACCCTCAAGTAGGTCTAGCTCATAAGCACTACTACCAAGTCATCTCAGAACTCGAAAGGGTCCCGAACCCCGTGCCCTCAACTTGGAGGCAGGTCCCGGAAGGAGCCGCTCCGTCCTCACCATCACCAAGTCTCCCACTTGGAACTCGCAGTGGTGCCGATGAGCATCTGCCCGCCTTTTGTAAGTCTCATTGCTCTTTCCTATATGCTTGCGAGAATGCGTATGCCATGCACTATGATGTGATGTTGGTGTGAAAAGTATGGTGTGCAAAGGTGGAACTGGGCAGCCAAATGTAGACCGATCACACTTTGATTCCATGAAGACTGTGACAGACTTAGGAGGGCCGGGACATCCATAGATTAACCTTTTATGCATGGGTGTGACAAATGTCGGGGGACCCGGACATCCATGTATGCTCCTCTCATGCTTAAGACTTATGATGAATGAAGGTGGGCCAATACATCCGAATACGGTCCACTTATGCTTCCTACTTGACATGTGGGTGATGTGAATGAATATACCCGACTTATGAATCATGTCAAATGGTGTGGTAAGCCTAGACTCATGCATATTTATCCCAAAGGTGACTTCCATGTGCATAGATGTGGGATGACTTTTGAACTTCCATGTGAATGGGTCGAAGGGATCTAGGAAGGTGGTTATGGGGTGGGGCATTTCATCAATCCCAAGGTGTTTGTTGCCTAAGGTCAATGCTCTCATGGTGTAACCCGATTCTAGGAAGGGAGGAGTTTGGGTTAACATGGGCGATATGGGTAGGGTGAGGTGGGTGGTGAATAGGGGGAGTGGGTTACATGGAGATCTAGGCTCCCTTAGGAAGGGGTTAAAGGGATCATGGTAAGGGTCACCTAGGTAGGGGTACTCCATGTTCTCAAGGTCCTCCAATGGTGAGTCATCCTCCTCCAAGATAATTGGGCCAAGGTTGCTAATGGGTTGATCAATCAAAGCACTTGGGATCTCAATGGTTGGGGAGTAGACTAGGATGGGTTCCTCCTCCATGGGAAGAAAGAGTATGATCTCACTTGTAAATTGGCCATTAGTGTAGATGGAAGTGATGGAGCCAATGGCGGGGTAAGCTAGGCTAATGGTGCTAGGCTCTGACGGCCTCATGGCTAGCATATCGGTCAAGTGGACTTGCCAATGTAGGTAGGCCACGAAGTCTCCCAAATCTTCCTCACAATAGGAGGTTTGATAAGTGACATGAGGCTGAGTGGGAATGATTTGGGATTGATGTCTCATGGGTAGGTGGCTTGGTTGTGAACTAGGAATGGTGAGGCCTTGCTTGAGCCATTGGAGTACGGACTCATCTATGGTGACAGTGTCATGGGAAAGGGTGTATAGCTCTTGAGGAGCTAGGCTAGGAGTGGTGGGTGAGTTGTGTGGCCCTTGAATGTCCTCTATCTTGGGAGGTGGATCCGGATTGGTATCCCTCTCCACTTGGGTGAGGGTGTGGGTTGCAACTCCTAAGGACAATGGGGTAGGAAGGTCTATGGTGGGTGGGTTGGTGGTAGTCGATGCATGGCGCACTCGGGGTGGTGGGCAAGAGTGGACTTGGGTTGGGATAGGAAGGGGAAGTAGTGGAGGCCTAGGTTGGGGAAAGATTGGTGTAGGAAGCGGGAGGTGGGTTGGGTGAGGGGTTTAGGTTGGTTGGCCTTGGGAGGTGCATCTTTCTTTAGGGGTGATGGAGGGATAATGGTGGGGTTTAAGGGGGCTTGTGGGATATGGGTTTGGTGGGGGAATTTGGGTTGGGGGGTGGTGGTCGTCATGGGCCTAGGTGGAGGGGTGGTCATGGGGTCCAATTGGGTTTGTGGAGCTATGGTTGTGGTGAGGACTTGTAGGTAGGGTGTAGATGTGGTGGTCGGGATAGGATAGGTGGGAAGTGGTGGGGAATGGGGGATTGAGGTCTTGGGTTGGCCAGGAGGGGGTGAAGGAGTTGAAGTGCTCCTTAGGCTTTGGTGATTCGGGTAGGAAGGGGACACATATTTTGCCCTAAGTTTCTCCTTCATGTCTTCCCAAGTGGTGATGGGAGTTTCCCTTCTAAGTATCCTTAACCCGACAATTTGCATCCAATGAGTTTCTGCCCGTTTGGTAAGTTGCATTTTGGCAACCCAAGCCTGGGGGTCCAACTAGCTTGTTGGTAAGGGGGATATTTATAGAAGTTGAAGGGGTGGGGGGTTGGGTTTAGGCGGACCAAGTTGAGGGTCCAACTTGCTCCCGGTAAACCCCCCAAATAGTATTTTTATTATTATTTTATTTGTATTTTTATTGTGTTTTGTGTGTGTGTGTCGGAGTGGAAGGGATGGGGTTTAGGCGGACCAGCCCAAGGGGCTGGTCTGGTCCGCCTAAACCCCTCGTCCAGGGGGGGTTTAGGCGCACCAGCCCCATGGGCTGGTCTGGTCCTCCTAAACCCCTCTTCGGAGGGTAAAAACCCCAAGCTGGTCCGCCTAAACCCCCTCCCCTAGGGGGTTTAGGCGGACCAGCCTGGGGGTCCAGGCTGGCCTGCCTAAACCCCTCCCCGGGGGGGGTTTGGGCGGATCAAAGTGGTCCCTTTTTTGTTTTAAAAATCTTTTTTTATTATTCAAGGGTTTAGGGGGACCAGCCTGGGGGTCCAGGCTGGTCCGCCTAAACCCCTCCCCAGGGGGGGTTTGGGCGGACCAGGTAGAAGAGAGAGAGAGGGAGTGGTCCCACCTTTATAAAACTCAGTTTTTTTGTTAATTTTTTTCCTAAATTGGTTAAGAAGAAAAGGACAGGAGGATACTAGAAGGATACACTGGTGGACTGGCTACTTGTGTGCGAAGATCGAGGGATTGATGTGTGTGTGACTCAACGTAATCCCGGGACTCCGTCTTCGCGAATCCTTCGACACACGGGTACGACGAACGAACTTTGCACGAACCTCAGACTGTGAAGTTAGGAATTTCCATGAACTGGGACTGGGGAGGGCCGTCGGGCGTCCGAGATGAGGGGAGGGCGCAGCCCCCAGGGAGTTCACCCTCTCCGGGGACGCGGCCACACCCCGGGGCGAACTGGCCCCGAGCGAGTCGCAACCGCGGGGGATGACCCCAGGGGGTCTTCCTTCGTCGTCTGGGGATATCCTTTTGAAGGATATGAAGTTTCGGGATGTTGAAATGGCCCATGAGAGCCATTGTTCTTCGAGTTGTAGTTGCCGCTCGCAAAGTGTTCGGGTGAATGCCCAACACACCCCGGGTTGCCGAACGAGCCGCATAGGTGGCTGACGGGCCTTGGATTTGGCAAAGGGCCAAAGGTAGAAGTTCGTAGGGGATGGGAGAAGGCACCTTGGGCCCATGGGCCTTGCCTCATACTACGTGCCACATTGTAAGGCGGGTTGGCTAAGTTGCCTCGGGCTGGCCCGAGAGCTAAGTTCAGTGGCTTGTTGCCACGTGTCTGAGGGTCGGGGGTAGCCCCAACTTGCTGGGGGGGTCGTTGTAGGACCCAATTGGTGTACTGGAATCACGGGGTGGCCTGTGGATTGGTGTAGATGGGTTGAAACTCGTGCGCCCATGAGGTGTTCTGCAGAATGCCGAACACACGAGTGTGAGCCGTACACACGTGCTGCGGGCCTCCCGAGCCTGTGGTTGACCTATTTGGGTCTCCCTTTGACCTTGGAGGGTTGAAAGAAGGCGTCCCGGGGTAGGATCCTGGCCTTTTCACTGGGTGCCACGTGGTGTGGCTTGTAGTCGGAGTGTCCCCGGGATGGCCCGGGTGGTCATGTAGAAGGCAGGCAAAGTCCGCAACTTAGGAGTCGGGAGTGGTCCCGATCGATTGCTAGTGCCACCGTATGCTTCTGCTAGCGGGTTGGGGCCATTGGTCGGGCCCACTGGGTTGTCAGAGGGGCTGGGTAGCCGATGCCTTGAAGGTGTTCAAGGAAATTCGCGAACCCTTATTTCTGGGTATTTTGCTTGGGAAATAGTCCGGGTACAACAGTAGCGTAGTATAGCGCACAACTAGATATTTAGTTATGGACGACTCTAGAGGTGGCCCCTACAGGCTCAAGAGGTGGCTCCCATTATTGTGGACGTCAAATAATAGAAGAGAAGAAAAGGAACGTTCCTGCGGCACAGACATCTCGACGCCCCGAGAGCAAGTCGAAGACGGAAAGGCCGAACAAACCCCAGACCTCCTCCAAGCAGGACGAATATATATACTCGGCGCTCCGTAACCCAACGAGAAGCCCTTCGGGCAGAAGAGATGGCCCCGGCTCTCCAGTCGGCATTACTGAAGGCCGAATCAGAAGAAACTCGAGAATGCAAACACATGTTCGGCGCACACTGGAAATCACTCAAAGTCTTGAACTTGGAGTCGGAGGCTCTGAACAAAAGCCCTGGGGGCTTGACGCCACAACCAAAGCAACACGGGAGGGCAGGCGTCCATCCGAATCACCGCTAAGTCGGGAAGTAATCTAATGGGTCTTAAATCGACCCGGCTATACTTATACAACCTTAAACCGGGGTGCCCCCTTTTAATAGCTTTAAACCGGTGCACCCCATTCAATGGCCTGAAACCGGCACGCCCCATTCATGCTGCTAATCCGACGCGCACAACCCCGTGCCGGTTTAACCCCAAAGCATCCCATCACAACTCCAGTCCCCTATTTCCTGCAGACGGCATGCCGAAGAACTACTTAAAATGGCAAAGTTCCCGCTTCAAACCGATGGGCAATCGACTATAGCCCAACAATGGGAATTTTCGAGCTCCGCTCCAGCCAGCCCATCCCCTTCGGTCACCATCGACCAATCCGGTGGAGGAAGCTTCCCTATTCTACGAATCCCTCTACCTGCAGGACACTCAACAACGTCGGATACGGAGCAGGAGAAGAATGAAAGTGATGGGGCATTGAACTTCAGAGGCCTTCTTCCCCATCTCGAGAGATATATATATCAAGAGAAGAATTGTTGTGTAGTGGACAGCGGATCTAGAGGGGAGGGGTGAATAGATCAGCCCCACTTTTCGCAATGCGGCCCTCTAAACAGCTAGTTAAAATGAATTACAGCGGAATAGAAACTAGCTTCCAAGTATGCTATGATTCACTTAGCAAGATAAGCAAGATATATAATAATTCGATCCTAAGCATGCACCTAGAACGATTCAATTACACAAGCAAACCACGCTAGATAAGATTTTTAAGGTGGTTCGGACTGAATCCCCAGCCCTACGTCCACCCCTCACCAAAACCCGGTGAGGCTTCACTTGTGCAGCGCACAGAACCGCAAATCGGAAACCACCGATTGCCTTCCTACTCACCACCTGGTAGGGACGTCAACCGCAAATTGGAACACCCTCCAATTGCCTTCCTACTAACCACCGGTAGGGACGAATCACACTTTCAATGTTCAAACAATAATGAAAATGAAACAAAATGTGAATGAACTAAAACAAGAGATTGAGTTATGAGTGAAAATGAATTGGCCCTTGTATGGAATGTTGATCAGCAACAAGGCTCCTCTTGGCTTCAACTCAATCTTCTTGATTCACCCTTGATTGGATGAATGTTCTTCACGGAGTACTGTTCACGTGAACAGTACCTCTTCCTTCAATTCTTCTCTCTTGATCTTCTCTTTGAACTTCTTTGAATGAATGATGGAAATGATGAAGCTACCTTGAATCTTGATTGCTTCTTTAGCTTCTAGGAGTTTGAATGCTTGAAATATCACCTTGAATGAGCTTGAAAGAACTTGAATGGATGTAGATGATTTCCCTTGAAGAACTTGAATCAAACCGGCTTCCTTGGATCACCTTGATAGCCTTGCCTTGATGTAATCTTCCTTGAGGTTTGCTGGCTTTGATTTGAGCTTGATTCCCCTTTGATTGGATGAAGAACACCTTCACGAACTACTGTTCACGTGAACAATAGCTCGTCTCCAAGCACTCTTGCAACCTCCCTTGCAGCCACCCTTGTAACCCCTTGAAGCATTAGGTTTTCCATCCCCTCAAGTGTTGGTTTTATAACCCTTGAATGGTCCATAGATGCCCCCTAGACCAGATCCACAAATCATGGAATATTATGTAAGATTTGATTAAACAAATCCATGGAAAGGGGCTAGCCACGAGGTGGATTTCGAGGTCAAACAAGGCTGCATCGGGGCTGGCGGTCGATCGGAATTCATGGGCCGGTCGACCGGAACCTGCTACAGCTAGAACGTTTCGGCTCTGGCAAAACCGGTCGACCGGACGCCTGGGGGCGGTCGACCGAAACCTGTAACAATGTCATCATTTCGGTTCTGGGAAAACCGGTCGACCGGAAAAGTAGGGGCGGTCGACCGAAATCTGTAATTCCTGGAGTGTTTCGTTTCTGGAAGAACCGGTTGACCGGAAAGGCAGGGGCGGTCGACCGAAACCTGTAAAACGTGGTATTCTTAGGCTCTGGCAAATCTGGTCGACCGGCCAAGGTGTGTAGGTCGACCGGAAACACCTATACCTGCAAAAATGAAGTGTTAGACCAATGAAACATGTTCATAAGTCAAGATATTCATGTCCTCATCAATGTCATGTATTTTGGGATTGAAATCAACATAGAATATGCTTTGAGCATTTCTAAATTTTGTTTCGGGGGCTCCGCCCCCGGAAACCCCCGCAAGGGGCGCTGCCCCCTTGACCCCCGCGACCTGACCGCGCAGGTCGATCCGCGTGCGAGGGCGCAACATTGAGCTTTCACGTTCATATCTGTCATGAACAAAATATCACATATGTCAGTCATAAGAGCGTGGAAAATAACAATGACTAATAGTGTTAAGCCATTATCAAAACCAAGAATACACAAAACTCATATGACTATAAAATGATGTCGAATGACCCATGTGACCATAGAATGACTCAAATGACCTCAGGGACACAACAAGAATGACAAAGAAGAGGGCTCGAGGAGAGAGTCAGAAGAAAAAAGCTGAGAGAAGAAAAGAAGAAGCTGAGGGAGAGAGTCTGGTTCAGCTGGGAGTTCCCTCAGAAGAAAAGAAGAAGCCCTGTTCTTGTGCCTGCTAGGTGAAGAAGAAGAGAGATTGAGTGTGAGAGGAGAAAGGTGAGTTCGGAGGGGGGTGGAGCTTGTGCTCCATTCCCTCTCCCCCACCGGTGTATCTCCTTCTTCCCACCTTCAATGCATTTCCCTTCCCTTCGGGGATGAACTATCTTGTATTTAAGCCTCCCCCCTTTCTGGTGGATAAATAAACAGAGGATCTTTTGTGAAGCTCGGTGTTCTTCATTTAGCCTCCTTTTTTTCTCATCTTCTACTCATCCAGGGCCTTTAGAAGCCTGCCTCTCCGTGGCATGGCCTTCTAGGGATCCTGCATGAAGGATGAATATTCATGGCCTTCCACGGTGAACATCCGTCCCGCTGGAGCTATCACGAAGTCACTACCCATGAATTGCTAGAACCCCTTAAAGGCCGGTCCTCGGGGCTTTTACGTTCAACTATGGGACACCGGACTGCCATTAGGCCACTCCGAGTTTTTGGGATCGTCCCGGAGTACTCCGTTTGACAATGCCTTATGTCGCCCCAACAAACCTCAGTCCGGGGGAGGTGCTGCCCAATTTTTGCCAAGAATTTGAACAATGAGAATGAACTAAGTTATATGAGAACACGAACTGAACTTTGGAGTTCCTGAACCCCTTTGAACAAGCCATCCAAACTTTGATCTTAACAGACGAACAAAACACTTTGAAACCTTCAAATCCACCTATTTTTGCTAAGTGAACAAACAGCCTAACCATCTGCTAGCCTGCAAGCCTTTGAAAAGAACAAAATAGCCTAATCTGGCATGCACTTATCCGGCGCGCTACCCCCCCCGCACCGCTTTAGCCCCACACTCATAAACCGTTTTACCCCTCTTGGCTCTAAACCGGCGCACCCCCTGCTCGCCGGATTAAACCCTCTCACCAAAGCAACTCTCTACCCCTTGCTCACATCCTAAACCAGCGCGCCCCCAACTTGTCTCGAAACCGGTGCCCCCCTTGCCCACCTAAACAGGCGCACCCCCCAGCTTGTCTCGAAACCGACGCCCCCCCCCCCTTGCCCTCCTAAACCGGCGCACCCTATTGCACCCTCTAAACTGGTGTGCCCTCTCCTCTCTTGGTATCTCCCTAAATCAACGTGCCTTCCAAAAAAAATATAATTAACCAAACCTTAAACCGGCGCCCCCCTCTCCTCTCTTGGGCCCCCTTATCCGGCGCGCCCCTCCTTTCCCTTGGATTGCCTTAAACCGGCGCACCCCTCAATCAAACCTTAAATCGGCGTGCCCCCCCTTCGCGCCGGATTAGACCCCTAACAAAACACATTACTACTCTTTGCCCCCTAAACCGACGTGCCCTCCTCCGCATCGTAATTAAAACCTCTCACGAAATGCACCCCCATTCTTTGCCATCTAAACCGGTGTGCCTTCAAAAAATATAATTAACCAAACAATGAAATAAAATATAATTTTCTTCCGGGGGCTCCTCCCCCGGAAACCCCCGCAAGGGGAGCTGCCCCCTTGACCCCTGGGACCTGGCCGGGCTGGTCAAACCCCATGACCTGATCGCGCAGGTCGATCTGCGTGCGAGGGCGCACGTTGGCGAGTCCGGGCTCCACACTTAACAATTCGCTTCCCCGGACTGTGCGTGAAGAGAAAAGCAACGATGCCCCATGGTATCAGATGTGGACCTCAGAATCCCCGACATGGCCATAGTCTGAAACCGTCTCGGGCCAATAGTCCATCAACTTGACCACTTCTATCGAGATCCTATCCCGCAATCCCGGTATTGAATTAAACTTTCCATACTCGCGACAGACATTCGTACGATTTTGTCGTCGTCTTCGATACTTCAAATGTGGGCTCTCGTTTGAACAATGAATGGTCCGTTAGAGACCGACACATATATACCGGGATCTAATCCCACACCCACATTAAACTTGCCGTACTTACGGCAGACATCCGTATGTCGGTCGTTGTCTTCGATGCTTCAAATGCGGACTCTCACCCGAACAATGAATGGTCCGTTAGTGACCGACATATGTACCGGGATATAACCCCGCACTTGCATTAAACTTGCCGTACTCACGGCAGACGTTTATACGGTTTGTCACCGTCTCTTACGCTACAAATGCGGACTTCCGTCTGAATGATGAATGGTCCGTTAGTGACCGACATATATACCGAGATCTAATCTCGCACTTGCATTAAACTTGTCGTACTCACGGCAGACATTTGTACGAGTTTATTTCTTTTTACGTCGTGCCTTCAATACGAATCTTTGTCCGAACATAAAGTGGTGCATGAATGACCAACAAAATATGAATGGAACAAGACGGCTCTCGTCTTACCCGGACCCTACGCACGGGAACATCAATAAGACCTTCATGGGTCACGCTTAGACCTCGGGTCCGTCCCGATTATGATCATTGTCCGACTCATATCCTCGGCCTACAGCCCGCTCCCTATGAATACATATTGGTTCTGGGATCTGATCCTGGGACACTCCCCCGTTGCCCCTTGGCACCGGAAATATTACGGATGCTCATGCAAGTCTTGTTTTGACTGTGGGGGGCCCACCGCAGTATGGTTGCGGCTTGATCTTGCACCGAACCGACAAACTTGTTGGTTTCTGACCGCTTTAATCGGGATTTAACTGAATATTTCTCGTTCCTCTGAACAATAAATTTGCCGTACCCCGGCATACATATGTTCCGATTTTCCCATGACGATTGCGCTTTTCTCGAGCCGGACATTCGTCCGAACATTAAATGGTCAGCACATGACCAGCATGATCTCGAATGTTTTCTTCTCACCCTCGAACGGGTATCTCAATACTTCCTGATAGACCTTTCATGCAATTAATTCTCTAGCCATGAGGCCCCTTTTTCCCGGCGATTAATCAAGGGTGTTCCCCTTTCCGAAGGGATGTAAATGACGCCATGACCTTTATGGCGCGGTGGGTTTTGGTCCCGACACGAACCACACAATCGTTTAATTAGTCAGATCGAGCGCAAAATAGATCGTCACTTTGTGACTGGCACACCCACACACTTAATAAACCCAATAAACAAGTAAACAACGATCTCAATAAAAAGTGCATCCACAATTCTGTAGCACTTTGTGCCATTCCGGCCTCAAGAGGTGGCTCCCATAACGTAGGACTTTGCCCCATATGGCACTTAGCTCCTACACTCCCAAATGGTAGTTTATGGCTAAAGTACAGATCTAGCAAAATTTCTATTTTCAAAGACAAGTAGTATGAAGAGTAAGTGAAGTTTATAAGAGAAATTCAAGGATGATTTAAGGCATCATGTTTAACAACATTAAGATAATAAATGGAATAATTTACCAGTCAAGGCACGATCAGCTCTGTGAAAAATCTTGTAAAATAGGTTTGGATCAAGTTTTTTCACAGTAGGGTGCTTAGCAGAAAATCAAAGAGATCTCGGCCAGGTAAGAGGTGGGACAAAGGGAGGTTCTCCGCGCATTCACAAGGTCCTAATTAAGTAACCACTTATCCACTTAAAGTGTTTGCACGTGGACCTCTAGCCTTATACACTGGTCTTTCTTGGTAGACTTGCTAGCTACATAATTTGTCGAGAACACAGAAACACGTAAATTGAATAAAATCATTCTTGCATATTCTAACATATTCATTTGTAAAAGAATTTCAATGAAAGAAAAGACATTGAAAAAAGATGTCAAGCTTTTAGATAGAGCTTAGATCAAAATGGATAGGGTCAATCATGTTTATAATTTTTTTGAAAATTTGAGCATAGTTGTTTAAACCTTTAGCGATAGCCTTACGAGTTCATTTACGTTGTCATTTCTTTCTCGATAGTCTTTTTAGGGCAAGGACATGATTTTTAAAATTCAAAATTTAAGTTTTGAAATAACGCACATAAATGAGGCAAATCAGACGTGGTTACCACATTCAAATCACGGTCCATGTGTGATCCACATTCCTAGATAGAAAAGCGAAACTCGTTCTTACAATGAAAACTCTAATTTTTAGACTTTAAATCTCAAAATAAGACACAAATACATGATCATGAAGAATCGCATAGAATCAAAATACTCATGCAAAGGAACATATATGAAGATCTAATTAAGTTTTGCCTGAGAGAAAACATACCTAGTGGAAGATCGAAGAGGAAGAAGAATAAGAACGAAGAACACTTCGAACACTCCTCCAAACTTCAAGATTTCCTCCTCTCTATAACTAGCACTTCCCCAATGGATTTATGCTTTGAGTAGGGAAGATACCAGCCCTATTTATAAACCAAATCCCACAAGTATTTTATTGCTAATTTAATTTTAAGTCAAATTTTCACCTAATTTTCCTATTTTACCAACCCATGTTACTATTATACCAACTTATGTTGACAATAAATTCCAACATGTAAATGTTGAAATAAATCCCCCTCTATGACATTACCTCATTTATTCAATGCTGTTTTATTACAAATTTTATTCTTAGTCAATTTTTCACCTAATTTTTCTATTTCACCAACCCATGTTACAATTACACAAACTTATGTTGACAATAAATTCCAACATGTGAACGTTGAAATAAAACTCCCTCTATTACATAATCAATTATCTCATTTATTCAATGATATTTTATTGCTAATTTAATTCTAAGCCAAATTTTCACCTAAGTTTTCTATTTCACCAACCCATGTTACTATTACACCAACTTATGTTGACAATAAATTCCAACATGTGAATGCTGAAATAAATCCCCCTTTATGACATAATCAATTACCTCATTTATTCAATGATGTAAGAAATGACACCATCCACTAATTAGGATTTAATTAGAGCTAATAATTCTCTCTTAAATGAGATGCTACAGTACTGCTATAGTATTGACGTCTTCGCCTTCTCAGAATCATGCCGCGAATCTCGCTGTTCATGTTAACACGTGGGATAGGATTCGTGTTTATATGTTCTACACTTTAAAGACATAAAGAAGAAATATTCATCATTTATTTTATTTTTATATTTCATTATTTTTTTCGCATATAAATGCATATATAAAATTTTGATTTGCTACATCCTCCCTCACTTAAAAAGAATTTGGTCCTCCAAATTCACATGATTCATTACAAAATAAGAGAAGTGCTAATAATACTAACCTGAAAATAATTCTGGATACTTCTTTTTAATCGCGTCCTCTAACTCCCTAGTGGCTTCTTCTTGTCCACGACGGCTCCGTTGGATTTTAACCATTGGTATTGCTCTATTCCTTAGTTGATGTAATTTTCGATCTAGTATCTTGATGGGTTTCTCTTTATAAGATAAATCTTTTTACAGTACTAGATAATCATGTTGGATCACATGCGAAGGATCAAAGACATACCACCTTAGCATTGACACATGAAAAATATCATGCACTCCTGCCAGTTTCGGGGGTAATGCTAGCATGTATGCTACTCCTCCAACTCTGTCAAGGATATCAAAAGGACCAATAAATCTCAGACTTAACTTTCCTTTGGCTCCAAATCTTTGTATTCCTTGAGTAGGTGATACCTTCAAGAAGACCAGGTCACCGATTTGAAATTCTAGATCTCTTCTTCTATTGTCAACATAACTCTTTTGTCAGAATTGGGCAATTTTTAGTCGGTCCCTAATCATCTAGATATTTCAAGTAGTATCTTGAATCATGTCAGGACCTATTAACTGCTTCTCCCCAATCTCATCCCAACATATGGGTGATCTACAACTTCTACCATATAAAGTTTCAAAAAGTGCCATTTGAATACTTGATTGGTAGCTATTATTGTAGGAGAACTCAATCAATGGTAGATGTTCATGCCAAGTACCACGAAAATCTATCATGCATATCCTCCATGATTTGATTAATTCTTTTTGTCTGACCATCTGTCTAAGGGTGAAAATCGGTACTAAAATTTAATCTCGTTCCCAAAGAAGATTACAATCCCTTCCAAAAGTAAGAAGTAAATCTAGGACCTCTATCATAAATTATAGATGAAGGAATGTCAAGCAATCGTACAACTTCCTTGATGTATAGAGCTTCCAGTATATCCACCGTCCACTTACTTTTGATGGGTAAGAAATGAGCAGACTTGGTTAATCGGACAACTATTACCCAGATTGCATCAAGTCCTCCTCTAGTTTTGGGCAATCCCATAATAAAATCCATACCAATGCTTTCCCACTTCCACTCCGGTATCTCCAGAGGTTTCAATTTACTAGCAGGTCTGAGATGTTCTACCTTTACCTGTTGATATGTTATATAACGGCTCACAAACTCAAGCACTTCTCTTTTCATATTCGGCCACCAAAAATTTAATTTCTAATCTTGGTACATTTTAGTGGCTCCTGGATGAATGGTATACTTGGATTGGTGCGCTTCTTCCATTATCTTCTTCTTGATTTTGTCATTATCGGGCACACAAGTTCTTCCTCGAAATAATAATTTCCCATCATTAGTCAGCTGAAAATCAGGCCTTTGGCTCAAATTTACGGTAAGTTCAACCAATGAAGGATCATTACCTTGTTGCTCTTTTATTTCAGAGAACATATCAGGTTGTACCGTTATACTGGCAATCAAGACTCGTGCCTCCTTTGGTTCCACACTTAAATTTAATCTTGTAAATTGCTCTAGTAGTCGCCACTCACTAATCATCAAACTTGATAATAGAGCCATCGGCTTCCTACTAAGAGCATCAGCCACAACATTACCTTTTTTAGGATGGTATTGAATCGAAAAGTCAAAATCTTTCAAATATTCTAACCATCTTCTTTGTCTCATGTTAATCTCCTTCTGAGAAAATAGATATTTTAAACTCTTATGGTCAGAATAGATAATAAACTGTTCACCATATAAATAATGTCTCCATATCTTGAGATCAAAGACTATTGCCACCAATTCTAGATCATGCACAGTATAATTAGCTTCATGAGTCTTCAATTGTCTAGATGCATAAGCTATCACCCTATCTTGTTGTATTAATACACAACCTAGGCCAACTCCCGAAGCATCATTATATACCTCGAATCCTCCTCCCACAATAGGTAGAGTAAGAACATGTGCAGTTGTCAAGCACTTCTTTAGAGTTTGAAAACTCTTCTCACATTCTTCAGCCCACACATAAGAATTTTCCTTCCTTGTTAATCTAGTCAATGGGACGACAATTTTAGAGAAGTCTTTGATGAATCTTCTATAGTAACCGGCCAATCCTAGAACTTCAAATTTCGGTCACATTTGTAGGATTTTCCCAATTATTGACAGCTTTCACTTTAGAAGGATCAACAAAAATACCTTCCTTAGATATCACATGGCCGAGAAATGAAACTTCTTCCAACCAAAACTCACATTTGCTCAATTTAGCATATAGTTGATTCTCCCTTAATGTCTGTAAGGCCATCCATAAATGTACTTCATGTTCTTCCTTTATTTTAGAGTAGATTAATATATCATCAGTAAATACCACCACAAATTGATCTAAATAGGGCCTGAATACACTATTCATGAGTTGCATAAATGCTGCAGGTGCATTAGTCAGCCCAAAAGGCATGACAAAAAATTCATAGTGCCCATACCTACTCCTGAAAGCTATCTTATAAATATATTCTTCCTTGATTCTCAGTTGATGATAACCAGACCTACGGTTAATCTTGGAGATATAATGAGCTCTAGAGATTTGATCAAATAATTCATCAATTCTTGGCAGAGGATATATACTTATTCTTGATAGTCAATTGGTTCAACTACCTATAATCAATGCATAACCTCATAGATCGATCTTTCTTCTTCACAAAGAGAACGGGTGCTCCCCAAGGTGATGTACTAGGTCTGATGAATCCCTTCTCCAACAATTCCATCAATTACTCTTTTAATTCTTTCAACTCAGCAAGTGACATTCTATAAGGAGTTTTGGATATAGGGGCTGCTCTTGGTATCAAATCAATTGAGAATGAAACTTCTCTCTCGAGTGATATGCCATGTAACTCCTTGGGAAATATATCAAGATATTCTCTAACAACAGAGATTTCTTCCAAAATAGGTTTCTTGGGTTCGATTTTAAAGACAGAAGTCAAGAATGCAATACATCCTTTCTTCATCATTTTTTGAGCTTGAAGGGAAGAGATGAGAAGAGGGTTTCTAGGTGGCTATTTCTAGAGAAAGTGAGTTCAGGGTATCCCGGTTCACCAAAGATTACACTTCTTCACCTGCAATCCACCTTAGCATTATACTTGGTCAACCAGTCATCACCTAAGATTACATGATAACCCTCCATGTCAATGCATATCAAATCAGTGGCTAAGTTACGGCCACTAATCATTACTTCACTAGAGGAAAAATAATGTTTAAGTTCAGTGCTTGCTCCTAAAGGTGTGGAAATGAAAAGTTTAGTTTTCTAAGGAACGAGTTTTTCATGTAAGGTTGTAACAAAATTTTAGGATATGAATGAATGGGTAGCTCCAGTATCAAATAGAACAAAAGTAGTTCTAGAATTGATGGTGGAAGTACATTCCACCACTCCTCCTTCTTCAATAGGTGCAGGTTCTATCAGAGCTTGGAGTCTTCCTTGAAGCCTTAGTCGTTCTTCACTTTTCTTCTCCAGTGAAGATTCATTCATAAGGGGACAATTAGAAATCCGATGCTCCCTACTTCCACAACGCAAGCATGCTCTCTTCTTTCTCCAACACTCTTCGATTTTGTGACCACCCTTGTCACAATAGTTGCAAATATCTTTTGATGATGATGGAGGTGCAACAAGGATGGCTTGCCTATTTCCATCTCGAGGCTTTTTGTCTTGTTGAGGAGTTCTTCCTTTGTTTCACCTCTTCTTTCCAAATATTGGTTTAAAATTTTCGACGCCAACGACTTGCTCTTTCATGACTCTTCCTTTGATTCTATCTACCATCTCCATGGCATCTTCTAATAGTTGGGCCTTTCGGACCATCTAGGCATATGTTTGGATGTCCATAGGCGCCCGTTGGAGAATATATTTGAGCCTTAGCCCATTCAAGAATCGCTTGGCCTTTATCCTCTCCGTATTAATAAGATGTGGAGCATAACGGGCTAGTCGGGAAAATTGGGCCTCGTATTCAGCTACAGAAAGACTTCTTTGCCTTTGAGGGTGGCAAATTTCACTGCCTTCCTTTCTTGGACTCTTTCTGAAAAATATTTGCCATTGAAATCTTCTAGAAATTCCTCCCAATGATTTGAGGACCTGGCAAGATCGCCTCCACCGATTCCCACCAAGCTCTCATGTCCCTTTCCAGTTGGAAAGTTGCAAGCAAAACTCTATCTTGATACGAGCATTGCATGCATGACTCAGAATATTCTTTCTATTTCTTTGACCCAATGTTCGGCTTCATCCGAGTCAGTGGAGCCATTGAATCCTGGGGGATTCATGTTCCTCAAGTTGCGGTGTAGGTCTCCTGCACCATAGTGATTCGCTCTTCCTTGAGCCACTTGTTGTAGGGCTTGAGTTAGCCCTTGGATAGTCCTTTGCATTTCCCTCCATTGAGCATGCTCATCGGCTATTTTCAATAGCTAAGAATTTCTACAAAATAGACTATGTGGATTAAATATCTTAACCATACATGTCTTAATATCTAGACCAAGTCTCTACCAAATCTCACGAGTAAAGTATCACTAAATTTTAACCTATAGTGTGAAGAACATAGGGTTTTCAATAACTATGTCTTGATGCCCTAGACTCTTTTTTAACCATAGGCTCTGATACCAACTAAACTATCATGCCCCGAACAAGGCAGAAATATCAAGACGTGAACAGTTATATGAGCGGGTTAATCAAGAGACTCAAATGATGAGTATGAACAACAAATGGACAAAATTACATCTTTATTTCATAACCTGACATTTCCAACAAATATTCTTCAAGGACTTTTGATACTATTCAAATTTAGTACATTCATTTCTAAGTAGATAAACTGGGAAAACATCTAATAAAAACTATCAACACTCTCATCACTCCAGCCCATTCCTATCTTCTTCGGGATTTCCTGAAAATTGACAAGAATACACAGGGTGAGCTAGAAAGCTCAGTAGGATTTATATTCTTTACCACGTCACTTTAAGTAATTAACATTTTAAATCATCTATATGCTCTCGAAATAAAACAGGTAAATAAAACAAATGACAAGTATAGTAGAGAACAAGATCAGGAAGTCAAGAATTCAAGAATGGATATTGTAGAACTCAAGTGTAAGCATGAGCATCAATAACAAGTATAGAATTGTAAAATTGGCCATGTAACAAAAATATTAACACTCCCGGTCAAACATGTCATGTATAGAAAGTCAAGCATGTAACGAGTCAAACATAAAAAAAGTTAATTGACTTGTTCAATCTTGCATGTCAGTTGGTGCAATGCCACACCTGATCATTCAACTCGCTTAGGCACAAGTACTTTCACACTTTACTTGCCTAGGATCAGATTAGGGTCCCCATGTTTGCCAGGCATTGAGTGTTCAGGTGGACCAAGAGTCCCATGTAATTTCTAGAACAATTCATTTATAATTATGGCCAATCCGAGTTTCAAGAAAAGCTTAAGTAGCGTAGTATAGCGCACAACTAGATATTTAGATATGGAGGAATCTAGAGGTGGCCCCTACAGGCTCAAGAGGTGGCTCCCGTTATGTAGCATTTTGCACCATTTTGGCCACAAGAGGTGGCTCCCATAACGTAGCACTTTGCCCTGCATGGCACTTAGCTCCTACACTCCCAAATGGTAGTTTATGGCTAAAGTACAGATCTAGCAAAATTTCTATTTCCAAAGACAAGTAGTATGAAGAGTAAGTGAAGTTTATAAGAGAAGTTCAAGGATGATTTAAGGTATCAAGTTTAACGACATTAAGACAATAAAGAGATTAATTTGCCAGTCACGGCACGATCAGCTCTGCGAAAAATCTTGTAAAATAGGTTTAGATCAAGTTTCTTCACAGTCAGGTGCTTAGCAGAAAACCAAAGAGATCTCGGCCAGGTAAGAGGTGGGATAGTGGGAGGTTCTCCTCGTATTCGTAAGGTCCTAATTAAGTAATCACTTATCCACTTAAAACGTTTGCCTATGGACCTCTAGCCTTAGACACCGGTCTTTTTTGGCAGACTTGCTAGCTACATGATTTGTCAGAAACACATAAACACGTAAATCGAATAGAAATCATTCTTGCATATTCTAACATGTTTATTTGTAAAAGAATTTCAATGAAGAAAAAGACATTGAGAAAAGATGTCAAGTTTTTAGATAGAGCTTAGATCAAATTGGACATGGTCAATCATGTATAGGAATTTTATAAAAATTCGAGCATAGTTGTTTAAACCTTTAGCGGTAGCCTTACGAGTTCATTTACGTAGTCATTTCTTTCTCAATAGTCTTTTTTTTCTCAATAGTCTTTTTAAGGCAAGAAAATGATTTTTAAAATTCAAAACTTAAGTTTTGAAAATAACGCACATAAACGAGACAAATCGGACGCAATTATCACGTTTAAATCATGGTCCATGTATGATCCCCGTTCTTAGATAGAAAATCAAAACTCGTTCTTACAATGAAAACTCCAATTTTTAGACTTTAAATCTCAAAATATGCCACAAATACATGATCATGAAGAAATGCATAGAATCAAAATGCTCATGCAAAGGAACATATATGAAGATCTAATTAAGTTTTGCTTGAGAGAAAACCTACCTAGTGGAAGATCAAAGAGGAAGAAGGACAAGAACGAAGAACACTTCGAACACTCCTCCAAACTTCAAGATTTTCTCTTCTCTACAACTAGCACTTCCCAAATGGATTTGTGCTTTGAGTAGGGAAGATACCAGCCCTATTTATAAGTTAAATTTCATAAGTATTTTATTGCTAATTTAATTCCAAGTCAATTTTCCACCAAATTTTTCTATTTCACCAACCCATGTTACTATTACACCAACTTATGTTGACAAAAAATTCCAACATGTGAATGTTGAAATAAATCCCCCTCTATGACATTATCTCATTTATTCAATGATATTTGGAGAGGGGAAAAATCCACCGCCCAAGAGCACAGCCCAACTAGGTCCAATTTGACCAAACCAGGCCCAGCTCCCCAAAGTGACAACCCCATTTTGGACCCACTTACTTTAAAGCCCAAAATTCACTCAGACCAGAACTTCCTAGGGGACCCCCGGGTCCGGAAGTCCGAGCGACATATCGGTCGAGAAGGCCCCTGCGGGGACACAGCGCGACCTATCCGAGCTACGCACTTATCGCTCGAGAGAAAACCCAGAGCATGAGTCCCAAGCTTGGACCGACTGTCGGAAGCTTATCCAAGCGTCTGTTATGCATCCTTCAGGAGCAGGGAACTCCAAGGGAGAGCAAGAGTCCTCGTGCTATAAAGAGCCCACGACGAGGACGTAACCCCCCTGAATCCTCTCGACTCCCTTGACTCCTACATTAAACGGATCGCTATATAAACCCCAGGGGGACTTTCCGAGGAGGTAAGCAACGATCCTAGGTGATAACCACCACTTCTCTTGGTGGAGAGCAATCTCACGCCCTCTTCTTCTCCTACCACCTCCATTCGCATCCGTGCTCTATCATCTTTGCTGACTTAAGCATCGGATGGTTTTCCCCAGGGCCTCATCCCTGGGCACCCCTTATATGTTTCTTGCCTTTAAGTTCATCTAGGCGTGGTGGTTGTGATCAAGGATTCCCCCAGGATCTCACGACTTAGGATCAGCGTGAGATTACGCCTCTTCATCTGGCGTCGTCTATGGGAAACGAGCGAAGAGCCATCATGGTGCGAAGAAATTCTGGTAGGAGGACCGCCGACGACAAGGGAAGGATCGTGATGACAGAGGAAGGAGAACCTATGCCTTCCCATCCCATGGAAAACCTCCCCTCTAACAATAAAAACCAAGCCGACGAGCTGCCTCCATCGGCCACGAGGGTGCAACCCCCCAACAGGAGTTCTAACGCTCTCCAAACCCTCAACGCAAAATTGGATATCCTCGTAGAATTAATGAGGACCTAGGCGGCTAGGGAGGAGAAGTCATGACTTCAGCGGGAAAGTTCCCCTCATGGAGAGGCATCCCAACAAACAGCCGGAGGCCGCTTTACCCTCTAGGGACGATGGCTTATATCCAACAGATCGGGAGGACCTTCGCACGCCCCTCCACCAGAGTAAGAAGCCTCCTCCACCCCGAGGAGAGAAAGGCCTAGGATGTGCCAACAGCTCCCAGAGACTGATGCCCCCGAGGGACGATGAGACAGCCAACAAGGATGCCATCATAGCCCCTCGGCCCAGCGGCAACCGGAGTTATCCCTCCAACTGCGAGACTTCGAATGACGTTTCATGGAACAAGAGCGCGCCCTCCGCGCCTTACAGAAGACTTCCACCAAGGAGGATGAGGAGCAATCCCAGTTCTCTGACCAAATCTTGAAGGCCGAGATCTCTCCTAGACTCTCACTGCCAACCTTCAAGTCATATGATGGCCAGGGAGACCCGGCCGATCACTACGATAGCTTCGACACCTTGATGACCCTGCACGGGGCTTCCGACGCTATCCAGTGTCGGGCGTTTGTGACCACCTTGGTCCAGGGCGCTCAAGCCTGGTTCCGAGCACTCGCCCCCGACAGTATTCATGACTTCAGGCAGCTCGAGTGAATATTTAAGGAAAGCTTCGCCGATAGCGGTTCTCCAAGGTCAGTAGCGGGGCTGTTGGCACTAAAGCAGGCACAAGGGGGAAAAGCTTCGGGCTTATAACAACCGATTTAAATCGGAAGTCTTGCGTATCCCCGGCCTGGATGTCACCTCAGTCATCACACTATTGACCGGAGGCACCCACGATGAGAATCTCCGGTGAGAACTAGTCCTCCATCCCCCCCACCTCTCTTGCTGATCTGGTGACCCCAGCCCTGCGTCACGCAGAGTGCGAGGAAGTCCTCAGTGCTTGCCACGGCACAACGGGGTCGAGTAGAGAAGGGGATAAGAAGCGACCATCCGAGCAAGGCTTGTGCCATGGGAAAAGGCGGAATCAAGACGGAGACCACCAGGAGCCCCCTCAAAAATACGAGTGGTACACTCCTCTATCCGCCCTCGTCTATGAGATATATGAAGACATCAAGGGCTCGAGCCTTCTCCGCCAACCCGAGCCTATGAAGGCCAAGCACTGTAACCGCAACAAGCATTGCCAGTTTCATAATGACCACATGCACCATACTGGAGATTATCACCATCTCAAGGATGAGATCGAGCGTCTCGTCCGTCAGGGGCACTTATCTCGATAAGTATCCGAGTGCCAGGAGGAGGATCGTGGCATCCCAGAAGAAATTGACAATCACCCCCGCGGAGTCCATATCAATGTCATTTCTAGCGGCACAGCATCAAGAGGAGACAGTAGCCGGGGAAGGAAGCGTCATGCTGAATGGGCGAGCAAGGCCTCCGAGCCCCCCAAAGCCCTGCCGGTGAGCGAGCAGTAGGCCCTGGTGTTCTCTAGCCAAGACCTGGAAGGGTTGTCTACCTCACACGATGACGCTCTTATAGTATCGGCTACTATAAACCATTGTAATGTAGATAGGATATTGGTTGACAATGGTAGCGCCCCTGATGTACTCTCGTACGAATGTTTCCTTAAGATGGGTGAAAACCCATCCAAGCTCACCCAATTCGAAACCCCCTCTGCAGGTTTAATGGCCAGGCAGCCTATCCCGAGGGAGCCCTAAGCCTGTCGGTCACTATTAGTACCCCTCCTAAGACAGTCGCAGTTATGGTGGACTTCACAGTGATTAAGGGGATGTCGGCCTATGATGCCATCTTCGGCCGAGGTATCCTCAGCCAAACAAAGGCAGTGCCCTCAACCTATCACCAAAAAATGAAGTTTCCCATAGAATATGGTATCGGGGAAGACCGAGGTAACCGGACAATGGCTAGAAGGTGCTACATAATCTCGGTCGAAGCCATAATGTAGTGCCCCAAAATTTATATATAATAATTTCTAGATTATTTATGGAATAAGGGCTAAATAAGTTAATAAATGGGTTATTGAACTAATAAATGGGTTATAAGGCCCAATTATGCTAATTAAGCAATCTAGCCTTGATAATTAAAACCCAATAAGTTTATGAATCAAGCCCATTAAGTTTGACCCATATTCTTGAAGGTTATTTAGCATATTTATGAATTTTAAGGATAAATACTATTTTTATAGATAATTAAATAGATAAAATGAATAAAAGAGTTTTAGTAAATTGAAACTCTACACACATTGGATGTAACGGTCTATCGGGCGACCGCTACAGTGGTGTAACACACTAGTCCACGACCGTCACACTCTGATAGTTCTGTGAATGGAAGAAAGAATAAAAAGATTGGATCTTTGAAATCCTATCTGCAAGAGACCTAATTAAGAGAACATGTAAAGTTACTAGGGACTCTTAGGAATCAAGTTTTGCCCAACTAAGGACTCTAGAATCGATCTAATCCTCAAACCCTTGCCAAAAACCTATAAATAGGACACAGTTCTGAACTGAGCGACCCTTACTTTTGGCTCGTGAAGAATCAAGGTAAGGAGATAGAATCTCGGGTAAGTTCTTAGAGTCTTTTGTTCCTAATACTTTAGACTAACTACCCTCAAAATTTCATGTTAGGAGGTCAAGTATCCAAGGAGTTAGGATCTTCTAAAGTTGCTAGTTTCATCACACCGACCCAGGAAACTGTGCGACAGGGTGCTGAAGATTTGGAAATTAGAGAAACTAAATGTGATAATTAGAGTTAGATGCTTTAGAACTTTTTATTCCCAATAGTATCATCTTCCTAACCTCCAAATTTCACGTCTTTAGGTCAAGAGACTGAGGAGTTAGGGCAACGTTAAGTTCCTGTAAAATCACAGGAAGAGAAGAACTAGCGCAACCCTTGAAGACTCAAATTAGAAGTTTAAAGCCCAGGTAAAAGGTAGGTCATCTCATGAACGGCAAAAACAATATGTTAGGGATAAAAGTTCTGATTTTGCTTGATTATTTGCACTATAGATCATGAATTTCATGCTTAAGTAAGGACATGCATACATACATATCTAGACTTAATGGAAGATAAAAAGGTACTATCTTGTTATTTCATTACTGCTTATGCATCTAGATAGCCTTTTTCCTCATTTTGACATGATTAGAGTAGTTAGTATGCCATGATTTGGTCATAGGTTTCTATATTTTGTATTTTCTGTCAGCAGAGGACCTAACGGTCTATCGTAAGACCGCCAGGGACGTGTAACGGACCTACCTTGATCCGTCACACCCTCTGTAAACGACTGAAGGGTTCTGAGAACTCTGACGGACCTATAGCGGACTGTTACCATATTGAGACGCGCCCAGACAAGTCCGTTACACAGCACTGTGTTCTGTCAACTTAAGGCAGAATTAAGATTGGCTCAAATAGCTTATATATATGCCTAGTTAAATAGATCTTAACCTGTTTTCATGATTTTTAAGTTCATATGTTGATTCATGTTAGAAATTGCATGATTTATGGTACTTTAGAGTTGTTTTCAAGTAGATGATAATTTCAAGCCCAAAGCACTATAGTTTTGTATTTAAACTTTGATTTAGAAAATATATTGACGAGTTTCATCATGATTTTATATCGTTACGCATTCCTTCTATCTATAGAGTCAATTCTTTAAGTACATGCCATATATCCCGGTATGTGACCATTAGTTCACACTTTGCACTATAGGAACATATTCTTGAACATGAGGACCTCTCTATTTGGATATTCCTTCCAATGAACTAGAAAATCTTTTTTTAAGGCCTCCGTAATTCTCCGCGAGCCTGGGATTCCCACTAGGACGTTGAGTTGGTTGTACCATCAAACCCCAATTATCTAGAAAAGCACAAATCGAAGTTTTAAGTCTTGTTCACATAACGGACCTACACTAGCCCGTCAGGCACACCTAACAGACCGGTGTTCTACCGTCAGGCTCATATAACGGTCCAATATATGACCGTCACATTGTTTGAGTCCATATCTATTTTATTCTGGATTCATCCCATTGTAACGGCCCAATACTAGAGCGTTATGTTCATGTAACGGCCCAGCATTAGACCGTCACAGTTCTTGCATACATTAACCCGAGGTTTGACCAAAGGGTTGATATTCTAAAGTTCCTAGATAGATTATTGATGGTCTAGGACTTGTCATATTGTCTAAGATACTTAACTTAAATTATGAATGAAAATAAATGTATCGTTATGCTGTCAAATTATTTCCATGAGCATAACATCGTCTTAAATCATTCTCGATCTCTTATGTTCATTAATTGAAGCATTCATTCATTCATTACTATTGTCATGAGTTTATTGAACTTATTTACATTCTTGGCCATAATTTTATTGCTTAAAATGTGGAAATAACTTGATTTATACTTGAAGATGCGATCGAGCACTGATTATGTTCAAGGGCTCTATCCTAGTCCCCTCGGCTGATTGTCGGAAATATACTATTATAAACCATGGGGTATGATGCTACTGGCATCGCATTCAGCTACATTCTTATTCATTAAAGGTCATGTTACACTCTTGTTACATTCTTGCTAGTTCATACTTGTTCATTCTATCATACATGATCATCTTGTTACTTTGGTTTAATCGCGTGCTTGATCGCATTCGCATGATTTTACCTTATTTACTTTAGAGAGAAAATGCTAATTACTTAAATATTACTAATCATGTTGATGCGAAGATACCTACTGGGCAAGTGTGCTCATTACCTATTTCCAATCTTTTCAGGAGATAGAAGTGAGTCGGGTTCGGATTTAGAATATTCAAGTAGCGGATCCGAGAGTGAATGAAGAATGAGCGAAGACTTAGGAAGTCTATATTGTTTAGATTGAGTCTATGTAATTTTTCTTATTCTTGAGTCTAGTACGAGAAAGAAAGTTGAATTGGTGGTTGTATTTGAATATTGATTAATAATGAAATAAAAGTTGGAGTTTGAGTTAATTATTGTGCAAATGCATTATTCTTATGTGTGATTGACTTGCGCTCTGATCATTCTTACTTGCAAGAGTCTTACCATGTCGACTGTTCACATTCCTCGAGCTAGTCTTCCGCTATAGTAAAGGCTCGGGGCGTGACAGTTAAGTTGGTATCAGAGACTAAGTCTCAGGACTTAGGGAGAAGAATCATGTCATAGGATAAGTCTAAGGTTAAGGACCCCTACCTATGAACTAAGGAAGAAATTTTCATACCCATGTGAGAATTGGGTAGATCCTGGGATGAGATAATTAATTAGCTTTAAGATTGATTTTCTTTCAATTCCATGTGAAATAACAAGTTGTTATATTTCTCTCAGGTACCTTATTTTACAAATGGCTCATCGTGTAGATTGGAATGGCATTGAACAAACTGTTGCCGGCCTTACACAGGCATTGCAAACTATGGCCCAGGCAGGCGCAGGGGCAAGGGCTGGTGACTTACATCGCAATTTCCGGAGTTTAAACCCTCCGCGTTTCTATGGCTCTTCTATCTGGACGAAGCAGAGAACTGGATTGACGAGATGAACCGTATATTTGACGTCATCCAATGCACTGATCAAGAGAAGGTGCGGCTTGCAACTTTTCAACTTAACAAGGATGCCCGTACATGGTGGAAGTCGGTTCTGGCACCTCCGGCCGAAGCACCTCATACATGGGATGGTTTTCTCACCTTGTTCAGTGCAAAGTACTTTTCTGAGCATGTAAAGGAAAGAAAGGCTATGGAGTTCGCCTCTCTTCGACAAGGAATGATGACAGTGGCAGAATATGAACTGCAATTCTCCAGGCTAGCACCTTATGCACCGCATTTAATCAACATTGATCTATTGAAAGCCAATCGATTTATGGACGGGTTACGTCCGGGTTTCATTCAACAGCTCGGGACCCAAAACATCTGTACTTATGCAGAGATGGTTCAGCGGGCATACTTATGTGAAAGAACCTTAGAAAAGGTTGAGAAATTGAAAGGAAAAGGAGAAGAGTCTAGCCGACGATCTGATCGGCGTTATAATAAAGAAAAGTTCAGTATCACGGAGCCTCACAAAAGCCGTGATAGTAAGAAGTGATCCAGGAGCGAGAACGGTGGAAGTTCCCAGAAGAATTAGAAGATTAATGAGGAGGAACAAGTCGCCACGGCTTCCACTTTTTGTGAAAAGTTTGGCCACTCGGCTGAAGAGTGCTGGAAGCGTCTTGGCACTTGTTTACGCTGTGGAAGCAGGGAGCATCGCATGCCGGATTGCCCCCTTATGAAGGATCAGTCATCTGGTAGTGGACGTAGGAGGCAGGCTCACCTCAATGCCGTTCTAGAAGAAGAGGAAGCACCCAGGGATGGTGGGCTTATGGAAGGTACTCTTCAAATTTGTTCTCGTCCTGCATTTGTGCTATTTGATACTGGTGCCTCTCATTCTTTTATCTCCACTACATTTGCCAAAACATTACCAATTGCATCAGTTCCCCTACCTTCAGATCTTGCTATAACCACACCTCTAGGTTCTAGAACAAAGCTTACCGAGTATTACCCTGATAGTGAGGTGATAGTGGAAGGTCACAATCTCCCCGCAAACTTAGTATGCCTTGATATGAAAGGTTATGATGCCATTTTAGGGGTAGATTGGCTTGTAGACCATGATGCCGATATTAACTGTCGAAATAGGATTATATCCTTCCAAAAATTAGGTCTTCCAAGATTTTCTTTCCTTGGCATCAAATACAAGAAACATCCCACTATCATATCCTCTCTTCACGCTTGCAAACTCATCTCGCAAGGATGTGATGCTTTTCTTGCTTTTGTCATTGTTACCAAGTCCAAGGAAATCATTCTAGGAGACATTCCTATTGTAAATGAGTTCCCAGATGTGTTTCCACCCGAATTACCCAGTTTACCGCCCGAAAGGGAAGTAAACTTCACTATTGAACTCATTCTAGGAGCAGCACCTGATTCTACAGCCCCTTACAGGATGTCCCCCACGGAACTTAAGGAACTAAAGAGGCAGTTGCAAGAATTGCTAGATAAAGGCTTCATCAGACCTAGTACGTCCCCCTGGGGTGCGCCAGTTCTTTTTGTCAAGAAGAAGGATGGTTCTCTCAGGCTATGTATTGACTACCGGCGACTGAATCAACTTACAATCAAAAACAAGTATCCGTTGCTGCGTATTGATGAGCTCTTTGATCAGCTTTCAGGAGCAGAGTATTTTTCTAAAATAGACCTCAGATCAGGTTATCATCATCTTAGAATTAAAGAAGAAGACATTTATAAATCGGCTTTTCGAAGTTGTTATGGCCACTATGAATTCGTGGTAATGCCGTTTGGGTTAACAAATGCCCCATCAGCATTTATGAAACTCATGAACAAAGTTTTTCAACCATATATGGACCAATTCATCATCGTCTTCATCGATGACATCTTGATATTCCAAGACAAAAGAGGAACATGAAGAACATCTGAGGATAGCTTTGCAAACACTTAAAGAACATAAACTTTATACCAAGCTTAACAAGTGTAAGTTCTGGCTCAAGGAAGTTTCATTTCTTGGCCACATTATTTCAAAAGAAGGTATCACTGTAGATCCTTCTAAGGTAGAAGCTATCCGAAATTAGAGCCGGCCAACGACTATATCAGAAGTAAGAAGCTTTCTGGGTTTAGTTGGTTATTATAAGAGATTCATTAAGGACTTCTCAAAAATTGCAGTTCCTTTAACTAGACTCAGAAGAAAAGAAAATCATTTTGTCTGGTCAGAGGAATGTGAGAAGAATTTTCAAATTCTTAAGAATCACCTTACTACAGCTCCTATTTTAGCACTACCGGTGGAAGGTGGCAGATTCGAAGTATATACAGATGCATCTAGCATTGGCTTGGGATGCGTTCTCATGCAAGATGGAAAGGTAATATGTTATTCCTCAAGATAATTGAAACGTCATGAGGAAAATTATCCCGTGCATGATTTAGAATTGGCAGCAGTTATTTTTACCTTAAAAATTTGGCGACATTATCTTTATGGAGAAAAGTTCACGGTCTACTCGGATCACAAAGGCTTGAAATACTTATTCTCTCAAAAATAGCTTAATATGAGGTAGAGGAGATGGTTAGAATATCTCAAGGACTTTGATTTTGCTATTCAATATCATCATGGAAAGGCTAATGCTGTAGCAGATGCACTCAGCAGAAAACCAATGGGTATGCTATCAAGTCTTATGATTAGTATGACTAACCTTATTCCTCAATTTGCTCAGATGAACTTGGATATTGACATAAAGGAAGAGGATTGTTTTATAGCCAATATCCAACCTACATTAATAGAGGATCTGGTCAAGCTGCAAAATGATGATCCCGTGTTACTAAAAATTAAAGCCAATATTGAACAAAGGCCGGATTTCTCTGTTTCCAATGACAGAAGATTGCTATTCAAGGGCCGAGTGTGTGTACCAGATCATGAGGATACGAAGAAATTGATCCTAAAAGAAGCACATAATTCCAAGTACACCATTCATCTAGGAGGTACAAAAATGTATCAAGATCTCAAAAAAAACTTCTGGTGGCCCAATATAAAGAGGGAAATAGCCGAATTCGTGTCCCGCTGTCTCAATTGCCAACAAGTCAAGGCAAAACACTTTAGACCCACAGGTAAATTACACCCCTTGAATATTCCCGAATGGAAATGGGAGAGTATAGGGATAGATTTCATCATGGGTTTACCCAAGATCAGAGGAGGACACGATGGTATATGGGTGATCATAGACCGATTGACTAAATCTGCACATTTCCTACCAATAAAAAGTCGATAGTCTGTGGATATTCTAGTAGCATTATACGTAAGGGAAATTGTTAAATTACATGGTGTCCCTATCACTATTATATCTGATAGAGATCATTGATTCACATCACAATTTTGGAAAGGCCTACAACATTCACTAGGGACTAGAATGAACTTTAGCACAACATTTCACCCTCAAACTGATGGTCAAACTGAAAGGATAAATCAGGTAGTAGAAGATATGCTCAGGGCATGTGCTATTGACTTTGGAGGAAGTTGGCATGATCACTTGCCTCTGGTTGAATTTGCATATAATAACAGTTACCAGGCCAGTATACAGATGGCGCCCTTTGAAGCTTTATATGAAAAAAGCTGTAGATCACCAATATGTTGGAACGAAATAGGGGAAAATCAATTTCTAGGCCCCGACCTTATCAGAGATTCTACAGAGAAGATCAAGCTCATTCAAGAAAGAATGAAGATGGCGCAAGATAGGCAGAAATCTTATGCTGACAATCGAAGGAGCGACTTGGAGTTTCAGGTGGGAGATCATGTATATCTGAAAGTTTCTCCAGGCCGTGGTATTCGAAGATTTAGCATTAAAGGAAAGCTAACTCCAAGGTTTATTGGTCCATTTGAAATTCTCGAAAGGGTCGGTGAAGTGGCTTATAGACTGGCTTTACCTCCACAATTAACAGGAGTTCCTGACGTATTTCACGTCAATATGCTAAAGAAGTATGTATATGATCTTGACCATGTTATCACTTACGATAATTTGGAGATCCAAAAAGACCTAACATATGAGCAGAAACAAGTCAGGATTCGAGAACGAGAAGTGCGTCAACTAAGGACTAAAACTATTCATATGGTCCAAGTCCAATGGACGAAGCAATGGCCACACGAAGCAACATGGGAAACGGAAGAATCTATGCGTAGAAGCTTCCCAGAATTATTCAACTGTAAGTACACTCTCCATCTATGTATTGAATTTGGCGACCAAATTCTTCTCAGTGGGGGAGGGTGTAGTGTCCCAAAATTTATATATAATAATTTCTGGATTATTTATAGACTAAAGGCTAAATAAATTAATAAATGGGTTATTGAACTACTAAATGGGTTATAAGGCCCAATTATGCTAATTAATCAATCTAGCCTTGATAATTAAAATCCAATAGGTTTATGGATCAAGCCCATTAAGTTTGACCCATATTCTAGAAGGTTATTTAGCCTATTTACGAATTTTAAGGATAAATACTATTTTTATAGATAATTAAATAGATAAAATGAATAAAATAATTTTAGTAAATTGAAACTCTGCACACGTTGGATGTAACGGTCTATCGGGTGTAACGCACTAGTCCACGACCGTCACACTCTGATAGTTCCGTGAATGGAAGAAAGAGCAAAAAGATTGGATCTTTGGGATCCTATCTGCAAGAGACCTAATTAGGAGAACATGTAGGGTTACTAGGGACTCTTAGGGATCAGGTTTTGGCCAACTAAGGACTCTAGAATCAATCTAATCCTTAAACCCTAGCCAAAAACCTATAAATAGGACTTAGTTCTGAACTGAGCGACCGTTACTTTTGGCTCGTGAAGAATCAAGGTAAGGAGATAGAATCTCGAGTAAGTTCTTAAGTGTCTTTTGTTTCTAATACTTTAAACTAACTACCCTCAAAATTTCATGTTAGGAGGTCAAGTATCCAAGGAGTTAGGATCTTCTAAAGTTGCTGGTTTCATCACGCTGACCCAGGAAATTGTGCGACAGGGTGCTGAAGATATGGAAATTAGAGAAACTAAACGAGGTAATTAGAGTTAGATGCTTTAGAACTTTTTGTTTCCAATAGTATCATATTCCTAACCTCCAAATTTCACGTCTTTAGGTCAAGACACTAAGGAGTTAGGGCAACGTGAAGTTGCTGTAAAATCACAGGAAGAGAAGAACTAGGGCAACCCTTGAAGGCTCAAATTAGAAGTTTAAAGCCCAGTTAAAAGGTAGGTCATCTCATGAACGGCAAAAACAACATGTTAGGGATAAAAGCCCTCTGATTTTGCTTGATTATTTGTACTATAGATCATGAATTTCATGCTTAAGTAAGGACATGCATACATACATATCTAGCCTTAATGGAAGATGAAAAGGTACTATCTTGTTATTTCATTACTGCCTATGCATCTAGATAGCCTTTTTCCTCATTTTCACATGATTAGAGTAGTTAGTATGCCATGATTTGATCATAGGTTTCTATAGTTTTTATTTTCTGTCAGCAGAGGACCTAACAGTCTATCGTAAGACCGCTAGGGACGTGTAACAGACCTACCTTGATCCGTCACACCCTCTGTAAATGACTGAAGGGTTCTGAGCACTCTGGCAGACCTACAGTGGATCGTTACTATATTGAGACGCGCCCAGACAAGTCCGTTACACAATACTGTGTTCAGTCAACTTAAGGCAGAATTAAGATTGGATCAAATAGCTTATATATATGCCTAGTTAAATATATCTTAACATGTTTTCATGATTTTTAAGTTCAGATGTTGATTCATGTTAGAAATTGCATGATTTATGGTACCTTAGAGTTATTTTCAAGTAGATGATAATTTCGAGCCCAAAGCACTATAGTTTTGTATTTAAACTTTGATTTAGAAAAGATATTGACGAGCTTCATCATGATTTTATATCATTACGCATTCCTTCTATCTATAGAGTCAATTCTTTAAGTACATGGCATATATCCCGATATGTGACCATTAGTTCACACTTTACACTATATGAACATATTCTTGAACATGAGGACCTCTCTATTTGGATATTCCTTCCAATGGACTAGGAAATCTTGTTTAAAGGCCTCCGTAATTCTCCACGAGCCTGGGATTCCCACTAGGACGCCGAGTTAGTTGTACCATCAAAGCCCAATTATTTAGAAAAGCACAAATCGAAGTTTTAAGTCTTGTTCACATAACGGACCTGCACTAGCCCGTCAGGCACACCTAACGGACCGGTGTTCGACCGTAAGGCTCATATAATGGTCCAATATATGACCGTCACATTATTTGAGTCCATATCTATTTTATTCTGGATTCATCCCATTGTAATGGCCCAATACTAGAGCGTTATGTTCATGTAACGGCCCAGCATTAGACCGTCACAGTTCTTGCATACATTAACCCGAGGTTTGACCAAAGGGTTGATATTCTAAAGTTCCTAGATAGATTATTGATGGTCTAGGACTTGTCATATTGTCTAAGATACTTAACTTAAATTATGAATGATAATAAATGTACCGTTATGCTGTCAAATTATTTCCATAAGCATAACATCGTCTTAAATCATTCTCGATCTCTTATGTTCATTAATTGAAGCATTCATTCATTGATTACTATTGTCATGAGTTTATTGAACTTATTTACATTCTTGGCCATAATTTTATTGCTTGAAATGTGAAAATAACTTGATTTATACTTGAAAATACGATTGAGCACTGATTGTGTTCAAGGGCTCTATGCTAGTCCCCTCGGCTGATTGTCGGAAACATACTATTATAAATCATGGGGTATGATGTTACTGGCATCGCATTGCGCTGGGAGTACTTTCTCTATAAATAAATGAAATCCACGATACACGTACATGTTACACGACTTTCTTGATTGTTACATGATATTCCACAAAAATTCACCAAATACATGCTCATAAGCAAAAGATGTTGGGTGAGGAGTATGTGAACTTGCTAGTACATTCTCGATACATTCTTGTTCATGAAAGGCCATGCTACACTCTAGTTACATTCTTACTAGTTCATACTTGTTCATTCTATCTTACATGATCATCTTGTTACTTTGGTTTAATCGCGTGCTTGATCGCATTCGCATGATTTTACCTTATTTACTTTAGTGCGAAAATGCTAATTACTTAAATATTGCTAATCATGTTGATGCGAAGATACCTACTGGGCAAGTGTGCTCATTACCTATTTCCAATCTTTTCAGGAGATGGAAGTGAGTCGGGTTCGGATTCGGAATATTCAAGTAGCGGATCCGAGAGTGAATGAAGAATGAGCAAAGACTTAGGAGGTCTATATTGTTTAGATTGAGTCTATGTAGTTTTTCTTATTCTTGAGTCTAGTACGAGAAAGAAAGTTGAATTGGTGGTTGTATTTGAATATTGATTAATAATTAAATAAAAGTTGGAGTTTGAGTTAATTATTATGTAAATGCATTATTCTTATGTGTGATTGACTTGCGCTCTGATCGTTCTTGCTTGTAAGAGGCTTACCATGCCGACTGTTCACGTTCCTCGAGCTAGTCTTCCGCTGTAATAAAGGCTCGGGACGTGACACATAAGGTCATAAGGAAAAAAGAAAAAGTTCGGGGGAGACGAGGATGAACCGACAACATCCGAACCCGACGGTGAATTGCTGACGGTCTTCCTCAAAGACGACCCGACCCTAGGAGTAAAGATTGGAGCTTATTTACCACCTGATGTACAAGAGCACTATAAGGATTTTCATTCTGAGTATATCCAAGTCTTCGCGTGGTCTGATGAGCATCTTCTCGGGATCCCTGGGGAGATGGTGGTACACAAACTCAACCTTGACCCGTCGGTGAAACCCATCCAACAACGCAGAAGAAAGCATGCCTCAGAGAAGCAGGCGATCATCAAAGAGCAGAATGTTTAGGGGGAGAAAATCGGCCTATTCCGTCTGATCCTTTATCTGACGTGGCTCGCCATTGTCGTCTTAGTACCAAAAGCTTCGGGCAAATGGCTAATGTGTGTGGACTTCACCGACCTCAATAAAGCCACTCTGAAAGACTGTTACCCACTACCGAACATCGACCAACTAGTCGACTCGACCTGTGACAATGAATTGCTCAATTTTTTGGACGTCTACTCCGGCTACCATCAGATCCAAATGGATCCTGAAGACATCGAGAAGACAGCCTTTATCACCGACTTCGGCGTACACTGCTACACCCGAATGCCTTTCAGGCTGAAAAACATCGGATCAACATACCAGAGGCTGATAAACCACATTTTTGAAGGACAAATCGGTCAGAACGTCGAAGCCTACATCGACGATATGCTCGTCAAGACACCTAAGGTTGATGACCACTTTGCCGACTTAGCTGAAACCTTCGACACCCTCCTAAGGTGCAACAGGAAACTCAACCCAGCTAAATGCGCCTTTGGAGTTCGATTCGAGAAATTCTTGGGTTTCCTAATGACTTAACGCGGGATCGAGGCCAACCCCAACAAGGTTCAGGCCATCCTGAACATGCGGCCGCCCGTTTGCATCAAGGACGTCCAGCGCCTGACCGGGTGAATTGCTGTGCTCAACCATGTTTTGTCTCGAGCGGCCGAACGATGACTGCCTTTCTTCAAATTGTTAAGAGGGCCCAAATTGGCAACCACCACGTTCACCTGGGATGAGGAATGTCAAAAGGCTTTTGCAGAGCTAAAGGAGTTTCTGGCCTCGCCCCCAATGTTATCGAAATCGGTCCCAGGTGAAACACTACACCTTTATCTCTCATCAACTCCTTTCACAGTGAGCTCA
The DNA here is from genome assembly GCA_022559845.1 of Amorphophallus konjac. Classification (NCBI taxonomy): domain Eukaryota; kingdom Viridiplantae; phylum Streptophyta; class Magnoliopsida; order Alismatales; family Araceae; genus Amorphophallus; species Amorphophallus konjac. Next base: position 189,698,897 of record CM040121.1, on the reverse strand, counting down.
GTCCTAGTTCAAGATGACGCAGGAGTGCAGTGACCAATATACTACACCAGCAAGGTGCTCAACGAGGCCTAAAGATGGTATTCCGCAATCGAGAAACTCATGCTAGCGTTGGTGACCTCGTCCAAGCGCCTACGGCCCTACTTCCAAGGGCACTCCTTCGTCGTATTGACCAACGAACCCCTGAAAAGGATCCTCACTCATCCTGAAGCTTCAGGTCGCCTCGTCAAGTGGGCCATAATGCTCGGGGCTTACGACATCTTCTATTGCCCACGCTCGGCCATCAAGGGACAGGCACTCACGGACTTCATCGTAGAGAGCACCGTCTTGACCGTGGAAGCCCTTCCGCTGATGCCAGGGCCCACATGAGATTTTTTTGTTGACGGATCCTGCAACTTGACCGGCAGCGGCGCCGACGTTCTTCTCAGATCCCCAGAAGGGGCAGAACTATATCACGCCTTGAAGTTCAACTTTTCGGCATCCAACAACGTCTCTGAGTATGAGGTTCTCATCTTGAGAGCCAGGATGGCATGATGATTGGGGGCCGAACGAGTGAGGATTCATACTGACTCCTAGTTGGTCGCTAGCCAGGTCAACTGTGACTACAAAGCTCGGGAAACATCGATGATCAAATACCTTCAATTGGTAAGAGGAATTCCCAGAAGCTTCCCCAACGAGTTTGGGTTGGCTATGGGGGCAGGGGTTTCTGGCAAGACCTGGTGTTTCTCATGCCTCCTCTCTACTGCTCCACCTGCAGGCGCTTTGGGCACCTCGTCTCCAAATGCAAGAAAGGTTCTTCTGCCCCTACGATGGACGATCCACCTCGGCTTGCTCCTATTCCTTTTGACACAGATGACCCAGCTGAACAGGTCCTCGGAGGTTCTTCTGCTTCCCCTCAGATCAGCCAACCGGTGCCTGAAGGTGTTGGCATCGCCCGCTCCTCCCACAGCGGGCCCCCCTCCCTGGCCCCTCTCCGAACCCCTTTTGAGGGTGTCCACGACTCACCTAACACCAGTGTGGATGGTTTCGATATAGCGCATGTACCTTCAGTGGCCGCCGGTCTGCCACCCGCCCTATCCATCATGGCAGACCCCCCTGGCTGCTTTGCTTTCTCCCCGGTCTGATTACTGCCAACCTGTCGCTGCTGGATCAGCCCCAGGTGCTATCACCCCAGATGGTCCGTCTGATTCTTGCCAACCTGAGGTCCATTTCTTACAGCCTCAACCTCAACTGGCCGCCTTAGCCTCCCACGTGGTGGTTGGACGACCCACGGATGCGGCTAAGGAATTGGACACCTGCTATCCCTTGGCTGTTGGTTCCACTGATGCCGTTAGCTTGCAGGTCGAGGCCACTCAAAATTCTAATGCTGTTGATGTGGATCCCATTTTGGACGCGGGTGATTCCTCTCCCTCTGGGTCTAGTGGGTCCTCTCTTGCCTTCCCACCTTTCATATAGGTCCTTACTGTTCCGGGGTGTTGCTCCCGGGGTAGGCGAGCGAACCAGAAGGGGCGTTGAATTATCCCCGACACTAGATGGCAAATTAAAATGCTACACAGCGGAATTAACACAATTAATGAGATTGAAGAATGTAGCTAAACAAGTTAACTAAATTCTCTCAATCTCCCTGTTCACACAAGATCACAGAAACAGATTTGAACAATAAGGCAAACAATCACAACACAAACCACAATGCAAACCATAATGCACGTAGTTTTTTAAGGGGGTTCGGGACCACGACGAGCTCCCTACGTCCACCCCTCACCAAACCCGGTGAGGCTTCACTCGGGGATGAATCCCCAAAACGGAGACGACGCTCCAAACACACATGGGACGCCGCCCGCACACACACACACACACACGGAGACTCGGTCTCCAACACGATCCGACAACGGATCAAACACACACACACACACGATCCGACGACCGGATCACAACACACACACACACACACGCTGCAACAACCGCAGCACAATGACACACACAATTGCACGCAGGCGATCAACCACGACCGTATACACAAACGGTCACACACACGAATATCTCTATGTTCAAAAAATAAACTTATACTCTCAATACATGCCTAGACCAAAGTATAAACCATGAAGAACATCACAAAACACGTGGATAAAAGATGAAGAAATAATCCCCCTTTGTTCTCAATGGTTGGAGGAAAGCCGGATGTTGCCGATATGAACGTCACCACGATCCTCTCTTTGATCCGCTCCACTTTCTCTTCTATCACAATCACAAACGCCCCCCAGATGTAGATGATATCCTCATATTTCTTCAGCTCCACTCCTTTCTTCCCTTTCCTTCTTCCTTGACCTACAATATAGAAAACATTAGCTCTCTAGGGTTACAATCTCCCAAATTCGTAACTCCTATATAGGCCAACAATAGAAGCATGAAAAGACCTATAAACCCATCACCAAACCCATAGAAAACCCCCTAAACATATGTATATTAACCCTATGGGAAAATTGGTAAGGTTGGAGCACAAATGGATTGGGTTTAGTGGGTTTTCAGATGCATTTCGTGAAGCCCGTTGGCATAGCAGAAAAAGTCCGGTCGACCGGATTCAATGGGGCGGTCGACCGGGCCAAACACCTGCTCTGTTTTGGGTAGCAGAGAAATACCGATCGATCGGTATCTGTGGGTCGGTCGATCGGACAGACACCGGTCGACCGGTTATAGAAGGCCGGTCGACCGGACAGAATACAGTTCTGTCTGGTCCTAGCCGGTCGACCTGATAAAGAGGGGCGGTCGATAGGTCTTCTTCTGCACTTTCAAAACAACATTTTTTAGGCTCTAAAACCTATGGAAACCCAATGGAATTAATGCAGCCAATGACCCTTGATTCCGGATGATTAATTTGGATGATTTGAACCTGCAAAACCATACAAAAACCAAATTAGTATGGATTTGAAAATAATATATAACTTCTCTCTAGAAACTAGCATTTCAAGAGTGAATATGAACAAAATGACATGCAAATCAACCCGGAACTCCATCATCTCAAATGCCATGATCTCAAAAGTGAAAAGATGAGTTCAAGACAAGAATGTATCAAGTTAACATTTCAACCAAACTTCCATGAGAAACCCAAACAACTAAACAACATGTTCGAGCCTTAAAACCATTTAAGAACTCAACTTCCATTAAGATATGAATGAGGGGTTCATAACATTAGCTAGAAAAGTCTTATGAAGAACAAGCATGAAAAATCATTTATCACACTTAAAAGCTCATTCATTCCAAGGTTCACATGAGAAAGCCAATGAAGTATATGCACCAATGAGAGTACATAGCAAACCCAAAACTCTCATATAATAAACCACTTCATAATCCATGCATTCTACCAAGATGCATGAGCCTCAATGACCATTTACATCCCAACCATATGTAAACAAGGTCCATGTAAGAATTACAATAAGTATAATCATGAATGCACACTATCATCAAAATTACATACAAGCATGCATGAAGTTCTTCCACATACACACATAATATTTTGTTATCATCAAAACCAAAATCAAGAGGGAGCACAACGAACCCAACACAACAATCTCCCCCTTTTTGATGATGGCAAAATATTATGGCGTCAATCACAATCCAATTTTTTCTCCCCCTTTGGCATTATCAAAAAGTGGGGGTGAAAGCAATGGAGGTCAAATTTCATCAAGATGAACAAGATGGATTCATGAATCAATAAAATCTCAGTTGATGCAATAGCAAAGTATGGAAAAGATGACACATCAAATGTAAAGCATGATTTTAACATATGCACGGCATGGGAAGTCCATTCAATTTTTGGATTTTCATTTTTTTTCAGATTTTTAGTTTCCTTTTGAGATGCATGAAGCAAGATGTATGCTAATGATGACGCATGAGATGCATATGATGCAGCCAAGCAAATATGTATATATACATACAACATATCTCCCCCTTTCTTATTTAAGAAGGGAATAGGTATACGAAAAGTGCATAAAAGTCATGACAACCGAAATGTTTATATATAGCACCTAGGAGGTTGTGCAATCTCATATAAGAGAATCATGTAGTAGTCAATGCAGTCAATCAATTTTTTGAATACATATTAAATCAAATTTCTAAATGTGTAAGTGAATAACATGAAAAATGACTATAGCTATATGGATATTCAGATTTTCAAATCAACACAATGAGAGATTATACAGACTGCATTTCAATTTATGAGAACAGCGTATCGGAGCTACGCTCTACCTCAATAATCTTTCAATGAATTCTCAAGAACAATCAGAATTTTTCTAAGAATGATCAGGTTCAAATAATTCCTTTTTACGCGAGGAGACACATGGAGCTCATGCCAGAATCCCCGGTTACTCAGAATATTGAACCATTTCATTTCATTCTGAATAGAGGTACTTTAGTCAACACTTTTCATAAATGAACCACATCACGTCTCAGGTGACGTGTATCCAGTTTACTCAGTGAGACCAAGTATTGCTCTGCCTTTCATTTTCATTTCAAATTTTTCAACAAGGATAGGTAGGGAGCTTTTTCCTCTACTTCCTCTTCAACATACATGCAGCAAGTTTAATATCTCAAGAGTGTTGAAAAGAAATTCCTATATCCTTATGTTTAACACTCATTTTCACATTTAGTGCATGAAGTGTATGAATTTGATTCAACATATATATCGAAAATATCATGAACGCATAACAGTGCAACTCCCCCTAAATAGATGCACTTATCAAGTATTTACTCCCCCTAAATGTGTGACATGAAACACACCAATGATGACTCAAATGTAACATTATTTAGCAAGAAGGCATAAGGTCCTAGAAATTTCAAGGACGGGGGTAAATATCATATAGTAGTATGCAAGCACACAATGGGAATAGATGTAATATGCAATGCAAAATGAAAGAATATGCAATTCTTGTGGGTTCCAGAGATATGATATCAATGTGATATGACTTGTTAGTTCCGAAGACATGATACCATTCTTAGAAGAATTCACTTTAGCATTTATGCAACATGAACAATGTTCAAATTGATGCATTCCAAAATATGCACTATATACATGATATGCAATTATGCTATGCAAGTATGCAATGTGATGCAAGATTTCATATTTTCATTTAAATGTCCTAAATAAAATGTAAAATACAAGATGTAACATGGGTGTAAAATGTAATTTTTTAGATTTTTATTTTAATGAACTAAATGCACCTAATGCATGAATTCTAATACAATGCAGCCTATAACAAGATGCAAAAGTAATGAGAATGCAATGCAAGATGCACGAGTTTGATTTTCAGAAATTCATGATCGATTGCACATGAAAGCATTCACATTAAAATGGTGAACAATAAGCATTTTTTTATGATGTGGCCTTTATGAACAAGGGCAATTTTAAGAAATTATTCAAAAATAGATTTTCAAGAGCATTTCAGAAGTTTCAAAAATCATTCAGAAGCCATTGAATGATATTCACTTTCTGGTACGAGGTGGAGGTGAAGGTCCAAAGACCCTACTCACACATAGTGAGGGTTTCCGACTTGACATAATCCAATCTTCCACAAACACCATTTGTTATACCAGATATGCATTTAAGTTCAAATGTGATGTAAAACATACAGTTCGGATTGAAAGATATTCAATGATCAACAGAATCCTCAAGATTTTCAATTTCATTCAACCAATATCAAATTCATCACAACATGTTAAAGAAATGACAAATCAAACTTTAGAATCAATACCTGAGTTCAGCAGGCATCACCATATGCCTTCAAGCATGCTAGCTTAGCAATAGCCTTAAAAGAGGCTAGCATTCCATTGTTAGTCTCAAAAATCTCATAACAAAATCATTATCAATTCAGATGAAGCAGTAGTCCTGAGGAGAATTTCCATAAAAATGAGTTAGATTCACAAATCAAAATCATTCATTCAAACACACTCCCCCTTTCTATGTGCACAAGTTTCACATCTGACATTTTCTCAAAATCATTCAACCCGTGACGTAAAAGAACAAGTGACTCATGATACCACGGCGAAGGTGGAAGTCCGAAGACTCTACTCACGCATGGTGATAGATTCCAGATAGGAATGACTTGCCCTTCCTCAAGTCACCATTAAATATACCATGTAGTCATGAAAATGATGATCAGATGCAATGCAGACTCATAAGAAAAATAATGTTTTCTTGATTTTCATGAATGGAAATTCAATTAAAACAAATTTCAAATTTTCAGAAATTTATTTTCAAACCTGTGTCTTGAGCAACCATTATTTTCCAAGCCTTCACTTGGCCTCAAGGTAATCTTACAAAAAGTTCTCATTCAACAGTTTTGGGTACCCAAGTCTTCTTGGGTCTCGGATGGTTAGATGCACCTCTCGTGGGTGCCTTCCACATCCTTTGGGCATGCAAATCATCAAAATTCATTAAAGCACAATCATGCTTAGTATACCCAAATTCACCACAATAATGACAAGAAGTGTTTCTCCTTTTGAAAGTAAATTTATTTTTCCATGCTTTCATATCATCCTTTTTCAACATGTAACATTCATGCATAGAGTGACCATATTTACCACAATAAAAACAATGCACAGAAGCCATTTTCCCATGTGGTCTTTTAGCATGAACATAAGAATTCCCAAATGTATTTCTTCCATTTGAAAACTTTCTTGCATCTTTGAAATCATTCATTTTCTTGCATGCTCTCAAGTCATCAGATTTCATCAAAAGATAATCATGCATCATATGTCCAATTTTGCCATAGTAAAAATATGGAACTTTCTTTTTCTGAACAACATGATCTTTAACATGAATTTTTCTAGCATACATTCTCAAACTTTTCGAATCATCATTTCTCATTGTGAAACAATCACTCATGACATGGCCATGCTTTCCACAATAAGGACAATTGACATTTGTTGATTTTGGAGCATGGTATTTCTCATGTGAACTCCTATCATGCACATCAATTTTCTTGGTCCTCAATTGAACTGGAGATTTAGACTTTGATTTTTCAAGAGAAGGAGCATTTGACATGTTTGAGGAACATCATGCATGCACAAATGATATTTGTGTTTTCAGACCAAAGGCTTTCTTTTTACTAGGTTCATAACTTAGACTTTCCCGTTAGAAATTTACCTTGGTCCCCAAGATTTTATCCAGGTTATCTTTTCCTTTCACAAATTTTGACAATGATGTATTCAACTCAACAATCTCTTTTTCAAGAGATGCAATGTACAATTCATAACTAGCTATTTCTTGTTCACTGTAAACATTACATTCATTCAACACTTTATTTGCAGTTTTATAGCTTTCAAGTTCTTGTTCAAGCACATGCAATTTTTCACATTCATCAACAACCAAACTTTTTCCTTTTTCAAATGCAAGCAATTTTTCAGACAATGTTGTATTCAAATGTTTCAACTTTTCATTTTCTTCTCTCATACAAGAAATGATTTCTTCATGCTTTTTGATCTCAATCAAAAGAGATTCATTTTCAGTTTTGAGTTCTGAGCATTTATCACATGAAGAATTTTCAAGTTGAAGTTTTTCAAGATTTTTTAAACTTCCTTCAATCAAAGAGTTTTGAATCATCAAAGTACTATTTTCCTTTTTGAGTTCTTCAACTTCAAAACACTTATCACAAGGAGCATTATCATGAAGGGCATGTTCAGGTTTTTTTTTAAGCTTTTTTTTTCAGATTCAACCTGCTTATATTTTTCAACCAATTCATTATACAAGTCCATAAGCTCTTCAAAAGAAACTACCTTACCTTCCTAGTCTAGCTCGGAGCTTTCCTTGCTTGATTTATCGTGCTTGTCGGCCATCAAGCACTCACTTTGCTCTTTTCCTTTGTAGTTCTCGATCAAGCATTTCAATATCTCCCTGACCGTCCTACATGATGAAGCATGTGGAAATTTGTGAAGATCAATTGAACTTCTAAAAATATGTAAAAGCTTAGCATTGTCTTTGTATCTCTTCACATGTTCAATAGTCCACTTAGACTCATCAGTAGGCATTCCATATGAGTCATGCTTAACTAAATCCAAGAGTTTAGGATCAATGGTTTTTACATACTGATTCATGTGCCTAATCCATTCAGTGAAATTTGAACCATTAAAACACGAAAGGGAAGGCAACATACTATCAATCATGATGCTAATCAAATCAAACACGCCTACAAAGATCACTCTTAAGATCGTTAGATCTTTAAATAATAGAGCCTTGCTCTGATACCACTTGTTGGTCCCGGGGTAGGCTAGCGGACAAGAAGGGGGGTTGAATTGTCCCCGACACTAGATGGCAAATTAAAATGCTACGTAGCGGAATTAACAAAATTAATGAGATTGAAGAATGTAACTAAACTAGTTAACTAAATTCTCTCAATCTCTCCATTCACACACGATCATACAAATGGATTTGAACAATAAAGCAAACAACCACAACACAAACCACAATGCAAACCACAATGCACGGAGATTTTTAAGGTGGTTCGGGACCACGATGGGCTCCCTACGTCCACCCCTCACCAAACCTGGTGAAGCTTCACTCGGGGATAAATCCCCAAAATGGAGACGACTCTCCAAACACACACGAGACGTCACCCGCACACACACACACACACACACACACGGAGACTCGGTCTCCAACACGATCTGACAACATATCAAACACACACACACACACGATCCGATGACCGGATCACAACACACACACACACACACACACACACACACACTACAACAACCGCAGCACAACGACACACACAGTCGCACGCAGGCGATCAACCATGACTGTATACACAAACGGTCACACACACAAATATCTCTATGTTCAGAAAATAAACATATACTCTCAATACATGCCTAGACCAAAGTATAAACCATGAAGAACATCACAAAACACATGGATAAAGGATGATGAAATAATCCCCCTTTGTTCTCCATGTCCGGAGAATAATATTCTTTGAAGCTCGGGTCGGAGGAAAGCCGGATGTTGCCGATATGAACGTCACCACGATCCTCTCTTCGATCCGCTCCACTTTCTCTTCTATCACGATCACAAATGCCTCCCGGATGTAGATGATATCCTCAGATTTCTTCAGCACCACTCCTTTCCCCCCTTTCCTTCTTCCTTGACCTACAAGATATAAAACATTAGCTCTCTAGGGTTACAATCTCCCAAATTCGTAACTCCTATATAGGCCAACAATAGAAGCATGAAAAGACCTATAAACCCTTCACCAAACCCATAGAAAACCCCCTAAACATATGTATATTAACCCTAGGGGCAAATGGGTAAGGTTGGATCACAAATGGATTGGGTTTAGTGGGTTTTCGGATGCATTTCGTGAAGCCCGTTCGCGTAGCAGAGAAAGTCCGGTCGACCGGATTCAATGGGGCGGTCGACCGGGCCAAACACCCGTTCTGTTTTGGGTAGCAGAGAAATACCGGTCGATCGGTATCTCTGGCTCGATCGACCAGACAGACACCGGTCGATCGGTTATAGAAGGCCGGTTGATCGGACAGAACACAGTTTTGTCTGGTCCTAGCCGGTCGACCTGATAAAGAGGGGCGGTCGACCGGTCTTCTTCTGCACTTTCAAAACAACATTTTTTAGGCTCTAAAACCTATGGAAACCCAATGGAATTAATGCAACCAATGTCCCTTTATTTCAGATGATTAATTTGGATAGTTTGAACCTGTAAAACCATACAAAAACTAAATTAGTATGGATTTGAAAATCAATATAACTTCTCTCTTGAAACTAGCATTTCAAGAGTGAATATGAACAAAATGACATGCAAATCAACTCAGAACTCCATCATCTCAAATGCCATGATCTCAAAAGTGAAAAGATGAGTTCAAGACAAGAATGTACCAAGTTAACATTTCAACCAAACTTCCATGAGGAACCCAAACAACTAAACAACATGTTCGAGCCTTAAAACAATTTAAGAACTCAACTTCCATTAAGATATGCATGAGGGGTTCATAACATTGGCTAGAAAAGCCTTATGAAGAACAAGCATGAAAAACCATTTATCACACTTAAAAGCTCATTCATTCCAAGGTTCACATGAGAAAGCCAATAAAGTATATGCACCAATGAGAGTACATAGCAAACCCAAAATTCTCATATAATAAACAACTTCATAATCCATGCATTCTACCAAGATGCATGAGCCTCAATGACCATTTACATCTCAACCATATGTAAACAAGGTCCATGTAAGAATTACAATAAGTATAATCATGAATGCACACTATCATCAAAATTACATGCAAGCATGCATGAAGTTCTTCCACATACAAACACAATATTTTGTTATCATCAAAACCAAAACCAAGAGGGAGCACAACGAACCCAACACAACACGGGGCTGGAACCTATCTCTGCAGCCAAGGATATTCATGCTGCACACCTCCATTTTGTGGGCAAGGTCCAGCAACCTCAGGTTGAGGACTCTGGTGTTCGGACCTAGCTGGGTATACGCAAGAGCGCCTCGGCTGGGTTTTCCAACCTACATGGCCTATGAAGACTCTTCTCTGGAACATCTGTGGATTGGGCAATTGCCAGTCCCTGAGCAGGCTTAAATTTCTCATTCATCACCATGACATCACATTAGTTGCTGTTATTGAGCCCAAGCTCCACTCCTCCTTGCTGAACATGTATAGAGTGAAGCTCCGCATGACCCATTGTACTGTGAACTCCACCACTAAGGGGCGCATCTGGATCTTCTGGCGGGGTCGATTCAAAATCTCTATCGTCTCTACCACGGACCAGCAAGTTACCCTCTCTATTTCTTTGGTGTTGAACTATGCCTTCTTCATTTCTATTGTTCATGCTAGCTGCTCCATTCTTGAGTGTCGCATCCTGTGGGATCAATTGGTGGACTTCTCTTCATCCTGTGATAGACCATGGATTGTTGGCGGAGACTTCAACAGTATCCTCCACCCTTCTGAGAAATGGGGGGGGAAAGCGGGCATTCTCCCTTTCTATGGATGACTTCCAGGCTTGTGTCTCAGCATCTGGGTTGGAGGATGCTGGATTTCATGGTGGGAACTTCACATGGTACAATGGCCAGCGGGCTAATGGTATTTGGGCTAGGCTTGACAGGGTTCTCTTTAATGGTGATTGGGCTCTATCCGGCCCTTTGATTAATGTACAACATCTCTCTCAAGCCTGCAGTGATCACCGACCTTTGCTATTATCTGTTCCTTTCGCCCCAGAGCGCCGACCTTCTAGGTTCTGCTTCCAACATATGTGGATTACTCATGCTTAATTTATTAATGCTTCTCAGGCTGCCTGGGCTGCGTCCCCATCTTCTTCACTACCCTTGGTCGCTATGGCCCTCAAGTTTAGGCATATGAAAGCCTTCTACAAGGAGTGGAATACTCACACCTTCCAAAATGTCTTTGCCAATGTTAAGACCACTGAAGCATCCTTTTCCTTGGCCCATGAGTCTTTTGACAATTACCCCTTTGCGGCCCACCGGGAGGCTTTCATGGCTGCAAAGGACAATTTGGATTGGGTACATATCTAAGAGGAAATGTTCTGGAGGCAAAAATCCAAGATTCAATGGCTAAAGGATGGTGATCGTAACACTAAATTCTCCCATGCTTATGCTCTTTCTCATCGGAGATGTGCTACCATTGTAGAGTTGCGTGGCAAGGATGGCACTATTGTGGACAAGGAGGACGCAATGGCCGACATGATGGTGTCTCATCTCTCTTCGGCATTCACCTCCGCTCCGCATCATATGCACCCGGAAGTATTAGCTTCTATTCCTACTGTTTTGGATGCACAGCACAACGCCATGCTTCGTGCGGTGCCTTCTGTGAACCGTGTCACACCGACATCAAAAAAATATATATTAAAAGAAATTAATTGCTAAATGAAAAGGAGCATGAGGTTGCTAGTGGAGTGTGATCGCCAGAGGGGTTACCTCAAAAGGGAGGGAGAATGATCGCGAATACCTGGTAAGAAAAGTGATGCGGGATGGATTGTGGTTTTTCTCCTCCTCCTTCTATCAGCCAGCCGACGAAGGGGGTTTCTCTTTCTTGATTACCCTTAAACAAAACACAAATAACCAAAGTAGAAGGGGATTAGCCAAGAGTAGTATCAATCCACAATTAGAATAAGGAAATTAAATATGAACATGAAGAACACACCTTTTGGTCCTTTTTAAAACCCCTAAGAGAATTAGGGAGAGGAGATATGATGCAAAGACTAATGCAAGGATCACTATATGATGAACAATGATGGGATGAGTAGCAAACTAATGAAACAACTCCATGTTGTTCCTGACAACAGTAAAGAGAGAGAACCCAAGAAGGTGGCTTTCGGCTGGTGCAACAGGAAGAAGGAAGAAGGAAGAAGCAAGTCCTTTCTTCTAAACTCATGACAGCAGCAAACTAACTCTGCCTGCCAACCTGCTGCTAACCTGCTTGCTAACTGTTCTCTCTTCTCTTTTTTTAACTGTTGTTGTTAACCTCGCGTTAGCAGAACCCAGGGCTATATTTATAGGGTGCAAACCATAGATTTACTGGGATTAGAACGGACAACAGTCATCTACGGCAAGGCCTCTACTTCCCTAATCCAACAAGGTGATTGAAACAGAGCAGGGATCTCTCCAGGAAAGGTTCATTCGAGCAGGATACGGAAGGGTAAAAGATGACTCTCCAAAGGGCGTCAATTGAAATTGATGACCTACCTCAAGGCGTTAATTAAAATGACGACCGAAAAAAAGGCATCAATTCACAGGTTTAATTTTAGCAACAAAATCCTTTCCTTATTTAAAAATGATGAAATGACGCCTGTACCAATGGGCGTTAATCGATAAACGACCCTCTGGGGGACGTCAATTCTTGATTTTCCAATTTGTTTAGAATTCGGAATATTCCAAAAACTGACGCCTCTGCCAACGGTCGTCCTTTCATTGAGCGACGCCCATGTCTAAGCCATTATTAAAAAGACGCCCAACGTCAAGTCGTTAATTCCAAAAAAAGCTAAGAAAATCACAGAAAACACGTAAAAATAGAAAAGGTTCATATTAAATCAATATTGAGGTTCACTTTGGGGCGTCACATGGTGACATGAGATTTTACTCGACATAGCGTCAGTTTTGGCGTGTCTACAGCTGCCCCGCCTTGGCATCTGCTTTGCAAGGGAGTGAGACGGAATGAAATGAAAGTGCAACAAGCGGAATGAACTGGAATGAACTGATAAGTAGATGCCAAGGTGTGATGTGACACGCCTCTGACACTAAGCATTGGAAATCTTTCCAAGATTCTGAACGAAACAACTCTAGATGATTACAAGAAAAGCATCAATCAGCTGGAAAAAGGGAACTAAAAATGTGCACGAGGGCATGAAAGGGAGACACCATTGGAGAGCGGTTACCAACCAATGTGGACGTGCTACAGCCAAGGTGGATTTGTAACAAAACAAAATGAATTGAGATGAAGACCCAGCAAATGAACGCTTTTCAAGGAACCAGCCTGAGCGACTTCAAGGAGAATAAAGTACTGGATTTGGAATGGAATATCTCATGTCAACTCAGTTAAGAGCGAGCGACCTTCATTATTGGCGTAATATGGAGATTTTCATCATTAAGCTCAAAGTCCTACATGATGCATGCTGGGCTAAAAGGAAAAGATTAAAACAAACTAAAAATAGAAAATAATCAAGGATAATATTGCTAAGCCATCTAGGTTTGGTTAAGAATCCAAATCTCTAAGCTGACACTAAGCCGAAGCCCGTTTGTCCACGCATCAACTCAGAAAGTGGAACCGTCGTCCCAAACCTTGAATGACTCAACGGCCTATCCGTGCGATCAAGACTCTCCTGGAATTATCACTGTTTTTGATGAAGGCGAACTCAAATTCCAGGTTCATCAGAACCACAAGGTCCTTGATATACTATAATAGCGTAGATACCATATAGATAACAATGCTTACAGGATAAACACAAAAAAAATGGAATGACGTTACCCTAATGAGTCAACCACGCATCTCCAGACCTTCACTCTTCTGTACTTAAAAATTCATCAGTCCACATAAAAAAATGATCAACTCATGAAAGAATCCTCAATATGATCATAAGTGCATAATATGAAGGTTGATAATAAAAGATAGCACTTAAGCTCATAAAAATGTTTATAAAGCAATCCAACATGTGAGATCAGAAATTGACGACCATAGGAAGCGGCATCCAAATGATAAAAGACGACTAGCATAAAGGCGTTAATTACATTAAAGGTTCGATTAGGAGTTGGAAAGAAAATGACGCCCCTCAGGAAGGCGTTAAATAAAAGGCGACCTGAAGCAAGTCGTTAATTCAATAAATGACACCCTGAACCCTGTTGTTAATTAACTGAAATTCCGAGACAACACTCTTCCGTCTCTGAAATAGAAATCTTGAACCCAGTCTTATTCGTATTCAACTCTTCAGCTTCGAACATCCATCAGAAACTTCAAACTCCTATAAAGGAGGGGATTTCCTTCAATAAACCACCGAATCCTCCGTTCTGCTTTCTTCTTTTCGTTCATACACAGGTGCTGCAGGCTGCTGCTATTTTTCGTGAATCTCAGTACCGCAACATATGCTTGCAATATGCAGAGAGCCATGAAGAAGGCCAAGACTTCCACTCCCAGGCTTTCCGAGATCAACGGCCATGTAAATAATAGAATTGCTATGAACCAGGTACTTTAAAATTTGAGTTGCTTGTTTTTTCCTATTCTGCATTATTCCCTTCAACTCTCATCCTTCTTCTCCTCTGTGCTTTCTCTTTTCTTTTCTACAGGACTATCCAAATATTCCAGGGGCAAGGAGATTCACAAAGAATAAATGGCTTCCCCTCTTACTTTCCAAGTTTAGCTCAGACACGAGGGCCTTCCTATCTAGATGGCACCTCCTAGGTTTTGTCACCCATGCTAAACACTATGACCAAATTCACCTAGATTGGGTAGCTATAGGAGCTCTTGTGGAGATATGGCACCCTTCTACCCACACCTTCCTTTTCTCTACCTTTGAAGCCACAATTTTATTAGAAGAATTAGAAATGATCTTAGGCTTAAAGAAGATGAAACAAGGGGATGAGGAGAAGATGGCCATCATGCCAAGACAAATTACCTCTCATGAACTACTATCAAGCTTGATTCCTAGCCCCAACTTAGTGAGCCAAATCAAAGCCACAAAAGGGATTAACCTCTTAAAGCTTGCCTCGTGGGTCTATAAAAGGGCCGACCAAGCTAAAGAGGATGATGAAATAGAACGGGTGGCAAAGGCCTTCGTTGTATGCTTCGCGGGAGCAATCTTGTTCCCCTCTATGTAAGATTTTCTAGAAGAGTCCCAATTGAGCGCTATAGCTAGCCTTTGGGAAGGAGAGAGAGCGGGACTGGCGATATTAGCCTATCTATATAGTGGGCTCACCTCGGCGGCAATGGGGAGACCAATTTATGGATGCATGATCGTTCTCTCTAGTTGGGTAGATCTCCATTTTAAATTTGACCCATGCGAGGAAGCCCAACAATCATCAAGGATATTCTCTAAAAGCCCTCTGTCCTATATGACCGGCTCATTGGGATTGAGCAATAGAGTGATGAACCGGATTCCTCAAATCAAGAAAAGAGTGGAATGGAGGGAGCACCTCAAGGTGATGCCTAAGAATCTCTTCACATGCGCCCCGGGGCTACTCAAGGTTCAACAACTCCGCATACGATTCTCTCCTGGGACGGATCTTCGGCTAATAGGTGCTACAGAATTTGCACTATACAACTCTCATAGGAGCCTTCCTCAACTCGGGCTTCCACGGTGACTATTCGAGGACTTATCTCATCTCCCTCCTATCAAGACAAGGGACATCAGCAGTAATGAAGATGGAGAAGAAACCACCACAATTCAAGCCTTATGGAAAATCAGCAAAGCTCATCAGCTTGTAGAAAACTTAGAAGAAGACAAAGATCAATGGAAAGCATATGTAATAGCTTTAAGAAATTTAAGGCCCAAAACGGCTCATTAGATGTATTGTGATCTTTTCATCAATAAAATAATGATAATCTTCTATTAGAGCCAAATTATAATGTTTCTGATTAATTCCTCCAATAATCAGCGTTTCTATTCTGAATAACGACTTAGAGAATGGCGTCAATTCCAAAAGTAATGCCTTCCAACACGTCGTCAATCATTAATCATTTTCTGAAATCAAAATATCAATTCCCATGATTGACGCCTTTAGCGAGTGGCGCTAATTGATTCACGTCCCAGGTCAAGGCATTAATTTGATTCAAATTCCAAACATTGACTGTTTAAAACCTAAAAATAACGCCTTCAGTTAAGCCACTTCTTTTGTAAATAACGCCTGCCACAAAGCCGTCAATTAAAAAAACTGTAATGATGACTCCAATCACATCTATCAATTCCATTAAATGCGTCTGACGACGGTTACGGATTCCCATGCAAAAATAAAATGACGCCCTCATGCATGTCGTCAAATCTAGAAATAACGCCCGAGATGTATCCGTTAATTCAAAAAGAGACGCCTTTCCTTAGGTCGTTAATTAATTTCTACCGTTTGATTTTTCTTTCCCTCCTTTCTTCTTCTTCCTTCGCCCTCTTTCCCTCTTTCCCTCTTCTGTAACCCTAACCGAGCCCTCCCCTTCTCTAACTCTCTCACTCTCACCCTCTATCTCTCTCACTCTCAAGCCATGACCGGCGGTGGACTCAAATGCCAACGTATCTCGGCCCCCGACGTGGTGGACTTGGAAGGCGGAGAAGCCGTGGAGGAATACGCCGTGGAGGAGCTTCCTCCCGCGGCGGCCGAGGAAGCTCCGGCGGCGGAGCACGGCGAGGAGGAAGAAGAAGTTGAAGAAGATGAAGAAGAAGATGACGGTGAGGAAGACGGAGAAGAGGAAGACGAAGGAGAAGAAGAGGAAGGAGGAGATGAAGAAGGAGAAGAACACGAAGAAGGAGGAGAAGAACCACCGGCAACGGCGGCGGCCATGGCAGCCACGTCCTCAACTCCGAGGAGGGCTAGTGGTGCCCGAGCGACGGAAGGTAAGCCTCAAACCCCATTTCCTATTTTTTTTATTTTTCTTCAATTTTATTTCCATTTTTCATCCTCTGTCAAAGCTCTCGGACGACACAGAGAAAAGATGCCCCAAGGGGTGTCGTTAATTAAAACAACGACTCCTTGAGGGTCGTCAATTTCAAATATATATATTTTTTCACAAATCACGCCCTGCAACATGTCGTTATTTTAAAAAGTATCATGCTTAGCTTCATGCTATTATTTTCCATGCTATCTTTTATCTCAATTAGTTATTTTCAATATATGAGCCCCTATTGATTTTTATTTCGCATGCTGTTTTAATTTAAAACCCTGGGAAAACAACGCCCCCCGTCGGGGTGTCAATTCAACAAACAACGACCAATGGTGTGCTCGTTAATAAAAAAAACCAGAATTTCTTTCTTGGGCGAAAAATTGCTCACTCTGAACAACGTCCCCTACAGGGGCGTTAATTAAAAAACTGACGACCCAGGGATGGGCGTCAATTCAAAATTTCGTGGAATTTAGGAAATTAGTTTCAAAAAAACATTCCCCACAAGGGCATCTTCTAGATAAACAACGACCCAGGCTGGGTCGTTAATTCAATGAACGCACAGTATCACCCGAGACCCATTTGGAAATAACGTCACCCTCAGGGGTGTCAATCATAAAAACCACGACCCAAGGCAGGTCGTTAATCATCCAAATAGCAAATATCACAGTTAATGAACTTGAATGAATTTTCACATGAAAACTTAAGCAAAAAAAATTCTTTTATATGCATGCAGGGGCTGATGAGGACAAGGATTTCTTGGGTCCAGGTCTGGGCAGCGTACTACGTCCTCCCCGAGTTCCAGAGAGCCAGGGTAGATGCCATGGGGTTTGGGGCTTTCCTTAGCATTGAGCCAGTGAGACCCGACCTACCCTTGATCCAGGTTTTGAGAGAGAGGTGGGACAGGTCGAGCCGGGCATTTCTGATACCGTGGGGTCACATGGTCCTTGCCTAGAGGATGTAGCTAGGATTACTGGGTTGAGGGTTGACGGTGAGGCGGTGAGTGGGATCACCCTACCCGACTATAGGGAGCTTACCCAGAGACTGCTAGGGCTAGAGACCGTCTACAAGACATCTAGCGAGTGTAGGACCATCTACCGCACCGACCTTACCATGGCCATGGGTTTGTGTGATGCTAGGCATAGATCTAGGGAGTCCCTACAGCAGTTCTCACAGAGGTTGATAGATGGGGCTAAGGCTGCCTACTGCCAGGACCCGGCTGACAGGGAGAGGGTAGACCGAGATCTGAGGAGGTTTTTGTTCTTGATGCTCGGGAGGCTGCTGCTTGGTACGAAGGGCGATGTCATCAATTGCCGATTCCTAGGGATTCTCGAGGACTTGGAGGGAGTCAGCCGATACGCCTGGGGAGCAACGCTGCTGGCGCACTTGATAGCCGACCTGTCCACGGGGACAGGTCGTGAGACGACCGTCAGTGGCTTCTCACCATTTCTTCAGGTATGCATTTTTTTGTTATTTTCTTGTTAGAACGCATATGCATATGAATGTTTTGCTAATGCGATGCATAAATGCAGGTTTGGAGCCATTTGTACATGCCGATGGGGCGCGCTGACCCACGTCCTGGAGACGAGGGGTCCTTCCCTCTAGCAGAGGCTGGCTACTAGTGGTGATTGGAGCCCCACTTGCCTATGAGTTACGAGTGCTGCGACGAGAGTTCCAAGACTTCCCTGCCTCACTGGTACGCATGATTAATGTTATGCATTTTTTTTATTAATTAATTATGATGAGACGATGATGGTATGCATGTTTATGGATGCAAGTGCGGTGGAGACCCTACGAGGGGATGACCGACGAGGGCCAACCGTGGGTCGTAGCGGGCCGACCTCGGTTCGGATATGAGCTTTGGGTTCATTGCTTGAGCGAGATTGAGCCGCTAGGGCTTAGGCTGGTGATGAGGACCCTCGACCTACACTAGGAGTGGATCGAGGTAGGAGAGCCGCGTGGGATAGGCAAGAAGATGTGCGGTCGCACGAAGGTGATCGACTGGAGAGTGCGGTTCGCCGACCAGTACGCAGACTGGCAGCGTGGCGGGATCCGAGTCACTTCCCGGGTAGCGGACAGCTCCGAGTACCTCCAACGCTACTGGGAGGTTTATGCCGGCCGACCCCAGATGAGGGTCCTAGGGGTATGT
Organism: Amorphophallus konjac; assembly: GCA_022559845.1. NCBI lineage: Eukaryota > Viridiplantae > Streptophyta > Magnoliopsida > Alismatales > Araceae > Amorphophallus > Amorphophallus konjac. The sequence continues at coordinate 189,679,648 of CM040121.1, read as the reverse complement.
ATGAATGCACTTATTTCTAAATTAAATGCAAATGCTTATGTATATCTATTATGTGACTAATATGTGGTGAATGCAGGATGCACGGGACATAGCAGCGATGGACATGCAGACCCACCTCCATAGCTTGGAGGCCCAGTTGGCTGCCACCCGGGCAGACCTTGAGACCCTGGTGAGTGTTTAATTTATTCCTATATGCAAATGATTTTTTATTGATGATTAGCCACTGACAATCTCAATAAATACAGCGTGCCCAGCAGGGAGCAGTAGGGAGAGAGACGGGAGAGGCCTCTAGCTCGAGAGGGCCTAGTGCAGAGGCGACTGCACTAACAGAGCAGCTAGCAGGAGCAGTGACATGGGTCGAGGCGGCAGAGCACGCCCTCGCCACACGGGTATGCCTTTAAACTCAAACTCAATTTCATTCAATTGTTTATATGATATGCTCAAAAAAAGTTGTATTCACAGACCGAGGAGCTCCGGGCCGCTCTTACCTGCATCGAGGAGGGTCAGCAGGCGATGGCCACTCGGGTGAGTTTTATTTATTTATAGTTGTATATTGCCTATTTCATGAATTATTGAACTGTGGAACTGATGAGTTGTTTGAATGTTTGCAGTCCTCAAAGTTACAGGCGGCACATACCCGAGCTGCCCTGGCCGGGGCAGAGTTGGCGATCCACGAGCAGCGGGTCACAGAGTTGGAGCGAGCCTTGAGGCGGAGAGAGGAGCTGCCTCAGGACGTGGCGGAGCTGCGAGTCTCCCTCAAGATGGAGCGGAGAGAGCGTGCTTGGGAGCGCGAGGAGCACCAGGCGGAGCGCGTCCGGGACCACGAGCAGTACCAGGCGGAGCGTGTCCGGGACCGCGAGCAGTACCAGGTGGACCATGCCCGGGATCGAGAGGAGCGGTCAGCTTGCGAGCGGGAGCTTATAGCCTTGAGGGCCCAGCTAGACGTTACGTAGGAGCGGCTACGAGCATCCGAGGAGCGGCTTCAGCGAGGCCGGGAACCGGCGCGAGCTGCAGGGTACACCTACACCAGTTCTACTTTTGTGGTGGGTTCCTCTCTCCGACAGAGGAGCAAGGCAGAGGAGCCGGCTCGAGCTCCAGCTACTTCCCGGGGGTCCATGCCCCCTCTACCAGCGCCTCTTCGGGAGGACGAGAGTGAGGTAGAGAGTAGGAGAGAGGAGGGTGGAGGCGAGAGCTGAGAGATTGTACTTGTACTCCTCCACCCTCACACCTGTACTCAGATAATTATGATGTATATATATGAGATTGAAATTTTATTACCTGAGCACTTGTGTAGTTGTGTACTCGTGTCTTCTTTTCCTTCTCGCCTTTTCTTTTGCCCTGCGCTTATAGTTCACACTTGAACAAACAGGTTAATCCATCTGTTCGACTTGGCCCCTTGCTCAATGAGCAAGGGATGTCTTAACTGTGACCTTGATAACGAGTCAAAGGGCCAAGCCTTTAATCAATGAAGGCAAATGATAGATATAAAATGCACCATGCAAGCAGGCAAATGCTAACTGGAAATAAACGATGCAACCAAGCACATGAGAAACAAATGGCTTGAAATTCCATAACCATTTTTTTATTTTATATATATATATATATATTGTATTTTCGTTTTGAAAGTGGCGCCTTCGATAGGGTTGTTAATTTTGAAAAGAATGCCTATTCTAAGAGGCGTGAATTTTGATTTGAAATTTTTTTTTTTTGGAGGTAAGCATAGTATAGAGCTTTGAAACCTTAACCATCATAATCAAAAATTCATTAGACTTTCTCAAGAGACTTAACAAAAGAGTCCACGTGACTTGTACTTAGGCTTTTACTCATATTCTCTCGCAGCCCATCCTTCTTAGTTGGTCTTTGCCATCCTTCGAGTTCACAACCCACCATGGAGGGAGAAAAGAAGAATGATTAAGGAAGCTCACGAAAGGTTTTCAAGAATGGGGCACACTCCTCCCCTTCCCTAATGCCTGTTGGGATTCGGTCTTTGGCTTAGGGAAATTTTGTTGCTCTTTTTGCCCTTATTCATGCATGCTTACGACCAAGGTTTTCCTTGCGGGGACTTTGTCCTCTTGACATACTTTCTTTTATCATAACTTCCTTTTCTTTTCTTTTTTTTCGAAACAGATAAAGACCTAATTGTACTTGGGCTTTAAGCATTTTGTTCCCTTTTGGGCCCTGACTCCCACCTACTGAGGCGGCGGGCAGGCTTGGTTAGTAACCCCTAACTTGTATTCCCTCTCGCGAGCCGAAGGGAAGAGAGTAGGTAAGGCTTTTACATTCTTAGTTTGGGTCGGACTTTCCTCGAATTCCGGGCTGCTCGAGTTTAAGAATAAAGCGTGTAGTGTGTGCGTGAATTGACCCAAGAGTTAAACCGTCGAGACTGACGAATGAATTAAGGATTTTGATTATTTCGGTATCGTGGCCCACGTACCATACCAGCCTCAAAGATTTTTTTTCTACTTTTTTTCTTCTTTTTTCTTTATGTTTCTTTCTTTTGAATTTTCTCTTTTTTTATTTTTTTTTGTTTGGTTCAGGGGTAGTATTTCTTTAGATAGAGACCATTCCAAGGATTAGTTAGCTCTTCCCCTTCAACATTAATCAATTTATAAGCATTGCCAGGATAAACATCTTTTATAACAAAAGGACCTTCCCAGTTAGGTTGGAGTTTTGAACGTGGTCCACCTGGTTTTACAAAAATTCTCTTAATTACCATCTCACCGATTTTAAACTTTCTCTCAATTACTTTCTTTTGATAAAAACGTGAAAGCCTGTTTTGATAAATACGCGCATGCTCAGCGGCGACCAAACGCTTCTCATCCAGGAGTTCCAACTGGGCAAGGAGAGATTCACGCCGTTCATCAATAGAGAATTCCTTGTCCAATTGTACTCACAGAGAGGGAATGAGAATCTTATAAGGAACTACCGCCTCTATTCCATAAGTGAGGGCGAAAGGGGTCTACCCAGTAGGAGTACGAATGGAAGTGCGATAGGCCCAAAGAGCTTCCACCAGCGTTTCTGGCCAATCCGCGAATTTATTAGCCTCACACGTTTTCTTAACAATTTTAATCAAAGTTTTATTAGTTGCCTCTGCTTGGCCATTTCCCTGCGGATAATAAGGAGATGAATGATGCAATGCAATGTTATACCTGTTGCAGAGGTCCTGAAGTTCCTGAGAGATGAATTGCGGTCCATTGTCGGTGACGATGGTACTTGGGATGCCGAACCTTGCGATGATATTCTTCATTATGAACTTACAGATGGTTGATGCTTTTATCTTCATGTAAGCTTCTGCTTCTGCCCACTTGGTGAAGTACTCCGTCGTCGTGAGTATGAATGACTTTGGTTTTGTGAGGAGGGTCGGATCACCAAGAGGCCCAATGATATCGAAAGCCCACATGGAGAAAGGCCATGGGGAAGATACTGGATGGAGTGAAGAAGCAGGAGAATAAATTTTATCGGCGTGCAGTTGGCACTTAACACACCTTCGAACATAGATAGAACAATCCTCTTCTAGAGTGGGCCAATAGAAACCTAGCCTAAGGATCTTCTTAGCTAGCATATGGCTGTTCACATGACCACCACACACTCCTGAATGCGCCTCTTCCATAACCTTCCAAGATTCATCATCATCTAGGCATCTTAATAAAACACCTGTGAGCCCTCTTCTATAGAGCACACCTCCAACCAAAACGTAACGTTGAGCCACTCTTCTAATTATTTTCTTCTCTTCTGCAATGGCTTCCTCGGGATAAGACTGATCATTGCAATATCTGGTAATCTCGTAATACCATGGTTTCTCCTCATCAGCCAATTCCTCTACCCAATCTAACAGCATGACCTCCTTATTTTTAAGAGCTTCACTCTGCCTGACCTTCTCAAGCACCTTGTCCCTAATGTCGAGGAACGCACGATCCTTAATAGCTGGAGTGTCACGCTGATGAATGAGGGGAACATGGAAATCTCGTTCAGGAGGGAAGATTAAAGCAGAAGCTAATGAAGCAAGAGCGTCAGCTAAGATGTTTTGGCTTCGAGGGACATGGACAAAAATCAACTTGGTAAAGAGCTTGACATAAGCTGAAGCAAGTTCCTGGTATGGCTTGAGCTTAGGATTGATAGTGCGGTATTTGACAAGCACCTGGCGTAGAATGAGCTGACTATCACCAAAAATTCGTAATTGGGTAACACCATATTCGTGAGCGGTTTGCAGGCCGGTCAAAAGAGCTTCATACTCAGCTATATTGTTGGTGACAGGGAAAGTAAGATGAGCGACGAATGGGATGGTGACCCCTTCTGGTGTTAATAGAACCATGCCGATCCCTTTTCCCTGGGAATTTAGAGCTCCATCAAAATGTAACGTCCACATAGGATCGTGGGGTTGATTAACAGACATTAGTTCCTCATCTAGAAATTCTGAATTGACTAGATCAAATCGGGGTAGAGGGTGGTGAGCAAGATGTTTGGCAATGGCGTAGCCTTTGATAGCTTTCTGTTGAATGTAAGTGATGTCGAATTGGGAAAGGAAACTTTGCCAGCGTGCTAATCAGTCGGTAAGGACAGATTTTTCAAGGAGGAATTTAATCGGATTCATGCGAGCAATGAGATGAACCTCGTGAGCTAAGAAATAATGCTTTAACTTCTGAACTACCCAGACTAAAGCAGCACAAGTCTTTTCCATGGATGAGTACCTCTACTCATAGGGGTTAAGAAGTTTAGACAAGTAGTATGCTGCCCTCTCCTTCCTTTCTTCATCTTCTTGCGCAAGGACAGCACCTACAAGTCATCCAAGACAGAGACAGAGAATGAGCGGTTTGCCTGGAATTGGCGGCCTCAGGACAGGAGGATTGGCCAGATAATCCTTCAATCCGTCAAAAGTTGCCTGACACTTGTCATCCCAATTAAACTTGACCCCCGGCTTAGTAAGCTCGTAAAACGGCCTACATCTTTGTGAATGGTGGGAGACAAAGCGGCGAATAAATTGCAACCTCCCGATTAATTCCCGAACTTCCTTCAAATTCTTGGGAGGAGGCATATCTCTGATGGCCTTCGCCTTATTATGATCAACTTCAATTCCCCTTTTGCTAACAATAAATCTGAGTAATTTCCCTGATGAGACGCCAAATACGCACTTCTTGGGGTTCATTTTCAACTGATACTCCCGTGCTCTTTGCAAGACTTTGGTTAGAACCCCGGGATGCTTAATCCTTGTTCTTGATTTTACTACCAGGTCGTCCACATACACCTCAATATAAACGTGGATCATATCATGAAAAATTGCCATCATAGCCCTCTGATAGGTGGCTCCAGCGTTCTTAAGTCCAAAAGGCATGACCACATAGCAATATGTACCCCACGGTGTAGTGAACGATGTTTTCTCTTGGTCTTCCTCAGCCAGGCGAATCTGATTATAACCCGAAAAACCATCCATAAAGGAGAGAGTCTCATATCGTGCCGTATTATCAATCAAAACATCAATATGAGGGAGGGGGAAGTCATCTTTAGGACATGCACGGTTGAGGTCCCGAAAGTCTATATAAATTCAGACCTTTCCGTCCTTCTTCATGACTGGGACAATGTTAGCCACCCAATTGGGATAGAGGACAACTCTAACAAATCTAGCCTTATGAAGCTTGTCGACCTCTTCTTTCATCTTTAAAACCATATTAGGGTGGAAAGGTCTCAACCGTTGTTTGACCGGAACAGACCCTGTCTTGAGTGTAAGCCGATGTTCAACAAGCGCAGGGTCTAGTCCAGGCATATCTTCATAACTCCATGCGAACATATCCTTATATTCTGGAAGAACCAGAATAAGCGCCTCCTCTTCGGATGGCGGCAAGTTTTTGCTGATGAGGACAATCCTAGGGTCTTCTTCAGTACCCAGATTTATTTCTTTGGTAGGCTCTTCTACTGAGGCCGATGGTTCATCAAATCTCCTCATGCCACTGACAAAAGCATCAGCCTCGTCCTCATATTCTTCATAAATTTCATCCCCCTCTTCAACAGGGTCTTCATCATTCATAATCTCATAAACACCAAAACCCTCATAAGAAGCACAAGTATCCTCATATTCCAACTCCAGCAGGATAATCGGGTTCTCCACAAATTCGGGGATGGCTAAGCAAGCCTAACCTCTAATGGCTAACTCTCTGAGAAATCTACGGGGAATCTGCTTACCCTTGGATTTATTATGTGAAGCTACCCCATGAGTCTTATTAGAAGAGTAAGAGCAACTAGCTTGATCACTAGAACTTGACAAAGAAGATAAAGGAGGAGAAAAGCGGGTACAGAAGGGGATACAGATGAAGTTCCCTCGCTAGAGGGGTAAAAAGGATCTATCAACGAATCTTGGAAGAGCGGCCCCTGGGTCGGGACACACTCAGAAATGAGATAGGAGGTCTCCTCAATGAAGATGGAGGATTGAGGAGTTGGATTTTTGGCATTTTTTTTCGTTTTTATTTTTATTTTCTCTTTCATTTTCAAGGAGGAAGCAATGCGAGGAGGAAACAGGAGGTGGAGTTGAAATTGACAAGTTGGCAAAAGATTGAATGAGTGACGACCCGCGCGGGGGTGTAATAGAGAGCCTGAAAGATTGCTCGAGGAGCAAGGGAGGAATTAGAGGAGAGACTTGAAGTAAATTTGGGGAAAAGTTTATTAAGACCGCCGGTTGTCTAGGAATGTCGGAGAAAAATAATCGATCAATCAGACGGACAATAGCCGTCGGGTGAATGGATTTGGTAAAGAAAAGGCCGGCCCACAGCCTATCTGTAGTGAAGCCCTCCTCGAACGGCACATCGGGCTCTCCAGTATCTGTATAATCACTTAGCTACTGCCTCTTGTCCGTGATCACTGCTGGCTTCTCAATTAGCTCATGAATCAGTGGCGGCCATTCTGGATCAGTTGGCATAAATAGACGGCTCAAAGCAATAGTGATGTCATTAATATCAAACCATCTATATCAATCACACTCTGGATCATCCATTTTCCTTCTTTTGTCCGGCCTTAAAGACTCCAGGGCTTTGTATATGGCCAATGGAGCAATATGACGAGCAAACTGCCTGGCATGCACATCTTGGTAGTCTAGCATAGAAGTGACTATTGTAGTCTGCTCATCGTTTTGAATGCCACCTTTGACAAAATGTGTTTACAGTGTCTAGGTAAGCGGTTGGCGATCTGTCTTCAAAGTGGATGTCATAACTGCCCATGGTTCTTCTCCATTCTTACTCGGCCCTTTATAGCCTAGGCCGCCCCGTACCATTAATTTTCGTGGCATAGTGGGTTTAGTTCTGCCTTGGAAATTAACACCCAAACCTTTACCGGCCTGATACCCCATTTTCATCAGAATATTCCAACCAGGGGTATTCAGTATGCTTTTCTTCTTCTTCCCCTTGGAAGTCAGGGGTGTCATGGCAAATGTTGTAACCGTCTTGGATGGCCTCGGCTGTGGGTCAGTAATATCTAACACTGATAGCAACGGTTTATTGGAAGGCCAAATAGAAGGAACTGACGTTGCTAAGTGTATGTCTTCATCCGGCAGAATCGGCATACTTGTAACCTTAATAATGCGGCCCTTATGTGGAAACTTGAGGCATTGATGATTCGTAGAGGGCACTGCATCCAGCTGTTGAATATAGGGGCGGCCCAGGATGCCATTGAATGTTGGATCCATGTCCAAGATGTGAAAATCTACTGTGATTGTAGCTGGGCCCAAACTGACCTTTAGTGTTATCATGCCCAAAGGAGGCTTCTTGGTGTTGTCGTAAGCTGTGACTGTTATAGTGGACGGCCGAATCTGACTTCCCGGAATGCCGCACATTTTTAAAGTGCTGGGCGGCAATACATTGATGGATGCCCCAGTGTCCACCAAACATTGTTTTACTGCCACCTTGTTAATGTCCACTGTGATACACAGAGCATATTTTCTAGCTGGTTGAGGTGCTAGTTCATGTTCATGAAAAATAATTGCCGGCTGACCGCTAGCGGGCGTAAAGACTGTGGTTATGTGCTCGGTGGGAATGTCTTCATTAACCATGACCTTCTGTAGATATTCTTTTAAGGCCAATTGATGGGTTGTTGACCTTTTAATCAGCTCTAAAATAGAAATTCTTACTGGAGTCCTGTCCAGATGTTTTAGTAAATCATATTGAGTGCCGGGTACAGACTCCTGCTCCTGTTCTTGCTCATTGGGCCCTTGTGCGGGCTCTTGCTCCCTCAGAGGAAAAATGCGGTGGAATATCCGCCCACTACGGAGTACCATAGTTTGGTTCGATGACGCCTCTGTCGGGCTAAGTGTGGATGGAGGGTTGGCGGAAGAAGAAGGGGTGTTAGTGTTGACAGGTGCTTGAGGGGTGTTCAAATAAGATGCCCCCGCAGGGGGTGTCAGGGAAGGGTTCAAAAAAAGAGCCCCGGTAGGAGGTGCAGGAGGAGCAAGAGACGCCTGAGTGTAGGAAGGAATAGTTGGTTGAACAAGGAGAGGTCTGGGTACAAATGGGGGGTGGACTGACGATGAAGGGATCCTTGTCGGTGGAGGAGTAATGGCGGGGGATGTAACGGATGTCAATGATGGGCGGATGAGGAGTGGCCTAGACGGCAAGGGTGAAGGGTTGGTGAGGGGTGGTGGAGTTTGCTGCGTCAAAGGCCGTGACGGCGGAGGACAGATAAGGAGAGGCCGGGTTGGCAAGGATGGGGAATTATTTGGAGTAGACGGGGTTTGATTAACAGGGCGTAGAAGGGAGCGGGCCAACTGGGGAGTAGAAGTGGGAAGTGTACGTAAGAGGCATGGAGGTTGGTTTGAATTGTGATTAAATGCCCCGATAGAGGCGTTCTCTTCGTGCCATCCATACCCTCTATCCACCTCATGGAGGGTTGTGACAGGGTTTACATGCTGGTTTGGTGGGTGCTCCGGCAGTGGATTGTGGACAATCCCCATATCTTGCTGCGGTGCTGCAGCTTGCTATTGTGCTTGTGGAGCTGGTTGCTGCGGCTACTGAGCCTGGTGTTACCGAGGAGGCCTTCTTGCTTTTAGAGTGGCGATGAACAGCCTCATCCCGTCCCAATTAATACCGCCTTGGTCATTTAAATCATAAATATAGTCCTTGAAATGAAAGCAGTGGTCAATATTGTGACCAGGTGAGCGGTGGAAAACATAGTAGCGGGATGTGTCAACGTTAGCAGGCCACGTCGTTCTTTCTTTCGGCAATATGAGCAGGTCGGCAGCCATGAGGGCATTGAATATGTCTGGGAGACTTTCCGGCAATGGCGGATACTGGGCTCTTTTGGGGCCTTGTGGTCTCCTTTGTTGTTGTTGTGGTGGGCCATAGTTTGCGGGTGGTGGTACTTGGTGGTATTGTTGTGGAGCTGGGGGGTCCAGGTGAGGCATTTGGTTTTGTGGAGGAGCAAATTTGTGTTGTGGGGGTGCATTGAATAAGGGGTTTTGTTGTGGAGGTCGTGGGTTAGATTGGCGAAAAGGGGTGGGGTGGCCAACTATGCCGACCTATTCATTAGTTACGATACCCTCAGTTGTGGCGTCGCTATTGTTGACATTTGCATTTTTCTTGACCAACCGTGGTCTCTGTTCAAACATGCCCATGATGGGCGAATCTTTCATCTGAGTTTGAATATATCGAGCTCTCTCATAGAGCTCTTCCATGGTAGTTAGCCTGTTCATGGCCAATATGTGTCGGAACTGAGGGGTTGCATTTGAAATAATCATCTTAACCTGTTCCGGCTCTGACAGTGTATCTTTCAACTTTTTGGCCATCAATCGCCATCTATCAGCAAATATAATGAAGTCCTCCTCGAGCTTCATTTTCTCAGCGACCAGATCAGTAACTGATAGGGAGGGTCCGACTCGGTCCCTATATTTTTGCAAGAATTTCTTTTGAACCACATCAAAGTCACTAGCGTCTGCCGGTTCTAAGGAATAGAACCACTCGAGGGTTGGCCCCTCTAGAGACCGTCTTAACAGATAAGCCAATGAGGCTTTGTTGCCCTGCCAAAAGGAAGTTTCATACATAAAGTCCTTCAAGTGAATAAACGGATTGCCAGTTCCGTTATATCGTCAAAAATTCGACATCTCAGAAGGTGGTTGATGAAAAACTGGCAATGTAGGGAGAGAAATCTCCGAAGCATTCTTCGCCGCAGTAACCTTCTTGAGTTGTTCTTCCATGCTAGCCAACTTTTGAAGAAGTAGAACATTGGTGTCCGACTCGACTGGGGCCGAGTTTGGAATGACAGAATTCGGCATAGGCGTCCTTAGAATTTGAGGAGGTGGAGGGAATTGGGACCTAGCCGCGGAATAACTTGCCTGTTGAGCCGGCATGGCCACAACAGGCGTTGGTGGACGTGAAGGGGTTTTGTGTAAGACCGCCGGGTCATTAGCAACATGATGGCCACTCGCGGCCGGAGGGGGGTTGGAAGATGAAGAGGGAACATCTTTTCCTTTCAAAGCGGCCTGAACTGCCTGCCGCTGGGAATCATCCAGTTGTGATAAAGCTTGAATTAAATCGTTGACATTGAATGATGGGGAGGTGTTCCCCGAGGTGTTTTGATTGGAGGGTAGAGCTTGAGAAGAAGTGTCGACCTCTTGAGTTGTGGTGTCAACCACGTGCACTTGAGAAAAATGTGCGTGAGAGGGAGGATAATTTCCCTCATGGTAGATGGAATCTTGGAGGGGGACCTCATAAGATTGATTGAAAGCATTCTCATCCGTATCATCATAAGAGTACCCGTAGCTTGCCATGTTGATGATTTTACCTGAACGAAGTTGCATGTTTAAGAAGAAAGAAAGTTCTTTTCTTGAAGGCAATATAACCACAATAATCACCCAATCCAATCAAGCTTATGCAAACAAGTTGTAATGAACGCGAGCTTTTAGATTTGTGTTTGAGGTTAGGGTGAATTAAATTGAAGAGCAATTCACTCCCTTTGCAATGTGAATCCTAGTTATGAATTTTGAGTGTAATCTCCGGGTTAACTAGGTTCTTTCTCTCTCCTCACCAACGATGGGTTATCTAAACTTCGGGTACTTCAAGGTACAACCAGCCCGGCGTCCGTGAGGGAATCCACGGGTGCGGGGACTTACGGAGGTCTTAGAAAAGGAATTTTTAATCCAAAGAGACGGAATGCTCAATGGAGGGTCGTTCCAATTCCAAGAGAGGTGTGTGGGATCCTAGTGTGGAGAGAGGAGGTCTCTAAACCAAATGCCACAAAAATGCAAGACAATATAATCAGATCAAATAAGTATAATCAAATGATGAATACAGGAATAATCCAGCAGAAATAGCCAAAGCAGACAGGTCTTTGTTAACACTCAGGAAATTAGCGACTTTGCAGAAGTCGCTACAAGCAGAAAACACGACAAAGGGGCTGTCGCGAATCACTATAAGTTGCATCGACAGTGCAGAAGCAGCGCCTTGGCGTGAGGCGCTAAATATGAAAAGGACGCCTCTGACAAAGGGCGTCAAAAGAGATGGGGCACAATCTCAAAGGTAAAAGATGCCTTGGCATTAGGCGCTAAATAATCAAATGACACCCGCGCAGAGGGCGCGAAATCATAGGCAGAGAGGAAATAAAACAGCAGATATGCTAAAAATGACGCTTTTGATGAAGGCGTTAAATATGGAAAAGACGCCTTTGAGGGAGGCGTTAATTGAGAAAATAACAGATAACAGCAACCAGTAACCAAATTTCTTTCTTTTAAAAGATGAGGTGGATGATCACAAACTGGCTAATCCGATGGGGAGTGTGCACGTGGTGCACGATGGAGGGTGCCGCGTGGGGCACAATGGAGGGTGCCACGTGGGGCACAATGGAGGGGTACCGAGGGTACCAAAGGGAGGGGCACACGTGGGTGCCGAGGGAAAGGGCACACGTGGGTGCCAATAGGAGGGGGTAATCGAAAGAAAAATAGTGGGAGTCCCACCGTGATCGCCAATTTGTGAACCGTGTCACACCGACATCAAAAAAATATATATTAAAAGAAATTAATAGCTAAATGAAAAGGAGCAAGAGGTTGCTAGTGGAGTGTGATCGCCAGAGGGGTTACCTCAAAAGGGAGGGATAATGATCGCGAATACCTGGTAAGAAAAGTGATGCGGGATGGATTGTGGTTTTTCTCCTCCTCCTTCTATCGGCCGGCCGATGAAGGGGGTTTCTCTTTCTTGATTACCTTTAAACAAAACACAAATAACCAAAGTAGAAGGGGATTAGCCAAGAGTAGTATCAATCCACAATTAGAACAAGGTAATGAAATATGAACATGAAGAACACACCTTTTAGTCCTTTTTAAAACCCCTAAGAGAATTAGGGAGAGGAGATATGATGCAAAGAGGAGATATGATGCAAAGACTAATGCAAGGATCACTATATGATGAACAATGATGGGATGAGTAGCAAACTAATGAAACAACTCCCTGCTGTTCCTGACAACAGTAAAGAGAGAGAACCCAAGAAGGTGGCTTTCGGCTAGTGCAACAGGAAGAAGGAAGAAGGAAGAAGCAAGTCCTTTCTTCTGAACTCACGACAGCAGCAAACTATCTCTGCCTGCTAACCTGCTGCTAACCTGCTTGCTAACTGTTCTCTCTTCTCTTTTTTTAACTGTTGTTGTTAACCTCGCGTTAGCAGAACCCAGGGCTATATTTATAGGGTGCAAACCATATATTTAGTGGGATTAGAACGGGCAGCAGTCATCTACGGAAAGGCCTCTACTTCCCTAATCCAACAAGGTGATTGAAACAGAGCAGGGATCTCTCCAGGAAAGGTTCATTCGAGCAGGATACGGAAGGGTAAAAGATGACTCTCAGAAGGGCGTCAATTGAAATTGACGACCTGCCTCAAGGCGTTAATTAAAATGACGACTGAAAAAAAGGCGTCAATTCACAGGTTTAATTTTAGCAACGAAATCCTTTCCTTATTTAAAAATGATGAAATGACGCCTGTACCAATGGGCGTTAATCGATAAACGACCCTCTAGGGGACGTCAATTCTTGATTTTCCAATTTGTTTAGAATTCATAATATTCCAAAAACTGACGCCTCTGCCAACGGTCGTCCTTTCAATGAGTGACGCCCAGGTCTAAGCCGTTATTAAAAAGACACCCAACGTTAAGTCGTTAATTCCAAAAAAAGCTAAGAAACTCACAGAAAACACATAAAAATAGAAAAACTTCATATTAAATCAATATTGAGGTTCACTTTGGGGCGTCACATGGTGACATGAGATTTTACTCGACATAGCGTCAGTTTTGGCGTGTCTACACCTTCTAGTGAGGAGGTTAAAGTAGTGGTATTCGGTATGTCTCCGGAAAGTGCTCTTGGACCGGATGGGTTCACCGGTCATTTCTTTCATGCTTGTTGGAATATCATCGGAACGGATGTCGTGGCGGCTGTTCAAGCTTTTTTTTGTGGCCACCACCTTCCTCCCAGCTTCACCTGCTCTCTCATTGCATTAATACCCAAGGTGGACTCCCCGAGGAGTTGTACTAAATTTCGCCCTATTAGTTTATGCAACTTCATTTACAAGGTCATCTCCCGTGTTCTTAGTGACCGGTTGGTCGGTGTCCTCCCTTTATTGATCTCAGAGGAACAAGGGGCATTTGTGAAGGGCCGATCCATAGTGCAAAACATCTCTTTGGCCCGGGAAATGGTACAGCACCTTGGGAACAAAGGCAGAGGCAGGAATGTCATATTTAAGCTCGACATGGCCAAGGCTTATGACCGCATGGAATGAGACTTCTTCTTTGCAGGTCTTCAAAAGTTTGGGTTTGATCTCCCGGTTATATCCCTTATTGAGCCTCTCATTACTAATTGTTGGTTTTCTATCATCTTCAATGGGAATTCCTATGGTTTCTTCAAATCCACCAGAGGTCTCCGCCAGGGTGACCTTGTTGCCCCTGCTCTTTTCATCTTGGCAGAGGAGGCGCTTAGCTGTGGGCTATCTTCTTTGTTTCTTAGAAGCCGAGGAGGGGGATTCCGTACCTTCAGGTGTAACGCCCGAGAATTTTTCTAAGAATTTTTTAGATTTAAAAAGTAATTATAAAGCATTTAATGGGCTATAAATAAAATTTGCTTAATTAAAAATCCAATTATTTAGGCCCTTGTTGTACCCAGACCATTTCCCAGCTAAAATAATAAGGAGTAAGGGTTCAGGCATTCCCCAAACACCTTCAAGACATGGGCTATCTAGCCCTTTCTATAACCTTGCAGGTCCCCACAAGGGTCCCGACCAACTTGCCGTGACACGCGGCAACACAAGCAAGTGTTCGGGGTCAATCCCGGCCACCGTCATACGGGCTTTGCCCGCGTTCTATATGGTCACCCGGGACCACCCGGGGGAGCCCCGATGCTAAGCCACACCACGTGGCATCCAGTAAAATATCAGCGGGCCCACTCCGAGACTCTTCATTCAACCCTCCAAGGTCAAAGGAAGACCCAAACAAGTCAACCAGAGGCTTTGGAGGCCCGTAGCACGTGCCTATGGCTCATACACGTGTGTTCGGCATATTTCCAAACACCTTGTGAGCGCACGTATCCCAGCCCTTCTACACAAGACCACGGGCCAGCCCGTGGCTCCAGTACACTAATTGGGTCCTACAACGACCCCCCAGCAAGCCGGGGCCACCCCCGACCCTCAGACACGTGGCAACATGCCACTCAACTTTAGCTCTCGGGCCAACCCGAGGCTACCCTGTCAACCCACCGTACAACATGGCACATAGCACGAGTGATGGAAATCGACACCGAGCCTGTACTTTTTCTATTGCATTTATGTCCTTTTAGTTTGTGTTTATATCCTTGGGAAAGTATGTACGCAAATGTAAGGCTTTATAAGCCAAGGAGTCATTCCCATGGATTGTGTGGGTTTCTATGTAATTTGTTAGTAGGACCATCAAGGGGGCCCTCAGCCCTCTCCCATTGGTCCATGTCACCTTGTGGGGCTAGTCAACTATCCTAGGTGGACATCTAGAAGGTTGGACTAGTCATATGCCACATGGGTAGACAAGGGGGTAAGAATTTCCCTGGTAGGCTACCTACCATGTCAAACTTGTCCCCCTTGCCATTCTTGGTCAATAGCCCCCCCCCTTATATATTAATTTTATTTTTTGTGTGATTGGTGGCATGCAATCCAGACCATCCATCTCACATCCCTAGATCTAAGGGTGGAGGTTGGATTTGGTTGGAAGCATATATAAGGTGTATTTTCATGTGAAAATTAGTGAAAATTCAAAAATTTTGTTGAATGCCAAGAAGGCTCTTGCACCCCCAGCCCTCTCCCCCTGATTTCCTCTCCCCAAACCTCCAGTTCTAGAGTGTATCAATCTTCTATCTCCCCCTCTCAACCTCTGATCTTCATCTATGCCGCTGCCGCCGCCGTTCGTGCCGCCTTCGAGCCGCCGCGAATCCGTCTTTGATTTTCTGTCCTGCTGGACAGAGGTGTCTTCCCAAAATTTTTGATACCAGCCACGGCATCTTCGTGGTTTGTAATTTTTATGGTGTGTTTCTATCTTCCATCTCATCATCCACAAAACAATTCAGGTCTAAAATCTTTCGTTTGATATTTTTGCAATTTCGGTCTTCAATCACTCCCAGATCTGTCATGTCTCTATCTACAGTGACAGTAGCTCTGAGTTTCCCATCTCCGACCTTCTTTTTTATTTTTGTTTGGGCTACCAATTTTATTAAGAGTTCTCTCTATCATCCCCTACATGCACCATTTTTCTTAATTTTTGATCCACCTTCTATCCATTTTTCACAATTCGTGTTCTATCTCTGCTACAGTGCTTTCAGCCAAGTTCCAGATCCGACCACCTTCCCGTTCAAAAATCCGATCAAATCACAGCCACCTCCAAACCTTTCATAAAAACTATGTCCGTTTTCCTAGCTTGATTTCCTACAACTTTTCTGAAGACCACCACTTCAGATTCGGATGTTCACATATCGGTCAAAGGCAGTTCTCAGACAAGTTCTCTACAGATCTTAGAATCTGGTCACTGTACAACAGCAACTCAAAAATTCATTAAGGCCAAAATCTATGCAGATCTAGGTCTGATCTCTAGGCCTAGGTTTAAGTATTTGAAGAGAGCTTTCCAACGGCGCCAGTTTCGTGTCGATCTGACATCGGGGCTGATCGCAGCGTCCATTCTCGCCGGAGCGTGCGCTGAAAACCAGAAGCTGCAGATCCGTGGCCGGTTATTCCGACCGGCGCCGAACGGAGCCGCCCGGCCTCCGGTCGGCGAACCAGCGTGCCGCCAGCCCGGGGAGCGCTTCCCTAAGTGTCCCCACTACAGCGGTGCCACCGGGTCCCACACGGCCCCTCCGGACAGCACGTGGGCCCCACCGTCACTAGTTCTGGTGTTGCCGAATCAACGCAAGAAGCCGCCCGTCAACCCGAATTCGGTCCTCCCGGGCCCCATTGTGCAGCCCTTTACCTCCCTGCGTGGAGTGGGAAGCGAGTTGTATTGATGTAATACTGTGTATTATTGTTCCGGGAGTACGAGTTTCGGTCGGGCTCGTCTTCCCCACGCCGAGCGCGTGGAGGTATCGTTCTCGCTCCCTACACTCGGCCTTTGCTTATTTTCATATATATTTATTTATGCCGCTGCTAGAGAGCATGTTTTAGGATCTAGCTCGCTATATTTTTCATATCACCGCTGCTGCGAGAGAGTGCGAGACCGTCCCGTCACCCGATCCGGGCACGAAAGTGTGAATTGACTACCCTAGCTCTTGCCGGTTTCTCAACCGTGCACGTCCGACGCTTCCCTCGTTAAGGGACGATCGCGAGCTTGTCGTGTCCGTGTCTCGTCCCACATCAATTTGGTATCAGAGAGAGTTGAGTCTAGGGTGTCAAAAAGAAAAAAAAGTGTGTCATTTACGTCTAGTCATTATTCATTGTCTACGTCGAGTCTAAGATCATCATATTTTTAAAACAACAAAAAAGTGTCATTCAAGTCTAAGTGTCTAAGTTGGTCTTAGGAGTTGCATTTGCATCCCTTACTTGGTATATCAAAAGGTGTTGTCCGAACGTTAGGCTACGCCTATCGGGAAGGCCGCACACTTGCGCGAGTGATCTTCGGATCTATTATCTCCGCCATGTACCGAGTTTTGGTTATGTCTAGGTGCATTAGTTAGCATCACATTTTGCTTTTAAAATTAAAAAAAAGTGGTGTTGCATCTCCATTCCTAGGGGACCCAACCCCATCTTTACAACCATGGCCGCATCCCGAGCCTATAGTCCCGATGAAGTGGGCGCAATGTTCCAAGCCATGATGGGACAAGTGCAAAGGTTTAGTACAAGCCTAGATCGGTCTATCGGGGTAGATTGGTTGTTCCCGGAGCCACCCCAAGGACCCCTTCACCACGAGAAGGACATTCCTTCCTCACCCATAAGAGCTCCAATGTCATCACTCTCTATTTCCGAACTTGATTCGGAACCATCTCATTTGGAACTACCAAAGCCCGAGCCACCCGTATTTCTAACGGGTACTCTTTATATAGCCGAGCCACTTCTTAGATGGCTCAAAGAAGGCTCGGTCCCACATCCCTTTCCATCCATGGACCCTACCCTACCTTTAGTGCCGGTCAACTCCTTCCATACCACATTTCGATCTAGTCACCATGTTGACACGTTAGACGATCTTGTCATGGGATTAGATTCACAATGGAAGTTGACGCATCTTTTGGCCCAAGGCTTTGACCAACCCGCTAGTCTTAGCTTCACCCATCCGGCCTTAGGGTCCATTACCTCCGTATGCACCATGGGGTGTGTCACCACGGAGATTCTTCTAATCCTCCCGATGCCGGCCGAGTCCGACTTCGTTCCCTTTTCCCCAAGGGAGGAATCATATTTCCTACACATGTCCGTCGTCCCACCGATCATAATGTATGGCGGTGATTATGAATTCCAAACTTGGGACCATGTCATGTTGGAACCCATCTCACGGGGTCATACCTTCTTCGACCCTTTTGATCCCCTCACTAGTGAATATCTCGAGCCGCCATCTTCACTCCACTTCCTCCGCGGAGTTCACTATCAAGCCTTTTCCACTCGGGCCAAGCAACCTCCACATAGTCATAGGTCCGAACCTTCATTCGGGGGTAATGAAAACTTTGGTTTCCCCGATCCATCTAAACAACCCGCACCTCCCGGACTTCCCACATCCAAGCCCAATATCCATGATTGGTGCATCGTAGGTGTTGTGCCCCTTAGGCACAAGCATGTGCTATTTGGTTTTGATGATAGCAAGATAGTGAGTGCATTTGAGTGCATTTGATATTGTGTTTTGATGATAGCAACATAACTTGTTTTGTGGAGAATGCATGTGTATGACTGATATAGTGCTTGATTTCTGATCTGTGCGTTGCTTTTCTATCTGCATGTAGTTTGATGACTAGCAAGTCTATACACTGCAAGGTAAAGCATTTCATTAGTCTATACACTCTTCATGCATGTGCATAGTCTATACATTGTGCATTTCGTTGACAAGTTTGCACACTCATGAAGTCTGCACATTGGACTCTTGATCAAGTCTACACATTCATTGTTAAGACAAAGTCTATACAACGTCAGTTCATGCATTGTCTTAGGCTAAGTGTGTACATTGTCTTCTTCAAAGTCTGTACAGCGTCAACGCACCTCATTGGAAGTGTGTACAGCGTCAACGCGTGAAGTATGTACAGCTATGTCATATGCTCCTAAGTCTATGCATTACTGTTCATGTATCAGTCTTCATCAAGTCTGAACATTGACACACCAACATCTTTGAAGTCTGTACATTGCTTCAGGAGCTTCAAGTCTACACATCGCTTCACTTCATGAAGTATGTACATCCACAGTTAAACTTGAAGTCTGCACATTGGTCTTCGATTTCAATGTCCATACATTGGACTGTTCTTTGAAGTCTGTACATTGGATTCACATCTTCAAGTCTGTACAGCCGTTTGCTTTGAATTTCAAGTCTAGACATTGCACTGTTCCTTTCATCTTCGTGTTGTTTTAGTGTCTATGTCTTCGTGTTGTGTTTACGTCTTCGTGTTGGTCTGTCTTCGTGTCTTCGTGTTGTTTTTGCACTCGTGTCTCCGTGTTGCTACAGTGACACTTCGTGTCATTTCTGTTATCGTCTTTGTTGTTCTCGTGCCGTTCTCTTTGCTGTTTATTACGTCATGTCATTTTCTTTACTTCGTGTTGTAGTCATCGTATGTATCTCGTGTCGTTCTTCTTATTACCTCGTGTTGTTTTTCATCTTCTTCGTGTCGTTCTCTTTGTTGTGTTATCTCTGTTACAGTGTGTATCTCGTGTCGTTCTCAGTGCATCTAGAATTGCTACTACATACTTCGTGCAGATTTAGTTATTGTGGCCCTCAGTTTTAATGGTTCGTATCTCCTTACAGGTTCGAGGAAGAACATTCCACATACCTGGGCAGCACGTGATCCGAGGCTGGAATGAAGCCTGCTGAGAGACTGCCACGTGGTCCGAATACTTAGGGCTGGAAATGTGGAGGTCACACGTCGGGGCTGATGCTGCTGCTGCTGCTATATATATGAGCCTTCTTCCACAGAAGAAGGGCGATCGAGTTGGCGAGAAGAAAAGTCCATATAGAGAGCCACGATCCAGAGAAAAAGAAAAGAGAAAGAAGAAGAGCAGAAGGAGAAGAAGAGAGAGAGATAGAGCTCTTGTGAAGAAAGAAGAAAGAGTGAAGAAGAAGAAGTGCAGCAGAGAGTGAGAGATTAGGAGAGCAGAAGAAAGAGAAAGAGAGATAGAGAGTGAACGAGAGAGCTCGTGGAGAAGAAGAAAGAAGCTTACCTGAAGATCTGACTACTGGACCGTGGATCAAATCCAGGCCAGGCAGCTCCATGCGAGCCACATTTGTGTTATTTGTCTTTACAGCTTTCTGATCGCTGTGTATTTTTTGTTTCTTATTTTTCCTGTTTCATTTGGTTATCTGTGTTCTTCCGATCCTCAGTGGTGAGGTCGGGGTTCCTCCTGTTAGTTCTGGAGAAGGGAGATTGCTATCTCCGGTTGCAAGTAGCTGGGTGCTACTTGTGGGTTCCCTCCGGTTTGGAGGAAGGGAGATCTGATCTCCGGTTCTGGGCTTGTGGATTCAAGTCCAGGGGTTCCCTCCGGGTCTGGAGGAAGAGAGACCGTGTGTCTCTGGTTTGCTAGTGACTGATGTCACTAGTGGTTCCCTCCGGGTCTGGAGGAAGAGAGACCGTGTGTCTCTGGTTTGCTAGTGACTGGTGTCACTAGTGGTTCCCTCCGGTTGGGAGGAAGAGGGGAGGCTGTTCCCCTGGTCAAGCTGTGTGGCAGCACCTGTTGCAGACTGAGTCTGCTGTTTCTAGCATGAGCAAGTGGAAGCCACACTCGGTTTGAGTGTGGGGTGGATGTAGGTCTGGAGGACCGAACCACCTAAAAACCCCTCTTGCATTGTGGTTTGATTGCTTATGATTTGCTTCCGCCTAGATGAATGCATAGGGGCGCTCCATGCATTTGGCTTCGGGTTGAGAAGAAGAGTTAATTAGTCTTCTTAAAATGTTTTAATTTGTCAAGAGAGCGAAATTCTAGTTGAGCGTCTCCTTGTCAAATTCAGCCTAGTTAGCATCCTAGTGATCTCACTGTATGCTTGTTTGGTTCTGCAACTGATTATTAGCTTTTAAGCTTATCTAGTTTGCGAACTAGTAATTCTAGTGAGCATCATATTTTAACTGGGCGAAAGTTTTTTAAAGGGTTATATTCATTCACCCCCCTCTGAATACTGCACCAAACCCAACAATTGGTATCAGAGCGGGTCTCTGATCTAACAGATCTAACAATCTGTAGAGGATCCTGCTAACTGTTTAGTGCGTTTTCAGAGTGGATGCATTGTGCTCGTTGTCTTGTTTCACCGGTTTAGTGCTTTACCTTACCCATTTGGTTTTGCTGCATTTCCTGTCGGTTGTTTTAGTAAGTTGATTCTGTTTGCCATCTGTCCAAATGGATCGTCCTCCAATTTATGATGGGTCTAACTTTGAAAATTGGCTAGGAGGCCTAGTTGTGTATGTAGATTCCATTGATCCCAAACTATGAAGTTTACTATCCAAAGGCACACATCGACTACCCAAAGACCAGACCAAGTGGTCTAGTGAGGACACGTTTAAGAACCGTGATAATGTCATAATTCTTAATATCTTGAGAGCTGCTGTTAATATTGATGTATATTCTTTTGTTCTCAGGTGCACATCTGGAAAGGAGATATATGACAGAGTCGTCTCTGCGCATAATCAGCAAGGTGATAGCTGCTTGATGGCCAACCGGGATGATGAAGATGAGATCTCATCTCAGGTAAGTTCTGAATCAGAAGGATACTCTTTCGATGAATTAATAGAGATGTATGAAAATTTGTTAGAAGTATCCAAGAAATTGAAATCTGAGAACAAAAAGTTGAAAAAGAAATGTGATAGAATAAATCTGAAAGATTCCTGTGAAAACTGTCCAAATATGAAAAAGTCTTATGATGCATGCATGCTAGATGTTCAGAATCTTAAGAAACAAAATGATTCTCTAAAAATTGAATAACAAACATGCTTAGATAAAATGTCTGAACTTCAGAATCAACTGAATAATAAGAAAAATGAGCATCTAAAAGGCATGCAAGAACTAACTGAAGTTAATTCTGAATTGGACAAAATGAAATTGGAGAATGAGGATCTTCAAAAGAAGAATAAAACTCTTATTATCAGAATGAATGAAATCAATGAGGTTTCACAGTCCTCTTCTGCTAAATCAAATTGTAAAATATGCTCTGCTTTAAGAGAACGAAATGAAGATCTCTTTAGTGAGAATGAACGGCAAAATAAACAAATTGCCTCACTTAAAGAAGTCTGCACATTGGACTCTTGATCAAGTCTACACATTCATTGTTAAGACAAAGTCTATACAACGTCAGTTCATGCATTGTCTTAGGCTAAGTGTGTACATTGTCTTCTTCAAAGTCTGTACAGCGTCAACGCACCTCATTGGAAGTGTGTACAGCGTCAACACGTGAAGTATGTACAGCCGTGTCATATGCTCCTAAGTCTATGCATTACTGTTCATGTATCAGTCTTCATCAAGTCTGAACATTGACACACCAACATCTTTGAAGTCTGTACATTGCTTCAGGAGCTTCAAGTCTACACATCGCTTCGCTTCATGAAGTCTGTACATCCACAGTTAAACTTGAAGTCTGCACATTGGTCTTCGATTTCAATGTCCATACATTGGACTGTTCTTTGAAGTCTGTACATTGGATTCACATCTTCAAGTCTGTACAGCCGTTTGCTTTAAATTTCAAGTCTAGACATTGCACTGTTCCTTTCATCTTCGTGTTGTTTTAGTGTCTATGTCTTCGTGTTGTGTTTACGTCTTCGTGTTGGTCTGTCTTCGTGTCTTCGTGTTGTTTTTGCACTCGTGTCTCCGTGTTGCTACAGTGACACTTCGTGTCATTTCTGTTATCATCTTTGTTGTTCTCGTGCCATTCTCTTTGCTGTTTATTACGTCATGTCATTTTCTTTACTTCGTGCTGTAGTCATCGTATGTATCTCGTGTCGTTCTTCTTATTACCTCGTGTTGTTTTTCGTCTTCTTCGTGTCGTTCTCTTTGTTGTGTTATCTCTGTTACAGTGTGTATCTCGTGTCGTTCTCAGTGCATCTAGAATTGCTACTACATACTTCGTGCAGATTTAGTTATTGTGGCCCTCAGTTTTAATGGTTCGTATCTCCTTGCAGGTTCGAGGAAGAACATTCCACATACCTGGGCAGCACGTGATCCGAGGCTGGAATGAAGCCTGCTGAGAGACTGCCACGTGGTCCGAATAGTTAGGGCTGGAAATGTGGAGGTCACACGTCGGGGCTGATGATGCTGCTGTTGCTATATATATGAGCCTTCTTCCACAGAAGAAGGGCGGTCGAGTTGGCGAGAAGAAAAGTCCATATAGAGAGCCACGATCCAGAAAAAAAGAAAAGAGAAAGAAGAAGAGCAGAAGGAGAAGAAGAGAGAGAGATAGAGCTCTTGTGAAGAAAGAAGAAAGAGTGAAGAAGAAGAAGTGCAGCACAGAGTGAGAGATTAGGAGAGCAGAAGAAAGAGAAAGAGAGATAGAGAGTGAACGAGAGAGCTCGTGGAGAAGAAGAAAGAAGCTTACCTGAAGATCTGACTACTGGACCGTGGATCAAATCCAGGCCAGGCAGCTCCATGCGAGCCACATTTGTGTTATTTATCTTTACAGCTTTCTGATCGCTGTGTATTTTTCGTTTCTTATTTTTCCTGTTTCATTTGGTTATCTGTGTTCTTCCGATCCTCAGTGGTGAGGTCGGGGTTCCTCCTGTTAGTTCAGGAGAAGGGAGATTGCTATCTCCGGTTGCAAGTAGCTGGGTGCTACTTGTGGGTTCCCTCCGGTTTGGAGGAAGGGAGATCTGATCTCCGGTTCTGGGCTTGTGGATTCAAGTCCAGGGGTTCCCTCGGGGTCTGGAGGAAGAGAGACCGTGTGTCCCTGGTTTGCTAGTGACTGATGTCACTAGTGGTTCCCTCCGGGTCTGGAGGAAGAGAGACCGTGTGTCTCTGGTTTGCTAGTGACTGGTGTCACTAGTGGTTCCCTCCGGTTGGGAGGAAGAGGGGAGGCTGTTCCCCTGGTCAAGCTGTGTGGCAGCACCTGTTGCAGACTGAGTCTGCTGTTTCTAGCGTGAGCTAGTGGAAGCCACACTCGGTTTGAGTGTGGGGTGGATGTAGGTCTGGAGGACCGAACCACCTAAAAACCCCTCTTGCATTGTGGTTTGATTGCTTATGATTTGCTTCCGCCTAGATGAATGCATAGGGGCGCTCCATGCGTTTGGCTTCGGGTTGAGAAGAAGAGTTAATTAGTCTTCTTAGAATGTTTTAATTTGTCAAGAGAGCGAAATTCTAGTTGAGCGTCTCCTTGTCAAATTCAGCCTAGTTAGCATCCTAGTGATCTCACTGTATGCTTGTTTGGTTCTGCAACTGATTATTAGCTTTTAAGCTTATCTAGTTTGCGAACTAGTAATTCTAGTGAGCATCATATTTTAACTGGGCGAAAGTTTTTTAAAGGGTTATATTCATTCACCCCCCCTCTGAATACTGCACCGAACCCAACAATTGGTATCAGAGCGGGTCTCTGATCTAACAGATCTAACAATCTGCAGAGGATCCTGCTAACTGTTTAGTGCGTTTTCAGAGTGGATGCATTGTGCTCGTTGTCTTGTTTCACCGGTTTAGTGCTTTACCTTACCCATTTGGTTTTGCTGCATTTCCTGTCGGTTGTTTTAGTAAGTTGATTCTGTTTGCCATCTGTCCAAATGGATCGTCCTCCAATTTATGATGGGTCTAACTTTGAAAATTGGCTAGGAGGCCTAGTTGTGTATGTAGATTCCATTGATCCCAAACTATGGAGTTTACTATCCAAAGGCCCACATCGACTACCCAAAGACCAGACCAAGTGGTCTAGTGAGGACACGTTTAAGAACCGTGATAATGTCATAATTCTTAATATCTTGAGAGCTGCTGTTAATATTGATGTATATTCTTTTGTTCTCAGGTGCACATCTGGAAAGGAGATATATGACAGAGTCGTCTCTGCGCATAATCAGCAAGGTGATAGCTGCTTGATGGCCAACCGGGATGATGAAGATGAGATCTCATCTCAGGTAAGTTCTGAATCAGAAGGATACTCTTTCGATGAATTAATAGAGATGTATGAAAATTTGTTAGAAGTATCCAAGAAATTGAAATCTGAGAACAAAAAGTTGAAAAAGAAATGTGATAGAATAAATCTGAAAGATTCCTGTGAAAACTGTCCAAATATGAAAAAGTCTTATGATGCATGCATGCTAGATGTTCAGAATCTTAAGAAACAAAATGATTCTCTAAAAATTGAAAAACAAACATGCTTAGATAAAATGTCTGAACTTCAGAATCAACTGAATAATAAGAAAAATGAGCATCTAAAAGGCATGCAAGAACTAACTGAAGTTAATTTTGAATTGGACAAAATGAAATTGGAGAATGAGGATCTTCAAAAGAAGAATAAAACTCTTATTATCAGAATGAATGAAATCAATGAGGTTTCACAGTCCTCTTCTGCTAAATCAGATTGTAAAATATGCTCTGCTTTAAGAGAACGAAATGAAGATCTCTTTAGTGAGAATGAACAGCTAAATAAACAAATTGCCTCACTTAAAGATGATCACAAAAATCTGCTCGCTGAGAAAATTAAAGTGGAGGAAAGAGAAGAGGAATTAATTGAAAAACTAGAGCTAATGTCTGGAAGAGAGAGATGTGAGGGTAATGAATTTCAGACTAGAGATCTTGAGGAAGAAAACACTGAATTAAAAGCTGAAGTTGAAAAACTGAAGTGGTTAAACACTGGCTTGTCTGAAAGACTTCTCACCACAGAAAAAGGAAAAGCTGTTTATGATGAAAATTCAAAAAGTTTAAACAGTCTAGAACAAGAAATTGAGAAGTATAAAACTGCAAACCAAGTTCTAAGCGAATGTGTTAATTACAGTGAACATGAAATAGCCAGTTATGAACTTCACATAACATCTTTGGAGAATAAGATTCAGGATCTAGAAAAATTAGCATCCAATTCTGCTAAGAATGAAAGAAAAGTAAAAACTGTTGTGAAAATGAAGGATGGCAATCCAAGAAAGGGGACAAGCTGTAGTCCTGATGTTAAGGAAACTACCAGAAACTAGTTATATACTACCTTTGTGCATAGTTCTAATGTAGCTGGTACCTCAAGGCAATCCCCAAAACAAAATGAAAATCATAAGTCACCTTCAAAACCTGTTTTCCAGTTCAGAGCCCAGAAAATAGAAAAACAAACAGAACCTGTTAAGGATAATCAGAAATTGAAAAGAAAGAGTCAAATAAAGAAGGTAAAGACTATTCCTGCTCACGAACAGAAAGTTGCTAGCTCGGTTGAGCCTGATGGTGTACACACTGTTCATGCTTCCTATACTCATTCACATACATCTAGGAACTCATATGATAGAAACCATGTTCCTAGGAAATCTGATGCCTCTTGTTACTACTGTGGTAGGCATGGTCATTATATGGATGACTGCAGAGTGATGATAAGTGATGATATGATGCATGATAAAACATTTCCAAATAATCATCACCACCCCAAAAGAAACATGTCTTCCTCAAACCAACATATCATTTGTTACAATTGTAACAGACGTGGTCATAAAGCTATTGAGTGTTGGTTTAGGCCTTCATGGGGATTTACTGGCTCAAGAGGTAAGCACCCTAGGTGCATTGAATGTGGCAAGTATGGGCATGCAGTCAAGGACTGCTGGTTTGTTCAGGGAAATCATTTTAATTCCAAATTTGTAAGATTCCCTCCAAACAAAAATTTCTTGGGCAGAAATAAAGCTGGTCTTAAAGAAAAGACTCTTGGTTGTTATGAATGTGGAAAACCTGGCCACCGAGCTTCTGAATGCTGGTGGGCAGGTAATGGTAAATCAAAAATTCATGCTTACAACAGAACAATTCATGCTCATTATCATAGGTCTCATGCTGCTGTTGATATGCATCATAGGACCAGAAAATCTGCTGTTTCATGTAGATATTGTGGTAAACTTGGTCACTCTATGGACAATTATTTTCTGATGAAATTTGATGACCATGTTGCTAAGAAACTGTTTAGAACACCTGATAGGGGTAGTGCAGGACCCAAGACTGTTTGGGTCTCTGCAGGATCAACTTGATTGACTTGCTGCAGGTGTGCCTTGGAAGGAGAAATAAAAGGGGTCAACCAAGGCACTCAAAAAGAAAACCCCATGATTCAATTCAGGTCAGTTCTGAAATCTGTTTTAAATTCCATTATCTGAAATTGTGAGCATGAAAATTGTGAGTTTCATGTTGATTTGCTTGGTTGATTTTTTAATGAACTCTTCATGTCTAGCTGATCAGTCTGCATTCCAGACTCAGCTATTGAATTCAATTCTGCATATCTGATGCTCTTCTCTTGCTATATGTTGAACTGAATTTGAATGCTTCTTTAGTGTATACAGTTGATGCACTATATAGACTCTGTGTCCATGCATGTGTTTTGTGTTAATGCATTGCATGCTTGTTATTGAATGCATACTTGGACTGATTGTGTATAGACTGATTGTCATTGCATGTGTCAATGATGCTGTTCAATGCATGAAGGACTGCCTTATGTTGCATTGTCCTTGTTAACCCTGGTATATCAAATGGTATGTTACTAAAAGGCAGGGAAATCTGCCCGGAGGTTCCTACCATGTGTGAGATGGTCTTTGAGACCAGGTCCTCCGCCTAGTACCATGGGTCTAGTTTTCATGAAGAACAGTGTACTGCATCATATGTTGAAAAAATCTGAAAATTTAAAAGGAAAATGATGCATTTGATAAATTCTCTTTCTGATTGAACAAAGCATGAATTCTTCTTGAGCATATTCTAAAATTATGAGCAGTTCATTAATTCTATTTCATGCACTTTGTCAGGGGGAGTTTGACTAATGTTGCATAGTCTGCATGTAGAACAGTCTAATGCATAGCATATTTTTGCATCATGGTGTCAGGGGGAGCTGAGAGTTCTATTCAATTCATTGAGTCCTTGGTATTTCTCATTGTCCCCTTTCAACTCATTCATATTCACTGTCATCAGATGCTATGGATCATAATGCTTATTGCTATCCTTTCCCCATTTCTTCACTAAACAACAGCTTCGCATCTGGTTTAGTACATTGAATGGTGATTATTGCAACTGTTCACTTATAAGAATCACATTTACAAATTGAAAAGAACTAAAGGTTTAACCTTTATAAATTGGAGAGTTAAGTGTCTGCACTTCAGAATTTGAGATAAAAGAAAACTTTTATAGCTCTCAATCTTTGTCTCATGGCTAAAATAGAAATGTTTTTTTTTTGCCTAAATGTGTTAATCTGGAAATGTCTAGAACAGGTAAACAAGAGTGTGTAATGTTTTTCAAACAATCACTCTAAAAGAATTAAGGGCAGCAGTAAATAAGATCATAATTGTAAAGAACTGAACATAGTGACAGAGCAATGGCTGGTTGCACTGAGAAACTGTGAACTCCTCCAAAGAAGTAGAAAACTTCACATGTCATGAGGTGATTCAGAATATCTCTGTTCATAGGGTCAAATCCATAGGGGGAGTCCTCACCAAGTAACTGAGGGTACTGGCCTCTGATCAAGGTGTACCCTTAATGTCAAAAGTGAAGACTATTCCTTGTAGGTCTTGATCTGAAATAGATCTAGTAGTTTATGCCTAGTAACTGGGGGTACCTGCCTCTGATCAAGGTGTACACCTAATGTCAACAGCATAAATGCCACTGATCTATTTACTTAGTTCAGGCTCTGGAATTTGAAAAATGAAAATCAATCTGCTGTAACCCCCTGAAATCAAAAGTCATTGAGTGAAAATTATTTTTCTCAATACATACTCAAGTTGCCTTTCCTGAACTTCCATGTTTAGACACAAAAGGGTATTATTTCAGACTTATCTATTAATACCATGTGCCCTAGATTCATTGCTATAAATGGAATCAAAAACTCTTTTTCAGGGGTCAGGTGTTTTACTCTAGATTTATCACTGTTAAACCTGAATTTGTGAAAATTGTATGTTGATGATTCTTATACTTTAACTATTGCTTATAATCAGGCTTATTCTCTGAACCAATGATTCAGCTGTTGTCTAGTGACCCTCCTACCTTTTCTACCTTGCTTATATGTTCATATTCCTTCTCAAAGGGGGAGCTTCTATTTAGGGGGAGAAATAATTCAGGGGAGTCTTACATTCAGGGGGAGAATGCTCTAGCAGTCACTTGCATGCATAATGCACTTTGCACTCTTATTTTTACTATTTTTTCTCTTTTTGATCATGTCAAAGGGGGAGAAAATCTTGTGTGTGACTCACTGTCACATTGTGTTGCCATCATCAAAAAGGGGGAGAATGTTGTGCCCCTTAGGCACAAGCATGTGCTATTTGGTTTTGATGATAGCAAGACAATGAGTGCATTTGAGTGCATTTGATATTGTGTTTTGATGATAGCAACATAACTTGTTTTGTGGAGAATGCATGTGTATGACTGATATAGTGCTTGATTTCTGATCTGTGCATTGCTTTTCTATCTGCATGTAGTTTGATGACTAGCAAGTCTATACACTGCAGGGTAAAGCATTTCATTAGTCTATACACTCTTCATGCATGTGCATAGTCTATACATTGTGCATTTCGTTGACAAGTTTGCACACTCATGAAGTCTGCACATTGGACTCTTGATCAAGTCTACACATTCATTGTTAAGACAAAGTCTATACAACGTCAGTTCATGCATTGTCTTAGGCTAAGTGTGTACATTATCTTCTTCAAAGTCTGTACAGCGTCAACGCACCTCATTGGAAGTGTGTACAGCGTCAACGCGTGAAGTATGTACAGCCGTGTCATATGCTCCTAAGTCTATGCATTACTGTTCATGTATCAGTCTTCATCAAGTCTGAACATTGACACGCCAACATCTTTGAAGTCTGTACATTGCTTCAGGAGCTTCAAGTCTACACATCGCTTCGCTTCATGAAGTCTGTACATCCACAGTTAAACTTGAAGTCTGCACATTGGTCTTCGATTTCAATGTCCATACATTGGACTGTTCTTTGAAGTCTGTACATTGGATTCACATCTTCAAGTCTGTACAGCCGTTTGCTTTGAATTTCAAGTCTAGACATTGCGCTGTTCCTTTCATCTTCGTGTTGTTTTAGTGTCTATGTCTTCGTGTTGTGTTTACGTCTTCGTGTTGGTCTGTCTTCGTGTCTTCGTGTTGTTTTTGCATTCGTGTCTCCGTGTTGCTACAGTGACACTTCGTGTCGTTTCTGTTATCGTCTTCGTGTTGTTTTCAACCCGTGTCAATTTCTGTTGTCATCTTCGTGTTGTTTTCAACCCGTGTCAATTTCTGTTGTCGTCTTCGTGTTGTTTTCAACTCGTGACGGTTTCTATTATTTGTCTTCGTGTCGTGGTCAGCCCGTGTCGTTTCACCTCGTGCTGTTCTCACTGACTTCGTGTCATTTTCCTTCTCATGTCTTCGTGTCGTGTTTCTGAAGCAGCTCTAATAGTTCTGATGAACTTCGAGTCGTTTCCCTGTAGACCTCGTGTCGTTCCTGTTTAGTAACCACACTTCGTGTCGGTTACTGTTGTTCTGTGTCTTCGTGTCATTTTTTGTTCCACTGCGTGCAGAACATTGCAGCACCTCGTGTTGCTTTCTGTGCCACCTCGTGTCGTTTCTGTGTGAACCTCGTGTCGCTTCTCTCTGTTTTCTAGTTGCATCTCGTGTCATCTTTTATGTCTGCTTGTTTAACTTCGTGTCACTTACTGTTATTCCTCGAGTCTTTTTGTTTTAGTGTCACTGCTTCATCACGTGTCGTGATAGCCGTGTCACTCTTCTGACTTCGTGTTGCTTTACGTAGACCTCGTGTCTTGCTTGTTTGCAACCACTTCGTGTCGGTTTCTGTTGCCAGTCCATGTTGTTCTCGTGCCGTTCTCTTTGCTGTTTATTACGTCGTGTCGTTTTCTTTACTTCGTGCTGTAGTCATCGTATGTATCTCGTGTCGTTCTTCTTATTACCTCGTGTTGTTTTTCATCTTCTTCGTGTCGTTCTCTTTGTTGTGTTATCTCTGTTACAGTGTGTATCTCGTGTCGTTCTCAGTGCATCTAGAATTGCTACTACATACTTCGTGCAGATTTAGTTATTGTGGCCCTCAGTTTTAATGGTTCGTATCTCCTTGCAGGTTCGAGGAAGAACATTCCACATACCTGGGCAGCACGTGATCCGAGGCTGGAATGAAGCCTGCTGAGAGACTACCACGTGGTCCGAATACTTAGGGCTGGAAATGTGGAGGTCACACGTCGGGGCTGATGATGCTGCTGCTGCTATATATATGAGCCTTCTTCCACAGAAGAAGGGCGATCGAGTTGGCGAGAAGAAAAGTCCATATAGAGAGCCACGATCCAGAGAAAAAGAAAAGAGAAAGAAGAAGAGCAGAAGGAGAAGAAGAGAGAGAGATAGAGCTCTTGTGAAGAAAGAAGAAAGAGTGAAGAAGAAGAAGTGCAGCAGAGAGTGAGAGATTAGGAGAGCAGAAGAAAGAGAAAGAGAGATAGAGAGTGAACGAGAGAGCTCGTGGAGAAGAAGAAAGAAGCTTACCTGAAGATCTGACTACTGGACCGTGGATCAAATCCAGGCCAGGCAGCTCCATGCGAGCCACATTTGTGTTATTTGTCTTTACAGCTTTCTGATCGCTGTGTATTTTTCGTTTCTTATTTTTCCTGTTTCATTTGGTTATCTGTGTTCTTCCGATCCTCAGTGGTGAGGTCGGGGTTCCTCCTGTTAGTTCAGGAGAAGGGAGATTGCTATCTCCGGTTGCAAGTAGCTGGGTGCTACTTGTGGGTTCCCTCCGATTTGGAGGAAGGGAGATCTGATCTCCGGTTCTGGGCTTGTGGATTCAAGTCCAGGGGTTCCCTCCGGGTCTGGAGGAAGAGAGACCGTGTGTCTCTGGTTTGCTAGTGACTGGTGTCACTAGTGGTTCCCTCCGGGTCTGGAGGAGGAGAGACCGTGTGTCTCTGGTTTGCTAGTGACTGGTGTCACTAGTGGTTCCCTCCGGTTGGGAGGAAGAGGGGAGGCTGTTCCCCTGGTCAAGCTGTGTGGCAGCACCTGTTGTAGACTGAGTCTGCTGTTTCTAGCGTGAGCTAGTGGAAGCCACACTCGGTTTGAGTGTGGGGTGGATGTAGGTCTGGAGGACCGAACCACCTAAAAACCCCTCTTGCATTGTGGTTTGATTGCTTATGATTTGCTTCCGCCTAGATGAATGCATAGGAGCGCTCCATGCATTTGGCTTCGGGTTGAGAAGAAGAGTTAATTAGTCTTCTTAGAATGTTTTAATTTGTCAAGAGAGCGAAATTCTAGTTGAGCGTCTCCTTGTCAAATTCAGCCTAGTTAGCATCCTAGTGATCTCACTGTATGCTTGTTTGGTTCTGCAACTGATTATTAGCTTTTAAGCTTATCTAGTTTGCGAACTAGTAATTCTAGTGAGCATCATATTTTAACTGGGCGAAAGTTTTTTAAAGGGTTATATTCATTCACCTCCCCTCTGAATACTGCACCGAACCCAGCAGTAGGATGTCTAGGGGTTCCCCATGATGTCAACCTCCGGTTACGTCAAATGCATGCATGGCACACATTCGGGTGTCCTGGCCTGCCGTCATCCATGTACGGGTCGGACTAACCATAGATTTGTCTAGAGTCATGCATGAGTCTGTTTCTTATTTGTGTGGTTTGCATATGTGTGTTAGTGCATGGTGAGTCTGTATGTGTCTTGTGTAAGCTCGATGTCAGTCCCTTA
This sequence comes from Amorphophallus konjac, assembly GCA_022559845.1. Taxonomy (NCBI): domain Eukaryota; kingdom Viridiplantae; phylum Streptophyta; class Magnoliopsida; order Alismatales; family Araceae; genus Amorphophallus; species Amorphophallus konjac. The sequence continues at coordinate 189,647,247 of CM040121.1, read as the reverse complement.
TGAGTGTGAAGCGAGTCGACTCACTTGATGAGTATGGGATCGCTTCTACATCTATACTTGGATCAGTCACCTACAGGGACTCAGCGGTGATTCCTAGTGAGTCTTCGAGCCGCCACTTCCCTTTTTGAGAGTGCCCCATTCGGAGTGTCCACCTTTAGCCCATAGCAGTCCGCGCATATCGAGTATATATGGAATTAGCAGGTGACGATCACTTGGAGTGGAGCGTACCCGCGTTACTTGGCACGGTGACGGATCCGCCGGAGTACTCGAGCATCCCTACCCCTACTCGACGGGGTCGAGTTCCTCCCACCCGGGGAGAGTTGATGGGAATCGACACCGAGCCTGTACTTTTTCTTTTACATTTATGTCCTTTTAGTTTGTGTTTATATCCTTGGGAAAGTATGTACGCAAATGTAAGGCTTTATAAGCCAATGAGTCATTCCCCATGGATTGTGTGGATTTCTATGTAATTTGTCAGTAGGACCATCAAGGGAGCCCTCAGCCCTCTCCCATTGGTCCATGTCACCTTGTAGGGCTGGTCAACTATCCTAGGTGGACATCTAGAAGGTTGGACTAGTCGTATGCCACATGGGTAGACAAGGGGGTCAAAATTTCCATGGTAGGCTACCTACCATGTCAAACTTGTCCCCCTCGCCATTCTTGGTCAATAGGCCCCCCCCCTTATATATTAATTTTATTTTTTGTGTGATTGGTGGCATGCAATCCAGACCATCCATCTCACATCCCTAGATCTAAGGGTGGAGGTTGGATTTGGTTGGAAGCATATATAAGGTGTATTTTCATGTGAAAATTAGTGAAAATTCAAAAATTTTGTTGAATGCCATGAAGGCTCTTGCGCCCCCAGCCCTCTCCCCCTGGTTTCCTCTCCTCAAACCTCCAATTCTAGAGTGTATCAATCTTCTATCTCCCCCTCTCAACCTCTGATCTTCATCTGTGCCGCCGCCGCCGCCGTTCGTGCCGCCTTCGAGCCGCCGCGAATCCGTCTTCGGTTTTCTGTCCTGCGGGATAGAGGTGTCTTCCCGAAATTCCTGATACCAGCTACGGCATCTTCGTGGTTTGTAATTTTTATGGTGTGTTTCTATCTTCCATCACATTATCCACAAAACAATTCAGGTCGAAAATCCTTTGTTTGATATTTTTGCAATTTCGGTCTTCAATCACTCCCAGATCTGTCATGTCTCTGTCTACAGTGACAGTAACTCTGAGTTTCCCATCTCCGACCTTCTTTTTTATTTTTGTTTGGGCTACCAATTTTATTAAGAGTTCTCTCTATCATCCCCTACATCCACCATTTTTCTTGATTTTTGATCCACCTTCTATCCATTTTTCAAAATTCATGTTCTATCTCTGCTACAGTGCTTTTAGCCAAGTTCAAGATCCGACCACCTTCCCGTTCAAAAATCCGATCAAATCACAGCCACCTCCAAACCTTTCATAAAAACTATGTCCGTTTTCCTAGCTTGATTTCCTATAACTTTTTTGAAGACCACCACTTTAGATTCGGACGTTCACATATCAGTCAAAGGTAGTTCTCAGACAAGTTCTCTACAGATCTGAGAATACGGTCACTGTACAATAGCAACTCAAAAATTCATTAAGGCCAATGTCTGTGTAGATCCAGGTCTTCTCTCTAGGCCTAGGTTGAAGTATTTGAAGAGAGCTTTCCAACGGCGCCCGTTTCGTGTCGATCCGACATTGGGGTTGATCGCAGCGTCCATTCTCGCCGGAGCGCGCTCTGAAAACCAGAAGCTGCAGATCCGTGGCTGGTTATTCTGACCGGCGCCGAACGGAGCCGCCCGGCCTCCGGTCGGCGAACCAGCGTGCTGCCAGCCCGGGGAGCGCTTCCCTAAGTGTCCCCACTACAGCGGCGCCACCGGGTCCCACACGGCCCCTCCGGACAGCACGTGGGCCCCACCGTCACTAGTTCGGGTGTTGCCGAATCAACGCGAGAAGCCGCCCGTCAACCCGAATTCGGTCCTCCCGGGCCCCATTGTGTAGCCCTTTACCTCCCTGCGTGGAGTGGGCAGCGAGTTGTATTGCTGTAATACTGTGTATTATTGTTCCGGGAGTACGAGTTTCGGTCGGGCCCATCTTCCCCACGCCGAGCGCGTGGAGGTATCGTTCTCGCTCCCTACACTCGGCCTTTGCTTATTTTCATATATATTTGTTTATGCCACTGCTAGAGAGCATGTTTTAGGATCTAGCTCACTATATTTTTCATATCACCGCTGCTGCGAGAGAGTGCGATACCGTCCCGTGACCCGATCCGGGCACGAAAGTGTGAATTGACCACCCTAGCTCTTGCCGGTTTCTCAACCGTGCACGTCCGACGCTTCCCTCGTTAAGGGACGATCGCGAGCTTGTCATGTCTGTGTCTCGTCCCGCATCAATGAGGCAAGGCCCACGGGCCCAAGGTGCCTCCTCCCAGCCCCTATGGACTTCTACCCTAGGCTAAATCCGAGGCCCGTCGGCCACCTACGCGGCTCGTTCGGCAACCCGGGGTGTGTCGGGCATTTGCCTGAACACCTTGCGAGCGGCTACTCCGACTCGAAGAACAACGGCCCTGTGGTCCCATGCCAGCCTCCCGAAGGTCAAGGTCCATCAAAGGACGTCCCCAGGCAACACAAGAAAACCCTCGGGGGCCATCCCCCGGGGTTACGGCCAGCCCGGGGCTAGTTCACCACGGGGCGTGGCCGCGTGCCCCAGGGAGGGTGAACTCCCTGGGGGCCGCGCCCCTCCCTCCAGCCCGGTGGTCCCACGACCCCACACAGCCCCGGTTCATCCGATTTATGATCCTATGACGCGATTCGTGTGCCCTACCAGTTCGATAAGCAGACACGTGGACGTGGGAGCGCAAAGTGACAACACGCGTGGATTCTGCAAGTCGACGCGCACACAAGCCTCCACAAGCTTCACGTATCCTTCCACACAATTGTCCTTTTCTTTCTTAGTCAATTTAGGAAGAAAAAGACGCAAAATATCAATTTTTATAGGGTGGGGACAAGCCCCTCTCTCTCTTGGAGTGAACCCGCCTAAACCCCCCCTGGGGGGTTTAGGCGGACCAGCCAGGGCCCCCTGGCTGGTCTGCATAAACCCCCTTGGGGACGGGGGGTTTAAGCGGACCAGCCTGGGCCCCCAGGCATGTCCGCCTAAACCCCCCATGGGGGGTGGGGGTTGACGCGGACCAGCTAGCCCCCCTAGCTGGTCTGTGTAAACCCCCCATTCAATTAAAAAAAATTGTTTTTTTAAAAAGAAAAAACCCCAGCCACTCCGCCTAAACCCCCCCTAGAGTGGGGTTTAGGTGGACCAACCTAGGCCCCCAGGTTGGTCCGCCTAAACCCCCTGAGGGCGGGGGGGGGGGGGGGGGGGGGGGTTTACGCGAACCAGCCCAGGCCCCCAGGCTGGTCCGCGTAAACCCCTTCCCCCTCTCTCAGCCCGTGTAACTCCCAGTGACACTATTCACTTGGGTTTACGTGGACCAGCTCACCCCCCTTAGCTGGTCCATGTAAATCCCTTGTGACCCTTCAACTTCCCCTATAAAAACCCCTTAGGTGATCAATGGGTGGGGCATCAAGAATCGAATTGCATCAAATCCAGATACACAGCAAGCACAGGACTTCGAGCGGGGCTCCAAGCAGCGAGCTAAGGAGAATTATGCGTGGGTGACTTGTTCGGCGATCTAATACGCCGAGGGTATGTCGTTTGCACTCCCCTCACGCCGTATGTAACCATCACACACAAGTCAACACCCTCCATATGTGAGGCATTTCGACATAGGCGGACGTCCCCTCATGTCGGAATTTCCCCTCGCATGTCCGTCAGTTGCAACCACACGTGTACCATGATGTCATGCTCTCTCACAGTCACGAGGCCATGTCCGACCGCTGAACTCGAGTCGTGATCGAGCCTCGCCCAGACACCGGATCGATGTATCCCCCCCAGTCATCCAGTCACAGGCCCCCGTTTGGCATCTCGGCCATGGCCTATGCCACGGGAGGAGCCCTCTGTAAAACACATGTGTGTTCATTCATCACGCATCCACTCGGGGACCGACTAGCATGTCAAAGCTGTCCCGCGGCATGCGCTTGTTGTATCTTAGCCATTATGGCTTTCCTGTAAAGAAATATACACCTCAGTGTAACACCGCCGATTGGACGAGTGCTCTCGCTCCCACGTTCAGGCCGTAAGTTTTCTATCTACATCACTCGGCATCCGTGCCAAACACCCTAACCCTAGTGAATACCCCTCGGTCTAACGTGCACCCATAGCTGCTGAATGCCCCCTAGCCCTCTACCCATGGCTTCAGACACATATACAGACTTCTCTTCAGCTTGGAACGAAGGTATTCAGATTCAATCCGATGTAAATAAACACCGGTTGCTTGCGGCCTGTGGGGAAAGATGCCATGTACACGATTCCCGCAATCGCCTACGCACTCGCACCCATGGAACCCCTTCCCTCCACATGTTGCCCGATCAATCGAGCCCACGTGTCGCGCCCTAGTGACGCTTCCCCGGTCAACCCTTGGTTTCATGAGTGATTATCGAGAAATCGGCTGGCACGCCCGCACCTTGTCCGGTTAACCCTTTATCCTGACATTTCTGTGCCATTCGACCCTTTTCGACTTTCCTTGAAAGGAGAGTTCCCGATATCACCATGAGAGGCATGCACCCGTAAGGAGGATACCCGAGATATATCAAACTCCCGTATCTTCCTCCCTCGCTGTATCCCTTCCCTCACCCTGATTAATTGGCATAAAAAAAACCCGCGCAATAGAGAGGATGGCACCCCGGTGGGACGTCTCCCACCTTCCTTCTTTTTGCTGAAGAAAAGTCTGTGCCAGCCCTGAAGCCCGGTGCCCTTTCCCTGTCCTTGCAAGAGAGGCAGAGGAGGGTGCTCATGTGCGCATTCTCTAGCAGCTTCCGGTTCGCATTTTGATCGTCGGACCGCTCTCGGCGACTGTCAGCGACCGTCGCCTCCGTAGCACTCAGCACTCTAGCAACCATGGCAGCCGTCACCTACGGCCCCAACGTCATTGCCACCCACGCCCGGGTGGGCTACTTGGCGACGCCGATCGCTTTCGGCAGCTTTGCCCCAGTTACCGGATCGCCCTACTTTTTGGGTGTGGTCCATGTGGCTGCTCCTCACCCGACTCTAGTTTCTCCATTGGCTCCCGTGGCCAATGCTCCACGCGCACTTCCAGCACCGGTGTCCTGCCTGAGCGCCAGGCACCAGACCATCACCACTGGCCCCTATAGGGCCCCCAGATCAACGTCGGCCCGGGTGAGCGTTAGCTCCCTGGGCCAGCCTCGTCTGATCTCCAACATGGGCTCCACGCCCCGGGCTTTGGTCATGACTGCAGCATCTTCCTTGGATTCCCAACCCCGAGCCGCAGCCAAGCCGGCACCCAACACGGGCTCCCAACCTCAGTTCCACGGCTTCCCAGCATCTTCCTCGGGTTCCCAAACCCGAGCCGTAGCCAAGCCGGCACCAAACACGGGCTCCCAGCCCCGGGTCCACGGCTTCCCAGCATCTTCCTCGGGTTCCCAACCCCGAGCCACCGCTAAGCCGGCACCCAACACGGGCTCCCAGCCCTGGGTCTACAGCTTCCCAGTGTCTTCCTCAGGTTTTGAACCCCGAGCCCCAGCCAAGCCGGTACCCAATACGGGCTCCCAGCCGCGGGGCCACGGCTTCCCAGCATCCTCCTTTGGTTTCCAACCCCGAGCTCCAGCCGGGCCGGTACCCATCATGGGCTTTCAGCCCCGGGTCTACTGCTCCCCAGCATCTGCATCGGGTTTTTGACCCCAAATCTCGGCAAGGCCAACACTCGACACGGGCTCGCAGCCCCGAGTTCACGGCCCCCCAGTATTGCACTCGGGACCCCGGTATCGAGCTCCAGTTGAACCGGCTCTCCCTGTGGGTCTTCTACCCATGGGGCGACATTCCTTAGCACCTTCCTCGGGCATCCTGACCCGAGCCCAGACTACACCGGCACCTACCGTGGGTCTTCGACCCAGGAGCATCGGCATCTCAGCACTTCCAACGGCGTCACTTTCCGGTGCAAGAGCGTCATCTCGAGCATCGGAAACACTCCTATCGGCGTGGGCGAAGGCTTACACCCGAGTCGCCCCGCCATTGACTCCCGACGTGGGTTACTTATCCCAGGAGTCGATCCCAGCACTTCAGACTGATGGCTTCACGCTGCCGATCGCTCCAGGCCAGGTCTTCTTGGTCTACCATCTTGGGGCAGAGTCTGCCTCAGCTCCTCAGAAGAAGAGTCGCCATGGCCGCAGAAATAGGCGACTCGCTGCTGCAACCAGGAACTCTGGCAAGACGGTCCTTGTCGGTGACTTACGGATCCGTCTCGATGGGGGTGAACCAATCATACCCTAGGAACGGACAGTTCCTACCATCCCTACCTCCAATCGTTTCGACCTCTTACGTCAAACACGAGAGGACGGAGCGAAGCTCAAAGGAGCGGGTCCCTCAGTGGAAGCCTGGGGACACCCACCGCAGCCAGGCACACGGCCTCCCAAGACAACTCGTCGGGAAAGCGACGACAAGGGAGATCAGTAATTTGACTTGAGAAAAATCTGGGTCACCCCCGAAGAAGCTCAAGTTGTTCGAAGGGCGCGTATCACCAACCCCCTGCGAGCACTCAGACGTGGCATCAGACGGAATGTGGCTGGCTTCACAATAGCATCGTCTGATGATGCCCAGTCATCCAATGTCCCCCGCACAAGCAAGCAGAGACAAAGGCGAGCCCGTCCTCGGGCCTTCCAACAACCTGTCCAGGGTTATCCTCCTACTAACATCGTGAGCGAGCCCCCTCCGCAACGCATCTCGGTCTTTGATAGACTAGGGACGCATGTCCACCCCGAGCGACACCCGCGGAGGAAGCGGACGGCCCGGTTCATCAATGATGCGGTTCGAGTGTTCATGTGCTACACCACCGGACACCAGCCAGACACCCAGCCTGTCGACTTGAACCAGCCTCTGTCCCACTTCAGGAGGCCACATGCCACCAGGCTCCGTCGCCTCCTCCAGCAGGTCACATCGGCACTTCTACCGGACCGCAAGCGTCGGAACGTGCAGAAGAGGTCCTGGTGGAAGACCGTGACCCTCCTATCAACGAAGAGCCGGTCAACAACGACCCGCTTGCGAACGAGGCTCAAGAAGTGACCCTCGACACTCTTATGAAGGAGAACCAGCATTTGAAGGCCCTCCTGCAAGACCTCCTCTAGGAGCGAGACCTTCATCCGCAGCAACCTACTAGACCCCAAGCCGAAGCACCGATACCCCCAGCGGCTCGTGATGCTGTCAACACCTCAGCGGCGATTGCACGAACCCCGTTGGCAACTGGGTTTGGCACGCCCCCGGTTGAGACTCAACCACGAGCCTCCAACACGCCTTTGCCAGAGAATCTTTTGGCGCAACGCCAGATGATCGAGCACATTGTCGAGACGAAGCTCGCCTAGTATGGTGAAGGGGCTGTCATGGTAGATCTCTACATTGTACCCTACCCGCTCCACCACCAGCTAAAAAGCTTCCCCTAGAGTACTCCAAGCCCCCGAAGCTACAAAAGTTTGATGGGCAGGGGTCGCCGCATGAGCACTTGGCCTACTATGTTACGGCCATGGGTGAGTTAGCATTGGACGAATCATATCTCCTCTGCTACTTCGCCACTTCACTCACGGGAACGGCCTTCCAATGGTACTCCCGTCTGAAGCCCAACTCAGTCGTCAACTGGGCCGATCTTCAGAAGAAATTCCTTGACCGATTTTAAACGGCCAAGCGAAAGGTATCCCTAGCCGAACTCTGTTTTCTTCGGTAGAAAAAGGGCAAGAGCGCCCTCGACTTCATCAAAAAATGGCGAGACCTTAGCAGGAGGTGTGTTCACCCACCAGTTCAAGAGGGCGCCATCACCATATGTCGTCGAGGTCTGGCCGCCGAGGTCAGCGAAAAGCTTCTTGGCACCAATATCAAAGGCTTCGACCAACTCAATTCGGCAGTCGCCAAAATAGAGATGTTCTTCGTCGATAACCCCAGCTATACTGCGGCAAAGGGTAAACAAGCACGAGAACGCCACTCTGATAAGGAGGTGAATATCATAGAGTTCACTCTTACCGCAAAGGACAGTAAGGGGGCCGAATCCAGTGGCTCTGAAAAAAAGCCAGCGGATAAGCCGACTGCTCCCTCCTTCTTGGAGCGTATGAAGACACCCTTCTCCTTCAAGAAGGAACATACGAAGATGCTCTTCGACCTCTGTATGGCCCAGAAGATCGTCGAACTGCCTGAAATCCGCAAGCCGGACGAGGCCCTGAAGACCGACGATCCCAGTTATTGCATGTATCATCGCATGCTGGGCCACTCAATTGAAGATCGCTACGTCTTCAAGACGCAAGCGCAGAAGCTGATCCGAGACGGTCTTTTCAAAATGAAGAGCGGCCTCGTCGATCCTCCGCAACCACATACGTGGGCCAGGCCAGCTAAGGCAGCCCACGTGGCTCACCCCTCAGCCAATGTCATCCACATGATGGGCGCATTCTCTCTCTTTGATGATGAGTTAGAGGAGCCCAGGGCTAATCGAAGGGAACGTTCGATCTGGTACCCGGGGTGGAGGCCCTGGCAAGATCAGAGACCTCTCTCCTTCCCCAGGGAGAGAACTCGGCAACTCTTCAATATCCTCGTCGAGAGGGGGCAAATCATGCCCTGTGACTCACCTGTCGACTACTCCCATTGGGATCGTAGTCACCCCCAATACTACCCCTTCCACGCCAAAATCTGCCACCCGATCGAGTCCTGTGAGGAAGTTCAACACCTCATCCAAGAATAGATCCGATGGGAGCAGATCGATGCGGAAGGAAACTCCATGTCACTCGTTAGGCTTTGGCAAGCTATCAAAGAGACCCTGAGCATTGCCAAGAATGCACCGGAACGGTCAGACTCTCCTCAAGAAAATGGGCACGGGTTGACATACCAGCATCCTCCAGAATGGCTCGAGTTCCGAATGGACAACCAAGAGGTGCTCGAGCGATTGCGGAGGCGTAGATAGCGGGATACCGGTCAAGAGGTGGAGCCGACCAACTTATCGATCAATGTCATCCATTGCCCTGCTCCTTCGGCCCCTTCGGGCTCCCAGACGTCAGCACCTAGCCAGCCAACCCCAGCCACTTCGGCCATGTGGTGGCAATCCTGGCAATAACTAAAGTCTCTCCCTTTCCCTGAAGAAGACATTGGCATGCTCCTCCGGGTCCTTCTCGGCCAAGAGGACGTTCTGGTGGGCGAGACCACGACGGGCTCATTAGACCTCTCTCGTCCTCCTCCCGTCCTGCCTCCACCACCAGTGGCCGCAGATAGGAAGGGAAAGCAAAAGTAGGGTAAGGCTCTGCCTCAGCCCCGTTACACTTCCTCGGTGGACGGGCCGTCAGGTCCTCCCCACCTACCTGTTGACACAATCCGAAGTATAAAGAAGACATCTTTGGAGTCTTCAGCGACTTCGATTCAAGTGGCGGGCTTACCGCCACAAGGCTCCGCCATTCCGCAGAGTCCAGCTCTGAGCAACGATGTCTTGCGACGGCATCAGTTGTCGCTGGGCCCAGCTCTGAGCATGGTTGCAAAGGCAAGGCTAAGGAGCAGGACGTTCAGCACCCCTCTCTATCCGCTTCTCAACAAAAGCCGTCGCCACCGCGGCTAAGGCATCAAACCGCGCACACGTCTTTGGACGCCAACACCAGCCTACCGACTCCCCGTAGGCTCCTGTCGCCACCGCGGCTATGGCATCAAACCACGCACACATCTTCGGATGCCAGTCCCAGTATCCCGACATACCAGGAATTGCCGCTCGAGGTAATCGAGTAGGCGATCAACGCCACCTTCCAGATACAACAAGCGGAAGGCGCCTGGATCGAAATCCGGGCAAGGAAGAGTCATGGACCTCGCCCGGCAAAGGCATCAGCTCGGAGATATCCTCATGAGGATTCATCAACTCTGGCTCCAGCACCTCTCCCTCCTACTCCCTTGGAGACTGCTATAGCCAAGAGACAAGAGAGAAATAGGAGGAAGAACCTCAGAAGGCGGCTCAAGAAGCAAGCTGAACAAGCAGCCGCCCTGCAATCTCCGGCCGAGCCAACGCCTCTCCAAAGGCTCTAGCAACTGTTGTGACCCCTCTGTGTTGATGATGTTGACAATAAGTTTTACTTCATTGGCAACAGCTTGTTTTGATTGATTGGCAACTGTTCTTATTTTGATGAAATTGTTTTGATCAGGTCGTCTGTGTATATAATGTAGCCAGAGTCTATATATTGTTATGCACACACTCACATGTCTACACAGTGCATTGCAGCATGAACATAGAGCCTATACTTTCCTTGTTTAGTCTGGACAGTAGTGGGTCGACCCCCTTCTCAGGTGGGTCGACACCCCCAGAGTGTAAGTCTATACACTGTCTGTCTGTCTAGTGTCTCATGCAGCGTCAACGCAGTAAGTGTATACATTGCATTGGCTAAGTCTGCAGCGTCAACGCAGTAAGTGTGTACATTGCATTAGCTAAGTCTGTACACTGTTCCCCTTCTTAGATGCGTCGACACCCCCAGAGTGCAAGTCTATACACTGTCTGTCTGTCTTGTGTCTCATCCAGCATCTTAGGCATTTTGTTAAAGTCTATACAGTGCAGCTCACACGAACACTCAAGTCCATACATCATGAAGTCTGCACATTGTGGCACCCAATGTCTATACATTGCTCATTCGTTCATTCAGCATTGTCAAGTCTATACATTGGTCGGTGCCAAGTCTATACAGTGAGCGTCTCATTGGTGAAGTCTGTACACTCACCAGTTGAACTTCAAAGTCTGTACATCGGTCTTTCAGCAAGTCTGAACATCGTCCGTCTCTGTTAGCGTCTCAGGGTTTGGGCAAAGTCTATACATCGGACTTTTACAGCAAGTCTGTACATTATCCGTCTCAGTTAGCGTCTTATGCATTGGGGCGAAGTCTATACAACCGACTGTTCAGCTTGTGACCAAGTCTGTACAGCCAGGGCGACTGTTAAGTCTATACATTGATCATTACCTACGTTCTGAACTGAATTGAGTAAGTCTATACATTCCTCATATCTTCTACCTACGCTCAGTTCAGTAAGTCTGTACATTGGTTGCTTTACCGACGTTGCCTTGCCAAAGTCTTCACATTGGAAGTCTGTACAATGAGAGTCTCATGAAGTCTGTACATCATGCATCAGTCATGAAGTCTGTACATCGTGCATCAGTCCTGAAGTCTATACATCGTCTGTCTTCATTAGAGTCTCATGGAGTCTGTACATTGCACTCACCTTCACATAGTCTATACACTGAAGTCTATACATTGCATTCACGTTTCACAAAGTCTATACATCATGATGTCTACACAAGACATTTCATCTTACAAAGTCTGTACAGAGTTCTTCACTTAACCTGATAATCCGATACTCTGTCTAATAGGGATTTGTTACTGAGATTGCTGACATGGCTCGTGATCCCAAGAGGATGAAGTGACCAGATGCTGCCACGTGGATGAAAGCACCTCGGATCTGGCAAATTCCTTGGGCGGGAAAACGTGGAAGCCACACGCCCTTATCCAATCTGCTGCTGATATATATAGAAGTATTCATCTTCTGTTGAAGGCTGATCGATTAGTGGCAAGTCTATACAGTGAGAAAAACCTGAGGCAGCAGAGAGCCACCGAGATCCAAAGAGAAGAAAAGCAGAGAAGAAGAAAAGGAGAGAAGAAGAAAGTGAGAGAGATGAGTTGAGAGAGTTATATGAGCGCTTGTGAATCAGTCTCTTGGTTTAGATACCAGAGCTGATATTGCTCAATTTGAGCTACAGTCGTTTTGGTTTTCATTCCATTCGATTCTGCATTTCTTGCTTTTCAGTCGTTGTTATTTTTCTTTTGAAAACTCTTGTTCAATCAAGCTGTTAGTCAGTGGTGTCAAGCTGTGAGGCAGCGGTGTGCAGAGCTGTTACCTCTGGTCGGCTAAGCTGTAGAGCCTAGCAGAGCAAGCTGTGAAGCTCAGCTATTGCATAGGAGGTTCCTCTGGTCGGGATAAGCTGTAAGCCCCAGCCGTTGTTGGCAAGCTGTAGTGCTCAGCAGATTGAAGCTGTGTATCAGCAGTAATCCACATTCGAGTTGAATGTGGGGTGGACGTAGGTCGGATTGACTGAACCACCAAAAATTCTTTGTGCCTCTCGTGTGGTTGCTTGTCTGTCTAGCAGATCTTATCTCTATTATCTGGTGCATTGACTGTGTTTGATCAGTGTTGTTTTAATTCCGCATTTGAATCTAGACATAATTTTTTATTGGCTAGCTGATCTATTCACCCCCCCTCTAGATACACATTCTGTGGTGAAAGAGCCTTCCATCTAATTTCAACATTTGGTATCAGAGCCTAACTCTTCTGCAAGGACTTACAGCTCGAAGAGGAAGGTACAGATGGACGGAAGAGGGATGATAGCTGAAGGACACTCCACATCCATGCCCCCATACTTCGATGGATCCAACTACGCATACTGGAAGAACCGTATGCATGTTTTTTTGAGGGCTAAAGATTATGAGATCTGGAAGGTAGTTAGTAAGGGACCTTTCGAGCTGTCCCCTAATGAAGATGTATGGACCAAGGAGGAAATTAGAAGGTCCACACTCAACTGGAGTGCAATCAATGCAATCCAGTGTTCTCTGCATCCCACCGAGTTCTCACGAGTATCTGCCTGCTCTTCAGTGAAGGAAATGTGGGATGCACTTGAAGTTATCTACGAGGGGACTTCACAAGTTAGAGAGACCAAGACTAATCTACTGGTTTCAGAATACGTGGCCTTCAAGATGAAGCCAAATGAGACAATCAAAGAAATGTATGCTCGATTGACTATTATCACAAATAGTCTCAGAGGTTTTGGGAAGAAGTATTCTGAGTATGATATAGTCAGAAAGATCTTGCGATCCTTGACTCCAATTTGGCACACCAAGGTCACTATTATGGAAGAGTCAAGAGATCTACACAATACAAGGGCAGATGAGCTTATCGGATCTCTAATGGCATATGAGATGAATCTGCCGAAGATAGAGGAGGCTGATAGAAAGAGGAAGCCAATAGCTCTGAAGGCTGGTGCTTGCAAATCCAGTCGATCCAGCCCCAACGGATCATCAATTGAAGAGAGCTTGTCTGAAGAAGAAATATCAAATGATGATATTGCTGTGATTACTAGGGAATTTTGGCGTTTTCTCAAGAAAGAAGGAAGAAGATTCAGCCGAAGAAATCCCAGTGGTGGCCGCCGAGACACAAGGTACAAATCAAACCCTGTAAAGAAAGATGAGACTAATGTTTGCTATCAATGCAAGAAGGCTTGTCACTTTAAAGCTGAATGTCCGACAAATCAGAACCTCAAGGACAAGTCCAAGAAAAAGAACACAAGAGGGAAAGCTATGGTGAGTATCTGGAGTGATGAGGATGAGGGATCCTTGAGCAACACTTCGGATAGTGAAGTTGAAGCTGAGAAGCCAATCTGTCTCATGGCAACCAGCTCAGAAGATAGAGAGGATGAATCTGATGAGGTATCCTCTCGTTTTGAAAACTTTACTATTGCTGATTGGATGGATGCTTATAATAAACTTGCTGATAGAGTAGATGATGTCAGAAAAGAAAATAGGTATCTACGAAGAAAAATTAACATCATGCAAAATGATACTTCATTGTCTGATAAAATTGCATGCTTAGAGAATGAGAACAGTAAGCTCAAACTCACATGTTCTGAATTTGAAGAAATCAAGAAAGAACTAAAAATCTCTAAGGAAGAAAATGTGAGATTAGACAATGAAATTGATGCATGGAAATTGAAAATTCAGAATTATGAAAGTGAGATAAAAACTACTTCTGAAAAATATGAAGCTGTCCTCAATGTAAATAATGAATTGAAAAAGTATATTGATGAAATTCAGAAAGACAATGAGGATAAGCTGAAAACCATTGAGAAAATGACTCAAGGATCTGAAAATTTAGATGCATTATTGGGGTCAAAGGTTAATTTCAGGAGAGAGGGCCTAGGATTCAACTCTAGTGCAACTAAGAGCTTTGGAATGAAAACTATTTCCTTTGTTGCACAAAAGGAGAAAGGACCTCTGATTAATATGAATTCTAATAATGCTGTGAAAACAAATGTGAATCTGAAAAAGCCCAATGCAGAGGAGAAGGGCAAATAGAAAGTTGGTGAGCCTAGTAGAATTGGCACTTCCAAACCTAGCTCTAGTGCTCAATCCAAGGCTAGGGGTCAGCCTGCTCAGGTAAACAAACCCCATGTCAATGCCAAAAAGTCTTCACCACCACCATCACAGAAAAAGACCCAACAAAAACCTATGAACAGGTCAGCAGGGTCAAGGGTGCAGGGAGGACAAAATGTTTTCAGGAGTCAGCCCAACAAATTCAATCCACCTAGAGTCCAGTCCTACTACCCCACACAGTCTGCTAATGCCAAGTTCTGCATGCTGACTGAGAAGCTAGGAGGCCTTGTCACCTTTGGAAGCAACACAAAGGGTAGGATCATTGGATCAGGTAAGGTAGGTAAGTGTTCTACCTGCTGCATTGATGATGTTATGCTGGTTGAAGGGTTAGCTTATAATCTACTCAGTATCAGCCAGTTGTGTGATAAAGGACATAAAGTCTTATTTGATTCTCAATGCTGCAAGGTTTTTGAACCTGATTCTGAAATTGTCAAATTTTCTGGAAAAAGAATAAATAACACATACGTGATAGATTTAGATGATATTCACCATTCTAGCCTATGTCTTACTTCCAGTAGGGAAGATTTAGCATTTTTATGGCATCGTAGGTTAGGCCATGCGAGTTATACTGTTTTGCATAAACTAAACAAGCATAGTATGGTTATAGGACTCCCTGAAGTCTCTTTTAAAAAGGACAATACATTTTGTAATGCATGCATTCAGTCCAAGTTGACTAGAAAATCATTCAAATCTAGAAAAGAAAACATATCCACTAAACCTTCTGAACTGATACACATGGACATATTTGGGCCAACCAGGTCTGTCAGTTTATCATGGAAGAGGTATGGGTTTATCTTAGTAGATGATTTTTTAGGTATACTTGGGTATATTTTCTGTCACACAAGAGTGATGCATTTTCAGAATTTCAGGAGTTCTGTATTAGAATAAATCTAAAAATTGAAAATATTTTGACTGATCATGGAGGTGAGTTTAAAAACTCACACTTTGAAGAATTTTGCAGGTCTAGTGGGATTCATCATAAGTTCTCCTCACCCAGGACACCTGAGCAGAATGGTGTTGTCGGGAGGCGGAACAGAACTCTAGTAGAGATGGGCCGAACACTTCTAGTTGAAGGTGAACTGCCAAGAAAATTCTGGGCTGAAGCAGTCAACACAGCCTATTATGTAATTAACAGGGCAATGGTAAGACCTTCTACCCAGAAAACCCCCTATGAGATTTTGAAAGGTAAGAAACCTTTAATTGCCCATTTCAAGGTTTTTGGTTGTAAATGTTTTATACATATAAATGATAAGAGGGACCTTGATAAATTTGAGCCAAAAGGTGAACCAGGAATTTTTCTTGGTTATTCTGAAAACACCCGAGCTTATAGAGTGTTCAACTTAAACTCAAAAATTGTTGAAGAATCTCCACACATTATCTTTGATGAATCCTTGATGGAAACTAACCATGGTCATTGCAGGAATGAAGATGGGAACATTTTAAAAGATGATAACTCTGCAGACCAGTCTGATGGTGAGGAAGAAAAAGAAGAGCAGAATGAAGAAGAATCTGAAGTTAAGGGGGAGGTAAGTGAAATTCCTGAAACTCAGATTGCTAATATTAGATATCTTAAAGATCACCCTGTGAATAATGTCATTGGCAATCTAAATGATCCCCCTAGGACTAGAGGTCACTTTAGAATTTAGGATGAATTGAATACATATGCTCTTGTCTCTCAAATTGAACCCAAGTCCATTGACTGTGCCCTCAAGGATGTGCATTGGACTAATGCCATGCATGAGGAGCTTAATCAGTTCGATAGGAATAAGGTGTGGCACTTGGTCCCACCTCCTGATCATGGAACAGTCATAGAGACTAAGTGGGTATTCAGGAATAAATATGATGAATTAGGGAATATTGTTAAAAATAAAGCCAGACTTGTTGCTCATGGGTATAACCAGGAGTTTGGTATTGACTTTGAAGAGTCATTTGCCCCTGTAGCCAGATTAGAAGCTGTTAGGATTTTATTGGCTTATGCATGCTCCCTAAGAATAATCCTCCAGCAGATGGATGTAAAATCTGCATTCTTGAATGGGGAAATTAGTGAGGATGTCTATGTAAGATAGCCCCCTGGGTTTGAATGTCTAGATTTCCCTAATCATGTTTACAAATTAAATAAAGCTCTCTATGGTCTTAAGCAAGCTCCCAGAGCTTGGTATGACAGGTTGAGCAAGTTCCTTACTGATCAAAATTTCACTAGAGGAGTAGTTGATCAGACCTTGTTTACAAAGGTGAGTCATTCTGACATTCTTATTGTACAAATTTATGTGGATAACATTATTTTTGGGTCAACTAACCCCAAATTGTGTGAGGAATTTTCTAAAACAATGACTAATGTGTTTGAAATGAGCTCAATGGGTGAGCTCAAATTGTTTCTTGGACTGCAGGTTACACAAACAAAGGATGGAATGTTTATCACTCTATCCAAGTACACTAGGGATCTACTCAAGAATTACAATATGGACAACCTCAATGAGATAGCTGCTCCAATGGGTACCTCTACAAGCTTGGATGAAGACACTAAAGGTAAACCTGTTGATCAAAAGGTATACAGAGGTATGATCGGATCCCTTCTCTACTTAACAGCATCTAGGCCTAATATTCAATTTGCTGTAGGATTATGTGCTAGGTTTCAGACCAGTCCTAAAGAAACTCAACTTAAAACAGTAAAAAGGATTTTTAGATATCTGCTAGACACCCAAGAGCTAGGATTATGGTATCCTGCTAGGTGTGAGTTAGAGCTTCTAGCCAACACTGATGCAGACTATGCTGGGTGTCGAGTAGATAGAAAAAGTACTAGTGGCTATTGCCAATTCCTTGGTGGCTGTCTAGTATATTGGGCATCTAAGAAGTAACACACTGTAGCCTTGTCTACAGCTGAGGCTGAATATGTTGCAGCAGGTAATTGTGCTGCCCAAGTACTTTGGATCAAGCACCAACTAGATGATTATCAGATAAAATTGGAATGTATTCCAATCTTGTGTGATAATACTAGTGCTATATGCCTTGCTAAAATCCTGTTCATCATTCTAAGACTAAGCATATAGAGATAAAACACCATTTTCTTAGAGATGTTGTAAATAAAAAGGAAATTGAAATGAACTTCATTGAAACTGAAAAACAAATTGCTGATATCTTTACTAAGCCTCTTGGGAATGAAAGGTTTAAATTTCTTAGAAGATAACTTGGTTTGTGTAAATTTCAGCATAATGAATAAATTCTCTGATGGCTTGAATAAAATATGTGAATGTTGAATGTAGCAACAGACTCATGATCATGCATGTCACTCATATTTCTTTTACACTCATGATCATCACAGCATAACATTTAGTCATGAATGTGTCTAAAACCACATGCATATCATTCATAATTTTTTTTTTGACATAGTTTTCATTGCATATCATTCATCCATGACCTATGTCGAAGCTTTCTCTCATTTAATTCTTGCCATTCATTTGCAAAACTGCATGCATATAGACATGGGGAGTCTTGTCAGAAATTCAGGGTGAACTGCTGCGTCAACGCTGCTCTATTGTGGCGTTGACGCAGTGAACTAGATCTGTGAATGCCTCTGCTTCTTATTCTGATGAGTTGACGCTGCAATAGCGTGGAGTCGACGCACTGATATTATCTCAGTGTTTTATATTGTTGCCTCTTCAACTGATGCGTGGACGCCTTGAACTCCCAGCGTCGACTCTGTTTATTCATCCTTTGACTCTGAATGATTGAGTCTGACAGTATGGCAATCTTTTAGTCAGTTCTAATATTGAGCAATAGAAAATATACTTCTTCCCTCACAAGAACTTTAATTGCTTAAAGACTGACTTAATGATTTAAATTTTACAATCTTTAGAGTTGAAAGACTACAATCAGTAAATAAGGATGCTGAAAATTGATAATGCACTCAACCCTCATCTTATTTCATGTCAGACAAAGCTAATTATATCTGAAATCTGAAAACTCATCTGAAATCATGTTAGAGAAACTAAGTATGTGTATTGTCCTTAAACAAGTCATTCTGAAACAAATAAAGGACAACTAAGAAAGATATTGAAAAATAATTAAAAAATAGCATTGGCAGAGCAATGACTGGTAAATCACTGAGAAACTGAGTGATCCATCAAAGAAGTGGACAACACTCATGTCATGAGGTGTATCAGCTATCTCTGTATAAAATGATCAAAACAGTAGGTTGGTTTCATTGAGTACCTGGGGGTAACTAGCGTCTGATAAACGTGTAGCCTCACACAAAAAGGTGTAAATCAGTTCTATTGAGTTTGATCATAGGCAAAATGGTCCATCGTGTTGAGTATCTAGGGGTATTGGCGTCTGATAAACGTATACCCTTACGTAAAAAGACTTATTGTACCTGAATGCCCTAAATGAAATAATATTGAAAATGTTGTTCCTTCAAAAGAATTTTCATGGATGTCAATTTTTTTAATTTCAATACATGACCTGGTATCTCTTAGCACATTCTACTGAGTCTATGAAAGTAAGATATTCTGAAACTGAATCTCTCATGTAAATATGATTCTGGTTTATTATTTTATCATGCACATCTACCTTATCCAATGAATGTAGTGCATGAACTCTCATTTGTATAACCTTTAAACCAGAACTTCACTTTCTAAGAAGTTTCTCAATTCATATCACTGAAGGTTCTGTGCTTTAGCTGCTTAATTTCTGAACTACCTGCTAAGAATGCCAGTCAGTTGATTCCTCTTGCTCCTTCCCTTGCATCTTCTTTCCCTCCTCTTTGTTGATGGCAAAGGGGGAGAATATATTGTCTATTTGATGAATTCATTCCAGGGAAGTGTATGCATCATGTCTATGGCAAAGGGGGAGATCTTGTGAGCAGAGAGTTGTGTTCATGTCTCAGCATGTCATTCATAGCATCTGCATGACAAATCTGATTTCAACAGCGACTCATCGATGACTTGGAGGAATACGTTCCCCCTCGTCCTACCGACGCTCTCCCACTCGATAGCTACATCCCGTTGGAAGAAATGTAGAAACGAGCCCGCCTCAGAAATTGGGTCCAAGAGATGATCCAAAAGCTCAAGAACGGCGAAAGACTCGTGATCTCGGATGAGCTCTCCTTGTGCTACAAAGACAAGGAGATCACCACAGAGCAGTTGGAAGAAATGCTTCGGCGCTGCGCCTACAACATGGTGGCCATTCCACCTCCTGACAATATCAACGCGTCTCGGCAAGGTGACTCAGTAGCCTCGCAGATAAGACAAAGGACCATTGCCCCCCATGGGCTACAGCCAGCCCTAGAACACACAGGCCGTGGCCGAGGTCATGGCTGGGGACGCGATAGAGGCCGTGGGAGAACTCCTGAGTTACCCCTCTCCCTGTCCACTTTCGACCCGGAGCGAATCATCCTCTTTCGAGGAGAGGAACCGACTCCCATTCCGGAAGTAGAAGTTCGGGGCAGATCTGATGTCTTCGATCCTTTCAGCATTGACAAGACTACTGTCAGTCTCCCAGCCCCAGCGCCAGTACCGGCTTCTGCAGCAGAGCAAGCGGGACCATCCGGCAAGGATGAGCCAGCCCGCCAATCACCCCCAGAAGAGTCGTCATTGGCATCCCTGTTCCAAGAGCCCGCTGGCGATCGAGGTCAGTCTGATCCCGGTGGTAAGGGCAAGGCAGTGCAACTCCCCGACGGGGAACATCACGGCAGCTCACAGAAGGCCCAACCTGACATACTACCCTCTCTGGAGGATGCTCGAGCCCGAGCTGACGAAAATGTCCTCCACCAGATGAAACGCTTCCCTGCCAGCATTTCAAGTTGGGAGGCCATCGCTTGGAGTAAGGACCTAAGGGAAACCCTTATCAAAGTACTCCAAGAGCCGGAAGTCTATGAAGCGCATGCCGCGGAAATGAAGGCGGCCACCTATGGAGCCTTCGCAGCCACCATCTCCTTCACGGAGAAAGACATGCTGCTTTCCCCTCCGTGCCACAATCATCCTCTCTACATGAAGGGGAAGATCAACTGGCATGATGTGAACTGGATCCTAGTGGATGCCGGTGCCGCAGTCAACATCATGCCGCTCAAAACATTCAAGTCTCTATATCTGACCCCATACCTTCAGAAGGTTCAAGCGGTTAAGATATCTGGCTTTAACCAGAATACCAAGGACGTCCTCGGCCGAGTGGACGTCGATCTGGTGCTCGATGATTTCACCTCTGAGGCGACATTCTACATCATCGACTCCAACACATCTTATAAGATGCTACTGGGCAGACCCTGGCTCCATGAAAACTGGGTCATCCCTTCAACTCTCCACCAATGCATCAAGTATGCCAAGGACGGGGAGCAACATAAAGTCTTTGCAGACATGTCCCCGTTCACACCGGCAGAATGCAACCAAGCCAACGATGCGCTCTACTTCAAGGGGATTAGTCCGTACCCCGTGATCAAGAGAAAAAGCAATGGTTGGCTTTAGAGGAAGATGATGATAATCTCTTCTCTGTCGACGAGGAAAAGGCCAAGCTTCACCGGCTGCGCCTCGGCTCCAATTCAACCCCAGATCACCCTGAGAGGCGCCAGATCGACTTCGAGGCTAATCTCATTAGCTGAGCTATCGGCATGAGTATATGATTGCCACCAGACTGCATCCAGCACCCATGTGCATCTGAAAAGCACATCGTCGAGACGCTGATGACATTCATTGTCACCTTCAAGGGATAACACCAGAACAAGAGAAAGGCTAACAGGGACATACCCATTGTCTTCTATAAAGGAGACAAGGTCCCTCAAGCCCCGCCAGATGATGACTTCGGCTGGTCTAGGCCAGCCGACGATACCCATGAAGCAGTTCAGGTGTGGGGCGACCTGCCGTCACATATTCAAGAAATGTGTTTGAAATAACACATTCCCCTGTGGCAAACTCTTGCCCAACAAAGATACTTCCGTCGATTGTGGGACCCTTCCCAGGTCTGTGGGCAACCCCCGTCCTTCCATTAGGATACCAGGGGGCTTGGTTACGACCAGGACCCAGACTTCCGCGTCCACTACGCAGTTAACGTCATAGGCTTGGCACTACCAGCCAACGACCAAGCTAGTGTCGAAGCCAAATTCGACAGCTCTGGGGATGAGGAAGAGGAAATTCTTGATCCCGATCTCCGCCAAAGCCAGAACCCCAGCGAAGGCCTTCGGGGAACCTTCTTCGCCTCCCTACCAAGACAAAGGAGCAGAGGAAGCTTCTCTGGTCTCTCAGCCAGTCAAGGGACCCGGTTCAATAAATCCTCCTGAGGGGGGGGGATCTTGCTTGTCCTAGCTGTGAAAGATTGTCAGCTCTGCCAGGCAACCCCGAGGAGACCTCAGCTACTCTAGTTGATGACTGCTGGCCAAAAGTCGACGGCCCAGATTGATCCCTAGTGGATCCCAGCAACAACTGCTCCCCGGTCCCTTCAGCATCAATCGGTGGCTTCGAGAACCAAGAAATGCACGAAGCCGACACTGATGATGAGGATTTCATCGACCTTCAACCCACTCCTCCCGAGCTGGAGGACGGCGGCCAGGCAACCGTCGATGATCTTGTGGAGATCAACCTGGGCGGATATGAAGCCCCTCAGCCTACGTTCGTCAGCGCTCTCCTTACCGAGGCAGAGAAGCAGGACTACAAGCAACTCCTACTTGAATACAAAGACTGCTTCGCCTGGACCTACAAGGAGATGCCAAGGCTAGATCCCTTCGTAGCGGAGCATGACCTAGCCATTTCTCCCTCAATCGCTCCGGTCAAGCATCCTTAGCGGTGCATGCGCCACGAGCTGGAGCTCCAGGTTTCGGTCGAAGTCCATAAAATGGCGGAGGTCGACTTCATCGAGCCGTGCATCTACCCGATCTGGCTCGCCAATATAGTTCCAGTCAAGAAGAAGAATGGTCAAGTCCGCATCTGCGTCGACTTCTAGGACCTCAACAAAGCCTGTCCGAAGGACGACTTCCCAGTCCCGATTACAGAAACGATGGTCAATATGACCACCGGCCATGGAGCCTTATCTTTCATGGACGGGTTGTCCGGTTATAATCAAATTCAGATGTCCCTTAAAGATAAGAACCATACAGCCTTCAGATCCTCCAAGGGGATTTTCAACTACAAATGCATGCCCTTCGGTTTGAAGAATGCCGGTGCTACTTACCAAAGGGCCATGGCCAAAATATTCGATGAGATGCGGCACAACATCATCGAATGTTATGTCGACGACCTCGTCGTCAAGACCAAAAGGTGAGAAGACCATTTGCGTGACCTCCGCCAAGTCTTCGAGCGTCTCCGGCAATATGGGCTCAAGATGAACCCCATGAAATTCACCTTTGGCGTATCCATCGGCAAATTTCTCAGCTTCGTCGTCAGGTACCGAGGAATCGAGGTGGATCCCAGTAAGATCAAAGTGATCCGAGAGCTCCCACCACCCAGCAACATTACCGAACTCAGGTCCTTCCTAGGGAGGCTGACCTATATTCAGAGGTTTACTTCTAACCTCTCCGGTCGGTGTGCGCCTTTCAGCAGGCTGATGAAGAAAGACGCCATGGTCACCTGGGACTTGGAATGCCAAGTGGCTTTCGAGCAAATTAAGGAGTACCTCCTTACTATCCCAGTCTTGGGGGCACCAATCAAGGGTAAACCCCTCATCCTTTACATTGCCGCCATGGACGCTTCGCTAGGAGCTCTATTGGCGCAAATCAATGAAGAAGGTAAAGAGCAACCCCTCTATTACCTCAGCCAGAAGCTAATCGGTGCCGAGTACCGCTTCTCCCCTATGGAGAAGGTCTGCATGGCATTGGTGTTCGCAGTTAAGAAGCTACGGCATTACCTCATGTCCCATCGAGTCGAGCTTATATCCAAGCACGACCCCCTAAAGTATCTCCTTCGACGACCTGTCCTCTCAGGCAGACTGGGAAGGTGGGCTCTCCTGTTGATGGAGTACGACATTACTTTTGTCCCCAGAAAAGTAATCAAGGGACAGGGTATGGCTGAATTCTTGGCAGCCCATCCAGTGCCAGATGACTCACCTTTCAGCTCGGAGCTCCCGGACGAGGAGTCCCTTGCTGCTCAATCACAACAACCGGTGGAATAGAGCGGAGATGTCTTGCATTACTGGCAGCAAAGCGCTCTCACAACCACTATTGTTCAATCACAACCACCAGTTAAACAGAGCGGAGATGTCTTGCATTATTGGCAGCCAAGCGCTCTCACAACCAGCGTATCTTGCTGGGAGCTCTACTTCGATGGCGCTTCCTGAGGGATCACCCGGAGCAACCAGGATCCAGCCACTACGGTAGGTGCTCGCATAGTCTTTCTGACTCCTCAAGGTAGAGTTTTGTACAACTCTTGTGCCCTCATGAAATCCCTGACCAACAATGAAGCCGAGTATGAAGCTCTACTCATTGGGCTCTAGATAGCTCTTCACATGTGCATTAAATGCCTCAAAGCCTATGGGGACTCCCAGCTGATAGTCCGACAGGTCCTCAGCATCTATGACATGCGGAAGCCAGAGCTTGTCCCGTACCATACCGCCGTCACCAGATTAACCCAGAAGTTCTATTTCTTCGAAATAGACCACATCCCCAGGAGCAGCAACGCTCAGGTGGATGCCTTAGCAAAATTGGTCACGGCCATCAAGCTCCCACCCGAGGGCGAGGTCGACATCGTCATCAAGCATAGACGGCTGATGCCGAGCTCACTCGAAGGCAACACCAGTCTCACCATTTATGAGGTCCGCGACCTTGACCAGAACACACTTCCAGAAGAAGAGGATGATTGGCGTACCCCCATCATCAAATTCAAGAAAGGGTGGCTTCCCCCTGACCGAGCTCAAAGGGTCCAGCTACTCCACTGAGCAACCTCGTACGAGTTGATTGGTGACTCCCTGTATCTATTCGTCCCCGAGAAGGACAAGTCGATTCTCCTGAGATGTGTCTCCCTCACCGAGGCACGAACCGTCATGCAGGAGGTCCACTCCGGATTGTGCGGTGCACACCAGGCCGGAGACCGAATGAAGCACAACATCAAGCTCAAAGGCTTCTACTAGCCAACCATGTACGTGGACTGCATCTAGTACGCATGTACATGTCATCAATGCCAAGCCTTTGGCCCAGTACCAAGAAGACCTCCTAACCCACTGCGTCCTACAGCCCCCACTTGGCCATTCGTTGAATGGGGCATGGACATTGCGGGGCCTTTCCCGCCATCTTCCAAGGGCCATAAATACATCTTGGCCGCCACTGACTATTTCTCTTGTTGGGTGGAGGCTCTACCCTTGCGAGAGGGCACTAGCGAAATCGTTGCTAGATTCATCTGGCACAACATTATATACCGATTCGGTACTCCCAGTCGCATGGTGTCCGACAACAGGACACCCTTCAAGAATAAGGTTGTATACTAGTTGGCGGCCAAATTCCACATCGACGGGAGAACCTCTTCGGTCTACAACCCCCAGGCTAATGTCTTAGCAGAAGCCTTTAACCAAACCCTCTGTAAGCTCCTGGCTAAGATGGTTAGCCATTAGAAACGTGATTGGGGTGAGAAGGTCTTCGAAGCATTATGGGCCTATCGGACGATCTAAAAAACCCCCATGGGGTGCTCGCCATTCTCCCTTGCTTACGGGACAGAAGCAGCTATCCCCATCGAAGTCCAGTTAGCTTCTTATCGTATGGCAATCCACACCGGCCTTGCCAGCTCTGATGAAGACGAATACTAGAGAAGGCTAGAAGAGCTCGCCGATCTAGAAGGAAAGTGACTCGAAGCCTACAAACACTTGCAAGTATACCAGGCCCGCATGGCCCAGGCCTACGATAAGCTCGTCAAGCAGTGAGCTTTCAAGCAAGGTGACCTTGTCATGACCAAGGAAAGAGAAGTCATGGCAGGGCGCTCCAGTGGAAAACTACGGCCAAATTGGCGAGGTCCGTACATCATCCAGAATGTCTATGAGGGTGGGGCCTACACGGTTGTTGATCACAAAGGTCATAGACCATTCCCGCCTCTCAACGGCAAACACATGAAGCTGTATTATGCACCATCGCATAAGTTCACGCGCCAGTCGGACTAAGGCGCACGTCCCAGATACCACCAATAAGGCCGGTCCTCCCCCGTGAAGGATCTAACCGGCCAGTCCGCCCAGTCTACAATTCCCAGTCAACCAGCCAGCTCAGTTCTTCGGAAGTACCGTCAGGCATTAGCGAGAACAAATCTCCTGCCCTCGTTCCTGTCACCACGGGAGCACGGGCACTTCTGCACCGACACCAGTCTAGCCGTTACGCTCCCAGGTAACTAAAAAAAATATAAAAAATGGGGTTAAAAATAGAGATGCCCCGGCAGACCCAGTCATCCTCACCACAAGGGGGCGGCTGGGGGTAAAAAGGCCTGCAACCCGGCTGAGGTGCAAACCCGAAAGGGCACCTCAGGCAAAATCGGGAAACCCCTCGACGTGAAAACCCGCAAGGGCCCGTCGGAAAAAGCTAAAGGGGGTCGGCTCTAGAGAAAACCCGAAAGGGCGGTAGAGCCGATAAGGACAAAATCTTCTTCTCCCCACCAATCAAAATGGCCTTCCACCTATCCCTTGGTCGGTTGTTAGCCTTATTCAGAGACAGTCTCCAATCCATTTACACTGCTACGGCACAAACCCTCCAATCGTCATTTGGCCTTGCATTATTACCGCTCGGTTTGGCCAACCTTTGGCCCTTGCCTCAACATCACGGATCAACCAGTCCCTGTGATAGTCAATCTCCCAGTCACCATCCTGGTAAACTTATATCCCAGCACATTCCCAAACACTCATCATTCTCTGCCCCTACCTCCTACATCTCCCGCAAATCCAGAGCCTCCCAGTTCATTATAATCCCAGTTCCTCCATACAATCCCTGATCCACTAGCCATAACTCCAGTCATATCTTGCCATGGCAAAATGGCCCTTCGCCACCATGGCGTGAGGACTTCTAAAAACCCTTATGAATGGTCGAACAATATCCGGCTATCCACACCTTCCAGTCTCAGGTTGCATCCTCTGACAGCACCATGCTATGGACGGCAGTCTAAAAAAGAAAAAAATATATATATAATAATAAATGCGGTTAAAAATAGAGATACCCCGGTGGGCTTGGTCGAATCCATCACAGGGAGCCGACTAGGTACAAAAATTGCCACTAACCCAGCTAAGGTGAAAACCTGAAAGGGCGCCTTAGGCAAAATCGAGTAACCCCTTAGTGTGAAAACTCGCAAGGGCCCACCGGAAAAAGCCAAAGGGGGCCAGCTCTGGCGAAAACACGCAAGGGTGATAGGGCTGGTAAGGAGAAAAAAAACTCTCTCTCCCTCTCTATTCTTCACTTGCAAAGCCGTCGGCTATTACACGCTCCGACGGTGAGCTCAACATCACTCCACAACAATGGTGGCCACTACACCTCTGGAGGGTCGATCATCGCCAACTCCAGTTCTAGCTTCGGCTACAACGGCTTTACAGGCCAGCCGCCAGCCCCCAGTCCTAGCACTTCGGCTACAACACCTTCACAAGCCAGCCGCCAGCTTTCAACTCCAGTTTTCGGCTACAACGCCTCCACAGGCCAGCCGCTAGCTTTCAACTCCAGTTTTCGGCTACAACGCCTTCACAAGCCAGCCGCCAGCTTTCAACTCCAGTTTTCGGATACAACGCCTTCACAGGCCAGCCGCCAGCTTTCAACTCCAGTTTTCGGCTACAACGCCTTCATAGGCCAGCCGCCAACTTTCAACTCCAGTTTTTGGATACAACACCTTCCCAGGACAGCCGACAGCTTTCAACTCCAGTTTTTGGCTACAACGCCTTCACAGGCCAACCGCCAGATTTCATCTCCAGTTTTCAGCGACAACGCCTTTGTAGGCCGGCCGCCAACCACCAGTCCGAGTACTTCGGCTACAATGCCTTCATAGGCCAGCCGCCAGCTTCTAACCTCGGTCACCGGCTACCACGCCCTTACGGGCTAGCTGCCAGCTTCCAGGTCCAGTTCCGGTCACGATCCCTCCGCGGGTGGACCAACCAGTCCCAGTCCCGCTCACGGCCCCCTGGCTGTGATGCCTTTTGAGGCCATTCGGCCAACTCAGTCCCAGTTTCTTAAGTCCACAAGAGCTACATTACCAGATAACGACATACAAACAACCAACACTCAGATGTCAACCTACAACTGATACACCCCAGAATCAGTTCCCGACCTTAGCCAAGTAGGCCGCCACGTCTTGACGGGCCTACGCCAACCCTACACAGGGCTTTTTCCCCACTTCCCAGCAACCGGCATTTAGTTCCCAGTACCTAAAATCCAGTCACACCACTCTCCTCACTCAGTCTTTTATCTCAACTCCAGTTTTGGGTAAAACCCAGTCCCCTGCCCCCTACGCGGGTACGTGTTAAAACAATCAAGCACTGCCAACAGTAAGTGGCAGCTGTTGAAATTAGATGGAAGGCTCTTTCACCACAG
Organism: Amorphophallus konjac; assembly: GCA_022559845.1. NCBI lineage: Eukaryota > Viridiplantae > Streptophyta > Magnoliopsida > Alismatales > Araceae > Amorphophallus > Amorphophallus konjac. The sequence goes on along the minus strand of CM040121.1, from coordinate 189,619,467 downwards.
AATGTGGATCTAGAGGGGGGTGAATAGATCAGCTGGCCAATAAAAGATTATGCCTAGATTCAGATGCAGAATTAAAAGAACACTGATCAAACACAGTTAATGCACCGAATAATAGAGATAAGATCTTCTACACAGACAAGCAACCACACGAGGGGCACAAAGAATTTTAGGTGGTTCAGTCAATCCGACCTACGTCCACCCCACATTCAACTCGAATGTGGATTACTACTGATACACAGCTTCAATCTGCTGGGCACTACAGCTTGCCAACAACGGCTGGGGCTTACAGCTTATCCCGACCAGAGGAACCTCCTCTGCAACAGCTGATCTTCACAGCTTGCTCTGCTGGGCTCTACAGCTTAGCCGACCAGAGGTAACACCTCTGCACACCGCTGCCTCACAGCTTGACACCACTGACTAACAGCTTGATCGAACAAGAGTTTGCAAAAGAAAAAATAACAAAGACTGAAAAGCAAGAAATACAGAATCGAAAGGAATGACAACTAAAATGACTGTAGCTCAAATTGAGCAATATCAGATCCGGTATCTGAACCAAGAGACTGATTCACAAGCTCTCATATAACTCTCTCAACTCATCTCTCTCACTTTCTTCTTCTCTCCTTTTCTTCTTCTCTGGTTTTCTTCTCTTTGGATCTCGGTGGCTCTCTGCTGCCTCAGGTTTGTCTCACTGTATAGACTTGCCACTGGTCAATCTGCCTTGAACAGAAGATGAAGACTTCTATATATATCAGCAGCAGATTGGATAAGGGCGCGTGGCTTCCACGTTTTCCCGCCCAAGGAATTCGCCAGATCCGAGGTGCTTTCATCCACGTGGCAGCATCTGGTCACCTCATCCTCCTGGGATCACGAGCCATGTCAGCAATCTCAGTAACGAATGCCTATCAGATAGAGTATCGGATTATCAGGTTAAGTGAAGAACTCAGTACAGACTTTGTAAGATGAAATACCTTGTGTAGACTTCATGATGTATAGACTTTGTGAAACGTGAATGCAATGTATAGACTTCAGTGTATAGACTATGTGAAACGTGAATGCAATGTATAGACTATGTGAAGGCGAGTGCAATGTACAGACTCCATGAGACTCTAATGAAGACAGACGATGTATAGACTTCAGGACTGATGCATGATGTACAGACTTCATGAGACTCTAATGAAGACAGACGATGTATAGACTTCATGACTGATGCACGATGCAGACTCGTCCAATGTATACACTTGCTTGTTGTTCAGTCTTCACGAATGATGTACAGACTTCCAATGTGTAGACTTTGGCAAGGCAACGTCGGTAAAGCAACCAATGTACAGACTTACTGAGTGGAGCGTAGGTAAAAGATATGAGGAATGTATAGACTACTCAGTTTAGTTCAGAACGTAGGTAATGATCAATGTATAGACTTAACAGTCGCCCTGGCTGTACAGACTTGGTCACAAACTGAACAGTCGGTTGTATAGACTTGCACAAACCAAAGTCTGTACATACTTGAACTGAAAACCAATGTATAGACTTCGTGAGCACCTAGAGGATGTACAGACTTAGTGACTATACATACTTGGAAGGCTCAGCGAAGGATGTACAGACTTGGTAAGCCCCAAGCGATGTACAGACTTGGTAAGCCCCAAGCTATGTACAGACTTGGTGAACGATGTGAAGACTTGACAGTGCAGTGTATAGACTTCATATAAAGGAATGCACACGACTCTGTACAGACTTGGATGCTCGACCAGTGTACAGACTTGCCACCGACCAATGTATAGACTTGGTGGGTTCAACTGGTGGATGTACAGACTTTGCTCGAATGCATGAGACGCTAACTAAGACGCTGGACTCTGTACAAACTTGAGCGATGTATGGGCTTAGCTTCGTGCAAGCTACAGTTGATGCGGGATGAGACCACGGACACGACAAGCTCGCGATCGTCCCTTAACGAGGGAAGCGTCTGACGTGCGCGGTTGAGAAACCGGCAAGAGCAAGGGTGGTCGGCTCTCTCTTTCGTGCCCGGATCGGGTCACGGGACGGTAACGCTCTCTCTCGCAGCAGCGGTGATATAAATAGAAAGCGAGCTAATTACCCTATCATGCTCTCTAGCAGTGGCATAAACAAGCATATATGAAATTAAGCAAAATGCCAAGTAAGGGAGCGAAGGCGATACCTCCACGCGCTCGGCGTGGGGAAGACGGACCTGGCCGAAAACTCGTACTCCCGGGAAACTTAACACACAATAATTACAGCAATGGGAACATGCCCACTCCACGCAGGGAGGTAAAGGGCTATATAAATGGGCCCGGGAGGACCGAATTCGGGTTGACGGGCAGCTTCGGGTGTTGATTCGGCTACACGCGTGTTCACGACCGTGGGGCCCACGTGCTGTCCGGAGGGGCCGTGTGGGACCCGGTGGTACCACTGTAGTGGAGTCACTTGGAGAAGCGCTCCCCGGGCTGGCGGCACGCTGGTTCGCCGGCCGGAGGCCGGGCGGCTCTGTTCGGCACCGGTCGGAAAAACTGATCGGAAATCTGCCGGTTCTATATTTCAGCGCGCGCTCCGGCGAGAATGGACGCTGCGATCAGCACCGCTGTCGGAATGCGACGAGATTAGAGCCGTTGGAAAGCTGCTTAGAAGTACTACAATCTAGTGGCCTTCAGAAAAATTCACCAGATTTGTACTTTGTGTTGGCGAATTTTATATGCTGCTGTTGTACAGTAACCGAAGACTCAGATCTGCAGAGAACTTTCCTGTTGATTGCCTTTGACCGTGAAGTAGATGTCCGAATTTGAAGATATGTTCTTCAGTACAGTTGTAGGAAATCGAACAAGGAAACCAGGACTATTTTTGGATCTGGATTTGGAGGTGGTGGTGATTTTTGCTGATGTTTGAAGTGGAGGGTGGTCGGATCTGGGACCTGACTAAAAACACTGTATCAGAGGAAGAACACGAATTTCTAAAAATAGCTAGAAGATTGATAAAAAATTAAGAACATTTGTGGAGGTAGAGGGTGATGGAAAGAACTCCCAGTAAAATTGGGAGGGCTTGGATAAATCAAAAAGATGATCGGAGGGGGAGAACTCAGAGGTTCTGTCACTGTAGATAGAAACCTGGCAGATCTGGGATGACAGGTTGGATGAAAATGTAAAAATACTCAAAGATTGAATTTTGGCGTAAAACTTTAGGTGGATCTTGGGATGCAAGGGCTGAACACACCATAAAAAATTCAGATCAATCCATGCTCGTGGCTGAGACAGACAATTCGTTGAAGCTGCTGTGGTCGGATGAAGACAGAACTGCAGAGGCGGCTCGATGGCGGCACGAACGGCGGCGGCGGCGGCACGGACGATCACCGGAGGTTGAGAGGAGATGAAAGAAGATAGAATACACTCTAGATCTGGGGTTGGGGATGGAAGAACAGCAGGGGAAGAGAGAGGGGCGCACCAAGCTTCAAACAACTCAACAATTTTCTGATTTTTTCCATTCAATTTCATATGAAAATACAAGGTTATATATGACTCCAACCAAATCAATTGTGCACCCTAGGATCTAGGGAAGGGGATTGAAGGGCTGGGATGCAATGTGAATCAACACACTTAATACATATTTTAATCTAACTTGACCATTTCTATTCAAACTTAGACTAATTCCATTCCAACTCCACCTAAACCACACCTACCAAGCCTAATAAGGCCAAAAGAGGGGGCGCCCCCTTCATGGTCCTCTCTTGGGCCTAGGCTGGTCCAAGGCCAGCCAACCCAATCCACAACCCAAGCTTGGTCCATGGGTTCTCCCATCTAGATAGCCCATGAGAGGGAGTGGCCCAATTTGGCCTTAAATGGCTATTATGGTCCAATATGACCTAGGCTTCTAATGGACTCTACTAATGGCAACCTAGCCATGGACTTTACATTACAAATGGCCCATTGGCTTGATATAAGCCTTATAAGGAGCCCAAATGAAAGAAATTACACAATTACAATCTCATACAAGCCATAACACACAAATACACTCTACCCGTGTAAGGAAATCGCCTTTGATGCCCCATCAATTCTCCCCGGGTGGGAGGAACTCGACCCCGTCGCGTAGGGGTATGGCTGTTCCGGTACTCCGACGGATCCGTCACCGTGCCAAGTAGCGCGGGTATGCTCCACTCCAAGTGATCGGCACCTGCTCATTCCATATATACTCGATATGCGAACTGCTATTGGCTAAAGGTGGTCACTCCGAAGGGGCACTCTCAAAAAGGGAAGAAAATAGCTCGAAGACTCACTAGGAATCACCGCTGAGTCCCTGTAGGTGACTGATCCGGGTATAAAAGTAGAACCGATCCCATACTCATCGAGTGAGTCCACTCGCCTCTTACTCATAAGAGACCGACAACGAGCTTGCACAAGACTCATGCAGACTTACCATGCAATACACACAACAATCGACTCGAAACACACCACACAAACAAACCACACAAGAAAACACACTGACTGATGCACGACTCGAGACTAAGGTGGTAGCATCGAGCCCACTAGGTGGCGGCATCCTGGGCGGCAGGAGAGCTGTCCCACTCTTCCCCCCCAAGGCATAGTACTCATCGGCTAGTGCCTCATCGGCCACGTAATTGACACACTCAAGCTCGGGAGGTGTAGACTCTCCAATACCTATGGCTAGGGTGGCGCGAGCGGGGCACTCGCTGGCAATGTGGCCATACCCGTGACAGTGGAAACACTGCACTCTCGACCGACTACTCTCTCCTATAAAAGGGGCCTTACCTTTATCATCCCGTCGGGTAGGGGGTGTAGGCAGCAATGGGGGAGATGTAGGTGCCTTGGACAATAGTGGAGGGGGTGCCGGTGCCAGAGGATGGGCTATAGGAGCCGGGGGACGGGCAACGGGTGCCGGTGGTTGGGGTGGAAATAGATCCCGGGGTGGAGGAGGGCTAGGTCTAGGAGCGAAGTGCTCCTGACGGGCGGGCTCCTGAGGACGAGCCATGGGTCCCCTCGGGTATGAACCTAAGGAGCCACGGGAATCACTACGGGGAGGAGTGGGGCTCCACCGGGGAATAGACTCGAACTCACCCTCGAATTGCTCCATTTCGAGGGCAACTTGGTATGCATCCTCTAGCTTGTCCACCTTACGGCGGAGAAGCTCATACCGTAGGTGCGGGCATAGACCACGCCGAAACCGAGAGACGGTAAGGGAATCCTCCTCCGTGGCATCACATCGCAAGTAGTATTCATCAAACTCGGCGATGTAATCCGAGACAGACCGGTCTTCTTGGGTGAGGCTTTGCCACCTCTCTATAAGACGCTGGCAGTAGGAGGTAGGGAGGTACTTCTTCCTAAGCTTCTCCCTCATCTCGGTCCACGTATCGATTGGAGGTTCATGACGATGAAACAATAGATTCTCCATGTTCCTCCAATATGTTTGGGCTTGGCCCAAAAGTTTCATCCTGGCAAACTTGACCTTCATTTGGTCCGACATCTCGAACCACTCAAAATATCGATCCATGCCAGCCTCCCAATCAAGATAGACCTTTGGGTCTAAGGACCCGTCAAAGGTGGGAGGGTCGGCCCGAACGGTCCGAAGGGCCCGTTCATCCATATCTTGGTCGTGGGTACGCCGTATAGGACGACGATCACGACCATATCCCAGATGCTCATTCTCGGACTCATAGTCATGCACTTTGGGGACTTCGTGCCTCCTATTAGCTACCCCGTGACCCCTTGGAGTCGCGGGTCGCTGACCCAACTCCGGTTGACCTTGTGTAGGTGGGACGGGTGCTTGGACTGGAGCAATCAGATGTGTCTCGGCTGGTCCTTTCTCTAGTGCTGTGACTCTCCCGATCAATCCCTGAACGGACTGACTTGACCCGGCGGCCCTATCCTCTACGGCTTTCATCCTCTCTTCTAGGCGGGTGCCTAGACCGTTCACTCGGGTACTCACTCCTTCCATCCTATCCATTCGGGTACTTAAATCACCCATTTGCGTGTCAAACCCATCAAGACGTGTATGCAATCCTTGCACTTGTCCCATAAGATTTTGGAACATTTTGAGCACAGCTGACGCATCGAGACAAGTGGCTCGGGGATCCGCCATAGGTGGGGGTGGGGGTGAGTACTGAGTACCCCTACGAGTGGGCATGCAAACACACCGACTAGATGACGCCGACTAAAGCAAACACACTAATGTGAAATGATGCGCCTAGACTTAAACCAATATCCGGTACGGGGCGGAGGTAATCGACCCGAGGGTCACTCGCGCAAGTGTGCGGCCTTCCCGATAGGCGTAGCCTAACGTTCGGACAACACCATTTGATATACCAAATTATCGGGATGAAATGCAATTTAAAACACTCTTTTTTTTGTTTTAGAAATATGATGATCCTATACTCGACTTAACCCGACTAATGACTAGACGTAAATGACACCTCTTTTTTTTTGGACACCCTAGACTCAAACTCGCTCTGATACCAAATTGATGCGGGACGAGACCACGGACACGACAAGCTCGCGATCGTCCCTTAACGAGGGAAGCGTCGGACGTGCACGGTTGAGAAACCGGCAAGAGCTAGGGTGGTCGGCTTTCTCTTTCGTGCCCGGATCGGGTCACGGGACGGTAACGCTCTCTCTCGCAGCAGCGGTGATATAAATAGAAAGCGAGCTAATTACCATATCATGCTCTCTAGCAGCGGCATAAACAAGCATATATGAAATTAAGCAAAATGCCAAGTAAGGGAGCGAAGGCGATACCTCCACGCGCTCGGCGTGGGGAAGACGGACCCGGCCGAAAACTCGTACTCCCGGGAAACTTAACACACAATAATTACAGCAATGGGAACATGCCCACTCCTTGCAGGGAGGTAAAGGGCTATACAAATGGGCCCGGGAGGACCGAATTCGGGTTGACGGGCAGCTTCGGGTGTTGATTCGGCTACACACGTGTTCACGACCGTGAGGCCCACGTGCTGTCCGGAGGGGCCGTGTGGGACCCGGTGGTACCGCTGTAGTGGAGACACTTGGAGAAGCGCTCCCCGGGCTGGCGGCACGCTGGTTCGCCGGCCGGAGGCCGGGCGGCTCCGTTCGGCACCGGTCGGAAAAACCGATCGAAAATCTGTCGGTTCTGTATTTCAGCGCGCGCTCCGGCGAGAACGGACGCTGTGATCAGCACCGGTGTCGGAATGCGACGAGATTAGAGCTGTTGGAAAGCTGCTTCGAAGTACTACAATCTAGTGGCCTTCAGAAAAATTCACCAGATTTGTACTTTGTGTTGGCGAATTTTATATGCTGCTGTTGTACAGTAACCGAAGACTCAGATCTGCAGAGAACGTTCCTGTTGATTGCCTTTGACCGTGAAGTAGATGTCCGAATTTGAAGATATGTTCTTCAGTAAGGTTGTAGGAAATCGAACAAGGAAACCAGGACTTTTTTTGGATCTGGATTTGGAGGTGGTGGTGATTTTTGCTGATTTTTGAAGTGGAGGGTGGTCGGATCTGGGACCTGACTAAAAACACTGTATCAGAGGAAGAACACGAATTTCTAAAAATAGCTAGAAGGCTGATAAAAAATTAAGAAACTTTTTGGAGGTAGAGGGTGATGGAAAGAACTCCCAGTAAAATTGGGAGGGCTTGGATAAATCAAAAAGATGGTCGGAGGGGGAGAACTCAGAGGTTCTGTCACTGTAGATAGAAACCTGGCAGATCTGGGATGATAGGTTGGAAGAAAATGTAAAAATACTAAAAGATGGAAGTTTGGCGTGAAACTTTAGGTGGATCTTGGGATGCAAGTTATGAACACATAATAAAAAATTCAGATCAATCCATGCTTGTGTCTGAGACAGAAAATTCGTTGAAGCTGCTGTGGTCGGATGAAGACAGAACTGCAGAGGCGGCACGATGGCGGCACGAACGGCGGCGGCGGCGGCACGGACGATCACCGGAGGTTGAGAGGAGATGAAAGAAGATTGAATACACTCTAGATCTAGGGTTGGGGATGGAAGAACAGCAGGGGAAGAGAGAGGGGCGCACCAAGCTTCAAACAACTCAACAATTTTCTGATTTTTTCCATTCAATTTCATATGAAAATACAAGGTTATATATGACTCCAACCAAATCAATTGTGCACCCTAGGATCTAGGGAAGGGGATTGAAGGGCTGGGATGCAATGTGAATCAACACACTTAATACATATTTTAATCTAACTTGACCATTTCTATTCAAACTTAGACTAATTCCATTCCAACTCCACCTAAACCACACCTACCAAGCCTAATAAGGCCAAAAGAGGGGGCGCCCCCTTCATGGTCCTCTCTTGGGCCTAGGCTGGTCCAAGGCCAGCCAACCCAATCCACAACCCAAGCTTGGTCCATGGGTTCTCCCATCTAGATAGCCCATGAGAGAGAGTGGCCCAATTTGGCCTTAAATGGCTATTATGGTCCAATATGACCTAGGCTTCTAATGGACTCTACTAATGGCAACCTAGCCATGGACTTTACATTACAAATGGCCCATTGGCTTGATATAAGCCTTACAAGGAGCCCAAATGAAAGAAATTACACAATTACAATCTCATACAAGCCATAACACATAAATACACTCTACCCGTGTAAGGAAATCGCCTTTGATGCCCCATCAACAGTCCAATGTATGGACTTTGAAGTTCAACTGGTGAGTGTACAGACTTCACCAATGAGACGCTCGCTGTACAGACTTGGCACCGACCAATGTATAGACTTGACAATGCTGAATGAACGAATGAGCAATGTATAGACATTGGGTGCCACAATGTGCAGACTTCACGATGTATGGACTTGAGTGTTCGTGAGCTGCACTATATAGACTTTAACAAAATGCCTAAGATGCTGCATGAGACACAAGATAGACAGATAGTGTATAGACTTGTACTCTGGGGGTGTCGACCCACTACTATCCAGACTACACAATGAAATGTATAGGCTGTATGTTCATGCTGCAATGCACTGTGTAGACCTGTGAGTGTGTGCATAACAATATATAGACTCTGACTGCATGATATACATAGACAACCTGATAAAAATAATTTCATCAAAATAAGAACAGTTGCCAATCAATCAAAACAAGCTGTTGCCAATGAAGTATAACTTATTGTCAACATCATCAACACAGAGGAGTCACAACAATCTCCCCCTTTTTCATGATGGCAACACCCTGTTATATAGAATAGCAACAACATGTTATGCAGATGCGTTTTTGATGAAGGACATGATTTGTTATTCAGATTTGTCATTCAAATGCTATGAATGACATGCTGAGACATGAACAATATCTCCCCCTTTGCCATAGACATGATGCATACTCTCCCCCTTTGCCATAGACATGATGTATAGACTTCCCTGGAATGAATTCATCAAATAGACAATATATTCTCCCCCTTTGCCATCAACAAAGAGGAGGGAAAGAAAATGCAAGGAAAGGAACAAGAAGAATCAGCTGACTGGCATTCTTAGCAAGTAGTTCAGAAATTAAGCAGCTAAAGCACAGAATCTGCAGTCATATGAATTTAGAAATTGCTTAGAAAGTGAAGTTCTGGTTTAAAGGTTATAAAAATGAGAGTTCATGCACTACATTCATTGGATAAGGTAGCTGTGCATGATAAAACAGTAAACCAGAATCATATTTACATGAGAGATTCAGTTTCAGAATATCTTACTTTCATAGACTCAGTAGAATGTGCTAGGAGATACCAGGTCATGTATTGAAATTAAACAAATTGACATCCATGAAATTTCTTTTGAAGGAACAGCATTTTCAATATTATTTCATTTAGGGCATTCAGGTATCACAAGTCTTTTTGCGTAAGGGTATACGCTTATCAGACGCCAATACCCCTAGATACTCAACATGATGGACCATTTTGCTTATGATCAAACTCAATAGAACTGATTTACACCTTTTTGTGTGAGGGTACATGTTTATCAGACGCCAGTTACCCCCAGGTACTCAGTGAAACCAACCTACTGTTTTGATCATTTTATACAGAGATAGCAAATACACCTCATGACATGAGTGTTGTCCACTTCTTTGATAGATCACTCAGTTTCTCAGTGATTTACCAGTCATTGCTCTGCCAATGCTATTTTTTAATTAATTTTTAATATTTTTCAATATCTTTCTTAGCTGTCCTTTATTTGTTTCAGAATGACTTGTTTAAGGACAATACACATACTTAGTTTCTCTAACATGATTTCAGATGAGTTTTCAGATTTCAGATATAATTAGCTTTGTCTGACATGAAATAAGATGAGGGTTGAGTGCTTTATCAATTTTCAGCATCCTTATTTACTGATTGTAGTCTTTCAACTCTAAAGATTATAAAAATTAAACCATTAAGTCAGTCTTTAAGCAATTAAAGTTCTTATGAGGGAAGAAGTCTGTTATCTATTGCTTAATATTAGAACTGACTAAAAGATTGCCATACTGTCAGACTCAATCATTCAGAGTCAAAGGATGAATGAACAGAGTCGACGCTGGGAGTTCAAGGCGTCCACGCATCAGTTGAAGAGGCAACAATATAAAACACTGAGATAATATCAGTGCATCAACTCCACGCTATTGTAGCGTCAACTCATCAGAATAAGAAGCAGAGGCATTCATAGATCTATTTCACTGCGTCAACGCCACAGTAGAGCAGCGTCGACGCAATAGTTCACCCTGAATTTCTGACAAGACTCCCCCTGTCTATATGCATGCAGTTTTGCAAGTGAATGGCAAGAATTAAATGAGAGAAAGCTTCGACATAGGTCATGGATGAATGACATGCAATGAAAACTATGTCATAAAAAAAAATTATGAATGATATGCATGTGGTTTTAGACACATTCATGACTAAATGTTATGCAGTGATGATCATGAGTGTAAAAGAAATGTCAGTGACATGCATGATCATGAGTCTGTTGCACCATTCAACCTTCAAAGAGTTTTATACAAGCTATCAGATGTAAGTCCAAATCAAAAATTTTATTCAAAACAGCTGAAAATTTTATTCATCATGCTGAAACTTACACAAGCCAAGTTCTCTTCTAAGAAATTTAAACTTTTCATTTCCAAGTGGCTTAGTAAAGATATCAGCAATTTGTTTGTCTGTTTCAATGAAATTCAATTCGATTTCCTTTTTATTCACAGCATCTCTAAGAAAATGGTGTTTTATCTCTATGTGTTTAGTCCTAGAATGATGAACAAGATTTTTAACAAGGCATATGGCACTAGTATTATCACATAAAATTGGAATACTTTCCAATTTTATCTGATAATCATCTAGTTGGTGCTTGATCCATAGTACTTGGGCAGCACAATTACCAGCTGCAACATATTCAGCCTCAGTTGTAGACAAGGCTATAGTGTGTTGCTTCTTAGATGCCCAAGATACTAGACAGCCACCAAGGAATTGACAATAGCCACTAGTGCTTTTTCTATCTACTCGACACCCAGCATAATCAGCATCAGTGTAAGTTAGAAGCTCTAACTCACACCTAGCAGGATACCATAATCCTAGCTCTTGGGTGCCTAGCTGATATCTAAAAATCCTTTTTAGTGCTTTAAGATGAGTTTCTTTAGGACTGGCCTGAAACCTAGCACATAATCCTACAGCAAATTGAATATCAGGCCTAGATGCTGTTAAGTAGAGAAGGGATCCGATCATACCTCTGTATAGCTTTTGATCAACATGTTTACCTTTAGTGTCTTCATCCAAGCTTGTAGAGGTACCCATTGAAGCAGCTATCTCATTGAGGTTGTCCATCTTGTATTTCTTGAGTAGATCCCTTGTGTACTTGGACTGAGTGATAAACATTCCATCCTTTGTTTGTGTAACCTGCAGTCCAAGAAACAATTTGAGCTCACCCATTGAGCTCATTTCAAACTCATTAGTCATTGTTTTAGAAAATTCCTCACACAATTTGGGGTTAGTTGACCCAAAAATAATGTCATCCACATAAATTTGTACAATAAGAATGTCAGAATGACTCACCTTTGTAAACAAGGTCTGATCAACTACTCCTCTAGTGAAATTTTGATCAGTAAGGAACTTGCTCAACCTGTCATACCAAGCTCTGGGAGCTTGCTTAAGACCATAGAGAGCTTTATTTAATTTGTAAACATGATTAGGGAAATCTAGACATTCAAACCCAGGGGGCTGTCTTACATAGACATCCTCACTAATTTCCCCATTCAAGAATGCAGATTTTACATCCATCTGCTGGAGGATTGTTCCTAGGGAGCATGCATAAGCCAATAAAATCCTAACAGCTTCTAATCTGGCTACAGGGGCAAATGACTCTTCAAAGTCAATACCAAACTCCTGGTTATACCCCTGAGCCACAAGTCTGGCTTTATTTTTAATAATATTCCCTAATTCATCAAATTTATTCCTGAATACCCACTTAGCCCCTATGACTGTTCCATGATCAGGAGGTGGGACCAAGTGCTACACCTTGTTCCTGTCGAACTGATTAAGCTCCTCATGCATGGCATTAGTCTAATGCACATCCTTGAGGGCACAGTCAATGGACTTGGGTTCAATTTGAGAGACAAGAGCATATGTATTCAATTCATCCTAAATTCTAAAGTGACCTCTAGTCCTAGGGGGATCATTCAGATTGCCAATTACATTATTCACAGGGTGATCTTTAAGATATCTAATATTAACAATTAATTTCACTTACCTCCCCCTGAACTTCAGATTCTTCTTCTTTCTGCTCTTCTTTTTCTTCCTCACCATCAAACTGGTCTGCAGAGTTATCATCTTTTAAAATGTTCCCATCTTCATTCCTGCAATGACCATGGTTAGTTTCCATGAAGGATTCATCAAAGATAATGTGTGGAGATTCTTCAATAATTTTTGAGTTTAAGTTGAACACTCTATAAGCTCGGGTATTTTCAGAATAACCAAGAAAAATTCCTGGTTCACCTTTTGGCTCAAATTTATCAAGGTCCCTTTTATCATTTATATGTATAAAACATTTACAACCAAAGACCTTGAAATAGGCAATTGAAGGTTTCTTACCTTTCAAAATCTCATAGGGGGTTTTCTGGGTAGAAGGTCTTACCATTGCCCTGTTAATTACATAACAGGCTATGTTGATTGCTTCAGCCCAGAATTTTCTTGGCAGTTCACCTTCAACTAGAAGTGTTCGGCCCATCTCCACTAGACTTCTGTTCCTCCTCTCGACAACACCATTCTGCTCAGGTGTCCTGGGTGAGGAGAACTTATGATGAATCCGACTAGACCTACAAAATTCTTCAAAGTGTGAGTTTTCAAACTAACCTCCATGATCAGTCAAAATATTTTTAATTTTTTGATTTATTCTAATACAGAACTCCTGAAATTCTGAAAATGCATCATTCTTGTGTGACAGAAAATATACCCAAGTATACCTAGAAACATCATCTACTAAGACAAACCCATACCTCTTCCCTGATAAACTGACAGACCTGGTTGGCCCAAATAGGTCCATGTGTATCAATTCATAAGGTTTAGTTGATAGGTTTTCTGTCCTAGATTTGAATGATTTTCTAGTCAACTTGGACTGAATGCATGCATTACAAAATTTATTATCTTTTTTAAAAGAGACTTCAGGGAGTCCTCTAACCATGCTATGTTTGTTTAGTTTATGCAAAACAGTATAACTCGCATGGCCTAACCTACGATGCCATAAAAATGCTAAATCTTCTCTACTGGAAGTAAGACATAGGTTAGAATGCTGAATATCATCTAAATCTATCATGTATGTGTTATTTATTCTTTTTCCAGAAAATTTGATAATTTCAGAATCAGGTTCAAAAACCTTGCAGCATTGAGAATCAAATAAGCCTTTATGTCCTTTATCACACAACTGGCTGATACTGAGTAAATTATAAGCTAACCCTTCAACCAGCATAACATCATCAATGCAGCAGGTAGAACACTTACCTACCTTACCTGATCCAATGATCCTACCCTTTGTGTTGCTTCCAAAGGTGACAAGGCCTCCTAGCTTCTCAGTCAGCATGCAGAACTTGGACTTATCTCCTGTCATATGCCTGGAGCAGCCACTATCCAAGTACCAAAAGTTGCTCTTGGCTGCCAGGCATACCTGCATACACAATTAGAGTAAAAAGTTTGGAACCCAAGTCTATTTGGGCTCCAATGCAGATGAAGTGCAAGTAAAGGAAGATAGCATGGCTTTGGGAATCCACATTTATTTAAAAGAACCTTGTTCAGTGTATTTTGCAGATTTCCTTCTGTTATTCTTTCTCTTATTTTTGTTGTTTTTCTTTTTATTTTGCACCAATAGAGTTATTCACAGAATTGTTGTTGTTGTGCCAATGCTTCGGCCATGTTGCATTCATAAAGTTTTGGTCAAGGTGATATTTGGGCTGGCTGAAAGATTGGAAGTTTCTAGTTGTTCGACTACCATACCCATTACCCCAATTTCTGACATAGGGTCTGTAAAATTGTGTAGGTTGATGAACGTACCCTGTATGCATCCCTTGAGTTCTAGTCCACCCAAACCCATTAAGATAGATTGATTGTGTGGGATAGTAGGATTGGACTCTGGGTGGATTGAATTTTTTGGGCTGACTCCTAAAAACATTTTGTCTTCCTTGCACCCTTGACCCTGCTGACCTGTTCATAGGTTTTTGTTGGGTCTTTTTCTGTGATGGTGGTGGTGAAGACTCTTTGGCATTGACATGGGATTTGTTTACCTGAGCAGGCTGACCCCTAGCCTTGGATTGAGCACTAGAGCTAGGTTTGGAAGTGCCAATTCTACTAGGCTCACCAACTTTCTGTTTGCCCTTCTCCTCTGCATTAGACCTTTTCAGATTTACATTTGTTTTCACAGCATTATTAGAATTCATATTAATCAGAGGTCCTTTCTCCTTTTGTGCAACAAAGGAAATAGTTTTCATTCCAAAGCTCTTAGTTGCACTAGAGTTGAATCCTAGGCCCTCTCTCCTGAAATTAACCTTTGACCCCAATAATGCATCTAAATTTTCAGATCCTTGAGTCATTTTCTCAATGGTTCTCAGCTTATCCTCATTGTCTTTCTGAATTTCATCAATAGACTTTTTCAATTCATTATTTACATTGAGGACATCTTCATAATTTTCAGAAGTAATTTTTATCTCACTTTCATAATTCTGAATTTTCAATTTCCATGCATCAATTTCATTGTCTAATCTCACATTTTCTTCCTTAGAGATTTTCAGTTCTTTCTTGATTTCTTCAAATTCAGAACATGTGAGTTTCAGCTTACTGTTCTCATTCTCTAAGCATGCAATTTTATCAGACAATGAAGTATCATTTTGCAAGATGTTAATTTTTCTTTGTAGATGCCTATTTTCTTTTCTGACATCATCTACTCTATCAGCAAGTTTATTATAAGCATCCATCCAATCAGCAATAGTAAAGTTTTCAAAACGAGAGGATACCTCATCAGATTCTTCCTCTCTATCTTCTGAGCTGGTTGCCATGAGACAGATTAGCTTCTCAGCTTCAACTTCACTGTCCGGAGTGTTGCTCAAGGATCCCTCGTCCTCATCACTCCAGGTACTCACCATAGCTTTCCCTCTTGTGTTCTTTTTCTTGGACTTGTCCTTGAGGTTCTGATTTGTCGGACATTCAGCTTTAAAGTGACCAGCCTTCCTGCATTGATAGCGAACATTACTCTCAGCTTTCTTTACAGGGTTTGATTTGTACCTTGTGTCTCGGCGGCCACCACTGGGATTTCTTCGGCTGAATCTTCTTCCTTCTTTCTTGAGAAAACACCGGAATTCCCTAGTAATCATAGCAATATCATCATTTGCCATTTCTTCTTCAGACAAGCTCTCTTCAATTGATGATCCGTTGGGGCTGGATCGACTGGATTTGCTAGCACCAGCCTTCAGAGCTATTGGCTTCCTCTTTCTATCAGCCTCCTCTATTTTCGGCAGATATGCCATTAGAGTACCGATAAGCTCATCTGCCCTTGTATTGTGCAGATCTCTTGACGCTTCCATAATAGTGGCCTTGGTGTGCCAAATTGGAGTCAAGGATCGCAAGATCTTTCTGACTATATCATACTCAGAATACTTCTTCCCAAAACCTCTGAGACTCTTCGTGATAATAGTCAATCGAGCATACATTTCTTTAATTGTCTCGTTTGGCTTCATCTTGAAGGCCTCGTATTTTGAAACCAGTAGATTAGTCTTGGTCTCTCTAACTTGTGAAGTCCCCTTGTAGATAACTTCAAGTGCATCCCACATTTCCTTCACTGAAGAGCAGGCAGATACTCGTGAGAACTTGGTGGGATGCAGAGAATACTGGATTGCATTGATTGCACTCCAGTTGAGCGTGGACCTTCTAATTTCCTCCTTGGTCCATACATCTTCATTAGGGGACAGCTCGAAAGGTCCCTTGCTAACTACCTTCCATATCTCATAATCTTTAGCCCTCAAAAAAACTTGCATACGGTTCTTCCAATATGCGTAGTTGGATCCATCAAAGTACGGGGGCTTGGATGTGGAGTGTCCTTCAGCTATCATCCCTCTTCCGTCCATCTGTACCTTCCTCTTCGGGCTGTAAGTCCCTGTAGAAGGGTTAGGCTCTGATACCAAATGTTGAAATTAGATGGAAGGCTCTTTCACCACAAAATCTGGATCTAGAGGGGGGGTGAATAGATCAGCTGGCCAATAAAAGATTATGCCTAGATTCAGATGCGGAATTAAAAGAACACTGATCAAACATAGTCAATGCACTGGATAATAGAGATAAGATCTGCTAGACAGACAAGTAACCACACGAGGGGCACAAAGAATTTTTGGTGGTTCAGTCAATCCGACCTACATCCACCCCACATTCAACTCGAATGTGGATTACTGCTGATACACAACTTCAATCTGCTAGGCACTACAGCTTGCCAACAACGGTTTGGGCTTACAGCTTATCCCGACCAGAGGAACCTCCTCTGCAACAGCTGAGCTTCACAGCTTGCTCTGCTGGGCTCTACAGCTTCGCCGACCAGAGGTAACACCTCTGCACACCGCTGCCTCACAGCTTGACACCACTGACTAACAGCTTGATCGAACAAGTGTTTTCAAAAGAAAAAATAATAAAGACTGAAAAGCAAGAAATGCTGAATCGAATGGAATGACAACCAAAACGACTGTAGCTCAAATTGAGCAATATCAGCTCTGGTATCTGAACCAAGAGACTGATTCACAAGCGCTTATATAACTCTCTCAACTCATCTCTCTCACTTTCTTCTTCTCTCCTTTTCTTCTTCTCTGCTATTCTTCTCTTTGGATCTCGGTGGCTCTCTACTGCCTCAGGTTTGTCTCACTGTATAGACTTGCCACTGGTCAATCTGCCTTGAACAGAAGATGAAGACTTCTATATATATCAGCAGTAGATTGGATAAGGGCGCGTGGCTTCCACGTTTTCCCGCCCAAGGAATTCGCCAGATCCGAGGTGCTTTCATCCACGTGGCAGCATCTGGTCACCTCATCCTCCTGGGATCACGAGCCATGTCAGCAATCTCAGTAACGAATCCCTGTTAGACAGAGTATCGGATTATCAGGTTAAGTGAAGAACTATGTACAGACTTTGTAAGATGAAATACCTTGTGTAGACTTCATGATGTATAGACTTTGTGAAACGTGAATGCAATGTATAGACTTTAGTGTATAGACTATGTGAAGGCGAGTGCAATGTACAGACTCCATGAGACTCTAATGAAGACAGACGATGTATAGACTTCAGGACTGATGCATGATGTGCAGACTTCATGAGACTCTAATGAAGACAGATGATGTATAGACTTTAGGACTGATGCATGATGTAGACTCGTCCAATGTATACACTTGCTTGTTGTTCAGTCTTCACGAATGATGTACAGACTTCCAATGTGTAGACTTTGGCAAGGCAACGTCGGTAAAGCAACCAATGTACAGACTTACTGAACGGAGCGTAGGTAAAAGATATGAGGAATGTATAGACTACTCAGTTCAGTTCAGAACGTAGGTAATGATCAATGTATAGACTTAACAGTTGCCCTGGCTGTACAGACTTGGTCACAAACTGAACAGTCGGTTGTATAGACTTGCACAAACCAAAGTCTGTACATACTTGAACTGAAAACCAATGTATAGACTTCGTGAGCGCCTAGAGGATGTACAGACTTAGTGACTGTACAGACTTGGAAGGCTCAGCGAAGGATGTACAGACTTGGTAAGCCCCAAGCGATGTACAGACTTGGTAAGCCCCAAGCTATGTACAGACTTGGTGAACGATGTGAAGACTTGACAGTGCAGTGTATAGACTTCATATAAAGGAATGCACACGACTCTGTACAGACTTGGATGCTCGACCAGTGTACAGACTTGCCACCTGACCAATGTATAGACTTGGTGGGTTCAACTGGTGGATGTACAGACTTTGCTCGAATGCATGAGACGCTAACTAAGACGCTGGACTCTGTACAAACTTGAGCGATGTATGGGCTTAGCTTCGTGCAAGCTACAGTCCAATGTATGGACTTTGAAGTTCAACTGGTGAGTGTACAGACTTCACCAATGAGACGCTCGCTGTACATACTTGGCACCGACCAATGTATAGACTTGACAATGCTGAATGAACGAATGAGCAAGGTATAGACATTGGGTGCCACAATGTGCAGACTTCACGATGTATGGACTTGAGTGTTCGTGAGCTGCATTGTATAGACTTTAACAAGACAACCTGATAAAAACAATTTCATCAAAATAAGAACAGTTGCCAATCAATCAAAACAAGCTGTTGCCAATGAAGTAAAACTTATTGTCAACATCATCAACATAGAGGAGTCACAACAGCAGCCATCCCTTATATCCAACCCTATCCCACAGACATGGGAGAAGAACAACTCAGTAAACAATAACACCAAAATCTAGAATTTCTCATTGATACTCTATGAAAGGGAGCCCAAGACATGCCCTTGTGATGCGGGATGAGACCACGGACACGACAAGCTCGTGACTGCCCCTTAACGAGGGAAGCGTCGGACGTGCGCGGTTGAGAAACCGGCAGTGAGCTAGGGTGATCGGCTCTCTCGTGTGCCCGGATCGAGTCACGGGACGGTCTCGCACTCTCTCGCAGCAGCGGTAATGAATAGATAAAGTGAGCTAGATATCCCTACACATGCTCTCTAGTAGCGGCATAAACAAATATATATGAAGTAAGTAAAATGCCAAGTAAGGGAGCGAATGCGATACCTCCACGTGCTCGGCGTGGGGACGACGGACCCGGCTGAAATTCGTACTCCCGGAACAATAATACATGGAGATTACAGCAATACAAATCGCTGCCCACTCCACACAGGGAGGTAAAGGGCTACACAATGGGGTCCGGGAGGACCGAATTCGGGTTGACGGGCGGCTTCTCGCGCTGTTTCGGCAACACCCGAACACGTGACCGTGGGGCCCACGTGCTGTCCGGAGGGGCCGTGTGGGACCCGGTGGTACCGCTGTAGTGGAGGATGCCTGGAAGGGCGCTCCCTGGAGTGGGGGCGCGCTGGTTCGCCGGCCGGAGGCCGGGCGGCTCCGATCGGCACCGGTCGGATTAACCGGCCACGGGCTGCAACTTCAGGTTTTCAGTGCGCGTCTCGGCGAGAACGGGGGCTGCGATCAGCCCCGATGTCGGATCGACACAAGACTGGAGCCGTTGGAAAGCTAACTTCAAATCCTTCAATCTAAATAAAGAGATCTGGCCTGGATCTGCACGGATCAGGACTTATGGAATTTCCAAGTTCCTATTGTACAATTCCTGAAATCTCAGGTCAGCAGAGAACTTTCCTGTGGATTGCCTTTGACCGCGAGGTAGACGTTCGAATCGGGGGTTGTGTTCTTCAGAAAAGTTATGGGAAATCAAGATACGAAAGTAGGACTATTTTTGGATCTGGATTGGTGGAAGACTACGAATTTCTACAATTTTGTCACTAGCAGTGGGTCGGATCTGGAATCTGGCTGACAACACTGTAGTTGAGGAAGAACACGAGATCTTAAAAATAGATAGAAGGCTGATAAAAAATTAAGAAAATTTTTGGATGTAGGGGGTGATGGACAAAACTCCCAGTAAAATTGGGAGGTTTTGTACAAATCAAAAAGATGGCCGGAGGTGAGAAACACAGGGCTGCCATCACTGTAGACAAAGACAGGACAGATCTGGGAATGATTAAAGACCGAAAATATCAAAAATAACAAACGATGGATTTTGGACCTGGAAGTTTTTGTGGAGGAGGGGATAGAAGGTAGGAACACACCATAAAAATTTCAATCCACGAAGAGACAGTGGCTGATAGCAGGATTTTCGTGAAGATACCTCTGTCTAGCAGGACAGAAAACCGAAGTCGGATTCACGGCGGCTCGAGGGCGGCACGAACGGCGGCGGCGGCGGCACCGACGATCACCGGAGATAGAGGGGAGGGGATAGAGATGGTACCACTCTAGAATGGGGTTTTGGGAAGAGGAGAACCAGAGGAGAGAGGGCTGGGGCGCAGCTAGCTTCAAGCTTCACAAATTTTTCTATCATTAATTCACATAAAATGAAAATACAAGCCATATATAGTTCTACCTAATTGACCCACATGACTCCAAATCTGGGGTTACGGATGGGGCATACAAGGGGTTGGACATTGTGCAAAAAAACACACAATAAAAGCCCATGAAACTATATGGTTCGCCCCCCCCCCCCCCCCCCATAAAGAAGACAATTTTGATTTGTCTTCTTTAATTAAATCTAGGTCCAAGTCCAAGGTTGGACCATGGACCAGCCCCCTTGGGCCCGGGAGTCCAAGTGGACCAATAAGGAGGAGGGAGGGGGGCCCTGCAGGGCCTACATGCACTTTTGCAAAGAAACCCAATGGCCTTTTGCAAATAAACCCACTAAGACCTACAATTGTGTACCCATATATCACAAGGCTATACATACAAATATAAAAGGACGTAAATGCTTACACAATGTGAGCGGGCTGACGTTGATGTCCCCATCACCTTGGGGTAACAAAGATACACAGTCCGGATAACAAAAAGGGGGAAGGGAAGTCATACAATCACGGCCTAGCCTCGCTCCCCTCCAGCTCTGCTAAGCGGGACCCCGCAGTCTCCAGCTCCGCCTCCAAGGCCGACGCGAGCTGAGCACTAGCCTCAACTCCAACTTCGGCAGTCCGCCACTCAGCTCTAACAAGCTCCACAGCCTACCGTTGCTCCTCCAAGGCCTTCTGCAGGGCCTCTGCTCTGCTGGTCGCCTCGCTTAGCTGCCTGGCACGGTCCTGGGCAAGGGACTTGGCCGCGTCGGCAAGCTTCATCTGCTCGGTCGCAGCTGACGCAAGCTGAACACACTGCTTCTGTATCTCACGAATGGCCACCAGTCGCTGTGCCTGCTGCTCCTAAGCCTCCCAAAGCCGCAGGTACTCCGCCCAGATGCCGGCCAAGCTAGACATCCAGGGCCCATGAGGGAATCCAAGGCCGTGGTAGCCGCGTGTGCACTCCCTCAGCTGCTGCCGAAGCTCCTCTGGGGAAGGCAGGGGGTCACCCCCTACGTAGCCCCAGGCTCGCTGAAGTAAGGTTGCACCTATACTGGCATCCAGCAACGGCTCTGGTGGTGAAACAGATGTAGGCCACTCAACCTCCAGCTCGAGAGAAGAGTGACCCATCTCAGCCAGCACACCGGAAGGTCCTGCACAACCCTATCAAACACGAAACGGGTCAACAATGTTCAGGACTTCCCTATGACAAGACATGGTGAAAAACCTGAAAAAGGTCCTGACTCTCACCTGGTGCAGCTCCTGCCGCGCCTGTCACTTCCCCGCTCGGGGTCGGTGAAGGTAACCTCTCCTCCACACCGGCAATGTCTTCTGTCGGAGTCAGAGAGGGTAGACACTCCCCAGCAACCCGATCCTCCGCAATGGCCATTAGGGTGACGGAGGGCTCCTCTTGACCCTCCTCGACAGGAGCCGGTGCGTGCTCCTCCTCAGACACCAGTCCTGGACGTAACACAAAAATGTCAGCTCTCTGTCGCACCTTCTGTATCAAAACCAATGTGGAGGCAAGAAGAAGCCGCATATACCTTCCAACGCCGCCTCCATCTCGGCGTCCCCGACAGAAGAGGCCTCGGAGGAAGAAGAGCTCGAGCTCTCCTCAGTCTCCATCGTGGTGCTGCCACCCTCTGAAGAACCAGACAGGATCTCCGATGAACCCCTGGCCGTGGACAAATCAGGGGCAGCTGTACATCGGGAAACCAGATTAGACTACTATCAAGTCCAGCCTGTCACGCCCCGACACGGAATATCGGGACGTACAGTCGTGAACAAGCTGACAAGAGAGAGATCTATCTAAAACAATACACAAGTGCTACAAGATGGAAATACTAAATGATCAATAACCAACCACAACTGATACAATAACCTCAAATTCAACTTATTACAACTGGAATAACAACCACTAAAACTCAATAACATAACTGAAGCTAAATGCTCTCCAAACACAACTGAAAGCAAGATAACACACTGCTAACACACTAGAACTGACACACTCATGACATCACTCCTGCCCTTCCCCATCGGTAAGCGCGTCACCTGAAACGCCTGGAAAGGGGGGGAAACACAACTATGAGCTGACGCTCAATAGGAAATAACAGACATGTATAAGTGATTAACAGTTAAATTACATTTTTTAAATATCATGCTATAAAGGATAATGCAATAAAAGGATAATGACGATATAATGAAACAAAATTAAAGATCTTGCAAGGTCAAGAAATATACAATTGATAATGATTAACAAGGATAATAGATACACGAATTTACAACAGGAGATATAACAAGAGACAATAGTATGGAATTGGCCACAAGCAAGTAATATAAGTTCATTCGCGATCAAGTAACAAGTAACAAGTGATGTTTGTCATAGACGCAACAAGCAAGCAAGTATTTCGGTGTAATGCCCCACCATGTCATTAGCATCCCATGGGCTCAGTAATTTTTCGGGCGCTCTCCCCAGGACCAGACCGGGCCCTTATGATGCGATGGCATTTATTTTTATGGGTCCAAAGTCCCACACGTCCAGACATTCAGTCAATTTTAATGGCCAATCAATCAGAGGAATTTCTGTCAAGAGTATGAGATTTAAGGACTAACATGTCCTTGGATTTCAAACAAAAACTCGGTTGATACGGTCACTCCGGTGCCGTATTACAAGAACTGGACCAAAGCTTGGTCCGTGGGGTCAAGAAAGAACGGCTGACAGTATACCGTTCAAGTGTGTAAGTAATACATTCTACTGGAGTAATAGTGACTAAAACAGCAACTTAACAATCCATTTAATCCTAATCACCAAGTTAATATATCAAAGATTATCCATTATCATTTGCATTAAGACAATTGCCAAAAAGCTAATTCAAGGTGATAAGGTAAAGGAACAAGCTTGTATAGGAAGGAAATAGCATGTATTAACAGAGATTTAGTTACACCATTAACCACTAATTATGTGGGTTTCTATTTAACCATTGTATATATTGCAATTAAGATGATGAATGGCATGTTTTTACATCATGATAGAACATAGGAACCAAAGCAATTTGAAATCATAAGGTGCATGAATAGGTCACTGGTTCTTCCAGAATATACTTTTTAATAGGTCTAAGTTAATTAGGTCGATCCCCTAATGATCCGGATCGGTCCACGGGTCGTAAAACGATGAAAACTGGGTTTCTGGTGCATGGGTCGACCCCTGGGGTCGACCCCCTCAAATCCAGCAGCATGGGTAGACCCATTGGGTCGACCGGGTCGACCCTCGGGCTGGCCTTTGCTGCTGGGGCATGGGTCGACCCCTGGGGTCGACCCCGGCAAGCCCAGAAAAGGCCGGGGCCTCCGGAAAACATGTAAACTTACCCATTTGAGGTCCAATTGAGTTGGAATCAAATCCCCATGCTATAGGAATCTTACTAGACATATGTGGGTCATAATACATGAGTTTTAAAGCACGAATTGCATCAGAAACCCATTTAATCACAACCTATTCTATGAAGAACACAAGTAGACCTAATTCTTGACATGCTGTTACTAAATCTTAAAATTCTCCCAACATACACAACAGAATTTGGGGCTTTTAACGCCAAAAGAAAGCTAACATGCCACTGATTACATTCATGTATGTTAATTAGAAGTTGGGCTGTTATAACCTACCTGAATCGAAGAGAAACTAAGAAGTTGGAACCAAGATTGTCCGTTGACAGCCCTTCACTAATTCCACGATATGTCACTCCACACCTAATAACATTTAGGGCTTTTACTATCACTGGAAAGCTAACGAAGAGGGGAACAATTTGATATATCTACTTTCATATTTTGGCCAAGATTAGCTACCTCAATCGAAGGAAGAAGAAAGGCCTAAGAAAAACTCACGAACTCGGACCCTCCTCCAATAATCACAAGAGATCTCTCCAGATCTAAATTCTCTGCGAACACCACATCTACCAAATGAATATAGACACGTAGAGATTTCTTTTAATAGGTCATACTCCTTCTGGATCCTTCCAGGAAGGGAGAAATCGACCAAGCAAGTGGCGTGTTCCAAACACCGCCGCCAACGTTGACCAAGCTCTTGCGCGCCCAAATACTTACCATATGGTAAAGATTTCGTGGCATTATGAGAGGGGAAATGTTCCTCTATGTAATACCTTTCATTTGCCTCTGGAATCACCTCATTTAGTTGAGAAATGAGCTCGAATTTGACGTTCTAAGTTGGGGTTAACAATGAACACGAATTTGGGTTAGGTAGGTGTGAAAAATTGACTTAACCCATTGATTAGGCCTAGTTAATGATTTCATTAGGCTTAGCTCTAGAAGATAAAAATGTTAAATGAAATGGATTATATAATAATATAATTTTTATGGATTTTTTAAAATTAGTCGAAAAGTGACTTATTCTATTATTAAAGAATTAATCTAATTAATTCAAATAAATTCAAATAATTTCAAATAATTCCTATTAAATTTCTAAAATAATTCAAATAAGTTCTAATTAAATTTCTAAAAGGATTTGGGGTCATTGGTTGAGTATTAAGCTCAAATCTCGCGTTTGAAGTTAAGGTCAGGTACAATGAACTAAGTGTACAATTTTGGGCTTAATCCACTAATTAGACCTAATTACAGATTTTTGTTGGGTTAAACCCAGAAGATAAAGTTGCTAAATACAACGTTCTAGACCCAATTAGCATTTTTCCAGATTTTTATAAGGTAGTCAAAAATTCACTAGTTCTATTTACTAAGGAATTAAATATTAAATTTTGAAATTCATTTATCTTGATTAAAAATTCAATTATTATAATTATATTTCAGATTTTTAAAATCGGGGTATTACACCCTCCCCCACTTAAAGATTTTGGTCCTCCAAATTCACTACACTAAATATGGAGGATAGGGGAAAGAGATCGCTCACCTAGAATAAGTCGGGATACCGCTTCCGCATAGTATCTTCAGATTCCCAAGTAGCTTCTTCGGTTCCACGCCGACTCCACTGAATCTTGACCATCGGTATAGACCGATTCCGGAGTTGCTGCTGTTTCCGATCTAGAATCTTGATAGGTCTTTCTTTATAAGTCAAATCTTCCTTTAACTCAAAATCCACATGTTGACTGATGTGAGTGGGATCGTACACATATTTCCGTAACATAGACACATGGAAAATATTGTGTACGCTAGATAACTGAGGTGGTAATGTCAGTCTGTAAGCAACTTCTCCCACTCTATCTAGGATCTCGAATGGACCAATATACCTCGGACTCAGCTTGTCATGAATGCCAAATCTTCGAATCCCTCTCGAAGGAGAGACTTTCAGAAACACATGCTCGCCAACTTGAAATTCTAATGCTCTTCTCCTTGTGTCGGCATAACTCTTCTATCTTGACTGAGCCACTTGTAACCGGTCTCGGATAACACGGATGTTCTGTGATGATTCTGAAACAAGATCCGGTCCAAGCCATTGCTTCTCACCTATCTCATCCCAACATAACGGGGAACGACAACTTCTTCCATACAATGCTTCAAAAGGAGCCATCTGGATGCTGGATTGATAACTGTTGTTGTAGGCGAATTCAATCAAAGCCAAATGATCACTTCAACTGCCTCTGAAATCAATCATGCATGCTCTAAGCATATCTTCACTATCTGATTGGTTCTTTCAGTCTGTCCATCGGTCTGCGGATGAAAAGCAGTACTGAAATTCAGACGAGTACCCAAAGACGCTTGCAGTCCTTTCCAAAAATGTGAAGTAAATCTGGGGTCTTGATCAGACACAATGCTGACTGGTATGCCATAGAGCCTTACCACTTCCTTCAAATACAAAGCAGCCAATACATCAACCGTCCACTTGGACTTAATGGGTAATAAATGAGCTGACTTTGTCAATCGGTCAACAATCACCCATATTGCATCAAATCCACCACGAGTCTTAGGTAGACCCATAATGAAATCCATGCCAATACTTTCCCACTTCTATTGGGGTATGTCAAGTGGTTTCAACTTTCCTGCCGGTCTGAAATGTTCAGCCTTAACTTGCTTACAAACCAAGCATCTACTCACGAAGTCTGCAACTTCTCTTTTCATGTTCGGCCACCAAAAAGATCTCTTCAAATCCTTGAACATTTTAGTGCCTCCAGGATGAATGGTATATCTGGATCTATGTGCTTCCTCCAGAATCTTGTTCTTTATTCCAGCTTTATCAGGTACACATGTTCTACCCTGAAATAACAATCTTCCATCTTCAGCCATCATAAAGTCAGGTTTGCTGCTCAAGCTTCCCTTTATCTCTACTAGCTCGGGATCATTATCTTGCAAAGATTTGATTTCCATCAACAATTCGGGCTTAAGTTGAATCTGAGCAATCATAACCCGATCATTATCAATATTCAGATCCACACTAGCTAATTGTTCTAACAGCCTCCACTCTTGTAACATGAGACTTGATAATCTAGCCACAGGCTTACGGCTTAATGCATCTGCCACAACATTGCCTTTGCTAGGATGATACTCGATCGAGAAGTCGAAGTCTTTCAAGTACTCCAACCATCTTCTCTGCCTCATGTTGAGTTCCTTCTGGGAAAACAAATATTTCAGACTCTTGTGATCTGAAAACACTATGAATGTTTCTCCATACAAGTAGTGCCTCCATATCTTCAAAGCAAACACGACTGCTGCTAGTTCCAAATCATGAACATGATAGTTCTCTTCATGCTTCCTCAACTGCCTAGAAGAATAAGTAATCACCTTCCCATGTTGCATGAGTACACAGCCTAAACCAATACCTGAAGCATCAGTGTATACCACAAAACCTCCTTCACCCGAAGGTAAAGCCAAAATAGGTGTAGTAGTTAAACACTCCTTCAAGGTCTGAAAGCTTCGCTGATAATCACCTGACCAATCAAACTTGTTCTCTTTGCGGGTTAATCTTGTCATAGGTACCGCAATCTTAGAGAAATCTTGAATAAATCTTCTGTAGTAGTCAGCCAGGCCTAGGAAACTTCTAACTTCAGTCACACTGGTAGGCTGAATCCAATTCTTCACTACCTCAACCTTCGAAGGATCAACAGAAATACCATCTTTGGTGATGATATGTCCAAGAAAGGACACCTCTTGCAGCCAGAATTCACACTTACTGAACTTAGCATATAGCTGATGATCTCTCAACAGTTGCAATGCCATTCTCAGATGCTCAGCATGCTCCTCCTCATTCTTAGAATAAATCAAGATGTCATCAATAAAGACCACGACCCATTGATCAAGATAAGGCCGAAATACATTGTTCATCAACTGCATGAAAGCTGCTGGAGCATTCGTTAGACCAAAAGGCATAACGACAAATTCAAAATGACCATACCTGCTGCGGAAAGCTGATTTATAGATATCCTCTTCCTTAATCCGCAACTGGTGATATCCAGATCGAAGATCGATCTTAGAGAAATATTGAGCTCCCGTTATCTGGTCAAATAACTTGTCAATCCTCGACAATGGATATTTGTTCTTGACAGTCTGCTGGTTTATTTGCCGATAATCAATGCACAACCTCATCGAACCATCTTTCTTCCTGACGAATAATACAGGGGCTCCCCACGGAGAAGTACTAGGACGAATGAAACCCTTCTCAAGCAATTCCATCAGCTGCTGCTTCAGTTCCCTCAGTTCCGCAGGAGACATACGATAAGGAGCCTTGGAAATAGGAGATGTGCCAGGAATAAGATCAATAGAAAAGATAACTTCCCCCTCCGGCGGAAGTCCTGGTAATTCCTCTGGAAAGACATCAGGAAAATCTCGGACAACAGGAATGTCCTTGATCTCAATCTGCTGCTCTGGGGTTGCACAGACAAAGGCCAGAAAAGCCTCACATCCATGTCTCATCAGCTTATCAGCTCGAAGAGCCGAAATAAGTGACACAGAGTTATGATGCTTAACACCCACAAAAGAGAGTCTCGGGTGCCTAGTAAAAGACACCGAGCTAGAACTACAGTGAACACTAGCCTCATATCGAGCCAACCAATCTGCTCCTAGGATTACATCATAATCCTTCATGTCCATGCAGACTAAATCTGCTGGTAAGTTCTGTTCACCAATCATCACCGCACTAGAGGGATAGAAATACTGGATTGCTGATCTAGTGCCAATAGGGGTTGAAATCTCTAACGGAGTATCCATCAAAACAGGTTCCACAGCTAAATACTTAGTAAATCTCCGACAAATAAATGAATGTGTTGCACCAGTATCGAAAAGAACAAATGCTGGCTTGTCGAGTATAATAAGTGTACCTTCGACGAGTCCACCATCCTCGGCTGTTTCCACTTCTTATGCATACAGAGCTTGGAGTTTGCCTTGTGGTTTCTTGAAGACTTGCAGTTTTGCCGGGGTAGCTTGCTCAGACATACGAGGGCAATAAGAGATACGATGCTCCTTGCTTCCACATCGCGGACATGCGCCTAGCTTGCGCCAGCAATCCTCCACCCTGTGGCCAGGATTATTACAAAACTTGCAAACGACCATGTATGGAACGATAGGGCCAGGCTTCTTATCTTCATACTTCGGCATCTTTCCCTTCCATGATCCTGCTCCGGTCCACGAACTCGACCCACTCGTGGGCCTCTTCTTGATATACCCGGGTTTGACACTCCCGGAACCCGTAGGTCGTTCCTTCTTCATTCCTGTGCCACGGATCCTCTCCGTCATCTCAAGAGTATCCTCTAGAACTTGCGCTTTCCTTACCATCTCAGAATAAGTGGAAATCTCCAACGGAGCCAGTTGATTAATATAATGTAGCTTCAGACCATTGAGAAAACGCTTCGCCTTCATTTTCTCGGTGGAAATAAGATGTGTAGCATATCGAGAAAGCCGTGCAAATTGAGCCTCATACTCTGCCACGGACAAACCTCGCTGTTTCAGGGCCGCGAACTCCGTCGCTTTCTTCTCTTGCACTCTATCAGAAAAATACTTGTTGTTAAAGAATTCCTCGAACTCTTCCCACGTAACCTGCCGGTCACCCAGAGTCGCCATGATAGAATCCCACAAAGTACGTGCATCACGTTCAAGTTGAAATGTGGACAAAAGGACACGCTCCTGGTTGGTGCATTGCATAACTTCAAAGATTCTCCCCATCTCATCTAGCCAGTGCTCGGCTTGGTCGGGGTCAGTCGAACCAGCGAATCTAGGCGGATTCATTCCGCGGAAGTTCCGGTATAGATCACCGGTGCCATGTTGTGCTGCTCCTGCCTGAGCTACCTGCTGAAGGGCCTGAGTAAGGCCTTGAACTGTGCGCTGTAGGTTCCTTCATTCAGCACGATCGGCTGCCATCTACACGAGAAATAGATTACTTAGGTTTAATCATGATAAATAATTACACGATTAAGAAACGATCTTAACCCAAGTTTCTACCCATTCTCACCAGGTCAGGTCCTAGACTTGTACAAGGTTAGGGATCTCATGCACCTAGACACGACCAAAAACTCGGTACCTGGCGGAGGTAATCGGTCCGAAGACCACTCGCGCAAGTGTGCGACCTTCCCGATAGGCGTAGCCTAACATTCGGACAACACCTTTTGATATACCGGTTATTGGGATGCAATGCAAGAAAACCTAAAACTTAGGGAACCTTGGAATGTGAAACCTAGGGCTCTGATACCAACTAAACTGTCACGCCCCGATGCGGAATATCGGGACGTACAGTCATGAATGAGCTGACAACAGAGAGATCTATCTAAAACAATACACAAGTGCTACAAGATGGAAATACTAAATGATCAATAACCAACCACAACTGATACAATAACCTCAAATTCAACTTATAACAACTGGAATAACAACCACTAAAACTCAATAACATAACTGAAGCTAAATGCTCTCAAAACACAACTGAAAGCAAGATAACACACTGCTAACACACTAGAACTGACACACTCATGACATCACTCCTGCCCTTCCCCATCGGTAAGCGCGTCACCTGAAAAGTCTGGAAAGGGGGGGAAACACAACTATGAGCTGACGCTCAGTAGGAAATAACAGACAGGTATAAGTGATTAACAGTTAAATTACATTTTTTAAATATCATGCTATAAAAGATAATGCAATAAAAAGATAATGACGATATAATGAAACAAAATTAAAGATCTTGCAAGGTCAAGAAATATACAATTGATAATGATTAACAAGGATAATAGATACAAGAATTTACAACAGGAGATATAACAAGAGACAATAGTAAGGAATTGGCCACAAGCAAGTAATATAAGTTCATTCGCGATCAAGTAACAAGTAACAAGTAACAAGTAACAAGTGATGTTTGTCATAGACGCAACAAGCAAGCAAGTATTTCGGTGTAATGCCCCACAATGTCATTAGCATCCCATGGGCTCAGTAATTTTTCGGGCGCTCTCCCCAGGACTAGACCGGGCCCTTATGATGCGATGGCATTTATTTTTATGGGCCCAAAGTCCCACACGTCCAGACATTCAGTCAATTTTAATGGCCAATCAATCAGAGGAATTTCTGTCAAGAGTATGAGATTTAAGGACTAACATGTCCTTGGATTCCAAATAAAAACTCGGTTGATACGGTCACTCCGGTGCCGTATTACAAGAACTGGACCAAAGCTTGGTCCATGGGGTCAAGAAAAAACGGCTGACAGCATACCGTTCAAGTGTGTAAGTAATACATTCTACTGGAGTAATAGTGACTAAAACAGCAACTTAACAATCCATTTAATCCTAATCACCAAGTTAATATATCAAAGATTATCCATTATCATTTGCATTAAGATAATTGCCAAAAAGCTAATTCAAGGTGATAAGGTAAAGGAACAAGCTTGTACAGGAAGGAAATAGCATGTATTAACAGAGATTTAGTTACACCATTAACCACTAATTATGTGGGTTTCTATTTAACCATTGTATATATTGTAATTAAGATGATGAATGGCATGTTTTTACATCATGATAGAACATAGGAACCAAAGCAATTTGAAATCATAAGGTGCATGAATAGGTCACTGGTTCTTCCAGAATATACTTTTCAATAGGTCTAAGTTAATTAGGTCGATCCCCTAATGATCCGGATCGGTTCACGGGTCGCAAAATGATGAAAACCGGGTTTCTGGTGCATGGGTCGACCCCTGGGGTCGACCCCTGCAAAACTGGGGTCTGCCTGCTGGATGGGTCCACCCATGGGGTCGACCCCCTCAAATCCAGCAGCATGGGTCGACCCATTGGGTCGACCCTCACGCTGGGCCGAATGGGTCGACCCCAGGGGTCGACCCTCGGGCTGGCCTTTACTGCTGGGGCATGGGTCGACCCCTGCAAGCCCAGAAAAGGCCGGGGCCTCCGGAAAACATGTAAACTTACCCATTTGAGGTCCAATTGAGTTGGAATCAAATCCTCATGCTATAGGAATCTTACTAGACATATGAGGGTCATAATACATGAATTTTAAAGCACGAATTTCATCAGAAACCCATTTAATCACAACCTATTCTATGAAGAACACAAGAAGACCTAATTCTTGACATGCTGTTACTAAATCTTAAAATTCTCCCAACATACACAACGGAATTTGGGGCTTTTAACGCCAAAAGAAAGCTAACATGCCACTGATAACATTCATGTATATTAATTAGAAGTTGTGCTGTTATAACCTACCTGAATCGAAGAGAAACTAAGAAGTTGGAACCAAGAACGTCCGTTGACAGCCCTTCACTAATTCCACGATATCTCACTCCACACCTAATAACATTTGGGGCTTTTACTATCAGTAGAAAGCTAACGAAGAGGGGAACAATTTGATATATCTACTTGCATATTTTGGCCAAGATTACCTACCTCAATCGAAGGAAGAAGAAAGGCCTAAGAAAAACTCACGAACTCGGACCCTCCTCCAATAATCACAAGAGATCTCTCCAGATCTGAATTCTCTGCGAACACCACAGCTACCAAATGAATCTAGACACATAGAGATTTCTTTTAATAGGTCATACTCCTTCTGGATCCTTCCAGGAAGGGAGAAATCGACCAAGCAAGTGGCGTGTTCCAAACACCGCCGCCAACGTTGACCAAGCTCTTGCGCGCCCAAATACCTACCATATGGTAAAGATTTCGTGGCATTATGAAAGGGGAAATTTTCCTCTATGTAATACCTTTCATTTGCCTCTGGAATCACCTCATTTAGTTGAGAAATGAGCTCGAATTTGACGTTCTAAGTTGGGGTTAACAATGAACACGAATTTGGGTTAGGTAGGTGTGAAAAATTGACTTAACCCATTGATTAGACCTAGTTAATGATTTCATTAGGCTTAGCTCTAGAAGACAAAAATGTTAAAAGAAATGAATTATATAAGAATATAATTTTGTAGATTTTTATAAATTAGTCCAAAAGTGACTTATTCTATTATTAAAGAATTAATCTAATTAATTCAAATAAATTCAAATAATTTCAAATAATTCCTATTAAATTTCTAAAATAATTCAAATAAGTTCTAATTAAATTTCTAAAAGGATTTGGGGTCATTGGTTGAGCATTAAGCTCAAATCTCGCGTTTTAAGTTAAGGTCAGGTACAGTGAACTAAATGTTCAATTTTGGCCTTAATCCACTAATTAGACCTAATTACATATTTTTGTTGGGTTAAACCCAGAAGATAAAGTTGCTAAATACAACGTTCTAGATCCAATTAGCATTTTTCCATATTTTTATAAGGTAGTCAAAAATTCACTAGTTCTATTTACTAAGGAATTAAATATTAAATTCCGAAATTCATTTATCTTGATTAAAAATTCAATTATTACAATTATATTTCAGGTTTTCTTAAATCGGGGTATTGCACAGCCTCACATAAAGATAGCTCCCTAGTCAAAGTTGCTTGGGAAGAAGCTCACCTGTCGATGCGTCCCCTTCAGAAACCCCCTTGATGTCGACAAACTCCTCGTCGCCACCAACAGTAGCTGCGATGGGAGGCTCATCTCCCGATAGTCGGTCTGTGACCCGAGGAAGTTCTCCTTCCTCCAGAGCGGAGGAAGTACCTGCAATCCATCCCGGTCAAGGCTCAGCACGGGCGGGAAAGTCAAATAATCCACCCCGAAGCAATCAAGTGCTCAGTTACATACCTGATGGTCCCACACTGGAGGACTCCACCAGCCCCACCGTACAGGCCGACACCACGCTCGGCAAAGGTGGGAGAGGCACCTTCGTCAGCAGTAGCGGTGTCCTACTCAACGTGTCCTCAACGATGACTGGGAGCACGGAAGTCACCGGTCCAGGCTCATCTCCAAAAGATGGCAGGACCACTAACGGGCCGACATCCGCTAATTCCAAGATCATCTCCAGGGTAGCCGCCGCGTCCTCACCTACCAAACTAGCAACATAAATCAAGTCAATAATTCTGGCTTGCTAAAAGAGTCCAACAGCAACGGGAATCTCCCCTCGACAACAATTGGACACTTACCCGGACAACTACTAGCCACCGTGGGTGCTGGCTCTTCCGCCTGCTCAGGGGCTCCACTCAGCATCTTAATAGGGGCCTTGGCTCCCGACATCTCTACCTCCTCTGTACAATCTAGACGGTTATGTCAGTAACCGAAAGCAAGTGAATCGCAACTCACACCTAGCATCAGAAGCCCTTACTCGAAGGAGCTCCGCCAGTGGCCTCCCACGACTCAAAGTCGGGGAAGGTCCCAGCATGGGGTGCAGGCTCATCCATCAAACGAAGGAGCCCCTCCATGTCTATCTCAAGCTCATCCCTTTGCTCAGGTGGAGGAGCCACCTCCCGAGGGGGCAAAAAAGTCACCTCCACT